>JALGAY010000009.1:19822297-21022297 GCA_029207805.1 Tribolium confusum | reverse complement strand
TTCTACTTATCAGCTCTGATAAGCCTTTTTCTTAAAAAAAAAACTATGATGTTAAACTTTTTTTGCAAGAACTGTTTGGTTACTATAACTAGCTTTAAATTTACTCATTCTTTTGCGAAAAAATCACTTCCAAATAATTATTCTTTCTGGGTGTAACACTTTTAATGTCACTGAGTATATGTTGCAGTCACTTTTTTATTAATTTTTATTAATAGTATTGTTAAGGATTTAATCCTTTTGTATGGCAGTTTTAATTCGCTTTGAAAGCATGTACATATTTTGATAGAAAATTTCTGTCCTCTATTTTTTACCGGTTTGTCAAACTCTTGTGGCTTCATACTCTTCATAGTCAATAATTATCATGTGCTGGATCTGAATTTGTACTATTGTATGCTTCGGATGAGCACGATGCATAGTCGCCCTCAGTTGGAAAAAGATTCATTAAATTAATAAAGAAAAAATTACACCAATAGAATCTAAAATTGTTATTTATTGTTTATTTGCAAAAACAATAGAGCAAAATACTGTAAAACGACGAACTCTATAGACATTAAAGTAGATATATCTACTAGGTAAATGTAAAAAATATAATATTCCGCCGTTTTTTTATGTAATTTGTAATGGGTATGGTCAGCTGTTAGATGAGTTCTAAAATCTGTAATTTAATAAGGAATTTTTTTGAATTCAGTTTTGCTTCTTTTGGGCGCTTATGTTGCCTTACCTTATTTGTGACTCGAGAAAACCTCTTCAATCAACCTCCTCAAAGTTACGAAAGTTAAAATTTTTTAAAGAGCTCTTAAATTGTCATTTATTATAATATCATTTGATTTTTTATTTCTAGTTAGAAAAAAAAAAGAAATGGAACAATGCGAGAAATAAACATTGCAATATGTAATTTCAAAGTGCAAAATTTGTGATACGGCCACAACATTCACTTTGACGCCATCTTTAAAAGAACTATTTTTTCAATTGTTTGATTTTTTGCAGTTGTCAAAGAACCCAAATATTTCACAATTTTTGATGCGAATGTAAGCACTTAATAACGAACGTAATCCCCTATGATAAGATAATGACATTTATTCTTTTGTCATTTTTAACAATAATAATTATCAAAAAGTATTTATCACATGTTAGACAACAATATCTTGTTAATAAATAAAAGGTTCAACGACATTTCAGTAAATAACAGATAGTATTTTTTTGAAGTAAATAAGGACACTTTCTAGTTAAACCCACAATTGTTTTTTTCTTTATTCAACACTTCCATATAAAGATCAGGTACGGTAACAAGAATTCTAATTTTAAACAGATAAAATAGTTTACCTCCACGGTGAATTAACGAGACATGGTGGTATTCTTTTTCTATGAAAAATAGAAATAGTGACTTACGTAATAAATATTACTAACAAAGATTTCCTACTAAGCTATTAGGAGAGGGATTAGCTATCTTCCGTTCAAGATTAGACGCGGCGTCATAAATTGTTATAATGCTAATATCTCAAGTAGGAAGTCTTTGTTAAAAAAATTTAGAATTTAAGTCCCTATTTCTATTTTTCGTGAGACTTTTCTTACATACTATATGTAAATATATGTTATATGCAACCCATTGTTCTATACAAAAAATTGTTCATTATATTTTGAATGAGACGCATGATAAAGGTTTTGGCTACCACCGTGTATCGTCAATTCACCGTGATTTACCTTCGTGTGGAGTAAGATAATTTAAAATTCCAAGGAAACTAATCTGAGGTAATCACTGTTAATTAAAAAATAGTCTATATGGTGCTATGGAATTGTGAAACAATGAATTTGTGTGTTTTTTATAAATTCACCTAACTACTTTTCAAAATGAAATGTCAATCAATTTTGTACACGTCACTTTTTTTTAAATTTAAGTTTACAACTTCACATTATTTCAAAAGCTGCTTAAAATATCTTTTTTCTGATTTGCTCTAGTTCTGGCGATTTTCTGTATAATTTTGAATTTTTGGATCAACTTAAGAATTACAA
Organism: Tribolium confusum; assembly: GCA_029207805.1. NCBI lineage: Eukaryota > Metazoa > Arthropoda > Insecta > Coleoptera > Tenebrionidae > Tribolium > Tribolium confusum. Next base: position 21,020,287 of record JALGAY010000009.1, on the reverse strand, counting down.
AGATTGTTAGTGTCAACATCTTTATGTTTAGGTTTATCCTCGATTTTTTATTCTTTTTTTTATTTGAAATATTGTTTTCCTATTCAAGGAGTTCTTTTCCAGTTTCTGTTCTGTTTTTCCGCTTTTGTAATAACTGCAGACCTGCAATTTTTATTACTACCGGGACTTCTCTTATTTATTTTTTTCGTATAAAGTGCTGGGTCAGTCAAGATCCGAATACCTTCTTTTCTTCAATTCTTTTGATTGGGGCTCTTCTTACGTTGTTTACGATTTTTTAAGACGGTATTTGATGATAGAACACCGAATACAATAATGAATAATTAATGTTACAACAGTTTAAGGAAGTCTAAAGTTCTGAGTTTAAAATTGAAAGTTGTGACGTTAGTGCAACAACCACCACTTCGGAAACGAACGTGTTTAACAGTTGTTGAAATAAATGATTATTTATTAATGGGCTGATTTCAAGTTGAGATAATCCAGGTAGTATCTTCGTTTCTATGGAAAATTAATAAAATATGTTGTTGTGATTGGTTGTTGCCAATGTTGCCATGGAAAAGTATTAAAATTTGCGATACTACCGGTATTATCTCAACTTGAAATCAGCCCATTATTGTTATTTAATAAGAAAGTGACAAAGTTTCTAAAATTGATATTGCATTTTGACAGGTAAGCGATTGAAGTTATCAAAGACACTCAAAACAATTATCTTACGATTTTAAAACACTTATTTTTTATTGAAATGAACAATCGTAATAAACTTTTTTGGTCGATAATTTTTAAACAAGTTCAAATATACTACTCAACTAAAAAAGAGCCACTTATGTTTGTTGGTTAATTTTATTTATTACACTAATTTGAAGTTAGAAATTATACAGTAAACTTGGTTTACAGATTGCAACAAAATTTACTAATGCACAGTTTAAAATAAACAAACAAAAATAGTAATAAAAGTATTTTTTTTAAAGACTATTTAGATTTTTAGGAGTGGCTCTATTTTCGTTTTGAACAGTGTATTTACTGATTTAGATTAGACTTTATTAGACAACATTTTAGTTCTTAAAGAAACAAGTAAATGGAGCTGTAGCGATTAAAGTTTTAAATTTATATATTAAATCTAAAGCTATTTTGGATAAATTTGATGGAAGCATTCTTTCTTTCTCGAAGTAGGGTAATATTTTAGGTAACTGTCTAATAAGGACAAGCTTAGTTTTTACTTGCATATTTCTAACTTCTCAGTCTTGTTATGTTTTGACTTGCATTTGGGACTGATTTATGAATGTTACCTAACAAAGAAATCAGAAGTAGTAAGTTAGACCATTTTATTGGGACCCTACAATCATTACATACTTTGTTTAATTAAGATTTTTAAACGATTATAAGTTTATTTGTAAGTATTTGTTGAAGTTGCAGAAAAGCTTTATCTATCAGCACTCCCAATATAAAAAAAACTGTCAACAAGTAACCATTTGCACCTCTCCATCATAGTTCTTTAATTGTGCCACCAAAATTATGTTGTTTTCAAAAAAGCTGAAAAAATTCAATTACAAAAGCAGAACACTAGAGATTGGCGCCAAGGTCACACTCATGAAAGAGAGAAGATAAGAACAGGGTCATTTTTTGTTAACCTTATATTTATTTGCATATATGAACTCATCACATCACTCTGTTTATAACCGACATATCCTATAAGTATATGTGTTTTCTGATTGACTTATTTTTTTTTGCAGATCTTGACGATGTTGAGGATGACGATAATGATGATGAGAATTACATCCCCTCATCCGACGAAGAAGACTTTGCGGACCTCGATATCGGCGCTATGTCTAGTGATGAATCCTCACTAGAATTAGACAATTATTTTTGATAATTATGTAATTTTATTTTGTCTGTGTTAATTACTTGTTCAATAAATAAATATATTTCTTGTTTCAGTCAAATGTCACGATTATATTTAAAGGTAGAAAAACAAAATAAATATATTTAAGTGTTTATTAATAATCTTTAAGCCAAATATAACAAAAATAAAGAATTTTTAACAATTTTTGCCATGTATTAACAATTGAATAAATAATAAAATCCTAAGCTACATATAAAAAAGGTCACACAAAGATGTCAAAGTATTGTCCCTTCAAAATGCATTATTATTATTATTATTTTGTATGTCATTATTACAACCACACCTACAGTGTATTGTACACTTATTATCTACTTATATTAAAAAGAAAACACCGTGTATTGTGAATCTACAGTATAAAATACAGTCCAAGATGATACAGGGTGGCTTGTTTTATATTCCGATCGAAGCGCCCTCTAGAGAAAAATTTGCGCAGTAAAACCCAATCAATCAGTACATTTTGCATAAAAATTAGAAACACACAAACATAGTCTAACTAAATAGGAAAAGGCGTACAGAAGCATTTTTTTTGTATACTTGTGCTTAAGCTTACAATTTTTTGTACCAGAACAAATAATGGTCTCCTTCTTCGATAAGTAAATCGTCAACTCCTGTAACAAACAAGTTTTAAATCAACCATTAGGAAGCTAGCACGTGTCACTCACCAACTGGAGCGACAAGCTGATTAGCTGGCGGAGCGCTCGGATCGGGTACTTCCGGCAGCCGATACAACAGCCAGTAGTTGTACCCCATAGGTTCCTCTTTATACCCAGCCAAGGTATGCACGTAGTGCCCATTGGGCCATTCGGAAGCTTCGAAAGTGAAATGTGGGTCCAGTTCCATGGCCATCTGCATCACGGAATAGAACGAGGTGTTCCGAGGCGCAGTAACTGCGATCGTACAGTTTTCTGTAATGTTTGATCCGACCCACAAAGTGTAGGTAATGGTAACGTTTCGGATTTCGGAATCGTTGCCATGGACCGAAAGAGATTTGGTTAGGCCGTCAATTTCAACTGAAAGGAAATTTTGAGATTAAGTTGGTAGGTTTAGGGGATTTACCGTGATTTTCTATATCGCCGTCGTTTTTGCCGCAGTCTAAGTTACGGATTGAGCCCAGGCCCCTATTGGATAAGGCGAGAATGACGTCAGATGTTAGGCCAGGGTCGGTGAATGCACCGTCGGGGTCTTGACGGGACTCTATGTAGGATTTGGCAGCGGTTTTGTTCCAGTGGGAACTGGCTTCTGTCATGTCTTGCAAAGCCTAAAAAAATTAAAAGAATTGTTTGTATTTTTTAAAGGATAAACAACATTTTTTTTTCAGTGTTGGGAACATACTCCGTTTTTATGGTTTCACCAAAAGTATAAAACTAACCTTTTTTCGGCTAATTACAAATATTTTAAGAAAATTAAATATTGAAATGACGCGTTTTAATTTCAAATTTCTTAAGATTGTCAAAGCACAAAAGGAAATTTTGAGTTGGCAGTCGTAGACAGCGCTAATGTCATTGTGCGAGTTATTGTGTTAGTATTTTCCAATATTATGCTTATACAAATTTTAATATACAATGAAACCACCCAAGAAACTTATGTTATCACTTTGTTAATCAGATGACTTGATAAGAAATAGATTTTTTAATTTGCAGTATTTTTTTTAAAATATGGGTTTAGCTATTTCAGCGCCGGTTCAGATTTTTTTTACATGCATTTTTCCACCGTTTATCTTTATTAAATTTAATTTGAAATAAAAGGTATTTATTTAAAAATGTTGTCAATAGTGCTATGAGATTTTGCTAAAAGAAAATGTAGCGAAAAATGGATGTTGAAACTTGATACACTGACCCCGTCCAATAGTAAATTAAAAAAATATTGTGGATTCATTACTAAACATAGAGAGATAAAACAATGTCTAAGCAATAGAGCAACGTATATTCTCAACTTTTCAGCACAATCTTGCTTAATTGAAACATAAATACATTTTTTATATATTTTTTAAATTTTTATAAAAATGGTGGATGCGCCGGGTGCCATATTAAATTAAAAAATTATTGTGGATATATTATTAAACACAGAGAGATAAAACAATGTTTAAGCAATAGAGCAAAGTATATTCTCAATATTTCAGTACAATTTTGCTTAATTAAAACATAAATTTATTGATTTAAGGGGGGGGGAATCAGAAAAAAAAAAAATTAATTGTTGAAATGATTCCTATCTTTTGCCGGGTTTAACACATAATTTATATAATAACGTTTGAGGTTGTGAAGACTGATTTTCCCGATTTCTTACATTTACATCAACATGACGGGACGGTCTACTGAAACGGCTCTGCATGAGATTGTATCTACAATTGAAGGCGGGCTGGACAGTAGACTATATGTCTCGGGAACTTTTTTAGACATTGAGGGAGCATTCGACAATGCTTCTTTCGAGTCTATGTGTAACCCATTAGAGAAGCGAAATGCGGACCCAACCTTGGTCAAATGGGTTCGCACAATGCTGTATAATAGATTTATCAGAGCGAGCATAGGCTCATTCTCTGCTACAGTGATTGCTACTAAAGGGTGTCCCCAAGGGGGTATACTATCTCCTTTGTTATGAGTAGGGCTATGCAGAAACGTGGAGTTTTTGCTGCTCTATAATATACTAAACATGAGCTAAATGTCTGTCAGTGGCGGAGAAATTTTACGGGAAACGCTAAGCTGTGTTTTGTTTGATCTAAACGGGATATTTGCCTGTATGTAGTACTCACCAAGCGTACAAACGTAGTTGGTAAAATGTTAAAAATGACAGGGTTAAAAATATTATATATAATATCTTGTTTAGATTAAACAACCCACATCTTTGCGTTTCCCGTAAAATTTCTACGCCATTGACTGACATTTAGCTCATGTTTAGTTTATTATAGAGCGGCAAAAACTCCACGTTTCTGCATAGCCCTAGTTATGAGACCTCACAGTAGACGATCTTATTCACAAGTTGAACGAACTTGGCATATACTGCCAGGGCTATGCTGATGACATAGCTATTCTGGTGAAAGGCAAGTTTCTCAATGTGGTCGGAGACCTCACAGATGAGGCACTCAGGCTCGTTGAGAAATGGTGTAATTCCCATGGCCTATCGGTAAATCCGAAGAAAACGGGCCATGTTATTTTTATCCGAAAACGGTGGGACCATTATGTGGTCCCTCTGCTTTTCGGCGAACAGCTACGTGTAGATCATAAGGTTAAATATTTGGGGGTTATTTTGGAGTCCCGTTTGACCTGGAACGTAGAAGAAAAGATGCGAACAGCTACGAGCACGCTCTGGGCGTGCAAAAGAGCTGTTGGCAGAACCTGGGGTCTTACACCCCGCGTTATGCCTTGGCTCTACAACTATGTTATCAGACCAATAATCACGTACGGCTCCCTTGTCTGGTAAACCATATCGAGTGCGTCCTGGGCCAAAAAGTGTTTGGCACGGGTCCAGCGTTTGGCCTGCCTGACAATCACAGGGGCCTTCCGTACTACACCGACCGCAGCCATGGAGCTCATTGTGGGGATTCGGCCACTTCATTTTGTTGTGGAAGAGTCTGCTGCAATGGGTTTCCTACGGCTTCGCGGTACAAATCGGTGGAAAACAGCAATCGGAAAGGGTCATCGGACAATATCCACTAGGATGTTGAATTTGGACCCCATTTTTGAAATGGAGGACGACAGTATGACCTCCAGGATTGTTACAAATCACAAGTATCTTGTGAATATTCCACCACGTGACAACTGGTGTGAAAAAACGAACAGCTTCAGAACGGGGGACTGGCTCGTCTGCTATACTGACGGGTCGGTTCACCCCAATGGAGCGGGCTCAGGAATATCTATATGTGGGCTCGGTGTTGAAATTTCAATACCTTTGGGCAAACATGTTGACGTTTTCTAAGCGGAAATCTTCACTTTGCTCGCTTGTGTGACTGAGTGTGTGCAGAGGGCTTTGTCAAACAGGCGAATTTGCGACGGTCAGGTTTCGCTGCAGGTCTTGCAATCATGCAGGTACTCATCGAGGGAATATTGTCTGGGAATGTCACAACATGGTACCATGGTACCCCAGCTGGGTACCAGGACACTGTGGTCTAACGGGTAACGAGAGGGCTAACGTTCTGGCTCGAGAGGGTTTACAAATGGACTTTATCGGGGTAGAACCGGCTCTTGGCGTTACCAAAAGACGACAGAAAGACACAGTTTATAAGTGGATAGAATCTCGCCATCTCTCTGAATGGCAGTTTCAAGATGGCATGCGGCAATCCAGGCTTTTTATTAAAGGACCGGACAAAGCACGCAGTGAAAACCTGATGCGTCTCAATTGTAGAGACCTTCAGTTAGTGGTAGGCATGTACACAGGACATTGCCTACTAAAAAGACACCTGCACGTCATCGGACTCAGCGAGGACGAGATTCGCAGAGGTTGTGCTGAAGATGAGGAAACTTCTCTTTATATTCTCTGTTACTGCCCTGCATTTGCAGGCATCAGAGATTTATACCTGGGCTCTCGATATCTGAAGCCCAGTGCTATCGAGAAGGCACCTGCAGACAAGGTACTGAGCTTCATCAAAGGCACAGGGCTACTGCAGTAGTACTATTCCGAGAGGTAGCACACAATGGGCGTAGGCCTCGGTGTGCGGCTTGCGCTTTGGGCCCCTCTTGTATTACAATAAAATAATAATAATACATCAAGGTTTCTTCTGATAAATAATCGCGCTACTTTATTTGTAGTGGAGGGGCTAAGATGAATAGTCTACATTTTATACTCTTTATTAGAGACTTTTCTTTACCTTGTGTATTAGTGAATGTTTGGACAGAGTGAATTGAGATGAGAGTCCATTGAACCTTGGAAAAGTTCTAAGGCAATAAATTGTAGAATAGTCTTTATATTTGATTTAATTTTAAAATGATGGTAGAAAAATATTTAACATCGTTATATCTTTTTTTTAATCAATACTGATACCAGTGTTTTGTCATCCTTAAAACCAACATTGGTATGAAACATCAGGGTCAACTAGATGCTACTGCAACCAACTATCGTGTCAAAACTTTCTCTGACAAATGTTTGCAACAATTTTTAATGATTTGCTTCGTCTTCCGAATGTAGCTATTTGTTGTAGTGAGGAGAGGCATGGATTCTGGGTATAGATGGTTTTTACATTAGCTTTATAGGTAATTGGTGATTTTACTACTGGGTTTATTAATGAACCTTTCAGGAAGAGTGAGTTGAAGATAGATATTAACTTTTAATTATTAGAATTAACTGCAATTCTGGTACTACCCTAATGAAATTTTGAAAAGTTCCATCGGAATAAATGGTGGGCTAAAACAAATGGATTGTGGCTATGTAAGCGAATAAGATGAGATGTATGAATAGTAACCAAAATATTGGTGCTATCACTGTTATCTCAATGAACGTTGGAAAAGTCCAAAGGTGATAACTGATAAATGATGAGAATACTACTATCACTATTAAAACAAACTTTGATTGAAATAGTGGTGAAAATCAGTAAAAGAGAGTTAGATAACCGTTAGTGCTATTCCAAAGAAGTCTCGGCTTTCTCTGCCGAATACTTTTGCTACCAATCTAAATGGTGTTGTGGGACAAATTATTAATTAGGCGTTGTTGCGCATAACTCGACTAAGCGCCACAATCGTCAAATTTGAGATAATATTGCTATCTAGTTCCTAAAGGTGTTACCTATCTACCAAAAAATTGAAAACTTATGAGTAGAATAGCTTATTTTCGACAAAATTATAGCTTTTTATTGCCATTATGAAAAAAGAATCAAAAATTGTCGAATCCATTTACTTTTAGAACGTGTAATGTCCAGACAAAAATAATACTCATTTAGATAAATTTATTAAAATAAACTTATTTGGATAGGTAGTCATTTTTAAAATGAGCACAAAACGAAAACATTTTTTTCTCAAAACATCAATTTAATCAATGTTAATCAATAAAATACTGTTTTTTATCATTTTTTCAAATTGAAGTTTTATATTTTTATCATTTCCGTATGAATTTGCTCTGACCATAGCATCTCTGTATATTTTTTTCATATTTAAATTTGAAGGTCCTTCATTTTGTTATCAGTTGAGATAGGTCAAACATTTTTTTGCAAATTTTTATCATTTGTGATACTGATTTCGGGTTAAAATTGTATTATTGTTAGTTTTGAATTACCCTATATAAAAGGTTTTTTTTCACATTGTAGTTTTATCACACTTTCTTATTTTGAACACTCATACAGTCGTTGCAACGATCTATGCCACCATCTTGTTAAACATAACGTAGGGCTTTTTTTTCTAAATGACGGTTACAATTTTCAATTGAATTTATCGTGCAACTTTCGGTTTTAAACCGTAATAAGTATGGGTCATTACAACATGCAAGATGTCTTTTAAAAAGCTTATTTTGGTGAAAAAAATGTGGTTAGATTTTATCCATTCTTATATCTTACCTACCCGAAAAACGCTTGGTGGTGTTATTTTGGTGAACCCTGCATTTTCTTATTAAAATATCTATAATATTACGAGGAGTGTGAGGTATTATATTCCCTAATTTGAAATTTTGTTGAGTTCTCTTTTAGGAAGATAAATTAGGTTTCTTTGTTGTCAGTGGTCTTAAAATTAAATTTTCGTAAACTTTCATGTACTAATTAAAGCATTAGTGTCTTTGACTTATTATGCCATTAAAACCACTTAAATGAATTAGTTACAAAACAAGGAGCAATGAATTTCGAAAGGTAAGTTATAGTCTTGGGGTCAGGACGTTAACTGTAGGAACGGTTCTAATTAATTACATTTTCTTTGGTCGCAGAGGGTTATAATCAGATCAGGTATTCCTAAAATGAATGTTAAAAGTCATAATTTGTAGAACGACAAAAAGATACGACATAGTCGTCTACATTACGAGTTTAAATTTGTTTTGTCTAAAATAGATAACCGGTAATGTTAAAAAGTTTTAAAAAATATATGACATAACAGAATCAAAGCTTTATTTTAATTTTTAAAGCATTGTTTTATTTTGAAACAAAAGAACTTATCATGCCTCCGGTGAGCATGCATTGTAATTCAATTCATTTTTCTTTTCATTTTCTACCTACCTGTATAGTCAGCGCAGTATTATACAAATTCCCAAATCCCCCATCAGGCTGCTGTTGCCTCGCTAAACTAATACTCGGCCTCCTCAACGAATGTTGCAAATTTCTATGCCTGTGGTCCTTCACAATACACCTCAACGCCAAGATCGTCATCGCTACAGTATCTGAAACCTCTCAATCTATTACTAATTAAAGAAAAATACTGCAAATATATATTATTATTATTAGGAGACTTTTAAAATCTAATCTCCGTGAAAAAAAACTGTGAAATTATCGCAAAAAAAAACTCAAGAGTCTGAATAAACTTTTTCAATTAATAAGGAACACATTTAGAGGCAAATAAGAAATTTGTAAATGGGCCACATCCAACAATCTACAAAGAATCTTTGTTAATTAACCTTCATGTGTTAGATAAAAAGGGATATTTGCAAAGGGGTGATCTCAACTGTTAACTTGTAAAAGAGTCGGCGATTGTGACTTTACAGTTCGAGGTTTCACTAGAGCTATACCGATGAAGGTTCGAATTTTATCAAAACCATGGATGTTTATTAATGTCCGAGGAGGCTGTTTCACCAAACTGCCCGGTTAACAAAAAACTAGAGGAAACTTGAGTCCTTATTTAAAGAAAAGGATGATTATAAATTAACGTTTTTGTGGTATAAAAAGAGCATTTGCGGAGCAAATAGGCTTTCTCCAGAAAAATCATTAAAAACTCTAATAAGTCAATAAATTTAAAAATGTGAAGTGTACTGTTATCAGAAAGGAAGGACCAAAAATATTAGAAAGTGAGCAAGTTTCAAGACAAAAGTGCTGTCATGGATTATACAAAATTAATAAAATTAAAAACTCTTTAATTTTTACAAGAAAAGAGCTGAAGATGGACATTTTAGCAATTATTGTATTTAAAAAAGGTTATAAAACATAAAATTAATAAAGTTAAAAACTTGAGTTGTAAGATGTTTAAAACAAAAGAGCAAAAAATTTTTATAAATAAAAAAAGGTATTACCGAGATCTCTACAAGACTATTAGAGTGGTCGCTAAAAATTAAATTTTTTGTGTCGCCCCTTAAAAAGCTTCCTTATGATGAGAAAACACTAGGCAATTTTTTTTTTTTTGAATAAAACAACACGTGCCTCAAGACGATCAAAGTAAATTTTTTGGTGAAATCATGGTTTTTAAAAATTTTTCTGAAAAATAAATTTTTATTGGAAATATAAACAATTTGAAAACCGAAATAAATAAAAATATAATGATATCAATAAACAAAAATAAATAAAATTTCAAAAACAAAATACAAGTTCAAAATTTTTTCCAGTTGATTTGGTCTAAAAACAAAATTAGTATTTATACACTTATTTTCAGTAGCTAGATTTCTTCACTCCAAGGCTTAAGTAAACTTTCTTTTGTATTTTTAATACCTTTATTATTATAATCATCTAAGATTGAATAAGGAATTGCTTCTGTTCTTCATCTTTTGTGAACAAATCGTTGTACTCTTACTCTTGCATTAATTTGATGCCTCTCTCTGCAACATCGTTCACAACCGATAAGCTACTTACAGTTTTCAAACAGTCTTGATAATTAGTATCTTCTAACCAATTTTCACAATTTTTTTTAACCAGCTTGTATTTAGTCCCAGTTTGTAAAAAAAAATAATAGAATTGGAATTAACAAACTGTTCTAATCCTTGCTCAAATAATTTTGGAACATCTGAACGAGATACTTCAGCCTTCCTAGAAGCTCGATTATAACTGTTTTCTAATGAATCAGATTCATCTGTATCGTGTGATGATTTGATTATTTTTTTTTACCATTTTTTTTTGTTTCTGTATCTACATTATCATCGAATAATGCCAACAAACAGTTTTCAGGATTTAGATACCACAAATGGTTTAAAACTTTACCTAGAGCACTTTCGTAGATTTTTTGTCAATAGAGTGAAAGTTATAAGTCGATTTTAACAATTGAAAATCACAATTCGGGGCCTTGATTGATGATGAAGCTGTAAACCATACTCGTATATAAATTTTTACAATAAATACGCAAATCATAGGAAGATTTTTTTCTTCTGTAGACTTTAGGTTAAAAGAAGCTCGTAAAAGGAATATTTTCAAAGAATATATTGCCTTTGACATCCACCTTGCCTGATGCATAGCTCCAGGAGCATGTAATGTGATATTATCCCGTATTATTCCAATAAACAAGCTTAATTCCAAAAGTTCCAAATAGTCTTTTCTATCATGGTTCAAAGTTAGTTGTTGATTAATAAACTCATGGATGTCCTGAATATCATTTTCTAATATTTTATTAATTATGGGGTCGGCCATTCTACTTTTAATTTCAGTTAGATCAAACGCATTCCACTCTTTCTTAAATCTAGCAAATAGAGGCACATTTGGCCCGGAAATATTAGATAATTTACTGTCAAATACAGCTTTCAATATAACTTCAAATATATGATGTCGACAGGGAAACGGAAAAAAATCCTTTTCTAATGATTGCTCAATTAAAACTGCTGCTCTATTATATTCCCCAGTATTCGATGCAGTAGTATCACAACATAAACCAACTACTACATCACTGATTCCATATTCTTGAAGAGCATCAAAAAGTGTATTTGCAGTAGCATTTTCAAGCTGCGGTATTGATAATACCTTAGTTTCTTTTTCGGATAAAATAATATATAAATAATATATTATAATATATATATAATGTTATTATATATATAATATAATAATATATAAAATAAAATAATTATAGGAAGACGTTCTACAAAACTTCTACCAGTAATACCAGGTAAATATTTACCGTCCCAATGAACAGTCAATCTACGAAGCTTTTTGTTAGTGAATCTCGCTTGAATTTCTGCAGCTCTTTTTTCCGAAATTGTTTACGTTTTCGTTTTATTGATGTTCGATTGACGATATATTGACTTGCATCAAGATCTGCTGCTTGAAGAAAAGTAATTAGTAAGCTCGTCGCATTACGATCACTAATATTTCACTTGTTAGTGCAATTGTGCACTTGTTGCATTGTGCATAGTTTTGGAGTCAGAATATCTATTGTTCCACGAGACTTTTTCAATGGTGGCAATTCTTCCAAGTCTATGACGACATTGGGATCTCTTTGGAGATCACTTTCTTGACTAAATGATGTTGATGGTGATGACTCAAAACGCGAAGTAGATTCAGATGTTTCTAAATTGATGAAAAAGAGAGTATGAAAATTTAGAAAATAATTAAAAAAGTGTCAAATTTGTATTTATACTTACCAGAAATATCTTCAATATCGTCAATAAATCCAACACGATTAGGTTGACGTTGATTTAATAAAAATCTCTTTGTTTTGTCATGAACGATTGTCAAAACATCTCTGTGTGCTATGTCAAACAAATTATTTAAATGTGACGAAAATGCTTTTTCATTATTTTCCTAAGTATAATTTTGTCGAGATGAATTTCTTTGTAAGCTCCGCCAATCATTGTACAAAGCCTCTATTTTATCCAAACACCGACATTTTTTTTGTGCTGGTATATTAACTTTTTTCTAAAATGTAATCAATTTATCTAACACTAAACTTTTACTGACATATAAACTATGTTTCAATATTCGGATGTTGTGAAATAAAAATTTTAATATTTGTAAATTAGATGGCAATTGATTTCCGGCGATTTCGTGATGTGTGCCTCTAATTAGAAATATATATTCTTTCTTATCTTCCATTATTGAAGAAAATTAATACTTATGTTTATATTGTTTAATGTATTACTTCAATAACTTTTAACGTAACATCCAATTTAGTATACTAAATAATGAACAACAATTCTCATAAAGATATAAAGCTATTTAAAAAAAGTAGCTCGTCAATGAAGTGTAACTTTGAGAAATTAATCGGAATAATTTTATAAAGAATTAAAGAAACCATTAACGTATGAAAGCATGCGTAATGATGGAAGGGCATTGAAATTCTTGGTATATAACTTTTTGAGAGTGGATTACTTTGGGCCTTTTAAAGGCAGCACATGCGCATCCAGTAGTTTTTGAAAGCTACTCGATACTTTTTATAAAAATACTATACTGCTCATAGACGTATAAAAAGCCCAAAAACATAATAAAAATTCAGACATGAGCTCATATGATGAAACCTTTTAAATTTTTCCTGAAGCTATTAGTCAAACTTTATTACTGAAAATAATAATAATAATAACGACGTTTCATTGTCAATAATCTGCAAATGTCAAAAAACATTATTATGACATATTTAATAAGATATTAAAAAAAAACAAAAATTAACTTTGATCGTCTTGAGGCACGTGTTGTTTTGGTTCAAAAAAAAATTGCTTAGTGTTTTTCCATCATAAGGATGCTTTTTAGGGGGCGGCACACAAAAAAAATAATTTTTAACGACTACTCTAGTGTAGATACTAATTTAGTTTTTATACCAAATCAACTGGAAAAAATTTTGAACTTGTATTTTGTTTTTGAGATTTTATTTATTTTTATTTATTTTTATTATTATATTTTTATTTATTTCGGTTTTCAAATTGTTTATATTTTGAATAAAAATTTATTTTTCAGAAAAATTTTTAAAAACCATATTTCAACAAAAAATTAACTTTGATCGTCTTGATGCACGTATTGTTTTGGCCTAAAAAAAAAAATGCCAAGTGTTTTTTCATTATAAGGAAGCTTTTTAGGGGGCGGCACAAAAAATTTAATTTTTAACGACCAGTCTAATCTTTATAAAATTTAACAAAATTATGGTTAAGTATTAACTAACTTTGGTCAATAAACAACATTTGAGGGGCAAAAGGTTATTAATCAAAAATCGATAAAAGTAATACATTCTAAAATTTTATGTTTTGACCAAGTTAATAGTGTTTTAAACTTTTAGAGTACCTTAAAAAGTTAATTATTTAACCTTCTTGATAATCAAAGAACATTTTAGGACTCAATAAGGAGTATCTAGAGCCATTACTAAATATACTACAGTTAAAAATTATAACTGTGAAATAACATTAGAGAAGCCTTCATATTTTTTGTTATGGATAAAATGGGGACAAACATATTTGAAGGGTCAAAAGACGTTTTTGCAGGGCAAAAGTTTTTTTTAACGATTCTACACAATTAATAATGCAGTAATAAACTGTGAAATTGGCAGCTATAACATCCCAAAAATTTGGATTCTTTTAAGTTTTTGAAATGTATAAGAAATATTTCCTGGAAACTAATTTAAGTTTTGGTGGTATTTAGCAAGGGAGTCGCTTGCCAAATAATTAAATTTGTACTAAAATATATGTTTTTGATACAATTTTGTTCAATTATTATATCTCTTGTTTAATAAACTTCTGCAATAAAAATTTACGTTAATTTAGTTTTTCTCTAATTTGAAAATACTTCCAGTTGTTAGTATTGCCTGAGTTAGGTAATATAAAAATACTTTTAGGAAAATTGTGAATTTCTATAGAAACAAATCGTAATACTCGTTTCTCATTAATATAATTGCTAATTTGGGGTGTTCAGTACTATAACGAAATAAGTCCATTTAAGTATCTTAACGAATTTTAAGATAGGAAGGCTCAAAGTTTGCAGTTATGGTGCAAGTCTGTTTTATGTTGAATCAGAATAATTTTTAGGAATTGACTAAAATGCAGTGTAAACTTTACATCAACATCGTTAGAACAATTTAATATTTTATTTAAAAGCGAATTATTAAACAACAGTTAGTGTAAAACACGAATTTAATTTGGTAAAAATAAAAATGTAACTTCAGAATCTACACTCAACCGCAATATTAACCGGACACTTGATTTTTGTCCCGTAAATTTGCGAAAACGCTCTCTACATTGATTTTATATGGCTACACATAAAAAGCAACTAAAAGGAAGGATATTCAAGTTTTTTGGGTTAACCCCTATCACGCAGATTACTTTTTGTACCTATTTTCTTAGGCGGCTTCCAATCAGAAAGGTTTTGTTTGTTTCACACGTCTGTCAAATTTGTGTCAATAGCTGGTTCTGGTTTGTTTAATTTGGCTTTTTGGGGAAGAAATTTCTTGTAGAAGCGATTCATATTGTAATGAGTCCCGAAGAAGCTGCCCAGACTGTTGCTTTACATAATGATGGACGCAGCATACGATTTATTGCAAATGTGCTTGGCTTTCCTAAAAGCACGGTATCCGATGCGATACAAAGGTTCAGGGCAACTAGTTCCTATTCCAGAAGACCCAGACAAGGCAGAAAACGAGTAACAAATCAAGAGGAAGACCGATTTCTTCGATTACAAATGCTGCGAGAACGGACTCTTCCTGCTACAGCTTTGGCCAGGAGTCTGGCGGATGTTCATGGGACTATGATTTTTCCTGATACTGTTTTAAGAAGGTTGAAGGAAAACAATTTGACATCACATCCACCTGCTACTGGCCCTAAGTTGAACGCAGAGCATCGCGCTAAATCATATTGATTGGAATATGGACGAATGGAGCTCCGTTCTCTTTACGGATGAGTCGCGTTTCACTAGGTACTCACCTCATCCTCGTCAATGAGTATTTAGACGCCCGGGGGAACGATATGCCCAGTGTTGCTTTGCGCCTAAAGTAGCATTTGGTGGTGAAGGTGTATGGGGAGGGATTTCTTTGGAGGCTTATACAGCTTTTGTAACGGTGCGGAGAGGTAGCATTAATGTTGACTGGTACATTAGAGAGTGTTTACAAGAGCATGTGGTTCCTTTTGCGCCATTTGTAGGGGAAGAGTTTTTCTTAATGCACGACAATGCGCGCCCTCACACATCCCAGATTACGCGTCAGTACCTTCACGACGTTAATGTTCAGGTGCTAAGGTGGCCACCCATGAGCCCTGACCTAAACCCCATTGAGCACATATGGGACAACCTGGGGAATAGTATTAGGCAGAACTACGGCGAGTTTTATACAACAGTTGAGCTGGAACAGGCGTTACTAAATGAGTGGGAGCTAATAGCCCAAGATGAGATCGCAGACTTGATTGCAAGTATGCCTTAACGAATGAGAGCTGTAATTCAAGGGCGAGGAGAAAATACTCGCTACTGAAACCATTTTTTTTGCAGTTTTCTTAATTTTGTTTTGCTTTGTTTTGTTACTTGAAATCAAATTTTTGTTTAATTTGTAAATAAATATTTATTTTTGAACATTATTAATCAAAATTATCTTGATTTTAATTTAAATGTTCATCATTGCACATTTTCAATTAAAATTATTTTGATTCGAATTTTCGTCATTGAAATTTTTTCAAAAAACTTAGTGTCCGGTTAATTTTGCGGTTAAGTGTACTTAACAGAAAGACACTACTTAATACAAATAAAATTTAAAAAGTATCCACTCAACTCAATAAATTTCTGTTGGGTCAAAAATCAAAAACATTGATTTTAATATACAGTGCGGGTGTATGGAATAAATTTCATATTTTTTTTGTATTTATATGTTTTGGCAATTTTTCTTGGACAGGTCAATTACTTATTTAAGGAGGACAACCTTTGAGTTGTAGTTTGTCTTTCTCATATCAACCCTCTTACTCTGGCAGCCCCCATCTCAAAAATTTGAAATGGCAATAGTAGTCGAGTGACCCCTCATTTGAAAAGTATTTTATTTTTTTAAACGGTGATATGAGATTTGACAGCAAAGTCGATATATTTTTGTGAATACATTTTATGCTGCTGAAGAAGAAATTAACGATGAACCAATTTATAATTAAAACAGTAATATTACAATTTGTTTTGTTATTATCTTTTAATATTAAAATGTTGTTTAAAATACATCACCCTGTATTAATATTAATTTGTAAACTTAATAATGATGAGTTATAATATTCAGTTTTACATAAAAAGTTATGATGGACTTATCTCACTATTGCACTGAATAAAAGTACATACAGTAGTACGCCGATTATCCGAACACCGATCAACTGAATCGCCATTTATCCTAATCGGTCATAAGCGTAATATAAAAAATTAAAACCAAGCAAATTTTGTTTTGTTTTGTTGTAACAAGTTGGAACTCGCTGGAGTCTAGATATATTTCAACTGTTATGGTTGAAAGCTAGAGCCAAGACACTATATGTTCTGCGTCGCGCGGCTTCCGTGAAACGGAACTTTGGAACGTTTTTTTTTCAACTCAATAACATTGAATTACTGTCAGTGAGCTCCTCATTCTATGTGTGACAGTTTGTTTTTCTTTATTACCAGTCTTTGTCTGATTATCCGAATAATTGAGACCCCGGTCCCAATTAATTGGAATAATTGGCGTTCCACTGTACATAAATTTTTGGTGCTATAAAAAATTGTTTAGTAACTTTAAAATAAAACAATATATTTGAAAATCAGTTATTGCGGTAAAGCGAGAAGATTTTAGAATAGTTTTTTATATTTATCTCAAAATAGCCAAAAATGGACTTATTTCGTTATAGCACTGAGCACCCTTATAATGTTTTAATGTCTTGAGACTCTCACAATAATCGGGCCTATCTTTTATGTATAGTTGTATTAGATGATGGGTGATGGGCAAAAGAGAGATACTTATATTTTAATAATATTAACTGGCTTTCTAAAGAGAGACTTTTCGAATATAGTAAATATCGTAAATATAGATCAGGAAACTACAGTTGTTGAAAATTACAGTTATAGTAGTTTTTTTAACAAATAGCTTAAACTATAAACACAAATTAAAATAATCTAGAAGACACACTTGAATGTGGCAGAAATGACATAGAGTAAAAACTGTAGTATTATTTTTTGTTTACATATTTAATTGTGCATAAATTTAATTATCACTTATGATGTTAACTTTTGATTGACAAAGGGTTTTAAAAGTAGAAATGAATGAAATGAAAAGAAATGAGTTCTATTGAATGGTATCAAATTTAAACTCTTATTGTCTAGTTTCAATTGTTGATTATGATGGAATTTCTTTGAAAACATACGCACACAAGCAAACATTGAAATTTAGCGCTGATTTTTGCTTTTTTTTCAGAATTGCAGTGAAATTTACAAATTAACTGCATAATTAGGTACTTATATTAACATTACGTCTTAGTGACTGACTAAACGGTTGGGAATACCAACCGACTTTATGAAACTTCTCTCAATGCTAGACGTTCTATAAAGACGGTTGATATTGCAAACTGTTTACTTACATAAACAACTATTTATTTCTTAGTTTATTGAATTATTTCAACGTGTGTGTTTGTCTTCAAAAACAGAACCGACTTTTGTAAAAAAAATATAATTAAATAAATAAATGTTTGCTACATTTTGTACCTATATTATGATCCTTGGCAGTATTAGCAATATCTAACAATCTTCTAATCTGCTTCTTCCTCACATGTGCTCTAGCAGTACACGCTGCAAGTGTAGCATAGGCAAACTCCAGATCATGTACGGCCTCATGGTGCTGCATAGCGCCGATTAGGTCATGGCCGTGGAATTGTCGAGGATCGTGACATAGTGCACTAAGGGCGAGGGAATATTGTGCCAGTCTTGGGGGTGTGATTGGTACTTCATGGTGCCGCCATAATAGAATGACGATTTCGATTTCTAATTGCTTAGTGGAGAGTTGAATTTCGACGGGGGTGGGGAAAGGTACGCCGAAGTCTTCGTGTGAGACAAGTTGAAGAGCGGTGACTGCTTTGGGGGTGTCGTTGCGCCAACCCCAGGAGGGCTCACGTTGTGTTACAACCCATGCTAGAGCTTTTTGGAGGGCCGATTCGGGCTCGGCGGTGTAGGTAGTGGAGTGGAATAATCCGGTTGTTACTGTAAAAAACAAACACTCATATTTATTCATGTATGATACTGAAAAATCAAGAAACAACAAGTACTTCTTCGACAAGCTGATGCGACTAGAGAAGCGCAGCTAAATCAATAAAAACGTTCATACAAATAACTAATTCAAATCAGGAAACTGCATACCGGTTTTGCAGTGCAGTGCATTTTAACATTTGAACAAATTAGTTGTTTAGTGTTGGATATTTTTTTATTGTCTTGATGTCATTTATGTTTTAGTTTGAGACTGTTGGGATTTAGAACACAATGTTTATTGAGGCTGTCTGAAAAAAAAAAAAATAATTGTTGATATGAGTCTGTGAAAGTTAAGTAGACGTGAGATGAAGCTCTCACGTTATTTTAAACATTGATGATGTTTCTGCTGGACCCCAATTTGCTATTTGCGCTAGTCCAAATAGGCGCATGAGGTGGTGAGGCGGTCAAAATGGAGTAATTCAATGCCCGTAGAGGCATTTATTTGAAGGGTAGGTGTTTTTAGACAGTGGAAAGAATATATTTAATATAAGTAAAAGAAACAATCACAAAATCAAACAATTTTGGTTATTTAACGTTCTTTCAACGAGGGCTATCTCGTATTAGAATTTGTAAAGTTATTTAAGCCCAGGAAAAAAATTACTAGATCTACTAAAAAAAATTTTGCTTAGCCCAGATATGCTTGGTTTTATACTTTTGGCAACTCCTATATTATTTTTTATTACTCTATTATTGTAAATTGTACAGTTGGTTTCAAAAAAAACGGAAACTGTCAGAAGACATTCTGTCAGATTTTATTAAATTTTTATATTTTGAAACGGTCCTTTAAAATTTATGTTAAAAAACTACACTTATGTGTCAGAAATGTACACATAAATTGACATTAATTGACAAATTAATTTTCCAATTTACAATAGGTCAAATTTTATTTCTCGATTTTTTTGAAGCCAACTGTAAGTTACTTTATAATAAAAGAGCATTTATTTGTGTCTGATTTTAGAAGTACAAGTTTATTTTATTACGCATTTTAAAACAAATTTATTAGTTAATATAATTATTAATTTAGTTTTTTAGATTTATAATCTTTTGCAATAAATATTCTAATTTAAGATATATTATTTAGTGGGTCGATTCGGGCTTGACTCTCATGGAATTAGAATTAGAGTGGAACGGTCGGTTGTTACTGAAAATGGCAGGTTCGAAGGGAGTTAGTGATTTTTGGAAGTTATGGGTCAGGAGGTATTGATACGGCATGTAATTTTGAATGGAATGAAAGGTCGGTTTAAAGGCAACACGACAGGCAAATCAGGGATTTAGTATGCGAATTATGTTTTAGAGGGTTGCAAATCCTGGTAATGGGGATTGAAATAATGGCAGGGAATTATGGTTTGGAATTTTTATTTTTACAAAATACTGTGGGCTGAGATGTAAAAAAAATGTTAAAATATTTTTCTTGTTAAATACAAAAATCATAGAAATAATAATCAAACTCATACTGTAATCAATCTACTTGATTTTTAAGATATCTTTATTGGGGTGATTAAATATTGTGATATTTATAATATTAATATGTTTATTATATTTTTTAACATCAGTAAGAAAAGTCTGATATAATGTATTTCATTTTTGATTGATTTTTATCAAAACGTAATAAACTAGAAAAATATTAGAGGGAAAACTAGACAGGGCAGAAAGAAATCTCTTGTGAGAGTTACATTTCAGAATTTATGTTATTTTGAAGGAAGCAATCAAAACGATTGACAGACACTTTAGTAAGCAAGCTTTAGTTGAAAAGGATTATGTAGAGAAATATAAAAGCAGTCTGTACGTGCTTCTTTATGTGAACGAAATAGTATTTATGTCTATTTATTTAAATAGATAAGGTTTTTATCAAGATGGTTTTTAACGATAAATTAATTTACACAGTTTATATAGCTACTAAAAAAATAATAAATATTTCAACAAAAATTTATTTTTTGCCGATTTACAGTAAACACCACATTTTAGTGACAATTTAAGCGCAATAAATATTTATTGACTATTGTCTTATCGGCGAACAGATATAGTAATAAAACCGCCCACTTTTGCCCGGGACATTTGAATAGTAGCTTGCAATAGGCTGTTTTGAAAACTAGGAGTACTGTAACAAGTCGGTGTCACACTGACGAATTTAGTGTTGGTAAGATCAGCAACCAAGTGTATGCAACTAACAATACGTATTCAAAATTTTGTGTAAACCCGGCTTCTGCGTATGAGCTTTTAAGCACATGTATACGCCCTACGATGATTTATAACTATATCTTTTCGCCGATTTGAGTGTAGATAATGTGTCAGCATTTTTATGAAAAAAAAAGCAGATACATTTTAAAGCCGTTCAAGATTTCTCAGCTATTCAGAAAATTTTGAGGTTTAATGTTAAACAGTAATTTTTCTACAAAAAAAGGTAAACTATTAAAATCAGTGAAAAAATTATATGCTCAATACGGCAACAAAGCAGATTTGCTTGGCTTTCAAAACTCGGGTGCGCCTTACTTTTTTCTCATTATTGATTAATTAAACAAATTATTATTATTATTATTATTATTATTTGGAGCGTAAACTATAAAAGAATTAAATTATATAAATCAATAAACCTAAGAAATTTACATATTATTTAATTTATATTACATAAGCTTTAATTTTTTTTTTGTTTTTTCTTATGTTTTCAAACAAATTTAGCTTGAGTATTTTGGAATAGAGATTGAGGTGAATGAACCAAGAAGTACAATTTGAATTCTGAGAGAAAACAGACTTGCGCTATTATGAATTTTTAAGGATTTGGCTATTCTATTTTATTTTATTTTTTATTCTTTGCTTTTTTTAATGTTTATATACTGTAAGTTCGTCTTAAGTTATTGTTTAAAGTATTGTTAAGCATGCCCATCGATTTCTCTGATCGGAACATAAGCAACATGAATATTTTTTTATTTATTTGGCGATAAAGTGATTTTTATTCTATCTTTTTTATTTTTTTCTGTAAAATTTGTTTATCTATTTTCTGACGTAAATAAAAAGTTAACAGTCGAAATTAATTAATTTGGTACTGTTTTATAGTCAGTTTAATAAAAGGAGAAATCTAAATTATAATATTTTAATTCAGTCTTTATTTAAATAAACGTTAATTATCTAAATATCCTCACAACATTATCACAATTTAATTTGTTTAGTCCTTTAACTTCTTTATAAAGCAGTACAATTGCGGCTATAAACGTAAATCCATTTTATTCTTATCTCCTGCATTTGTGATAAAAGTGTAAACACTTTTTTTATCTCTCTACCAAAGTTTTATTTTTTATTTTATTAAATTTACATTTTTTTTAAAAAATTTTGTTTCTAATATTTATGATAGACTCGATTATTTTAATTTTTATGCTTTATTCTTTTTTGTGTGATTTATTTTAACTTTTAATAAAAATCTTAATTTCTTACTTTTTACATACTTTTCACCTACTTAATTTAACACAAAACCGAGTTGGATTAACGTAAATTAACTTTTGAAATAAAGTTCTGGGTTACTCCATTTCTTATTTCTTTGTTATAATTTTTTTATTTTGTATGTACATAGGTACAAACAGTTTTAAATAAATACTGCTTTTTGTCATTTGAAATGATTATACATACAATATAATTTATCTAAATGGCCGTAGGTATTTTTTTTAAAAAAAAAGCTTGTTATTTATGATGTGTTGCCAGTGAATGCGAGTTTTAAATATTTATGGTTGACGATATTGGAATATTTATGAAATGTTTCGGAAAATTAAAAACACGCCAGTAATGAAAAAACAGCTTTAGTATTTTATTCAAGAATAATTACTGTAATAAAATATCACTCAACAAAATGATTGTAGGGATTTTTGTGAAGGAAGTGACATAATCATTTCAGGAAAAAGTAGATAGTATTTATTAAAAGGCTTGTTTCTAATTTATTTTTTTTTGTTTGTTTTGTTTTAATAATTTAAAAAAATACTTTATTGTTTTAGTAAAAAAGATGCAAAAAGCTGCAAATTTAACTGTAGAAAAAATCTAGATTATATTACGAGCGTAAAGCAATTTTTAGCGGTTTGAATGATTTTTTGCCAAGACCGTTAATTTAGACTGAAAATGTTTATTATTATCACTAAAACACCAAAGACTTGACGTCCTTTTACGTTTGTTTAATAACCCGGCGCATCCACCATTTTTCTGACTCAAAAAATTATTTGGATGAGGTTTATTTATGTAATTTTAAAAATTATTATTTTTTAAATCGGTGACATCTAACTTTTCCATTTTATTTAGTCGGTTTACAAGTTTCAGAACACTATTATATATCAATTCCAAAGATGAGCTAATCATATGCTGAAATTGCCATCAGCTTCTTAACCATTAAGTACATTGTTTTAAATACATTTTATATAAACCTAAAATTTCAATTTACAAGAAGATAGGCTTTTGAAGCTATTAATTTTAAGCAGAAGAACCATTCCTATAAAATAAATGCGAAATCGATTAAAATAAAGGGCTTACAGCTACAAAACACGAAAGATACGGAAACTCCTTACTTTCTAAAAGAACATAATAAAGGTAATGGCACTTGAAACAAAACTAAATATACTACCTGACAATATCAATGAAATCTTGGATATTTTTCTATATACAGCAACTCAAATTTTACATTTTTTATTACAATAATTCTAAAAAAAAATTCTGTAGTTAATTAACTTTTTGATAAAGTTTTGACGTTATACGATGCCTAAAAAAAGTAATGTTCTAACGCAACCACTAAATTGAATTGCGGTTCTTTTTTGTCTAGTGGTATTACGAGCTGAAAGCATATTTGTGAAAGAGGAAAAATCACATTGCAGGACTTCACTTTGAACTTCGATTTTTTTCATTTTTATTAATTACTTTTTCGAGGTCTAAAAATATCACACTGTTCTGAAAACAATAACTTTAATTAACTTTACAAACTTGTCGTTTATCAAAAATCAATAGTTAATAAATCAAAGAAAGGAAATATTTCACTGTCAAACTTGATTTATAAAAACCTAACGAGAATTTAAAAGCACTTTTTATGAACTTTCTTCATTTATTAGTGATCTATTAAATCTCGATAATTTATTTTAAGAAAAAGACAAGATTGAAATTGAGCTAGTGAACTTCAAGATTGTGTTTTAATTTTTTTGTTGGAAGCTTACGGTTCATTAAAACTTTTAAGTCTACGTTGAAATATGAACCTAACTCGGGAAGATATTACGCTTGGGAGCTTTGGAAATCTAAAAATTGATTTTTTTATTTAAGTTGGGAAGGTATGCGTGAAGTAATTTATGTTTGTAGTTATTATACAGTAAATTGTTGTAACACATAAACTTGCTAAATATGTCTCTGGTTAGACATGACCTGTGGTTGGGTAATTACAGTGGAAACCTCTCTACCTGTTTAATGTGATCACGTTCTGATGTGCATAATCTGAATTAATGTCGTAGTTTGCAATTCACTTGCATTTCTAGTGCGGTGAATATCTTAGCGAAAACATGGGACATGTCTAATCAGTAATCATGTTTTAAACTGATTCCTGAGTATTTGCATTTTACTAAAATACATGACAGTAATTAAATAGTTATTTAACAAACAAGTTGGTTAATGAGGGAGATTAATAATCGAGAAGTTTTAACGCATGAGCGAAGCCAGACAATAATTTATAAAATATTGTTTCTTTTTTTACCAAATTTCTACTACAAAGTCTACATAGTTTTTGTGTAAGTAAATACTAAGAAGGACTACTGTCATTAAGACCGTTAAATGTTATATAACAGATTGTAATTTTTGTTATTTTGGGACAACATTACCGAACGTTTGGTGCGAGCAAAATAGTATTTACAATACAAAGATTATAGTGCAATGTAGTACAAAACAACGAAATGCTTAAATAGGGGCCTCTTATTGCACTTTCGGTGCAATATTTTAAGTTTTGGGCTATCAACTATTTTAAAAATTATTAATCTGTACTCTGAAACTAAAACTAGCTCTTTTGAGATTGCTATAGGCCCTATTTAACAATCAGAATCGAATTTAAAATTATTTAAATTATTTAGAGTTTCAGGAGTTTTTTCATACGGCCACGTTGCCAAGGCCGACTTGATCCGCCACGTTTTGTTGTATAAAAATTGAAATATCTTAAAATCTAAAAACAAGAATATCTTAAAACTTGCTACAATTATTTATAAAACTTCGATTAACATTGTGACGGTTATTGTAAAATTTTTATTTTTGTATACAGAGTTACTCACGTAAGATGACGAGTCTGACCAATAGCCCAGTCATATTAGGATTTCACCTCGGAATGAAAGATAATAAGCTGTAAATTGGAATAAGCCTTTGTTTTGGCGTTTTATATATTGTCTCAAAAGTCTCATGTGTCCGCGTCTTAAAATATTCAAGGTTAATGGTCGCAAAAATCGTTTTTTTGTGAATATCTCGCTTTTTATACCTTAAATGAGATTTGCGCTTATTATAAAAGTTGTTTCAACATTTTTTTCATACGATTAACCGTTTTTGAGATAGAGCGTAAAGAGTGCGCAGCGCACAGTCATATGGGGTGCTCAGTACTATAACGAAATAAGTCCATTTAAAGGTTGTCTGTATTAGTAAGAATTTTATGGTTTTGACTTAAAAACTAGTTTATGAGGAATTTAATAAGGGTGGTTGTAAAGATAAGTAAACCTTATTCTCGGGTGCCACGCCGGACCTTGACAATCCACTTAAAATTTAGAGGCTGGGGTATCTTTATTTGTAAAGGACCGAAAAGTTAATTCTTTTATTGCACCATAAAATTCTTCCAAATATAGACAGAGAATAACAAATTTTAAGTTAGGAAGGCTTAAATTTTGCAGTTATTGTGCAAATCTGTATCATGTTAGAGCGGCATAATTTTTAGGAATTGACTAAAGTACAGTGTAAACTTTACATTATCATTATTAAAACAATTTAATATTTTATTTAAAAGCAAATTATTAAACAAAGGTTGTTGTGTTTTGTCTTTTTTATATCAATACTGTGCCCCGACGGCCCCCATCTCAAAAAATTTCAAATGGTAAGCGTAGTCAAGTGACCCCTTATTTGAAAAGTATTTTAATTGACTATACGGTGATACAAGTTTTAACAGCACATTCTACAAAAACTCATTTTAAAGAAACAATTTTTGATTGCTACGAATCGATTATATAAATATTAAAATTATAAATATTAATATATTTATTTTTACTAATGTTAAATTGTAAAATGTAAAATACAAAATTATTTTGTACTAATGTTAAATTGTAATTTAATAATTATAAGTTATAATATTCAGTTCTACGTAAAAAAGTGATGGTGGACTTATCTCACTATTGCACTAATAAAAGTACACAAATTTTTGGTGCTATCCTCAGACACTGCCACTTTTAAGGGTGGGACAGAACGCCAGTTCCACGCCAGTTCTTAGTATATTGTTATGTAGTATGTAGAGAGTCTGACCACCGACACCGAGACGAGCACCACGCTTTCACGTTTTTGTTAATAAACTATGTTACAAGTTACTCCGCTTTTTCTTTAAAAATTTAGTTGGAAACTCCTAACACTATAGAAAAATTGTTTAATAACTTTAAAATAAAACGATATAAACTGATCAACAATTGAAGTGATCCACCACAAAAATTGTTAATTATACAGGATTTATTCTTGATTTTTGTTGTTCTTTTGTACTCTTTTGCCTATCTAAAGTATTTTATCGTCTATCTAGTGGTAGTTTTTAGGTGTTAATTTTAAAAACGGGCTTTTTCGCAGTTTTATCTGACAAAACAAGCAAAATGAGAATTTAACTGAGTGTCTTTTTTAGTAATGATAAAACTGACACGTTAAAAGTATCATTGAAGGTAACATATCCTTAATTTCTAATGCTTTAACAGCGTTTATCTGACCGAGAATTGCAGCATGTGGTACATGGTGCAGGAAGGGTTATCTCATCGCAAAGTGACGCGAATTTTTAATGTGGCACATGAGGTGATCAATAGAGCCATTAATCGCTTTCAAGAATGGGGAACTTTTCGTTTCAGATATGATGGAGGTCGTGCACGCAGTCTAACTCTAAGACAAACTTGTTTTTTACAAATTACTCCTTGCGGAAACCCTACCTACAACGCTACTCAGTTAAATAACGCGCTACGACGAGTTACAAGAGTAGTTAGTTCTACTCAAACAGTTTGACGAAGGCTACACAAATATGGCTTAAAGGCTAGAAGACGTGCGCCATGCCCACTGCCATGCCATGCCCACTGTTAACCCGGCAACATCGAGAACAACGGCGACATTGGGGGAAAGCTCATTTGAACTGAATCCAGGACGAATGGTCCCGTTGTATGTTTGCAGATGAGTCTCGATTTACCTACCCTTCATCGTTTGGATGGGCGTATTAGAGTGTGGCGACGCCCGAACAAGACGTTCCGTGAAGAAATGCGAGAGCACAGGGTACCTTTCAGAGGAGGTGGTGTTATTCTTTAGGGAGGCATTATTTTTAACGGCTGCACAGGGATTGTGTCACTAAGGGGCTTATGCATAAATGCACAACATTATAAGGATATGTGTATTCTACCGATTGTAGTCTCTTTTGCCAATAATTTTAATATTGGAAATGAGTTTGTGTTTGTGGATGATAATGCATGACCGCACCGTGCTCGGATTGTGAACAATGTTCTTAATGCACATGGTATTGAATGAATGGTGTGGCCGGCACGCTACTCTGATTGCAACCCCATCGAACATCTATGGTCGTACATAGAGCACAGATTATTGGAATAAGATGTCCAACCAGAAACTTTTGAGGAGCTTTAAAACATGTTGGAACAGGAATGGGAAGCAGTCCCTGAAGAAGTCATCAATAATTTAATAGAAAGTATGCCTAGGAGATGTATAACTGTCTATAGGGCTAGAGGTGATCCTACAAGATATTAATTAATACAATATGATTAATAAATAAATATGTAAATACAATACAGGGTGTTATGGAAGTAAATGCAAAAATTTTAACCTGAAATGCAGCACCACAAATAGTGACAATCTTCAAAAAAATTTTTGTCTTATCTCAATTGATAACAGAATTATAAACTAAAAATTAATTATTACAAAACGTATAACAAATTTTTTTTAACATAGGGCAATTATAGGTTTTTCAGGTCAAAATAAAGCGACTTAACACAATTAACCTCTATACCAAGTTGCACCGTTTAGGAGCTAGAGGACGCCAAAGTTAAAGATTAAAAGTCATTTTTATACTTTAAACGTAAATATCTCGAAAACGGTAAGTTCTAGCGAAATATTGCATTCTTGCATTTTTATTTAGAATCTACTGTCACATTCATTTTTGCTACAAAAATTGGAAATTAATAAGAAAAAAATTGGTAAATTACCCAAAATGTGAAACAAAAGTGCCGTAACTTAAAATTGAGATAGGTAACAAAATTTTGCTAGTTGAAATAAAAAGAGTACACTTAACTTCATTTGCGTACCAAATTTGTTATTAATCGCTTAAGCGGTTTTCGAGATATACCAAAAAAATTCTTTTTTATACCCAACTTTGACGGCCTGTAATTTCGTTATTAGTTGAGATAGGACAAAAATTTTTTTGCACATTTTTATTAAGTGGTGCTGTTTTTCAGGTTAAAATATTTGCACTTATTTTCATAACATAAATA
Organism: Tribolium confusum; assembly: GCA_029207805.1. Classification (NCBI taxonomy): domain Eukaryota; kingdom Metazoa; phylum Arthropoda; class Insecta; order Coleoptera; family Tenebrionidae; genus Tribolium; species Tribolium confusum. The sequence goes on along the minus strand of JALGAY010000009.1, from coordinate 20,991,747 downwards.
TAAACGGCAGACACAAGAAAATGATTTAGGCAGATCACTATGACTTGGGTTTCCTCACCGAGTAGGTATTCTTGGTTGACTTCTTTTTTTTGTTCTTAACAGATCTTGTTTTCTCAAATTTGGCGACTAACTTCTGAACGTACGCATTGCCACTATTCGAAGAGCACAACGATTTTCAGAACCGTAAATAAATATCAATTCAACACGCTCTGCCGTACTATAAACCATTGCTAATTTTTGATAATTTACAATATCGTTAACAGGTACAATTAATAAATAAAATGTATAAACCTACAAAAACAGATACATTATAATCTAATCTCAATAAACATAGGGGTGTAAAAACCATAATGTGTTGCCATTTTGATAAGATTCCAAACACAAAAAAATTACACAAAAAACATGAAACGTAGTCTTTAAGGTTTAAATCATCTTTTTGGTTGAGTATTTTGTAAATAACGTCAATTTTTTCTTTAGGACATCGCATAACTAAAATGAAAATTTAAAGTCTTTTATGTCGACTATTTGGAAAACGACTTTTTTAAATAGGCTTTTGCATAACATTACGAATGGGGTACTATTAATTCTATGTACTGAATTTAAGGATCTTGGTGTAACTATAGATCCTTGTTTATCGTTCAACTTCCATATTGAAAATATCACCAATAGTGCATTAAGAACATTAGGCTTTATAATAAGAAATACATCAGATTTTACTAATTTTACATGCATCCGTATTTTGTTTCCTCTCTTGTCAGATCGAAACTTGAATATTGCTGTAACATTTGGAACCCACAACATACGATTTATATTAATTTATTGGAGAATGTGTTGCGAAGATTCTGTAAATATGTATATTTCAAAATGTTTAGACTTTATCCAACAAGGCACTGTGATGATAAGTTGCTTTGTACCACTGCTAACGAAGTAACACTTCAATCAAGAAGAAATTTACAGAGTTTTATTTTTCTGCAAAAAATAAGAACCTTTAATTATGTGTTCTTAGAATTAACAATAGATCTCCAATTACCTTCTATTATAAAATACCCAACACATTTCATATCTATAATTGTCCTTTGTTTACAGCATTTCGACTGTACAATTGTCTCCCATCTGATAAATTTGATATTTTTTATGTTAATTTTAAAAATTTAGTATTAAAGAATAAGTTATTATCATTGTGGCAGCCATAGATTTCTTTGTATTTGGTTTTGCAACGTGTTTATTTTTACATTAGTTAATATAGTATATTGTCTTGTATTTATCCTAGTTTTATGTTCATGGTTTATGTAATATTTATACATCTTATGTTTCCATTATGGACTGTAATGTCTGTTGGAAAATAAACTTTATTATTATTATAACTTTTTAGAAAAGCGCTTATTATGAGCTTTCCAATGATGTGTCACAAGTAGGGTAGTGCCATTTAAAATTTTCAAGTTGGGATGGCTATGGCTTAAAGTGTGGATGAGGGTGCGTTACTTACCGTGTCATTTTGATTTTCCTTAGCAACCACCGAAACCATTTTAAGTGATTCCTAATAACTTTTTCAATTCTAGAGATATTGCCGATTGCAACTTTTAAAATTGACACTGCATAACATTCTATGCGGGGAGTTATTTAAAATTAATTAGTGGGAAATCTTGGTTAATGGCTTTTGAAAGTGGACCATCTTAAGCAAACAATAAACAATAATCTAAAACAGAAAAGTTTATAAATTTGTAAGCGGCGAAAAAAAAAACATAAAGATAGCCTCTTCAGTTGTGTTTTTATACGTATATTTTATTCTATGCGGGTGTTAATTGAAAATTAATTAGTGGACAATCTTGGGCGATCTGTTAAAAAGTAAACAATTTTAAAAAAATTATAAATTATGATCTACAATAGAGAAACTTATAGATTTGTAAGTAGCGGACAAAACGTGAAGATAGCTCCTAAGTTTTTTGTATTATATCATTATTTCTAGAGAAGGGAATCAAAATTAATAAATGGACAATGGTGGAATATGAAGGGCTATCGATGAGCAATTCTGAGCAATCGTTTTTTAACTTTGTGGGGTTAATTTTACACAATCTAAATAAATTATAATTAGATGATTATGGGCACATATATCGAAAGAGCAAGCAGAAAATCAAATAGTAAATTAGTAAATAAATAATATGTGCATCTATTTCTATTTGTGTTTATGATTTTATAGACTTTAGTTATAAAGTTTTTGGTAATTCTTAAATTATCTAATACACATGATGTTATCTTATGAGGATTAAAGGATTGTGTGCATAAAATTTTGAATTTATTTTTAAAGATAAACAAAAAAAATGCTATTTTAAAGAAAACTTGATGTTTCTGTATCTTAGCTCTAAAGTTATCTTTCAACACTTATATAATTCTTCTGCTCGGCTATCGACTGGGAAAGTAACAATTTTTTTATTTATTTTTATTCTGTCACACCCAGCACTTTTTTATTTTTCAGACTTTTTAACTTTTATTCATTAATGCTTCTGAAATAATACAAAATTTTCATTAATTTAGTTGTAATTATGAAGCTTCTTGTTTACAGTAATTTAGTAATTTGCCTCGCAAATTACCATAACGAATTCAATTGTTACAATTCTTAGAAGTTATCTGTTTCAAGTACAAAAAAATCAGTAAAAATTAAAACTGACAATCGTTTTTGTTACCCAAATAATTTATTAGATTGATTTATTTATCTGCGTTAAACCAAGGTTTGTAATCAAATATTACAAATGAAAAGTACTAAATAAACAGAAATGTTGTACTTTCATAAAAGTCAACAGACATGATTAAACGAACGAAATAAAACGATCGAAAATAACAACTGAGAAAAATAAATTGCTTCCGATGTCAATACCTCGTTATAACACGAAAAACATATTTTTTTAATGTTTTTGTCAGTAAGCTTTGGCAAATAAATAATAAATTTGACTTGTTATGTTATTTTATAAAAGTAGCAGACATATTTTAAAAAATGCAGAATAACATATTTTGGCAAATTCAGGTAATAGTTTTCTGTTTAAATTTTTGATAATATAAATACCATAAAATTATGTAAATTTTCTTTAGCGTAAATATTTGAACAAAACAGTTTACTAAAAATCAATAGTTTAGTCATGAATGTTTTGTTGATGTTTTGAAAAAGATTGCTTGTTTAAAACAAAATTACAAGGGCATTAGTAAATATTGAAAAAAATCCGAAAATGTTAAATCTAAAAAACGTATAAAAATGTATTTTCTGTTCGATAACAACTCAATTTATGTTTCAGAGTAGGTGATAAATTATACTTACAATGATTTGTCACAGCTAACAGCAGCTATATTTGTCTTTTTAAAGAAAATAAATTGTCTCGTAATCTGTAATACACAATCTTTTTCTTGCTTTAGTTAAAATAATAAAAATTTTGCTAAATTTCAGTTTTATTCTCTATTTTTGTTTATAAGATGTCACATATTGTTTTTAACTTCAAATCCACACCAGTTTCCCCTAATGTGTGTTCTACTTTTTCTCTTAATCTTATCTCGAGTTTCATTGCACATCTCCCCTCGAATAGCTACTAAGGTTATTACTCTATAAATTTACATTGTCTGCAATCCTCTTCTACGAATGGAAATGTCTTGAGCTTTTCGTGCTTTGACTTTTCTAACAAGTTCTTTGAATACTTTCCACAATTCTCTTTTAACTTATTCCGATCTTTTATCATTCAGGAATTGCCAAAAAGCTGGTTTTAGTTTGGAATCATGCTTTTATGCTTGTTCTAATTAGTTTACATTGCGACAACTTTTCTCACTTTCTTTCTACAAAAAATGGAGGCTTTTTTAACAGTACGCGTCAGAATTACAATTTTAAATTTTAATTTACAATAAAAAATTTCACCTTTAAACTTTATAAAGTATAAAATGTTTTTTGTTATGACGTTTATAAATATAAAATAATAATATTGCAAATGTTAGCTTTGTATTAGTATGTGTTGCTAATATACTCGAACAAATAAACAATAATTAACATTTTGCTGGCAGTTTTATACTTTTTCTAAATCTAGTATTTAATAAAGATTAGTGAGACAGTTCCATCTGGCTATTACTCCCCCAAATTTCAGTAATACCCATTTTATTACTTATTTAAGTAGCATCGTTAAAACTTTCTGAAATTGTGGATTTCACTATAATCTTTTTTTTATAGATATTACTACACGAAAAAATAAGATGTTTTTCTACTTTTTTATATTGTTTTTTATTCTTTGTATTTAAATATTAACGTACTTAAGTCAAATTATTAAAATCAAGTTTAAATTATACATAAATAAAAAATTGTTTTAGAGAATGCATTCAGTTACCTACAGTATTACAAAAACTTTTGTTCCTTTTGGAAGTTTTTTGAGTGCATTTTAAAAACGTTATTATTAATTAAATGTTTTCGACATGTACAAAATTTTTTTTTAGAAATGAAGGAATTGATGATTTTATTCAGCAATAGAATTGCTAGAACATTTTTTTTAAATTAATATAGTGTTGTTATATGTGTTTTTTAGGAGTGTGAATGAAAATTTTACTCGAAACAGTAAGTTAAATCTTTAAAAAACAAAATGTTTAAAAAAATTTTTTTGCTATACTAAAACTAAAATAAAATAAAAAAAGTTTCTTACCACCGGCTCCAAGTTTAAGTACTTCTAAACACTATTTTTTTCTATTTGAGAGGTTGTAGTAAGAATTGTTTATGTAGTAAGATAGGTTTACTAGCTAAATACTAGCTAAATAATAGGTAAAATAGCTTTGGTTAAAATTTTCTACACTACATGATAATTTTTCAATGCTATTTCTAAGACAGTTTCACTCTCAAACAATGTCCAAATTAATTGGAGTTGTATTCCAGGAATCTTTGCATCAAATAAAACCGAAGGTAACAAAAACATTCTTGAAATAGAAAAAGAAAAAACTTTTACCAGCCGTAGAGCTAATATTTTTTAATAAAACTCAAAAATAATGTTAAGAATAACAACAAAGAACAACCTGTTTTTTATCAATTTGCCCTAGAGGAAAAACGCTGTTAAAACACGAGACTTGTATTTTACCTTACAAGTGCTGCAAAAAACGTAGATTGGCTACATTTTTGTTTGTTTTATATCAGAAAACTGTCAAAAAATTGTACGGCTTTATGAAAGAATGAATAAAAATAATTGTCCAGCATATGTATGGCAACTTCTAAATATTTTGAAAAGTTTGTGGCTCTCTGGCTTTTAAGCATTGTTTTATTTTATGTTTATTATACGTTTTATAACAATTAATTTTTAAAATTGATGGAAACATCTTCTCTTTTTCAAACTGGGGTAATTTTCAAATAAATAACGAAAGAATCAAAATATAAGTTAAACCCACAAGTTTCATCAAATAAAATTTTTATATGTACAACAGTGGCAGAGCGCTGTCAAAAACTAACTTATCATCAGTGCCTGAATAATAATGTAAAAAGAAAATTATACAAAAAATTACAAAACGTTAGAAAAAATTTATCAAACTTTTGTTAATAATAAATTAAATCGTTATTTCTAATACAATAATTGTTGATTGATCTTTTCTTTTTGTCTGTTCTTTTTAAATTGATATTATTTGACATTTTATTTAAAATGTATGAACACCAATAAAGAGAGTAAGGAGACAATATTATAAACAAATCTTGAATTATCTAATAAAGATTAGACTATTAAGGATAAAATATTAAGGTCAAAATTTAATTGGTTATTTGAAGTTTGTAGAGAAGGTATGTGAGCGCATTTAAGAATTTCTAAAACTTTTGAAAAATTTAAAAAAAGCTTTTACTGCTGACGTAAAGAATTTTAGAATTATTAGTAATAGAAAAAAGTGACATAAAGAACAAATAAGAAATGCAAAAGCAGATGAAATGTTGGTTATATCTGTATTTTTGTATTTTTCTATTGTCTTTACATGCTTACGAACTCTGATTTTAATCCTTGGTCTTGTCTGATTGGTATAAACCGCATTGCAGTTATTACAAAATAGCTTGTAGACACCTGAATGATGCAAAGAAGAAATTTGATCCTTGTTGTGTACGAGAAAGGTCGGAAGACTATTTTCTTTTTTACATTATTATTTAAGCACTGATGATAATATAGTTTTCGAAAGCACTCTGCCAATGTTATATAAAAATTTTGTTTGGTTAAACTTGTGGTTTGATTGGATTTTTATTCTTGCCGTATTTCAAACATGTACAATTTTGGGAAAGTTGAGTTAATAACATAAAAAGAAACTGTGGTGTTCTATAAACGAAGAAAATTAGAGTACAGTTCTTTCAAAATTTGGGCTAAAATTTAATGTCATGAAATTCTAAAATTTTATGGGTTAATTTCAAGTTAAAATAATGCCGGTAGTATCTTAGTTTCTATCGAAAATTATAGGAATTCAAAGTTGTGATTGGTGGTTGCTATGAAAAAGTATTAAAATTTGCGATACTACCGATGGTATCTTAACTTGAAATTAGCCCATTTAGATTGTCAAATTTAACATCGTCGGTATGATCGTTTTTCAAAACAATAAAAAATATTGTAATTTTAATGGGCTACTACCGGTAGTATTGCAAATTTTAATGCTTTTCTATGGCAACAACTAATCACTACTGCAATTGTTCTGAATTTTTTATGGAATTGAAGATACTAGCGGTTTTATTTCATTTTGAAACTAGTTCATAAGTTTTTAAGTTGATTAATTTTATAATTTTTTTATTTATGTCTTGTTAATTCTGTCTTGAAATAGCTTTTTATTTTATTTTGTATGTTAAAATTATATTATAACCCAATAACCCTTTTACACATCATAAAAAAATTAACAAACAATTGTTTTAAAGCAAAATTAGACAAACTTTGCCAAGTAGAGATTTTTGCCAAACTTTAAACATTCGAAAATTTAAAGAAAAACCAAAAAATTTTTAGAAAACAAAGTTTATAGAACAATAAGTTTAAAGTCATTACCCTTTTACTTCTTGACCTTTAACTTTACAGTAACTGGCTTTTTTTGTTTATAACATAATTATAATAATTGTAAATTACTTTAGTAATTTCAGGTTCAGAATTGTTGCGATTAATTGTTATTATTAAAAAAAGCGGCGTCTGGGTTCCATTTAGTTATAACTTTTATTTATTGTATTTTTGTTATGCAATAAGATGTATTTTTTTTTTAATTTGGAAGCTAATTTGAAGTTGAGATAATACTTACGCGTAGTAAATACCTTCTTTTTTACAAAAAAAAATTGAGATTGTAATTGATTGCTGCTAGCAAAAAGTATTAAAATTTGGAATACTACTGGTAATATTTTAGGTTAAGATTAGGTTATTGATTTTTTAATTTTAATTTAGCAAGAATTTAAGGAATTTGAAAACAAATTTTTCTTAAATAGATATTTCAGCTTTCGTCAAATAAATGTACATGTTGTTTATTTGGGAGGGGTTAAATTAGTATGGATAAAACTCATACGAGCGTTGAGTTTTTGAGAGGTATATTTTGAACTGTGAAAGAAGTGAAACGTGCGTGATATAAAGTTTACTTATATCTGCTTTTTTTACTGCAACCTTGTTTTACTATACAATTGAATTTTTTATTTTAGTTGTTGTATATATTTTTTTTTGCGTTTTTTTTTATAAAAATTCGGAAAATATTTTTATATACTATTTTTTTAAACTTTAATATTTTTACTACTATTATACTATGTTTTTAAAATTTGTCGTATATATTTTTTTGCGTTTTTTTATAAAGATTTGCAACAACATTTTTATATACTACGTTTTTAAAAAATTAAAAAGTTTAACAGGTGTATAAAATGGTGGATGCGCCGGGTAAAACAGTACTGTGTGGGCTGAATTCTTGTGAATTAGGAAATTGGATTGTTAAACGTATAGTTTAAAATTTAGTATAGTTTGTTTTGCAAGAAATTACACAGGAAATTTTCTATAATTAAAACACCATTTTTCTCTTGAATAATTGAGCAGAAGCTTGAGCAGAAGTTTTGCTTGATGTAATGGCTGTTTCTCTCAAAGTCGACCTGTCACCCTTTAGCTTTTATTCTATTTTATATTTATCAAAATTAATTTTTAGTATGTGTACCACTATTTCCATTAAAGCTAAATGTGTGTTAAAGCGCTGGTAAACCATATATTTCACTTTAAAAAAAAATTTAAACTTTTTGTATCACAACATCAAATGCTTTCAAATTTTGTCAAGCATGTAAGTATGTAACTTGAGATTTTACCGGACAGAAATAGATAAAGTTTTAAATTTAATAGTAGTAGCTGATTATTTTTTACAACTCTAGAAACAATTACTCTTTTGTGACCTAAATATATTGCTACTTTTTCTACAATTCCTAACATTTTATTGATCATTATAGTCTCTATCATGTTAGAGCAATTACATTTTATGTATGTAATTATTGTTATAGTGTTTTTGTGTTATTTTATTTTGTTTTTTTATTATATTGGTGACATAATCTAAGATACTGGTACATCAATAATATTCTGTAATGTAACATTTACCTACTGTCATAAAATACTACATATATTCTTCAATAAGCGAGTAATTGATTCAGTATTAAACAGTAATAGGGTATAGATCACAATCGTAAACGTTTCTGAAAGAGGTAAAGTGTTCTAATAAAAAAGTTAGTGCTTTTAGCTGTAATAAATGTTCGCTTTTCTTTTGTACTTTTTCCGGTCATGTTTCAACCTTGTCTACTTTAACGAGTTTTTACAAAACAAATAAAAACTAATAATTTAATTGCAGATTTTATTTATTTATCTCTGGACAGAATTCAGCGAATATTAATTACCTAGAGAAATTACATCCAAGGATAATAAATCAACAGAAATTACTGTATTTTTAAGTTTTACCTGTTTCTGTCTACCGGTTACAAAATAAAATCATTTTTTTGCGATTCTAGAGTAAATTATTTGATAAAATCCAAGTAACCAGCTATAAAAAATCTAGTTTAACGGCAAATTTAAAATATAAAATAGCTTTAGACAAGGATATTGGGTTGTATCTACTAAAATTTTATTAGATGTTCGAGATCTTTGCTTACTTTCTATGCTTTTGTTACAAAAGATTTAATGCAAAGTGAATTTGAGTTGTAGTGACTTTATTTTACACCAAATTTACACTTACCACATTTTGTTACTTTTTACTACAGCGAAGCTGAATTTTTTTTTCTGAGAGAAAGAGACATTAAAAAAGTAAAAAACAAGTAGTCGTTAAATAATATCAACTTTACGGGAATACAAAAGCTATCTTCGAATTTCAATTTTTAAACAATCCAAAAATTTAAATTAGACTGTTGCACTGTTGACAGCCGGTTATCAAACTTTATTTTTGATATAAATAACAACTTTTGAAATACTGCTATTATTAAGTTAGAGAAGCGAGACAAATTCATCACTGCACTTAAGCTTATGAGAATTTAACTTACATGTATGCTGCTCGTTTAACACTAAATTTTCGTGAATTATATCTTTATTATAGCTCATTTTCTAATGGACTATGCTACTCTTATTTAAGTAAATTTTATACAAATTACGAGAAAGTTTGGACTACTATATTTTAATGAGTGTCTAATATTTGTAAAATTATAAATCAACACTATGTTTTTTTAATTATTTACACTAAATATAGTTTTGTTTATTTATTGTTTTTATAGATACTTTTATATATTTTGTTTTTATTGGTTTAGTTTTTCAAGTTTAAAAGTAAACCTCTCGGGTATAAAACTATAAATTATATCACAATGGACGTGTCAGATTACTCCCTAGACAACCATTACATTCTACAGCAATACATGACATTTTACAAACATTTCGATTCTTGCTATTTCTTCTGATAAGCGATATAATAAGACAATAAAATTGGAACATGTTTTTGTTACACTTTGAAGCCAGAAATAAAATCTTATTTCTTATTGTCACTTATAATTTTCTGGGTGAGTAAATAAATTGTAGAACTTGTTTGGAATGTATCTAATTTCATAGCTTCATGGACTTAACTTGACATTTAAATAATGATTACTCTGAGTATAATTTTGTATTTTAAAATTTTATATCTCTGTAGTAATGATTAATTACTCTAAAGTTGGTAAAACTTGAGCGAAAAAATTATTTAAATAAAAGATATATACATAAAAAATATAATAAATAAAGAAACAGGTCATTCTTTTAATTATGAATATAACACTTTACATATAGAACAAAATAGAGTTAAACGATTAATTTTAGAAAACTTATATATCAAATGTTTCAATAATGTGAATATACAAACTGACCTTGATAAAGTAGGTGACATTTACAAAAATATCGTATCATAATAACATAACTTACAACTAATATAAATAATCGCCACTGTGTATTAATCTTTGGTTTGTTGTCATATTTTGTAGTTTTTTAATTCTTGTTGTCATAATTGTTCATAATTTATTTAATAATTGTAATTTTAATTTTGTGTAATGTTTTTACAAAAAAAAATTTGGAAGAGTAAAATGTATTTAATTATTGTATAATGTAGATATTTTATGTGAAATTAGCCTCGTGCTTGATGGAATTTTGGTTACATATACACACATTTTGAATCTGCAATCATTTTATGTTTTTAACCATGTCATTGTCCCGTCCCCAGTCAGTCTTCCTTCCATCACGCACGTGGCTGTGTCTCACTGTTTGAGGTATGTTAAATCTTTGTAGTTTTAGTACTATTTAATTGTTATTGTAGACACTTCATTCTGAAGAAGATGGTAATAAACCATTGAAACGTCAATTTACTTCATTTTATTGGAATTTTTTCTGATAACCCCCAAAAAATTTAAATAAAAGGTTTCTATCATGTCGAATATGTTATCATATAAAAATATATTTTTTCAAGAATGTTACCTACTGCTTTAACATATAAAGAAGACATTTTTTACAAAATATTTTACTTACAAAAGTTACTAGTCGGATGAAGTTACATCAGGTCAGGTCAAGACGCCAACGAACAAGAAAAAATTAAAACTTTCATAAAGTACATAATTAGAGATTATGTTTTAATTTTTAACTTTTTACAAGCTCAAATACAGTGAAACTACTCAAGAAACTTTATATTGTACTGTGTTGCATGGATACATGACAAGATAATAAATTTTTCTCATTTTTTTTTAAGTTTTAAAGCTTCTCATGTGTATAAATTTTACAGGAGTCAATATTGAGTTTGCTTTATTTATTTTGACTAAATAATTTACAAGTGTTGTTAGTTGCAGTGCCCCTAACCAAAAAATGCAAAAGTTTTCTGATTTTTAAAATTTAATAATACACAGCTATCTTTTAGAGTGTAAGTAACATCAACCATCTGGGTTGTGGAACATTTGGAAATAGCACATCTAAAGTGGTGTCAAGAGTTAAAAGTGTCGTTTAATTTATTTCAGCTATGTTTAAGTTTTTGTTAGCTATAGCTTTAAACAAATTTTTTTAAAAAAGTTTTGGGGATCGTAGAACGCCTGTTAAAGCTATTATTAGATTGAACTAAATAAATAGGTGTAGATGTGGTTTATCTTAATCTAATCTTAGCTTAATCTTTCATATAAAAATATCCATATTGTAAGTAATTGTAAATAAAATAGGCTCTATATTTTGCCGAATTCTGTATTATATACTTTAAAGACATATTTGGCTTTGTTGTTTTGTTAGGATAGATACAAGAATTTACAATTTTCATTAGTAAATGAGAAAGTTTCTCAAATTAGAAAAGTTTCTAGAAATATTTAAATATAAACATTTTTTTAATATAAATTTTGCGATATTTTTGGGACATCAGGTACAGTTTGCAACAATATAATTTGAATCGTTGTCTATGCTGATGACAATTTTATAAAGTCATTCCAATGGCAATGGCTGAAAGGTGTGCGACTGGAAAAAATTAAAAATATTTCTAGATTATCTGATGCATTGTAGGAACCTGTTACGTTACTAAATAAAAAATCTTCAAAAAAATTGAATTAAAAAACTTGTCGTCTTTTTTCGTCAATTTTTATTTAATATAAACATTAAATATTAATTTTGCTCAATACTGAAAAATAGTACATTATTTAAATTAGACAATTACTTTAAGAAAATACATTTTTATCCAAGTTTTACATTTATAATTACAGTTTATATGTTTTCGTAACAAGGGCGCTTTTAGTTGCGTTGAACTTGAATGGAACGACTTAACGAAACTGTCAAGCAATCAACAAAAACGACGGTTTAAATATCAAATTTTAGCAATGATAAATTAAAAGGTGTAAACTCAATTATATTGTCAATTTTGCATTACATTACAACTCCCTTTAACCGGCTTCGAATTAACCAGTCATTTGATTAACTGGTCTATTTCATACAAGATACCTATAAGATTATATAAGATACCAATAGGTATCTTGATTGCATACAAAACATTTTTTTATAATAATATGTAATAGTAATACATAATATAGCTGCCAAACACTTCTTCTTTTGCCATTCTTCTATTCTTTCTTTCTAACTTTCCTTCTATTTATTTTTCTATTATTTAGTTAAGACAACGGGCTTCTGTTTTTTTGGCTGTTGTTTTTACAAAGCCTTTTTCCAAATTGCGTCAGAGCAATTTCTTGAAAATTGAGAAAAAACGCTGTTTTCTTGCATCTTTGTATTCATTTTAAATAAAAAGCTGTTTTTTACGAAAAATTCGGATTAACAGGTTAATCTTCTACCAGAATTTATTACTTTATCAAATTTTTATTTTTTGATAAAAATATTAAACCGGTTAACAAGGACTCTTCTGTATTTAATCTTGTTTTCAACATTATTAATTTAATTAATTAAAAAAAAATTAGTTAATTAGTTTGACAGCAACGATATAAATTAAATTGATATTTTTACGGACATTTTTATAGTATCAAATATTTTTTATTTTGGTCCTTTTCGGTTTATGTTGCAAGTTTTGGGAAGAGATTTGTTACCGATTTAGGTAGCTTCTGGGAGTACTGAGTGCGTTCTTCTACAGCTTGGCTGCAGTTTTCCGTGACTGCAACTTTAACAATAGGTATTCTGTTTTATAGTATCTGCTTAATGAAATTAAAGTTTAAAATGTTGTTTTTACAATTTTTATGTCAATACTGTCATTGTTAAGATTATAACAGGTTTAAACAAATTTCTGGAATACTATGTTATTGATTTCAAAATAAGATTATGTATAAGCATTCACTTATTGAATTAATCCATTTTTCTAACAGATTTATAAGGGTATAAGCTACGTATAGAATTTTCTTGTTGGATTTCTTCTTGGTGTGTTAAATAAAACGTAAAAATCCTCACTCACATCATACACTTTACTTAATACAACGCGCGTTTCGACAACAAAGTTGTCATCTTTAGGTAGGAATTAAAACAACTTTGTTGTTGTTAAAGGGTGTTTTACATTTTATAGTATACAGTATAAATCAAAAATGATATCTAACTTTTTACAACATACAGCCTAATTCAGATAAAATAACGAGCTCGTTGTTTTGGCGATGCAACCAAAAAAAAAACAAATTTCGTTTACGTCTTGATCTACTTTTATTTACGATTTGCAATTAACTTATCTTGTGTTACTTTAACATTAGTTAAAAATGGTGTTGTATACCTGTTTTTTTTTTGCAAATTATGATTTAGAATAGATATGTTTCTCTATCTTTAATGCTTTATTTTTTTTATACATTTTGTATTGGAGTTTGTAGTTTAGTTACATCAAAATGAGTTTTTTATTTTCTCTCTCTGGGACAAATGACCGTTTTCTGCGCTAAGTCAGTGTTAAACAGATGATAACTTGGATTTAATTTGAAAACCTTAATTTAAATTAGATCAAAGACGTAAATAAACTTTGTTTTTTGAGTTGTATCGCCAGATCATCAGGCTCATTATTTTATCTGAATCAGGCTGCATTACACCGTCTCTCAATGATTATCTTAAATTTACGAAAAGTATCTAAAAAATAAAAAAGTTTTAATCAAAAATTTTAAAGTGTAATATTTCGATAGAAAATTGAAAACCACTTCTCTGAATTTATTAAAATTTAAGCATACAAACAAATTTGAATTTTTTAAATTTAATTTTAATTGTTTTATCTTTGAAATGAGAATGCTGAATCATAGTTGGCATAGTTGGGTACCCTGCTCTGATTCAGTTCATACCGTTTGCAATGCATGTATGTACGAAAACTTGACGTGACAAAATAAAATATTCAGCAAAATAAATTTGACACCAAATAGATAAAGGGGAGATTGTGATGACTAATCAGTTCTTTATTTTATTATGATTAAAATAGTTGTTTTAACAAGTTTAGAATTAATTTAAAATACAATATTTTTAAATTTTGTTTTTATAAAAGATAATGAACCTCTATTTTTTACAATTTCAAAAAGTATAGGAAAAATAAAAAACAAATTTTTTTCTGATATATTCAGGCAAATTTTCAGATGCGTCAAGATGAAACAAATTTGAATAGAAAAATACGACGTTGGTTTGACAGGAAACGGAAATAAAAGAGGGTTGAAACATAAATATAGCGTAAGGTGAAACAAGATAAGAAAATTGTTTTGCCAAAAACGGACATTTATGTTCTTTCAAAATACAGAAACCGTGAAATACCGAATTTTTTTTTAAATAATTTGACTTACCTCTTGGAGAATAAGAAGACGTTTGCAGTTCAATGTCTTGGGAGTAACCGAAGGCCACCAAGGAAATCGACACTATTAATGGCAAATAAACCATTTTTGTGCCGTTTTTTTCGCGATTACGACACAACCATAAACCGCAACCTGACACCTACAACTAATCAAAGAGTTGACTTAATAACCGGATCGTCGTAAACTTGGTCCAAGGCTGGAAGAGGCCAGTACCTGAAGCGTCTGTACGGCGCCTCGACGACCCGCTTCTGGAGGAAAACTGGCGTGGTCGATGGAAAATATTCATCGAAGCGCCCTCTCAGCGCTTTTCCGGGATGTTCGTATCGATTTTTCCATTCATAAGAGTGTTTACAATGGAGTGACTCATAGAGGTTTTATTAGAGACAAGCTGTAAATGAGTTAATTAAAGAGGTGGACTTTGAGAGAGGTTCAGTCGTCAATATTTGGTCACTGGGATAGGGAAATTAGATGAGAAATTGGGTAAACGGAGAGAAGTCGGAGTAAGTTTCGGAAATAAATGCTTTTTGAATTTTTGTTATTCCAATAATTTAGTCATCGTTTAATAAAGCAGTTTTTAATTATACTTACTTTATTTTACCCTTTTTTTTACTTTATAACTCAGTAAAATTAGATTTTGACTTCGAAAATTTTTTGATTAACCTGGATTTTTGTGTAGACTTGCATTAAATTGTCTTTAACGTATTCTCAAAAGTACACTTAATTTTAACAGTGATTTTTGTTTTTTTTCGGAGGGCAAAATGAGGCATTTTTTGTAAATATTCTAAAAATTATTATACAGTGTGATTTTTTTATCTGTTTCCGCCCGAAACTCCAAAAATAGGCAACACATTATACTTTGAAAAATTTATTTTCAAAATTAAGGCTTAAAGAGTTGTGAATTATTGTCAACATTGTTGATAATACTTGTAACAGTGCTTGGAGAGTCAATTAATTTAAATCATTTGTTCCCACATTATTTAATTAATTAATTAATTAATTACTTTTCGATTGTATAACGTGTTGCATATTTTTGGAGTTTCGGGCGGGAACAGTTAAAAAAATTACCCTGTATTTTTCTTATTAGAAAAATATTTTTTTTAAATTATAAATGTAAAAAAATGGTTCCTACCTTCTGTTTCGTAGAATCAGTTGTTTTGAAGATAATCTGAGTGTTTATTTTAGTGTTCTATTAGAAATTTATGAAGAACTTTAAAACATTTTGATCCAACTTTTTGTACATATCTTTTGCCGTTGAGATGTTGAGATAACTTTATTATTTTAAATGATAACCTTTAAATTTCCAGATTCGTTCTAAAAGTATTAGTCACAATTTTGATGGAAGCATTTTTTCTTTCTCGAAAAGGGGTGATTTTCATATCATAATAATGACAATAAAAATCAATGTCAAGCCCACAAGATTAATCAAAATTCTAATAAAACATTATTTTTATTGAACCAAAAATAATGTTTTATTATTTTTTATATATACACTACTCCAAACAATTATCGCACCACTTCTCAAATTTTTGCTCAAATGTTTTGTTAGATATTTTAATTAAATACTTGCAGTTATATAATATACCAAACAACAATAGAGCTTCTTAAACGAAATAAAACATATATTTTTCAAACACAATTATAATATTCTAAAAAATCAACTTTTAACAAAAAATTCAAATTTTATAAAACCCAAAAAAAAACGTCAGTAATGAGTATTTCCACCTCTTTTTTGGATAACCTCTCTACACCGACTTGGCACTCAAAATTAGTCGTCTGATTGATTCCTGTTCCAAATTTTTCCAAGTTTCAGTTAAATGTTGCTTCACTTTTTGCAGATTAACTGGTGGTGGTTGCATGGTTCTCAGACGTTTTCCCAGCATGTCCCACACATGCTCTATAGGATTTATATCTGGACTCATCGGTGAGCAATCCATTTTTTCAATATTTGCTTCTTGAAGGTATGTCTGTACAATGCCAGCGACGTGCGGTTTGGCGTTATCGTGCATCAGGATAAAGTTGTCTCCAATATAAGGTGCAAAAGGCATAACATACTGTTTCAAAATATCGGTAATGTACCGTGCAGCGTTCAAATTTCCTCCATTAAATACGTGAAGGTCTGTGCAACTCTTCAAAGAAATGCCTCCCCATACCATTACAAAGCCTCCGCCAAAAGAATGGACTTCTTGAATGTTGCACTCAGCAAAACATTTATGTGGACGTCGGTACACTTTTGCACGTCTATCGTTGGCGTACAAACAAAATCTCGACTTATCTGTAAACAGAACCCGCCCCTAATCTTCTTCATCCCATTCGACGTGTTCTCTAGCAAAAGCTAGTCTAGCTCTACGGTGGTTCACAGACAAGGCTGGGCATCTAGCTGGCACTCTGGGGTTTAAGTTAACTTCTGCAAGTCGTTGCCGAACGGTTTCAATGCTTACTTGGTTATTATGCACCCTTGCTAACTGTTGCTGTAAACTTCGAGCAGTAGTAAACCTCTCCCGTAAAGCACGAATTCTTAGAAGACGATCTTTAATAGCCGTTGTACTTCGATGTCTGCCTTGTTCAGGACGTCTAGTATACGCATTAGTTTCCCGCTAACGTTAAACTATCCTAGACACCGTCGTATGGTCTACACCAAATCTTCTTCCTATAGCACGGTAGTTCAAGCCTTCTTGGGATAAAGTAACTATAGTGACACATTCGTCATAGCTTAAATTGTGCTAATTACGTTCCATGTCTTTCAAAATTTAACAAAATTTTAATTATACTGACACATGTGTTTTTAAAACAAGACTGAACAATGAAAACCAAACGTTCATTTCAGGTAAATTTTATTCTTATCGTCTTTTTTTCTTTATTTTCGACGAAAAAATTAAGGCCACATAAAAACGCTTTCTGATAATGGTGTTATGATTAGAAATAAAAGAAAAGTCTTTAAAAAAATTTATCATTTTCAAAAAATCGTAAATATAGCAGGTTGTGCGACTATTGTTTGGAGTAGTTTATTTCTATTGTTTAATGTTTGAGTTTGTTTTTGACAAAAATTAAAAGTAAGTTTATTCAACATTTAACATTTTAATATAGTTTTTGCAACAAATCACACTTAAAACTAAACTAATAATAACTTATAATGACAATAACTGTAAACACATTTAAGTGTAACAAACTCTTTGTTCACTAAATAGAAAAATGTCACTTTGTTACAGTAAATCTTATTACCAATATTTGGCTCTTTGGAAAACACTACTAAAATAATCGGTGCAAATGTCTGGAACGTATCGAAGACAAAATAGACCAAGTATTTCCAGGAAAAAAAAAACGCAAATATTGCTTTGGCGGCATTTTATAAAATATTATTTACTTTTAAGTGTGAAAGAAAAAGTAAGGGCCGGTTTTTCGATCGACGATTAACTAAAAATTAAGACTCAATTTGTAGTCAACAATTTGAGCAGTATTTGAATTATTAAAAAAAGATCATCTTTATTTTAAATCAAAATTAAGTTAAACAGTAGACAATTTAAAAATTAAGATATCATTACTGTCATCATTCTGACAGATTAATATTAATTTTGAACATCGCAGAATAATTTGACGGTAATGGATGATTATGACATTAGCATGTATAGCCGTGATGAAAAACCTCGAAAGCCTGAAACAATACCTAGTATGAGGCCAAATCACTTTAAAAAATACTTAAAAGTTTTGTGTTGAATGCAAATTTAAAATAATTTTTTTGAGAATTCTCGTCGGTGACAGCGGGTACTCTGTTAAAAATTATTTATAATGCGTTCGGCTTTGTCACTTCGAGTGCACCTACTCTGTCTTTGTTTGTCTTATTCAGGACAGATAAATCCGTCGCATTATTTGAATTTAGGATTTGCTAATATAAAGACTGTTTTCATGACAACGCACGCTCTTTTTTTCCCATTTAATAACTGGGTGCACAAAGAACGTGTGTTGTTTTGGATATAGTGTCAAAAATCATCCAGTTTTGCTCACCGGATAGAGTTAGTGATATATGGACTCAATGAAGTAGATAAGGAAAGAGGCAGTGCACTTGGAGTAGCAAAGCCGAACGCAGCTTTAATGACACTATTTCAAGGTGTGCAAAACGTGGTTGACAATTTGTAGAATGAATTGTTCATAAGAACTAAAAACGTTGTTCAACGTATTTATGAAGTATGGAATTGGAAAAGAAGATTTTTCATTGGTACAAGCTCTTTGTTTAAAAATGTATACTGTACAGGCTACTATAGTTGCTATAACTGTTCTTTACAACATCTAGCTTGTAGAGAAAAACTAATTCCAAACGTAAATGATAAAGAAAAAGCAGTCATTAATTTAGTCAATAAAGTAGGAAATGATAATTTTGAAGAATTATAAGAAACAAACAATTTAATTAAATCAAATTTAATTAAGAGTTATTTTGCAAAATTGGAGCTACTTATAATAACGAAAAAAATACAGTAAATTTTTAAAGCTTATAACATACTTTACAATTTTTTCTGCTTAATTTGTAACTTCATTTCTAAAATTTTTTTAGGGCATGTTTTTCAAAAAAAAATTTTAGACCAATCCTTGTTCCCAATTGCAGCATTACTAGATGATGCATTTTTATTTTGTTTTATAACATTCATAATTTCAACATTATTTATAGTTAAAAAATCATCAATATTTTTATTTTCGTTCAAAATGATTACGTTTTCTAATAAAACTTCAATTTTTTAAATTTATCAGTCACAGAATCTCTGTCATAAACACTGGTGAGACCTTCTATTTGTTTTCCTAAAAAAATTTTGATGGTCTCTTACACACAGTTGATGTTTATTTTTTTGCATGGTACTCCACCAGTTTTAATACAATTTTCTTTAATTATCGAAAACTTCTTTTTTACTGTTCTTTTCATGTGAGCGTATTTATCGTTGAAAACCTTTGTGTTTCTAAAGATTCTACCACTGCGGCTGTTAAATTATACTTTATTTTTTTCTATGTGTCTTCTTGCATGCAATAATGTGTTTATTGTCTTTAATTAAATCTGAAGGAAGTTGCTTTTCTTTAACATAAAATTTCACGTTCAGCAATGACGTAATGTAGTAATAATTATAGATTAAATAGTTATAGTTTTAAAAAATACAATTTGTTTTAGAAAATTTTAATTAAATTGTATAAAACATTTTGCGTTTCTTGAATTCTTAGTACATTTTGAGAGAGCGTTTTTAGGTATACGTTCTGGGTTTTAAAAAGTTGTGAAGCAAAAATCCACAAAAATTATTTCTATTAGTATGTACCCAATTTTTGAATTAATTATTGATTTGAATTATTATTAATTAATTTTTGTTTTTTACTTGAATATACCAATAGATGGAGATTCAGCTTTTTGACAAATTTTCACTAGAGGCAGCACTTTAGTGCTGCGAAATAAAGCTTTGCAAGAGTTTCAAAGTCCCCTTCAAATTAAGAGTAAAATTAATTTCTTTGTATAAAATTTTGCAGTTTTTTAGCAGAAGTATATTAGGCTTTTCTAGTAATATTTTTTTAATTATTTATGTCATTACTTATTAAAATTGTTGTTGAAAATGACCAAAAAACAACAAAGTTCTTACCTCAATAGTTATAAGTGAGACTAATTTTTTAAAAATCTAACACTGAGAAACAGAAAATTAAATGAGTTTTTCCATAATTTATATGTTTTTAAGTTAATATTTAAGACCAATTTTAAGAGGAATTGGGAACCTCTGCACAGCACTTATATGGTTGTCGTACAGATTCTTCTTAAACGTCCTAAATAAATATCTTGAAAAATTAGAATCGTGTGTTTTTTTGTAGGTTGAAAGAGAAATAGGTAATTCAAATTTTTTTACTGCCTTCCAGAACCTATGTTTATTATTCATGAGTGACAGAAATTAATAAAAAAAAAATTCATTCTTTATTACTTGAATGTTTACGTTGTATATAAATAAATTAAATTATTTTTTACATCAAAATGTATCTAATACCTACGTACAATTTTTAAATACTTGAAAATTATGACTAACAATTTTTGTAATAGTAGTGTGTGGATTTTCCGTGTGAAATTTTTATTTAGTCAATAGCTTTAGACTTGGAAGTAGTGATTCTACAAAACAAAATCTAGAGACCATTTTTGTGTAAAGTAGAACTTCAATTATAGCTAATTTTTTTTACAAAATTGATATGCTAGGCGGCGGCAACAAAAAACTACGGCACCGAGTTTTGAAATAAATTTTCTTGTATTAATAATACGTTTCAGAAAAAGTAGTCAGCTTGGTACGTTTTTTGCTGATATGCAACCATTGATTTTAAATTTTGCATGTTTTTGTTTAATTTTACTTATTAATTTAACAAATTTTTTCGTTCTAAAGTGTATCTAAGCTTTCAGCGTTACGTGGTGAACTATGCTAATGAGGGTTGAGCCGTAGAAATTAGCGACAGGTGCGTCATTCTGGAGGGTGATCTTTGTAACTACACACGCATTGTTTGTTTTTAGACAGGCCTGATGAGGGAATAATCGAAAGAGGGTGGATTTGTAATTCTGATGTGTCGGTTGTTAAGACAAATAAAACGATTTTTTGTCCTTAATACAAGTGTTTGCTTTAATGGAATTTTAGTAGCAAGAAAAGTTTGGGAAAATTACAATTCAGTTTGTTTAAGTCAGTGTTGACGTCTGTTCACAATCGGGATCATAAAGTTGGTTATTTAAATGGGGACTTGTTGGCTTAAATTTGAATAGAAAATTTGTGATTCTTTGTTGAGAGGCAAAGAAAGTTTTTACTTGATATTAGTTTATGATAATGCTTGTAGAGTAGTGGAGGCATCTGATGCAAAAGGTTTGAAAGGTCACATATAAAAAAAGATGAGACAAAATATAGTTTATTTAGCAACAAACAGAACTTTTTATTTAATTTTTAAAACGAAAAGTTTCAACAGACTGTTTATAAATATTACATAATTGAATAGGAAAAGTTTTGCACCTACATAACGATTTAGTGATGATTGAGTATAACCATGTTTTAATGTTTTAGTTCTGCATAAACATTTTTGTTTGTTAAAAATTACGTTTTTTTTTTTAAAATTTTTACGATATCACTATGCCGAAACGTTGAACAACAAACCGTTAATTTTTTTAGTTATATATAAAGAAAAAAGTGTAGGTATAAGTAAAATTTTAAGAGTTTTAGAACTTCGGAAATTGTTTGTTTAGAAGTATAAAAAATGACTTCAGCATTTACGAGGCTGGACATGGGGGATAAGGAGGATAAGGATAAAGAGAAATAATAAAAAAACATTTGCTATAACATTTCTTTAATTACTATCATTTGTTTACCTAACATTCGGATAACTGCTATCATTTTCTACCTAAACTGCACCATTTTTAACCAGAAAGTATCTTCATTGTCTTTTCTTAAATTATATAGAAATTTTTTTTGTTTAATGATGGATAAACGCGTACAGAGTAGTTAAAAAATAGACCGGTTTTTTTTCTTATGACACTAACAGTTAGGATATTAATTATTATTTCAATATTCACTGAAGTCAACAAATAATACCTACATTAACCTTAAAATTGTTTTACAGCAATCCCTTTAAAGATAGATTGCCAAAGAAATGTTTAACTAGCTGCTAATTTCCTAGTGTATTGTAGATAAAAAAATTTTGGTTTAATAATCAAATGTAGAATCTTCTAAATGTATCGATCAGTTTCAGAATAATTGGTAACAGATCAAGAATTTGTAGACATTTTATGCATGCATACAAATATGACGTTAGAAGTGTTATTACACTCAGAAGTAATAACTTTTTGAAAGTAATTTTTAGGCAACACAATGAGTAAATTTAAAGCTACTTAGTTTAAATAACTATTATAAAAAAACTTTAACCTTCTAGTTTTTGTTAAGGAAAAAGTTTATTAGCGCTGATAAGTAGAAGTATTTGCAGTTGCATTGTCTCCGACTACTTGTTCTAAATGTAACAAAAGTAGAATTGTATTCTTTCGAGAAGTTGGTTTATCTTATAGCAAAACTGCCCGTGTATATGAAAGAAAGTAGAGAACACGAAACAGACTAACAGGTTAACCAAGGCGTACCACAGAGTGTCAATATAAGCGCTTCAGACAACGAGCTCTTTGAGATCGTTTTGCTATTATGCGACAACTCGGTGACCATTGGTTTAGAGAAAAAAGTCGGCTTGTTGGTATGCGACGCATTTCAACTTCTGGACTTTTTTCTTACCGTCCAACTAGCGCTTTCTTTAACTGCGCAACACCGTCTTCAACGTTTAGACTGGCCCAGAAAACAGCAAGTTTGGGAGGTACACTGGCATAATGTGATATTTAGCAACGAATCGCAATTCTGCCTAGGTATGCATGATGGCCGTCGGATGGTAAAACGTCACCGTGGAAAGCGACTTAATATTGGATTTGCTGTTGAGAGACACGTGTAGACAGGGCGAGATAAGACTGTTGGAGTAATAGTTTGGAGAGTTCTTGTCTATAGAAGCCGATTACCTCTTGTTTATTCGAGAGAGTATGACAGCTGTGTCTTATGTTGAAGACGTCTTACGAACTACTTTACTGCCTTATTTAGATGGCCATTAATATGTCTTTTTTCAGCAATACAACGCACGTCTAGATATTGCTCGTCAAACTATGAACTTCCTCTAAGAAGCTAGCAATAATATGATAGGTAGAAAACTGTCCGCTTTGCACCGTTCTCTACAGACTCTGGCACAGTTAATCTCCATAAGGTTCAAGTTGCTTGAAACGAGGTACTACAAGCAGACATTGACTATCTCATTTTGTCGATGTCTAGACGTGTAACTGAGTGTACTCAGTTACGATGTCGCCAAACACATTATTGATTTTTCTTTTTCAAGTTGTCACAAAATGATGTTCAAAAAATTGTTTCTTCTTTATGTAACACTTCTAATGACACTGAGTATACATAATGTGACAACACTGCAAATCTTTTATTTTTTTAACTTGGTTTTTGTTTTGCTATAATTGCTCGGTTCGTTCATGAATTCAGCTATTCATAGATCTTCTGCAATTTTTTTTTGAATTTTTTAATCCTCTTTTTTTATCTTACCAATTTTTTTATTAATATTTATTTTTATAAAAAACACCTTACACTTTGCTAAACAACTCAGATTATAATATTTTTCTTTACACTGGTGCATAAAGCGAGCGTTTTCTACATTTTTGTTTATTTTAAATTTTAAAAGTTTTTTAAGTCCATTTTTAATACTTTTAAGTTTGAATCTAGCGGATATTTATAGGAAAGAAAGTATTTAAAAAAGAACATTTTTACCATTTTAGACTAAGTATAGAGATATCTCACGAAGCTAGTATCTCACGAATATAATTTTATAATATTAAACTTAAATGTCTGAACTATACACTGTTAACAAACATTAAATAAATAAATAGCATTTATTTATTTAGTTATGAGTTTTAGTAAGTTAATTATTAGTTTAGTTAAGCAGCAAGACAGTTTTTACTTCTTTAGAAGAATCTTAATAGAAAACAAAAAAATGCATTATACCGGTTTGGTAAGTTACAAAATGACAATTTGTACATCGTGGTCAACAAGTACTCATTGGGTTGGCAGGATAAAAATATCTTTTAAAATTGGGTACTTTGACCAAATTTTAAATTCAAATTTAACATTTAAAAAAATTAATTAGTAAATAGCCTTAAGCTGTTGTAAGTGGTTATAGATATTATTATGTTTAAACAACACTGCAGGCCGGTTGTGTAACTTATTTAAAATACGGATAATGTTGCAAAGACAAAACCTGATCGACCTTTTACTACTATTTAAGCTATGTGCATATGAATAGAGCGAAACCCGCAAAAATATGTGAAAAAACTTTCATTGTAAACAGGATTTATTTGTATTAACTTCGAATATACTGTATTAAGTACTGTCAAACAACGAGTTAAGTTATGAATTAAAAATAACGGTGCTTACTTTGAACCTTATTGTTAAATTAGTTTATGTTCTACTGTTTGCTTGATTTTCTATTGTATTAATTAATAAAATTATTATTGTTGTTGAAAATGGATTATTTATAAAATTTTATTTGGTATTTTTTTGACAGGTAGAAGACTTATCCTATATAGGTAATCTTAACAAACCGACAACTCGCAAAAAAAATCTATTAACTTTATTCCAACTCAATTAGTATTTGTTCATTACGATGTATAATAAATCAATTGTGTGAAAATAAAGTGTCAAATTGAAACTTATTCAAATGTAGTAAGTGGCACTTACAATTTAACAGGAACAAAAAATACTATTAGACATTATCTAAAAAAAATTATATTTCCAGCAAACGTTTTTGTTTCTGACTAACAGAGCCGCCGCGTGCTTAGTAGCCGCCCTTGTGCAAAAGTTAAAATACCGCCCCCTTTTCTTAAGTTTCTCCAAAAAAGTACATTTGTGTAAATGCAAATTTTATTTGTTAAAAAATTGATACAAAAACATATTATTAATTATTATTATTAATATATAAACAAAATATATTATATAAAAGTAAAAAGTAACATATATTAAAATTCATAAAAATGATTTTAATTTTTAGCAAATAATAGAATTGTATTATCTATGAGCCAAGAGCGCTTAACGGATTTATCTATGATATCTATAGAAAACGAAATTATAGACAGTTTAGATATAAACGAATTAGTTAAGAATTTTGTAACTTTAAAAGCAAGACGAATACAAATTTTGTAATTTCATTATGGTGCTCTTAAAATTGCATATAAATAAGCGTAAATAATTTTTAATAATTTTTAATTTGAAAAAACTTTTTTCTCCTGAAGCAACTGATATTGGTAATGTTAAATATATTCTTAAAACGATTGAAACATTGGGGAATGCATCAGTCAAATTGTTTTCATAAATAAAGTTTAATAAATCATGTGATGAAATATCTTATGTAATAAAGCATTGCAAAGTTTTTAGTTCCTCAAAAAGAACTTCACCATCAATATCACGATCATTAGTATCATTATTACTACTCAGTTTTATATGCAAATCTTTGCAATGTTTTAAAATTTCTTCTTCTTTTCATTGTTTTAATTTATAAACATTATAAATAACTTTAAACATTTCATTAGTTTTCTTTAACAGTGTGAACCTCTCGGTTAAAGAAACTAAGGTGCTATCTAAAATAGCAAAAAAAAATTGATTCTAAAATTATCTTTTTCGCTGATTACAGGTTCATCGTCTGCTTTATATTCAAATTTTTTTTTCTTTATTCTTCTTCGTGTTTTTTGAAAGTTTGATTCTACTTCTAACTTTTCTGCCAAGTTTTTTGCAGAATTAATAACATCCTCAAATTTTTCATCTGTTCTATATTTTTTCAAGTCTGTATTAATTTGTTCGATGCATTCCATTACTGTTTCCCCATATTAAACGATTGACTTTGCATTAATTTGCTTACAACATTAATTTTCGATAGCATGTCGTACTATATTATTATAACAGATAAATTTAAAAGTCGTAATTTTTAAAATAAGATTATTTGCTTGATTTCTGGATTCGATATCTTTTGTATTATCTGCAGTTATTTCTGAAAGAGCTTGGCCAATTTTATATAAATTGATTTTGAGAGGTTTTATTGCTTCTATGAGGCTTTTCCATCTGGTATTTGATAATGGTTTTAAAGTCAAATTTTCAATATGCGAATTTAGTATTGCCCATCGTTTGGTAGAACTAGAAAAATAATTGTATAGTTCTTGAACTATACCAAAAAAATCAACTGTTTCAAAGGAGACTTTTGCTGCATCATTGACCACTAAGTTCAACGAGTGGTTAGAACAAGGAACAAAAAAAACTCTAGAGTTTGCTTATATTATTTTTTGTTGAAGGCCTTTATATTTTCTAAGCATATTTGAACCATTGTCATATCCTTGACCACGTAGATTAGAAATACTGAGATTTAACGATTTCAAATGCCCTTCAATAAATTCATATAATCCTTGGCCAGTAGTGTTCTCAACAGCACAGAATCCCAAAGACTTTTCATGAATTTCGGCTGCACTCGCATCTTTGATGTAGCATACGTATCTTACAATAATAGTTAATTGGTCGGTATGAGTTATGTCTGGAGTAGTATCATTGACGTGATAAATATTGAATTAAATATATTAAGCGTTCAATGACGGAGTGCCAATATTTTTTTTTCGCGTTTATACAACTTTTGTTCTACTACATCGATAGTATTTTTGTTCTTCAAAGATTTTTTTTAAATCGCTATACTTAGCACTATTTTTAATATGAGTGGCACTTGTTTCATGTTTTTTAGTAAGTATGATAAATGCTGCCAATTATTACAACCAAAATAATTGCTTAATTTTGAATGTGATGAATTTTCAAATAATTTACAATAATAGCAAAAAACCAAATTTTCCGATATTGAGTAGAGCAAATAATTTCTATTAATTTTTTTGCCGTTTGGTAATGTTCTAATATAATAAGTATCTGAAAATTTTCTACCAAAATCGTCTTTAGGAAAATTATATTGAATTACTTGCTGAGGACAATTTTCTATTAAAGAATCTCTTATTTTAATAGTGATAACTTTTGGTCAAGTATGTACCTGAATCATTTGTATCAAAATTTGAAGCAGAGGAACTAAATATTTGCCAATTCGGTAGTGTTCGACAGCGAATTTAAATTTTCTTCTACTTTCTCATCTTCATTAATCTTCAGTCCATTACCACTAACTTGTGGTTCTTGCGTTATATTGGTCAGTTTTTTCTCTAGGATTTGTTGTCTCTCTTTGGTTTGGCTATTTTCTTCTGGTTCTGGTGTTAAGTTACAATCCATGCGTTCATCTGTGATCTTTTGTTTCTTTTTGATATGTAACAAATTTTTTTCCGTTAAAAATTTATTTAGGGAACCTGCCAATTCTTGTTCCACTTGCATTTTTTTGGCTTTTCTTTTTCTATATTCTGCTCCAGACAACGTTGTTGGCTTTTTTTTAATATTTTTGCCTGACATCTAAATAAAAATAATTTAAATTTTTATAAAAATAATACTAATTAACTGAGATACCTTACTTTTAAAGTTATAAACTTGCTGATTAGGTAAACAATGCGTAAAATTCAAACAATACTAAACAACAACACGTTATAATTATATTTTCGGTGGGTTAACAATAAATGGCAGAACGGCAATATTGGTAATGCTGACACAGTTGTTAAAAAATAACAGCTAATGAGTCAATTTTATTAAAATCAACCCTACAACGCTCATCTTCCACCACAAGCTTAAATAGGTTTTTATAATTAATTCCTAGAAATGTCCTTTTTTTTTTAGAATGCATAAACGCCTTGTTCGTGGAACAGGTAGTTCGTAGTAAAAGATATTTTTCTTACAACATATATAACAAGTCTTTTTTATTTCTGGAATGGGTCAAATTGCCGCCCCTTTGATTTGCCGCCCTTGTGACGAACCTGCACACCTATACGCGGCGGCCCTGCTTACTAATACCAAATAGAAAAAAAATTATATTGTTTTCTTGTTTAATGTAACATTTTTATTTACTAATCCCTTTAACTTAAACTATAAAACTTAAAATTGTACACTTCTAAATTCAAGTAAAACACTTCAAATATCAATACTCTTTTCAAACTGTTTACATTGCGGATACAACATCTGTGAACACAATAAAGGTTTACTTATTTTTATTGTCGATCTTCGGATCTTATTGTAAGACAGGATATAAACGTGACCTGTTGTAGACTTTGTCGTAAGTTGTTCAATTTGACCATTTTGTTTTTCTTTAAAGAAAGGTAAAATACTCGTAAATATACAAAGTGAAGGTACTACTATTCTATAATTTAAACAAAATAATGTCATTATAATTTAATTACAGTCTATTCAGAATATCTAATTAAAAGCATCAACTTTAATCTTAATTATAACACTTTATTTATATTTAACATTTTACTAAGAGGAGTTTAATATGCACGAGCACGGTGTATTTAAATTACATTTTGTGGACTTAATTAATAATTACCCTAGAAAAACACCGTAATAAAAATGAGTAAGCAGTTCTCACATTTTGTTAGGTATGACTTTCACTTTATTATGTGTCACATTTTAGAAAATAATAATAATTTCAAATATTTAAAATTGTAAGTTTGGTAAATCCTCTTAGGTGTGGGATAGGATTTTTTGTTGTGTTGATGATGGTATAGCCCGATTTTTAATAATCATATAGGCAATAAGCCGCTTATTTTTTTTTATAAAGATTGAAATAGAAACTAAATCTACATTAAATGGGGCATTGAAAAATGTGCTTTTTTTCTCTCATTTAAAAAAAGAAGTGAATAACATGACAATATTGGTATATACTTTATAGTTACAAAAATAAAAATAAGGTAATAGTAATTTAAATTTTAGTAAAGGTATTAAATGACAAGAGGTTAATCAAACATCTGATATATAATAAATTATATACGTTTATTTAGATATTGAACAAGAAAAAAAAATTAAAAGCTCAAAATTAATAAACAATTTGTTTGGATAATAAATACAAAAATAGCCTATAGTCTTAAATAAATGAAAAAATATTAGATAATATAGAATTTTTTTTATACAAAATGCTTTCAAAAGAAAGTAAATCGTAAGTTTAAAATCATAAGCTTAGAAGCAAGGAAAAGCTAAAACTAGTAATCCCGTTACTTACTATAACAAATATTAATAATAAAAATGTTTAATAAACGATCACACTCTTTTCTTGTTTCTTTTGACGTATCTAATATACCTATTTCTTTCTATTTCTGTCAATAAAAAAACTTTTTCTATTTTTGGTAATTTTTTAATTCACTCTCTTCTCTACACATCATTGATTTAATTTTATTAGTTGAATTAGTTTTAGATTTTTTTTTATTTAACAATAACAAAATTATATAAACAAAACACTGGTTTAGCGATGTGCTTTTGCATTAGCTCATTTTTATAAGAATTATTTATAAACAACGTTGAAGAAGAAATATTGAATGAAATGAAATATTTTTTCAAAGCAGTGTTTCCGGTTTAGATATGCTGATGACGCCACCTCTTTATTCAATGGCACCAAAACAGAATTAGATAATTTTTTTAGTTACTATTTAATGTCTTTATTACCTAATTGGCTTTACAGTTCTACATAGGGTAACAACAACCAAACAAAAAGCAAAAATTTATACAAATTATCAAAAAAATATAAAAAATAAAAATTTAATTCTTTTTCATTCTTTTTCTGGCACACGTAACTTCTTTTATTCATTCTTTTCCTTCTCCATTTTTGCTTAGAACTTTTATCCTTCCATACTCACACATTCTTAACTCTGCACACTCTGACAAACAATGTTCTATCTCTCCCTTTCTTCTCTACATAATCTGCACATTCTTGCCCAATCTTTTCTTCAAAACTCATTTTCCCTTTCTTCGTTCCCGCATCTGAATCTTGCAACTATTTTTTTATTTTTACTTTTTATTTTATGTAGATATTTTGGTAGTTTGGTGGTAACAATCAGGGCATATTTTGAATTGTACTTTGATTTTTTTATACCCGCATTTTTTTCCTGTTTATCTATGTCAGTTCTTCTTCTATTGTTCTTCCTCCTTCTCTCATTATTTCAAGTTCTGCACACGCATATCTTTTTTTCTCATAGTAGTCATCTCGTACTATCTACCTAACATTTTCATTTGCTCTTTTAATTTCATTTAAAACCTATTTTATATACTTTTCTTGCACACGCTCAATTTCTTCATATTCCTTCCATCCCCATACTTCTGCTCCATAATTTTTTTAGTTATTAACTCATTATATAAAAACAATAAATTTACTGTTCAAACAGAAACTATCTCTTATATTCCATTTTTAGATTTTAATATAATTGGAATAGAAAATTTCTGTCAACTGATACCAAGGTGAGATCGAAATGTAACTAAATTAGAGCATGCTGTACTTGTGTAACTGTAATGATGTGTCTAATTATTACAGTTACGCTGGTACAGCCTGCTCTGATTCAGTTACATTTCGATCTCACGTTGTAATTCTTTATTATTTAATTTTTTAATTTTTCTTTAGATTATGTTGTTTTTGAAAAAGAATAGAATATTATTAAACAAATAGCAGTAAATAATCACTTTCTATTACAGGATTTAAATAGGGTTTTTAGAACCATAAATTCAAAAACAAATATTTTTTTCTAAATATGTTTGAATTTATGAATTTGCGATTTGCCAAAAAATTCTAAATGGCAAAAGCTGTTTGTTTTTGGATATGTATTATGCCTTTGTTAAGTTTTTGTGATTTGTTAAAGAGTTATTAAAGTATAATCTTTAAGAAACATACAAAATAAATAAAAACCAAGGAGGTTAGATAGAAAGGAGAGAGTACGCCCTATACTTCTCGTGTAAACAATTTGGTACCAGCTTGGTACCAGTTTATGACAGGTTTCAATTAAAGCGCAGAATCGACAGATCCTGTTTGGCTGTGTCTGGTCTCGCACAGTGGCGTAGCTGACGCAGGATGCTAGTTTTTGTTTGGTTGTTTCCAAGTTGTACCATTTTTTTCAAGTTGTACTCTCTCCGTCCTATCTAACCTCCTTGATAAAAACAAACAGAATTAATAAGATAAAGAAATAGATTGTGAAAAAAATTAGAAAACCAAAGAGATAATTTTGCTCAAAATTAATTAAAAATTAACGTTAATTAACCTAAACCAAGAGTAGGGTACATAGTCATAGGCCTGCCCGACATTTGGGTGTACAGGTCATAGACCTTTTTACCCAGATTTGAACTGCTGGTACACATGGTAACGTGCACCAGAGTAAAAATCTCTGTCAAGTATGCTGGCTCCTGATGGTTGTGCGTCAATTGGCTTGCAGTTGCGTGAGATACCCGCAGACCACCCAATGGGCGACTGCCAATTCAGTGCATGCATACTGAACCAACAAAGTGGACATGGAAATGTGAATAAATAATAATAAAAGGGGCTTACCTGCATCCTCTCGCCTTATGTAGTGCGATCGGATTAGCGTTGGCGCTTGAAGCGCTGGGGAGAGGGGGATTTGCCCAAAGGCAAAAATGTCGGATTGAGGGACAAAAGGGCCATCTTGGGTTTATTGTCGCGGGAAAAGCCGTTTTCGTCGTAGTCAATTGCTTGACGGACGATCGGATTGGGACGTTCCTCAGCTTTGTGAAAAGTTCGAAGAGCAATCTCAAAAATAAATTATTTGAGGGAAGACAATTTGGCTTGTCGATGAAGTTGAAAATTTCTGAGGAACCAGGGGGCATTAAAGGCTTGTCTAAAAAATTTGTTTTGAAAGACTTCCAACTTTTTGATCTGAGTCGAAGAAACGTGACTCTAAGTTGCGGAAGCATACGTGAGGGTAAGACGAATGATGGATTTGAAGAGAGTGAGCTTGTTCTGAATTGACATTTTGGTCTTTCGACAGGTCAGTGAGAAAAGTTGGCCTGCGATCATCTTAGCTTTGAAGAGGGCGCTGTCGATGTGCGGAAAGAAGGATAGTCGCTTGTCGAGTAGAACTCCCAGGTACATGACCTGGTCCTTCCACTCAACGCCACGACCAAACATCTGAATTTGGCCTTCGGGCTGAACATGACGGCGGGCGATGAGAAGAGCAGAGCTTTTTTCAGGGTTGACATCGATTCTCCAACGCCTGAACCAGGTTTGAAAAGCATCAATTGCCTCTTGGAGATAAACAGTGACCATTCTGGGCTGTTTAGAACGGGCAATGATTGCTGTGTCGTCTGCATAGATAGCCAGCTTTGCTCTGGGGGGTTTTGGAATGTCTGCTGTAAAAACAATATAGAGAAGAGGGGACAAGACTGAACCTTGTGAAACTCCTGCTTCGATTGGATGTAGGGTAGAAAAAAAATCTTCAATTTTTGTCCTGAAGTTTCTGTCGGACAAAAATGAGTGGATAAGTTAAACCATCGCAAGAAGCACGCCAGCCTGAAAAAGCTTATAAATAAGTCTTTCATGCCATACAGTGTCAAAAGTTTTGGAAACATCTAAGAAAAGAATAGGGTACTTAATAACTTTTAAATTTTAAATTGGTAGCTGCAGTCAGCTACAACGCTTAGTCGTGTGACGTGTTAGTCTTGCTATTACTATTGTTATTATTTGTACTTGGGGTTGTAGCTTATAAATAAGTTAGAATAAATTAACAAAATTTACTACATTTTTAACATTCAGTGTCATTGGGCGATATAATATTATCTATAAAAAAACAATGATACATTTTTAGATTGGCTTAGCATATGTCAAATAATAAAAAAATGTTGTTTTATGATTTTAAACACTCTCCACAAGATGGTGTAGGTCATTTTTTAATTTTTGTACTTTAAAATTATCTAAATCGTTGGTTATTTTTGATTTAGACAACTCTAGCTGTAAAATGTAGCGTAGTTAGCTACACAATGCGCCTAACCATCCAACTAACAGAAAGCAGTGTAATATAACAAGTGTTCACTTAAATAAGTTGTCGAAAGTGCTATGAGATTTTGATAAAAAATTTGTAACAAAAAATGGATGTCAAAACTTAATACACTGTAACTATGGAAAATATTATAAATAAATAAATAAATAATTTTTATTATATTTAAGGACGTGTTTACAAGATTTTGACTTATTTTTATTGTAAAGAGTTTTGTTGTTGTAATTTCCAGTTTCATTTTGTTCTTTCTTCTTCGTATTTAGTTTTTGTTTGTTTTTTACATAATGTGACATTTATGACAAATATTACTAACATTACAGCAGCCGAATTTAACTAAGAAATATTTCAAAATGTTTTCGTTTTGCCATAAATCTTTTGAAAGCTGTTGATGTAGATATACTCGTATTTATTAAATATTTTGATGTTTTTTCCACTTTTCAAAATTTACACGTTATTAAGGTCTTTGTGAGTGATAAACATGTGCTTTAAACAAATTAAAATAAAATACTTAATATTGTTTTATTTTGATAATGAGGCGAGAGTATTACAAAAACAACTAGATCTAATTTTGAAATATAGACCACAAAAGCAAAAAATAAAAAAAGTCAAACAAAAATAAAAAACTAAGAAGAAAGTTGTCAAACCAGCTGTGTTTATTAAAAAGCTTTTAAAACAAAGCTGCTTTTACAAACTATAATAAATTATTAAAACTATTCGTACTTTAAAAGTTTTTAGAATATTTAACTAAACTCCAACTTGAAGTTTTTAAAATTTTCCTCTCTCTAAACATTAAAAAAACTTTATGTCCTAAATCGATTGGACTTGACGTCAAAGTTGCCATCGTGTGAAATGGATATTACGTTACCGATTTGTCTGATTGAATTGGCTTCAGTAAAATTCTGGTGGATGCGCCGGGTCACGTTTTATATTTCTCAAAATCAGCATAAATTCTTCTAAAACGAATTACTGATTACCAGCCATTTGCTAGTCATAATGTGCATGTTTTGCCGTTTATTTTCCATAAAAACACACACAAATAAATCAAATTGAATAAGTGTTTTCACACTTTTAACGTTTACGAGATAAAAATCGGACGCAAATGTGGGTTATAAAAAGGGTCTTTATGTCGGAAATATGCAAATGTAAGGAAAAATTTTTGACAGTTTAGTAGAGGAGGCATTATGATATAGCATCTGCCAGTAATTTATTTTTCAGATTGAAAATACCAATTGAATAGAAAAAATCTTAAAAAATTAAGAATTTTATTTATTTAATTAATAATTAAACAAAGTGTTAGTTTAAATAATTAGTTTATAAACAAACAAAACAAGTGATTTTGATTAACTGATTACCATTATTTAGATAAATAATTAAATAAAATATTTATAATTTTTTTATTTAGACTGAATAAAAACTATTTTAATCATTTTTGATAACAATTATAATATTTATTTTTTTTATTTAAACAAATCAGATATTTAAAAAAAATTAAAATGAAAATAGTTAAAAGTTAATCTAATTAGCATTAACTAAGCAATTTTTTGAATTTCTAGTTATTTGAAATTTTTTTTACAACATTGTAGATGAACGTCTATATAGATAAAAATTAAACTATTATAATAATAATTGAAAATAAAATATTAAAAATAAAATTATTATAAAGCTGGTAATTGACAAACAAAAATAATATTTCGTTACTTAAATGTTACAATTATTATTATTATTATTGTTATTTAACTAGTTAACATTAACTACAATAAAATATGCCAAGTTCTATATTTTCAATATTTTTATAACTTTTTATATTTTTATATTTCTGTGGCTACCGGTAAAAGTTGTTAATTTTTTTTGCAATTGATTTTTTGTTTTTAACTTTACATATCTTACGTATCAGCTTTTTTTCACCCTTCTAGACGCTTCAAGTATAGTAGTTATAAATACAATAATGAACAATTTGTAAATGAGATACCTTAAAATTTTGACAAAATTTGAGTAGTTATAGCTCATAGGAAAATTGATTAATAAAGACGATTTTTTTGGTAGTTCATTTAATACCTGAAGGGGTTTAGTTAAATTTTTTTAGAGTTTTTGCTATTTAAACTGAACAGGTCTTATAGAGTAATAAGACTGGAAAGTTTAAAAGTTTATTCTACTAATTGAAAAGTTTATTTTTTTATAAAAATTTTTTTTTATAAAAAAATTTGTTTATTGTAATCTTTAAATGGTTTAGTTGACAAAGACATATCCACGGTGGGTGGGGATTTAATCCATCTCTTTGTATTTCGTCTGTGACTTTCCAGTCTTGCCCTGCCTTCATCAGAGGGATATATCCTGCGTTATTATTATTACATTTTTAAATTTAAAACGATTTAGTTAACCTGATTTTTCGGTAAGTCTAAACCATTGAAGGAAGTATGTTTTTGTAATTGTCTAGTATTGTAGTCCTGAAGATGTTCAATATACAACTTTCATTAAAAAAAAAATTTTCAAGAAAGTAATTTCACATCAAATTTAGTTTATTCTACGCTCAATTTATTAAAATTTTTTTGTTGGGTTTCGAAAGATATTAAATAAATTAGTTGACATTGTTCTAAAAAAAAAATTAAATTTTAAATTATTTTTGGTTTTATACAAATCTTCTTTTTAAAAATTTAATTTAGCCACCGATTAACACTGAGTAAATTGAAATCTTTTTTGCTAGACAAAACGGTAACGATTTGTAGCTCTATTTTCTACAATTGAGGAGCTTCCGTGCAAAACCGGATATATCCACTTTTACAAATTTTTCAGGAGATGAAAAAACACCCTACATATTTGCTTAAAAAAATAGTGTTATTTAGCAAAAACAGTTTAAAGTTAATAGGGTTATGCAAGTGATTAGCATATTTTTTTTGTATAAAAAGTAAACAATTTGGCGTTATTAGCAAAAAACTATTGGATATATCCAGTTTTGCTCACAAATGAACACTGAGCAAAAAATTTATTTATTTTTTTTGAAATAAACAAATTTAAATTGGTATTAACAAAGAGAACAAAAAAATTAAATATATACTACAGCCTCTACGTTCAGGTTATCGCATAGCTTTTTGGGTTTTATTCTGTTCTCCGTTTCTTCCCCATTACTGGGTAATAATTTTTTATACCACAAAACGTCTGCCCTATTTAGTCAAACTTCCCCAAAATATTTTTTTTAATCAATGTTTTAAACTTTTTTTTCTTATCTGGATATATCCGCTGTTGTTTGCAAAATTTAGATAGATATAACCGATTTTGCTCCAAATGTTGAACGCTTTTACGAGGATTTAAACGGTTTTGGTTGCAAACGCATATATGGGCCTATAGACATCACAACTTAAATTCAGAAATTACCAAAACATGATTTTTGCAAAAAGTGGATATATCCGGTTTTGCACGTAAGCTCCTCAATTTGAGTTTTAACTCTTAAGTTTAGAATTAATTGAGTTTTAACTTTTAAATTTAGATTAGTCTAAAATTGGTTAAAATGTAACGTTAATTAATAAAGTTGAGTTTCAGTGCAAAACACTTTTTTTTAAATCTTTATTTTTGTGTTTGTGGGTAACACCGGGAATAACAGGAAGTTCAGTTAAACGATATCTAACTGTTTATTTATTATAAAACAAGATACAACGTTCTCTTGAATAGGATCGAACACGATTGACTGTGTTCACGAAAAAAACTAAAAACTAATGTCATTATTGTCACAGCCAACTCGTGACTCTAGCCTAATACACAACATTTCCTCCCTTTTTTAAATTATTTAACTCACAAAACTAATTGATCAAAGTAAACAAAAAAGTGAATACAAAGAAAAAATTAAGTAAACTTAGACTTTTCTTTTCTCTGGTTTTCCCCATTACTCCGGAGAGAATCGAAGTGGAGCACGTCGTTCTCGTTGAGATCTGCGAGAAACCCTTGGAGTAGACGGTATTCCAGGTGCGAGGGTGGCTGGAACCGGAGATGCCGCAGGTGTTCTCGGAATTAGAGGAGACAGTGGTGGGGTGGCTACACGATGAGGCTCAGGAGTTCGTCTGGGTGTTTGCGGCTGCTTGGGCTGAACTTGTGCTTGGTCGTAGAAACGTGTTTTGCGTGGTACATCACAGTCAGTTCTGCCACTGACGACACGATCAGGTACTGCTGTTTCTGTTACGTTTTCCGGATTCGTTCTGTGCACGTGACTGCGAATTTGATCGATATGTCTTTTGAATTGTTTACCGTGAAATTCAATTACGTAGTGCAGGTCTCCCAAGCAGGACACGATTTCACTCACAATCCATTTGTCCATACGCGGATTTTCCGAACGGAAATACACCAAGTCTCCCTGATGAAATTTGCGGAAGGTTGCATCAAAATTGGCCTTTTGTTTTTCCGAAA
Organism: Tribolium confusum; assembly: GCA_029207805.1. Taxonomy (NCBI): domain Eukaryota; kingdom Metazoa; phylum Arthropoda; class Insecta; order Coleoptera; family Tenebrionidae; genus Tribolium; species Tribolium confusum. Next base: position 20,954,152 of record JALGAY010000009.1, on the reverse strand, counting down.
CTTTGGTGTGCAAGTCATCTGGAAGGGCGAGATTAAGCCTTGTGCGCAGGTCACGTCCGAGGAAAAGTTGAGCAGGAGATGCACCGGTGGTAGCGTGAGGGGCTTTTCGATATTGCCGCAGGAACTCGTTGATGTTGCTTTGAAGGGTGCTTTCCGTTGTTGACATCGCACGCAGAGCATCTTTCACCGTCTCTACGTATCTCTCAGCTTGGCCATTTGTCGAGGGATGATACGGTGCTATCAGCTTATGATACTTCACGCCAGACATTACTAGAAAGTTTTTAAACTCCTCGGAAGTAAATTGAGTCGCGTTGTCTGAGACCAATGTGATTGGTGCTCCGAATGTTGCAAAAAGGTTGTCGAGGATTCGGCTCGTAGCAGCTGATGTTGTTGACTTGGTAACTCGGACTTCCAACCACTTGCTATAGGCGTCGACGATAATGAGCAGCATGTTTCCAGCAACTGGTCCCGCGTAATCTATGTGGATTCTTTGCCAAGGGGCTGTCGGGTACTCCCAGTGATGCTCTCGAAATTGCACGGGTGCGTGCGCATGTCTTGCGCATTCAGAGCAGGATTTCGCGACGAGCTCAATTGCAGCATCGATGCCGGGCCAGAAAACAAATGAGCGAGCCAGCCCTTTCATTTTGACGATTCCGATATGAGCGGCGTGCAGATCCTGCAGTATGGCGTTCCTGAGTGAAGGCGGAATCACAACTCTATGCTCAAACAGTAAACAATTAGCGGCTGCAGTGTAGTTGGCTTCAGGCGGCTTAAAGCCATGACGAGAGAGGTCTTGGCCTGACTCCAAAAGTCTCAAAATGTTTCCAAGATGGTTATCTTTCCTTATTGCTCTTGCGATTGCTTCTGCTCGAACAGGTAATTGTTTGATCTGGTGCAGAACAAAATGGTCGAACTCGTCCATTTGTTCTTCCTCATCTTCTTCCCCCTCTCCCAGTGATTGAACTGAAACTTGGTCGATTATGGCAGGTAACGGTGCTCTTGAACAGTAGTCTGCGTTGGCGTTTGCCTTTGAGTCTTTGAAAATCACCTCAAAGTCAAAATGAGCCAAATAGTCGGCGTAGTTTGCCATCCGGCTAATGCACAACACTGGAAGTGATTTTTCTGGGTGCAAGATTTGTGTCAACGGTTTGTGATCTGTGATGAGAACGAAATGTCGTGCGTAGAGGTAGACAAAAAATTTTTGCACAGCCCACACAATCGCAAGAGCTTCCTTGTCAATTTGAGGGTAACGCTGCTCCGTGGTGGTCATCGTGCGGCTTGCATAGGCTATTGGTCGTTCCAGACCGTTGTTCAGGCGGTGTGAGAGGACGGCTCCTAACCCGGTTTTACTGGCGTCAGTTGCTAGTAAAAGTGGTAACGAGGGGTCATATTGCATGAGAACTTGAGGTGATACGAGAGTTTCTTTGATGTCGAGATATGCTTTTTCACCAGATGGAGTCCAGTTAAACGGTTCTTTGCACAACATATCACGCAAAGGCCGATCTCGCGTTGACAAATCGGGGATAAATGCGCTATAATATGTAGCCTTGCCGAGAAAAAGTTGAAGCTCTTCTGGTGTCGAAGGTTTCGGTGCGTCGCGGATAGCTTTGATGTGGCAGTCAGATTTGTAGATTCCTTGTGCATCTAGTTTGTGTCCCAAGCAGTGGAGAGAAGTTTCTGCAAATTTACATTTGGCTCGGTTAAGTTTCAGTCCATGATGACGCAACCTTTCCAGTACGGCACACAGAGCCTGAAGCAAGTTGTCATATGAGTTTGCAAAGACTATAATATCATCAAAAAAATTGACGACACAGGTCAGATCTCGCAGAACTTCCTCCATTCTACGTTGCCAAATTGCTGGAATGTTGGCTGCGCCGTAGACGGCGCGTGTTGGTCGGATCCACAAAACATATACATATCAGAAGCGCAAGCTCAACGTATACCCAGGGAAATTTCGGTGACAGTTTAATGACAGAGAGCCGCCATCTTTTTGCGTTGGCATAGACGCGCGAAATTTGAACGGACTTCAGCTTATTGGAATTTTGCTTTTTTTATTTCAAATTGATCAATTTGCTCAAATTGTATTTTTTTTATTTCTGTTTGAAAAAAATACATCATTTTTCTTTAAACAGAAATAAAAAAAATGCAATTTGAACAAAATGATCAACTTATTTAGGTAAAAAAATAAGTTGAGCATTAAAACAACAAATGTCCTTAATCCTATATAATAAAAAAAACTGTTTAAAAGTTACAAAGTATTAAATTAAATACAGGTTAATTAGAAAATATCAATTTTTCTATTTATTCTATTGATATAAATTGAAAATTAACAAAACCATTAACCATTAACAAAACAGGAAAAGCAGCAAAAGCTGCAGATTGCAGTCTTTGCGATGTCACAGCCAGTTAGAAATTATCGCAGCCAGTTAGAATCTTCACAGCCAGTTACAACAATGTCATATCCAGGTTTCCAGAGGATGTCCATTCATATGAAACAATTGGAAAATACAATTTAATGTCGCACTCAAATAGAAAAGAAAGCAGAAACAGATATTTTGCTGCCTTTTTTGTCACGCAAATATTTATAAATTGTCAGCCGAACACATTTATCAATAATTGCACTGTGACAATTGTGCAAACTGCAAAATGAAAAAAAGTTGAGCAAAGTAGAAAACTTGGTTTTAAAAGCGTCTTCCAGCTTTATATCATCGTGACCATGATCATCCAGGAACTCATACAACTTGATATGAATCGAGTCAACGAGTTCCGTCACTTGATCACTCGGATATAGCAAACAATCAAAGTCCTTATTCCTCTCTTTATGGGAAATGAAATAACGACTTCGAGTTTTGTCACTGGCAAAGAGATTTTGTCGTTTCTTGAGCAATTGCAGAAAAAATTAATTCCTTAAAGTCAATTTCAAAACACTTACCACGAAAGTTACGTTCATATACAGTTAATATCACACAGGTTTCAGATTTACCAATAATTGCGTTGTAACTTCTATAAAATCAGGACCAAAACGCTAAAAGCCCGCCGAAACAGAACAACACGCTAAATTGACAAGCACATGACAAGACAAGTGACACTTTCGCGCGTGCGCAGTGTTGTCAGGCGTCTTCCTTCCCCTTACCTCAGCCCGCACTTGCGTTGTCAGCTCTCTACAAACTAAACGTCATCCGTCGACCAAGATCGGCAATACAACTTTCATCCCCGTGGTCGGATCAGACCATGAGTGGCCGTGTTAAGAGTCATCGCATGAGCGCATTCATCGTCGATTGTGAGATGCGTATACGCATCTGTGATGTCAAGATGACAGAACCATTTTGCGCCTTTCACCTTGTTGAAAATATAGTCCACTCGTGGAATAGGGTGTTCGTCAATGATCAGCTGAGGGTTCAAGGTGGGCTTATAATTTCCTGTGATACGTAGTTTCCCGTTCTTTTTTGCCACCACATGGGTAGTCGAAGCCCATTCTGAGTATTCGACGCGTTTGTACACACCTGAACTCAGCTTGGCATCGATTTCGCGCGCGTAAGCGTCCCGTAAGGCGTAGGGAATGTCTTGAGGTTTGGAAAACACAGGTGTGTATCCAGGTTTGAAATGTAATTTGACAGGAGGTCCTATGAGTTTGCCAGGTTTGTCGTCAAACAAATTCTCAAACTGCTTCAGAATGCCGTTTACCTGAGCCTGTTGCTGAAGTGATGGCCTTGGGGATACCGAATTGGCAGCATGGACTGAAGTTGCACTTCCAAAAAAAGTTGAGAAACTAATCTCATTTACAAAGGCCACGATCCACTCGCGGCCCAGAAGCGAGTCCACTGTGCCATCCACAACATAGAGGTCGAGTTTCCGGACTGAGGATCCGATTTGAACGTTGACGGATGAGCGGCCGAGGCAGGTGATTCTGTGACCGGAAAGACTCGCAAATTGTTGGTTGGTTTTCAGCAATTTATATTTAATTTTAGCACTGTCAAGCGTTTGTTTACTCACCAAGGCGCACGGCGCCCCAGTGTCAATTTCCATTTTGACGTTGCGTCCGTTAATAAGAACATCAAGCATGGCCTTTCCAGGAAATTTTACTGTGTTGACAGCGTCAATTTTGTTGAGACGTCGAATCTGATCGACTTCTTCAGCCTGATATTCCTCTTCAATATCAGATTCCTCTGTAACTTGTGAAACTTTTCCAGATTTACAAACTCGAGCGATGTGGCTTTTTTTCTCGCAGTTATGACAGGTGGCGTCGCGATACGGGCATAGAGATCGGGCATGTTGACCTCCGCAACCTGGCAGACCCGTCGATTAACCTGGTTTCGACGCGGTTGATAAGATGAACCGGCGGGTTTCTGTGCTCCTTGAAGATGTGGAGGTTTGTTTTGAATTGGGCGTTTCGGGTACTTCAGCTTGGGAGATGCAAACCCTAACTTGTTCGCTGGTTCCACCTTGTTTTTCACTGTGTCCGATGTTAAACGAGTTGCTTCGAGCGAGTTTGCGATTTCGAATGCTTCCGCAAAAGATGTTGGCTTTTTTGCAATAATTTCATCACACGTCACTTGTGATTCGAGTCCAAACAACAGTTGTTCGATGAGCATTCTGTCTAAAAAAGCATCGTATTCACAATACACTGCGCCTTGTTTAAGTCTAAGAGCAAAGTCTGCGACTGATTCACCCGAATTTTGTGTAAGATTACGGAACTTGATACTCTCACCAAACTTGTTTTTTGCGTGGTCAAAATGTTTTATGAGAGTTTCCTGGATTTCGGCATACCCTAATTCCTGAGGTTGGCGAGGGTTAATCAAGAACTTAAGTGTGTCGTTGAGGTCTCTTCCCATGTAAACACGCGCATAGTTCGCGTGCTGTCCAACCGGAATTTCACTCAGTTCCAGAGCCCAGGAGAACCGCGTGAAATAATCCTTGACGGAGGTGCCCTCTGTTGGGTGGAATTCAGCCATAGTGAAGCGAGGTGCACGAAGCTGACTGTTATTGCCTGCGTTTGCTGCGTTGGCAATGTCGGGACTTGCGGAGGCGACAACGGCCGGTAACGAATCTCGAAATGCTTGAGCCAAAATGGCGGCCATGGATGCCATCATTTCTGGTGATACTTGGGTTGGATCGGTCATTACGAATTAGATTTGGGGTAACACTAAATCCCGGTTATAAAAAAGTTCCCAGTGTGATAATCCCACTCCTGACACCACTTTTGTGTTTGTGGGTAACACCGGGAATAACAGGAAGTTCAGTTAAACGATATCTAACTGTTTATTTATTATAAAACAAGATACAACGTTCTCTTGAATAGGATCGAACACGATTGACTGTGTTCACGAAAAAAACTAAAAACTAATGTCATTATTGTTACAGCCAACTCGTGACTCTAGCCTAATACCCAACATTTATGAACTTAGTTTAAAGCAAAAACTATTTTGAGCGTTTATTTCAATGTCCTTTTTTGTAAATGTAAAAAATAAAAACATTTGAATGTTGAATTAATATAATATTTTTTTCATTTAATACTATTTAATCATACTTAAATTGAAATAATATAACCAAATACGTAGTTGTTGCTCCAGCAATCTAAAAATTTACATTAATCACAAATCATTATTTCAAAATATTATCACAAACCGTAGTCAGCAAACCTCTATTTATTTTAGTAAAACCATATGCAGTAAATTCAATTTTACATTGAGCTAAGTACTCCATAAAGAACTGTAAAAGCTTTCTTACTTCTTCGCTTAGTTTCATGCACAGCAATTTACACACCATTTGTAAAGTCCATTTTACCTAAAAAATGTTAATTAGTAGAAAAATAATTTTATTGGTAGTTTTTATAATACTTCAAAGGCACATCCATGATAAGGCTCTACAATTAATAACAACCGTAAAATGTGTGCCATCAACCAAACTAATTGTGTTATAATAGAAGTACTATCACCTGTGCTTATAATAATAGAATATAAATCATATGGAGTTACTAATACGTGAACCAAACAGCCTAAAATAATTATCTGAAATAAACCAATCAGTAAAGTTGCTGTAATTTAAATTTTATTACTAAAATTGGTAGACCGTAACAGTCGTTGACTAAATTTGTTGCTTCGGTTAGTTTCTGATAGGCATTAATTAGGTCTTGAATTTGATTACAAACTAAAGATAAAAATAATTTGTATTTAATATATTTACAAATTTTTGAAACTTACGCTTTTTTTATCGAAATTTCCTAATTTTAGTATGTTTACACACTTACTTGACCCTCTTCTGTTAATAATTTTTGTAAAAGTTTCTTCATCAATTTCAGTATTAATTTTTAGCAGTATTTTATTAATAAGCGCTATTCTAATTTTTATTAAATGTACAAAATGCCAGAAATTTAATTCTATAGCCATAGTAAACCAATAACAAAGATAATATAAAAAATTTAAAAGAAAAATATTTTTTTCTTTTCCCACTAGCCTAAACCATAAAAAACCATCAGCTCCAAGAGTAAATGCAGTGCCAAAAATTGTAGCAAATGTTACAAATATTGATTTGTAAGATTTGGAAGGTTTGTATTGAAGAAGAAAATCAAACTAAAAATTACTTCGATTTGTTAAAATATTTGTAATTTGAATCAAATTACCTGTGTTAAACAATTAATAAAAGATAAAATATTATCCATGTTGAATGAAGCTGAAATGGAGCCTACTATACAAGGTAAAAGAACTATAGTAAGTTCTGAATAAGTGACGAATCGTCTAGTGTTATCGCCTAATCTGATTTCATAAACAACTTCTAGCTGATAGATTTGTGATAAGCCATAAATGCTTGCCGTTACTAGAATGTTGTTTATTAAAAATAATAGAATAGTTCAAAAAAATCGTATTCAATTATTCACTTTAATAATTGCAATTTTTCTAATTTACTCTCACTAGTAAATTAATATTCAATTTTAGTTTTTAAGACAATAAAAAATGTTAGAACCAAACACAACAACCAGAAAACTGCGGACTAATTTTAAGATTGTTTTTTTGTTCTTGTCTCGTTTACAAATATGGCTTGTCAATAATTCTTTGCTGACTTTAAGAAGACGTCTTGCTTTCACTTTTATTTAATTCTAAACTTATTTTTTATTTGCTTAATAAAACTCGTATTCTATTTTGATCCTGGCTTATTATATTTGTGTTACATTTGATTCTAATTTATTCTAATCTAATGATATTTTATATTTTTTTTATATTTTAAAGAGACCTTGTAATGTAAGTTATGCGGTACTTTACTACAAAGCAAGAAGAGGTACTGATGGGCTCGATTACTTTAGCTATCTTAGCATTTTTGTGGCGCCGATTCCGTGGGCTAAAATAAAATAGCATCCGTAACTGCTATAATTTTTGGGTCTACATGACTTGCAGTAAGAGATTATATTCCAAATTTCTTCTTATCTAATTTTTTCTATCTATCTAGAAATCTATCAATTTTTTTAAATTTTAATATATCTTAATTCTATGCTTAAGCCTATTGTAACATATAAACAAGAAAAATTATCTTCTAAAAGTCTACGACGTAGTTTGTTTTATTAATTTGTGGTAGCAAAGATAAAATCTCTGACTTGTCTTACTAGCAGTTGAGCTTATTTCTAACACATATTAAAAACAATTTCATTTGGTATGGAAGAAAGAAGTATGAAAGTTTGTATAAAATTTAAATTATTTTCTAGCCTTGTAGAAAATTATTTGATTCGATAATATTGTATTTAGTTCTGTTATAACTACTTCTGCTTCATAATCACCAGCATTGAGACTTGTATCCGGTAACTACAACCATTTGAAGCCGAAAGAATACGCAGAATATCTGACAGAACACTTCAATACGCAAATTTTTAAAATCTTACATCATCAGCAGAGAATGTTCTAGTGTGAAAAAACTTAATACACTAAAAATATTATTATTTTTTTTACAAAAAAAGAAAACGCTACTGCAGACTGTAATAATAAATACTAAAAACTACAGAAAAAATCTTGGAGCTTCTAGACTTATTTCCTATTTTTTGATTTTATTTAATGTAAACTATTTCTTTAATGCATTAAAAGATGTAGTGCATTATATTTTACCAAATGTGTTTCTTAATAGTTGCTACCGCTGAAGACTTCTTAAAACTGCTAAAAAATAAAAAAAATGTTTTTAAGTGTTTTTTTTGGCATTTTGACGACCAAAATTTTTTTCTGGCAACCGATAAGATTTTCTAAATATGGTTTATAAGTTTATTTTTTTATTTATACAATTACAATAAAAATAATGAAGTAAAGATTGATAAACAAAGAACGTTATTTTAGAACTCGTTGAATCTCCCCAAAAAGTTTTTTAAAAGGGGTTTAATTGACCATGGTGTGTTCAAGGTACTAAGCCCGATTGTACCGTGCCCGACCAAGCCCACCACGTTTGTGGTTTTCGGTGGCCTTTTGTTGCAGACAATTCACGGAAACAATCTCTATTGTGAGCTACTGCTTATGCATTTACAACATCTATAGTTTTCACTACTTTTCAGTCGGCTCCGAAACTACATACATCGATTTGGCTGTCGTGGTTTGAAGTGTGCAGCCGCTACCACCAGGCTTCTGTTGACTTCAATTTAAATAATTTTATTTTGAAAAGCATAAAATGTAAAATAATAAAACTTTTAATATTTAAAAATTAACGATCTTGTCAGAAAAATGTGGAAAACCAAAGTATTCTCCAAATATTATGAAAAAATATTTGTAAAATAAATAGGTGCTAAAACGTCTTAAGTTTCTATCTTTATTTTATTGGTGATAAATTATTACCTAGATTGCATGATTGCATTTGCAGATATACAATAGTGATAGAAATATTCCAGAAAATGAAAAATCCACCGCCAAAATCTACGCGATGAAGCGCGTGCCGATGATGTTATCGTTTTGCTTGAATAGAGATAGTTTTGCGTAAACTTCCGAGTAATTTTGAAAAGCGACTTATCGTTATATAAGCGGCGCGAAGACAATAATCAAGTTAGTGTTGACGCCGAAAAGCAATTGAAGTGAAGAGTGAGTGCTGCATTGGATGCGACTTTATTAAATCGGAGACGTTATTACTGTGTGAATATCAAACTATTTATTATTAAACTATTGTTACGTGTATTCGTGTATAGCAGTAACTTATTTGTTAATAATCCAACTCTTTAAATTAAAGCAATCTCGAATTTGCACATTTGTTGCACTATATTAATATATCTTCGCAGCGTTACATCCGCTGTAACCAATAAATTGTTTAATTTTTGTACAGTACCATCTTTACTATTATTGTTTTTGTAAAATATAATATCTGATTATATTCTGATCTACAGCATCTAAGTCTCTGCCAATACCAATGGCACAACAGCCCAACAAAAATTTAGAAAATTTACTTAAAGCCACCATTTAAGGTTCAAAGTGGCTGCAACAACTGGAAATGCCGAAGCATCGACAATCCACGAAGCACAATAAATATGTTTAATATAAATGCTTTCATCTGGAGTTTTTTTTTAAATCTTTCTTGATCACCTTTGTCCGCGGTTTAAAAGACCCAGATTTCTGGAGTAACTGTAAAATGTCCCTGAAGCTTTTTCTGCAACATGCTGAATTAAAAATGATTATAGGACTAGAAAGTGTATAACTCGTATAAAAAAAGCTTAGGCGCTATAAATGCAGAAAATTTCGAAAGAAATCAAGTAGATGGTCTTTGCTCTATAAACAATTAGAAGTAACTATAATTAAGAAAAATCTTAATAATAAGATTGACAATGTACAGCTTTTAATAGCGCCTTTCTTTATGACAAGAATTCTACACAATCCCAACTAAACAAATTTATGAAAACATTGATTTTAAAAGAAAAGTTAGTTTTTTTTAATTTTAAAAGAAAGTCGGTACTTTTTAAGGCAACTTTAATGTTTTTTTTTATTAAAAATTAAAGTTGATAACAAAAAGCATAATCGTAAGTTCCAAAAATTTGTCTAATTTACGATCTCAAAAACCATTTTTTTAAATTAACTAACACATTTGGGTATGTAATAAAGTAATAACATTAATTTTTTTAAAATTATTTGTCTGCTTTGTGTTTTAAACAATTTTTTCTTATTATTTTTTTTAACTTTCTATGATCACTACTAGATCAAACTTCTCCATTATAATGAAAAAAGATATCGATTAATTTTTAGCCGAATATACGTATCGCAAACTTTTTAAAACACTTATTTTTTTAAACATACCAAGAAAAAAACTTGCAGTTGTGCTGTATATTACAAAAAATGTTGATTTTGTAATAATGTAATTATTACAATCATATTTGCTCCAGTTAAGTGGTTGTAAACACAAAAATCTACTGAAATATAAAACAGGAGACAACAGTTTAAACATACTTTTGGGCACTACTACAGACATCATATTAAGAAAGTTTTCAACAATAATCACAACCAGAAATGTTTACATTTAATATGAAAAATGTTTTCAAAAACAATTATTTCTAGTAAACAAATACTTAATCAAATCTTCCAGACTTGAGATTAATATCTGGCATTTTATAATTATACAACAATGTTATTTTTGTTTATTATTTATTAATTTTTATTTTAAACAAAATTAAATAAATTTTGTTTCAAGGGTAATTTTTTTAATGTGAACTAGTAAATAATTATTGTTAGTGTTTGTTAATTTTTCTTTTAATTTCAAATTGATTTTTAATGTTTGTAGTTAAATAGTTATCTCTAAATAAATAGTTTAATGTTTCGAAATAATAAAATATACAACATGTTTACAGATCTCACTTCTGAACCAACAACTGTAAAAATGGTAGATACTCCAGGTTTAAAAGCTTAAAGATGAAAAACAGAGGGTATGTGGTTACTTCTGCAACCACACATCCACCTGATCTTCGGCTTTTGTGCAGATTTTGCTATGTTTATGATGTATTTCATGTATCTTTTTTTTATTTGCACAATAAAGACCTTTATTATTATTATTATTAAAATTAAATTCAAAAACTTTATTTGGTTAGAAGATGAAAAACATAAAAAAAATATTTATTAATATGAAAGAAAAAAGATTCTTATATTGATTAAATTGAAACAGAATTACTAGATAGGTAGTAACCAGTGATTGTATAATTACTCGAAAAAAAGTAATTTATTACAATTACTCATTACTTTTTTTGAAAAGTAGTTTATTACAATTACTATTGTTTGTACTTTAGAATTAGGTACAATCAGTTTTGCAGTAGGTAGGTAAGAAATTTATACCATGAATATATGAAATACCTGTTTCACATTTTGTCACACTTTATACACAAATGCTTTTTTAAAATGAGCTCTTAATTTTAATTGGAAAGACTCCCTCATCGCTGTTTTCCACTTTTTTTTTTCAGTTTCATATGGTGAAATCCATATCTCGTTATTGCTTGATTGTACAGAAGATTTGCATTGACATTTTTTGTAGAAAATTAAATGCTTTACAAAAAGTTATCTTACAATTTTTTTATATCTTGTATCATTTAGAAGATATCGGAGGTCAAAGCTTAAAGAATTTAACAAAAATTCTTGTTCTACTTCCAAATTTTATAACTCAGAGATAAATAAATATTATAAAATGCACAACATATGGCCTTATAGAAAATTAAACGCTCTATAAAAAAGGTCTCTTGTGGTTAATTGATTATTCTAACCATTTAGAAGATATTCGCATTTTAAAAATCAAAATTTGATACTAAATCCCCAATTTTTTTTTAATGATTGAAGTAATCGATTAATCACAAACGACTTTTTTGTAAAGCGTTTAATTTCCTACAAAACCGTATGTTGTGCACTTAAAAATATTTATTTATTCACGAGTTATAAAATTTAGAAGTGAAAATGCTCTTTTTGCTAAATTATTTAAATTTTGACCACTGATATCTTCTAAACGGTAAGAGTTAAAAAAAATAAGATACTTTTTTTAAAGCATTCAATTTCCTACAAAAAATGTAAATAATTTTTTTCTGTACGATCAAGTAGTGACGAGATATGGATTTTGCCATATGAAACTGAAAAAAAAATGGAAAACTGCGATAAGAGAGTTTTTCCTATTAAAATTAAGAGCTCATCTTAAAAAAGCATTTTTTAAAAGTGCCTAGGAATATTTCAGTGTTGGAAGTTAAAAAAAAATAGTTAATTTTTTGGGCCACCCTAATACACAATACTGCTTGCTCTATTTCTTGCCAAAAAAGGTTTATTGTTCAATTTAATGTGTCTATTTTATTCTTAAGTACAAACGTGAAAAAGCACCGTAATTGCTAATTTTATTTTCTTTTCATTTAATTTTTTATTTTGACTTTAAAACTATAAACGTAGAAACAGTTTTGTATTTTAATCATTTTTTTTTAATATTTTTAATGTTCTTCCTACTGTTTTTGTTTTATTTATTTTGTTATTTTTGTTAAGGGGGTTGAGTTAGAATAGCAACTGCTAAACTTCGCCTCCTGAGTTGTATTTACAATTCAAATAAAGGCCATTTATTATTATTATATTAAAGTAACTTTCTTTTAATTCTAGAGATCTTGCTTTATTAGTAAAAAAAGTAATAGTATAATTATATGTTACAAATTAGTTATAGACCAAGATCCCAGGGCCGCCAGACCTTACTTATTTTCTGATGAACAAAATACGTACAGTAGAAGTAGGTTGTGCCGTGGGCAAATTCTCAGATACCAGGTGCTACAGTTAAATAATAATATTACTCACTTTACTTAAAGTCTAAGGGCCAAATTTTTACACATGTTTTACAAAATATTGTTAAAAATTAATAATCAATATTGTCAGATACTTTCTGCCATCGAGAGTTATCGCCAGACGCTTTAAACATCGACATAAAAAAAATAATCACAGCGAGCATTACTTAGACATTTGCTAGAAAAAAATTCTTTTCTAAACACCCTTGCGTTTCCCGTAAAATTTCTAAGGCATTGACAGACCTTTTGCTTATATTTAGTATATTATAGAGCCGCGAAAACTTCACGTTTGTGCATAGCCCTAATTATAAGTCACCTAACCGACTTAAATTGATAATGTAAGCGAACATCTACCGGACAGTATAAAATAAAAATATTTATTAGTTTAGACAAGTGCGAAGAATTGGGAAAGTAATTCAAGTGTGACAATATTGATTTATTATTTTGTTCTATAAAATGTAACATTTATTTAATTAACAGAAACAAATATAATTTTAAACATACCACAGATGTAACAAAATAATACCAGTCTTAGATGTCTTAAAATCTTCGTTAGAAAACTCAATCTGAAACCCGATTTTTGAAACCAATATTTGCGATTGATATGACATTTTTCACAAGCTAATAATGTTAGTAACTATAAAAAACATATCATAAACTTGATTAGAAAAGTCTAGTGCAAATAACTGCTCTATTATTAATGTATCACACACAACAATTAAAAATTAGTTTATAGTTTGTATAAAAAAATTTAGTGTTATTTCACATTAAAAATCCGCAATTACTTAGTTGCCAACCCAATATTATGTTTTAAGCCAATTTTTTCTCAAAAATGACACTTCTAGCAATGCTTATGTTGAAAAAATAATAGTTTCAGATAATGTGTAAAATAACTGTTTTTGTTTAACTAGTAACATATAACAATATGGTCTATCTAGTGTCATCTAGATTATCCAAATCAATTGTGTTACCTCTAATAGAAGTACTATCACGTGTGCTTCTAATAATAGAATACAAACCATATGGAGTTACTAATAGGTGAATCAAACAGCCTAAGATAATTATCTGGAACAAACCAATTAGCAGACATGCTGTGATTTAAATGTTATTACCAAAATTGATAGACCGTAACAATCGTTGACTAAATTTGCTGCTTTAGTTAGTTTCTGATAGGCATTAATTAGGTCTTGAATCTGATTAGGAAGTAAAGCTGAAAATTAGTTTAATTTAATATATTCACAATTTTTTAAGACTTACGTTGCACTTTATTGCAATTTTCTAATTTTATTTTGTTCACACTCTTACTTGATCCTCAAATTTTTGTAGAAGTTTTTTTTACTATTTTTGGTATTAATTTTTATAAGTATTTTATTTTTATATATAATTTATTATATATTTTATTATTTATTATATACACTGCTCCAATAATTTAACGCACCACTTAAATTTTTTTGAAAATTGAAACATGTATTCGACCAGTTGGTACAAAATTAAGAAAAATTTAACAAAAACATTTGTTTAAAGTATCATGTGTTTTTTTAAATTTGACGTCAAAGTTGGCTGTGCATTGTCGTTTGTGAACAAACCAGAAAATGACATCAAACCTCACTTTTGTGATTAAAATTAAAACTGCTCTATTTATGGTTTATAATTACAATTTAATCGAAAAAAATTATAACAAATAATCGAAATGTCCACCACCTTCATCTAGGCACATTTGGATTCGTCGACACATTCCATTAGCAACGTTCATCAGCATGTTAGGATGTTCATTAATTTCATTAATTCTTCCAACAATTCGATGTCGTAACTCATGCAAGTTATGTATTGGCTGTTCAAAAATGGAGATTTTCAAATTATTCAAACCTTGACTTTTGCTACTTTGCAAATAATTACAAAAGTGAGGTTAGATCTTATTTAATGGTGCGTTCACAAACGACAATGCACAGCCAACTTTGACGTCAAATTTAAAAAAACACATGATATTAATATCTAATTTAAAATTAATATCTAATGTGTCTAAATATAGAAAAAAAAACCGAAAACAAAATTTTATTAAAGTTACGCCGTTATAAAAGTTACAGAAAACATCTTAATATCGCGTATTTCCACCTCTACTTTGAATAACCGCTGCACATATTCGTTCCATACTCAAAATTAACGAACTTCTGTCTTCTTGATTTAACTTATTCCAAATTTCATTTAGTTGGGGACCTACCTCTTGAAGATGGACAGGAGGATGTGGAAGATTTTTTAAACGTTTCCCGAGAATGTCTCAAACATGCTCAATAGGATTTAGGTCAGGGCTTCGAGCTGGCCAATCCAAAACATTGATTTCTGCCTCATTCAAGTAATCTTTAACAATTCGGGCAGTGTGGGGTTTTGCGTTATCTTGCATTAACAAAAAATTTGGATCAATATAAGGGGCATATGGTACGACATGCTCTTCAAGAATGAGTTATGTGTTATGTAACGGTCCGCATTTATTGAGCCATTATTTACAACCACTAACTCCGTGCGAGCTTGTAAGGAAATACCACCCCAAACCATTACTGAGCCTCCACCAACCAATGTGGTATTCTGAATGTTAAACTGTGCGTACCGCTCATTTGGTCTACGATACACACGAACACGTCTATCGTAATTGTAAAGGCAAAATTTTGACTCATCCGTAAAAAAACAGACTCCCCATCCTCTCTTTGCCAATTTATGTGCTCTCTATCAAATTCTAATCGGGCTCTGGGGTGTTCTGCAGTCAATGCAGAACCACGAGCAGAAATATGGGGTGTTAAATTATCCTCCTTAAGTCTTTTTCTAACAGTTTCGGTACTGATTTGAATTCCTTCTACGTCACGGAACTCAGTTTGTAGCTTTTTGGCGGTTACAAAGCGTTCCTTTAGAGCAGATATTCTTAAAAATCTATCCTGGATAGGAGAGGTTTTCCTTTTTCTTCCTTGCCCAGGTCTTCTGAGGTGACTTCCTGTCTCTCTGTACCTTTGTATCATACGCGAAACTGACGTATGAGATACACCAAATTTTTTACCATTTCTTCTGTAGCTCCATCCTTCCTCCAACAAAACCACAGCTTGGGCGCATTCTTCTCGAGTCAAATTCCTCATAATGTTTTTATTATTCGAAATTTGGTTTTACGGGGAAGTGGACGACAAGGCAAGAAAAAAAAAACTGTTTTATGAGGCCAACGTTTCGAATCCTTTATTGATTCTTCTTCAAGGCTCCTAATAAATGTCAGATTTGTTTGGCATGGTACCAATTTGTCTCGGCCAGTGGTCGCCGGAAGAATGAAAAAGACAAGACATATGAAGTTGGTATTAAGGTACGTTAATACCAACTTCATATGTCTTGTCTTTTTCATTCTTCCGGCGACCACTGGCCGAGACAAATTGGTACCATGCCAAACAAATCTGACATTTATTAGGAGCCTTGAAGAAGAATCAATAAAGGATTCGAAACGTTGGCCTCATAAAACAGTTTTTTTTTTCTTGCCTTGTCGTCCACTTCCCCGTAAAACCAAATTTCGAATTTAATAAAAAAAATGGACGTAATCCACCAAAATAGTTTTTATTATTGTTTCAAATGATTAAAACTATCCACAGAACGGCAAATTCAAATAACAATAAAACGAAATTACAAATTAACACAATTTAAAAATGAAAATTATTTTAAAATTTCTGCTTAAAAACTATTAAACTCAAATTTCTGACTTTAATGTCAAAACTTTTATTACAATGGGTAACTAGATTATAGCTTGATTAAACCTTCTCAACCAAAGTTGTCAAATGTACATAGTTTTAATTTTTTTACTTTATTTTCAAGTGGTGCATTAATTTCTTGGAGCAGTGTATTTATACTTATTATACTTTTATACTTATTATATATTTATTTATTATATTATATAGGATGTCCGAAAATGGTGTGTACAACGAAAGACCACAAGTTCCTTGACCAAAAATATGATGATCTAACTCAACTTACCTATATACAAAGTTGCTTAGTTTAGCCGCTAGAGGGCTTCAAGCTTTATAATTTTCTTAAGTTTTTTTCAGATAAGTCGAAAACTTTGTCACTGTAAATTATTTGTTTACAATTTTTTAAATCTTAATAATAAATAATTTTAATCTTAATTTTAAATCTTAATAAATCTAAATAATCAACACTAATTTTTTTTCTAATTAATAATAATAATACGTTTATTCATGTTAGCAGTTGCTTCAAGATAAAATAATTACACATTACTAAAATATTGACAAAACTCATCGAAATCATAGAACGCTTCATTACACAGAATCTCCTTAAGTTCAATTCTCAACCGTTTAAGCAGCATGTTTTTATAGCATTAGGTAAGCAATTATAAAATTTTATTGCATGAAATCCTGTGCCACTTTGCGTTGTAGAGACTCGTGCATATTTAGTCACTAGATTTTCATTGTTACGAGTGTTATAACTGAGTATTTTTGTGTGTATTAAACTTAGACAAATTGTCCTTAACATACGTACAACATTGAAATAAATACAAACAAGGAAAAGTCAGAATTTTTTAAAGCTTTAAATGCTTGTCTGCAATCCTCGCGATAGTCTAGTCCATAAATAATACGAATAGCCCGCTTTTGTAAAGAAAATACTTGGTGACGACAGGAAGCATGGCCCTAAATTAAGATTCCATACATTAGTTGACTTTGAATTAAACCATAATAGGCAATATTAAGGGTTTCCTGAGAGACAAACTTGAATAGATTTCGTAGAAGAAAAATGGTTTTACTAATATTGTTGCATAGAGTTTCACCATGTTTTTTCCATAATAGAGTTGAATCGAGAGTAAGACCAGGAAATTTATTTTCGCCAAATAAGCCCTCGTCACTCATATCATTATTTGGGCGTTTAAGAGTAAATACTTTTTTAATACATTTGTCAACATTTATTGAGAGCCCATTATTGCCAAACCACTCAAAAGCCCTAGATCGTTCAACTTGAATCACCCTCATAAGGTGTTCTAAATTGTCACCTGAGAGACAGATGTTTGTATCATCGGTGCATATCACAGAGTTGCTCTCAGAGAGATGGCCAGAAAGATCATTAATAACTTTTATGAACAAAAGTGGACCCAGAATTGAACTCTGTGGCACCCCGGTATTAATGGGCAACTCGTGGGATTGACTACCGCTGCAAACGACTTTTTGATACCGATTGGTTAAGAAAGATGTTATCAATCCACAACTCAATGGATGTAAATCATAGGTAAATAGTTTGCGTATGAGTAGGATGTGAAATACACAATCGAATGCTTTTGATAGATCAAGAAAATCGACCATTAGATATTCGTTTTTATTGTAACATTCTTCAACAAAATTGACAAATGAAAGCAATGCATCCTGAGTGGAGAGTATTTCCTAAATCCAAACTGATTTTTTACAAAAATTTTATTTTTTTCAAAATGATCTTTAGTTGTAGTTAGTTGTAAAGCCATAATCTTTTCTAAAACCTTAGAAAAAACAGGAAGCAACGAGATTGGTCTGTAATTACTTGGTGATCCAGAGTCACCTGTTTTGTATATGGGTATTATAAAGGCTTTTTTTTTAGGAGTTCGGAAAACTGCCAGAACTAATACACTCATTTATTAATTTAGTTAACGGACTAATTAAAACATCAACCACAGCTTTGAGTAAGATTACATTAAATCCATAAAAATCTTTAGCTTTACTAGACTTTAGCTTTGAAAAATATCTCTGACTAGACTAGAAGATACTTGACTGAACTTAAAAACATTATAACACTTAACATCACAGTTATTATTATTTTTTTTTGTACAAGAGGGGCCCGCAGCGCGAGCCGCACACCGAGGCCTACGCCCATTGTATGCAACCTCTCGAAATAGCACTACTACAGTAGCCCTGTGCCTCTGATGAAGCTCAGTACCTTGTCTGCAGGAGCCTTCTCAATAGCACTGGGCTTCAGATATCGGGAGCCCAGGTGTAAATCTCTAATGCTTGCAAAAGCAGGACAGTAGCAGAGAATATAAAGAGAAGTTTCCTCATCTTCAGCACAACCTCTGCAAATCTTGTCCTCGCTGAGTCCGATGACGTGCAGGTGTCTTTTTAATAGGCAATGTCCTGTGTACATGCCGACCACTAACTGAAGGTCTCTACGGTTGAGACGCATCAGGTTTTCACTGCGTGCCTTGTCCGGTCCTTTAATAAAAAGCTTGGATTGCCGCATGCCTTTTTAAAACTGCCATTCAGAGAGATGGCGAAATTTCATCCATTTATAAAGTGTGTCTTTCTGTCGTCTTTTGGTAACGCCAAGAACCGGTTCCGCCCTGATGAAATCCATTTGTGAACTTTGTTCACTTCAGTTTTAAATACGACTTTGAAGTGTGGTTTTTTCAAAGTTATCATTACCTGCCTAGTTAATTTTAGCATAATTTTCTTGATTTTAATTTAGTATTTACCTATTCGTTTACCTGTTAATTTACCGATTCTAGTGTTTGTTAGTGGTTTTAATTTCAAAAGACGAATTTGAGGCTGTCGGGATCAAGAAGGTCACCATTTTGAGCATATTTTATAAAAATACCTTTATTTATTAAGCAAATTGAATATAAAACGTTTTTTAAAAAAGTAGCTGTTGGTTTTAATAAACATTATTTTTAGCTTTTGCTTAGTACTGTCCTGGAAAGTTTGGGTCAGATCATAAATCCGGTCTAGCTACCTAGCTTTAAATAAATCGATCCAAATTCTGAGTCCGTAATCTAAAATTTGGTTTTAATCAAAATTTAGCAATTTTTTTTTACAAAAATAAAATACGGATCTGTTTAAAAATAATTTTCTGATTGATTAGTGCAAAAATTACAAGTTTTAAAATTTCGCAAAAACGTTTTTTTTAATTTTACAGCCATAAATAAAATGATATCTAAAAAGTAATTAGGTACGATTGAAGTAATCCCCTCTTTTTTTAATCCCCTCTCTGTAAGTTGTATTCTTTTATGATAAGAATTAAAGCTAAAAATGGGGTTGGAGGTAAAATTTGGGACACCCGGTATATTATTTAACTATGACAAATAAGATTAGGAGGCATGATATCGCAATTCTTATGATGAGCTATAAAGCATTTCTCTGTTACACTCGCACGTTTACTAGTGGTCCAACACTAGTGATGATATTCTCTGATTCTCTTCTCGGCGACTTTCTTGCTCTTACCTTAACTTTTGTGCTAATAATTATCAGTTACTGCAAATGGAGCTATCAATACTAGAACAAGAAAAATCTGCCATATTTGGAACCAGAAATTCCATTCGAAAACGTTGGAGACTCAATTCGAGGTAAAGAAAATTTTGGCATTACTATTAAAAAAATCTACGAAAAAATGAAAAGCAAAGGATGGAAACATGGAGGCATGTACGTTTTCACAAAACCCAATTACATGGTCTTTGATTTTGAATACGTCAAGAATATTATGACAAAATATTTCCAATATTTTGTTGATCGAAGTCTTATTACAACGAGAAAGAGGACCCACATTTGGTAAATTTAGGAGGTCAAAAATAGAGAAATTTGCGAACAAAACTAACACCGACTTTCACATTCGGAAAAATGAAAATTGACGTTCTAGACTTTGGCAGATTCCCAAACCAATCTGTTAAATAGCATGGAAAAAGAAAGAAGTAAAAATACACCAACTAATATTAAAGAAGTTTTAGCTTGTTTTACCACTGATATAATCGGATTTTGTGCTTTCGGTTTAGACCGCAAAACTTTTGAAGATGAAAACGCGCCGTTTAGAGAATATGGAAGAAAAGTTTTTGCCGTAACCAAACTGCGAAGGCTCAAACGCACTATTGCTACAATTTTTCCGACTATAGGCCGACTTTTCAACATTTCAATAACTCCAAAAAACATTACAAACTTTTATTTAAAAGTTGTGAAAGATATGGTGGAATATAGGGAAAAAAATAATGTTACCAGAAATGATTTTATGCAATTGTTGATTGATATGAAGAATAATAAACTAATAGACGGAGAAAGTACAGGTCATCCCTTTACTATAACCGAAGTAGCTGCTTAAAGTTTTGTGTTTTTCTTGGCCGGTTTTGAAACTTTGTCTACACTAATGACCTTCACACTTTATGAGTTGGCTCGACATCCGGACATTCGGGAAAAAGCAAGAAAGGAAATTAATGAGGTTTTAAAAAAACACAACGGAGAAGTTACTTATGACTCAATTAATGATATGAAGTATCTTAGTCAAGTCATTGATAGTAAATATATTTCAGAAAATTGTATTTAATTACAAATAACAATTTTCAGAGAGCTTGCGATTGTACTCACTAGCTTCTTTAGACAACCGGAAATGT
Source organism: Tribolium confusum (assembly GCA_029207805.1). Taxonomy (NCBI): domain Eukaryota; kingdom Metazoa; phylum Arthropoda; class Insecta; order Coleoptera; family Tenebrionidae; genus Tribolium; species Tribolium confusum. The sequence continues at coordinate 20,933,063 of JALGAY010000009.1, read as the reverse complement.
ATCAAAGACTACAAAGTACCACTGCAGATTCGGATTTAATAATTGAGAAAGGTACAACTGTTCTAATTCCAGTTATGGGAATACATTACGATGAAGAATATTATCCTGACCCTAAGAAATTTGATCCTGATAGATTTAGTAAAGAGAATAAAAGTTTGAGAAATAGTTATTTTCATATTCCTTTTGGTGAAGGTTCTAGCTTCGTAAAACAAGAAATGAGTTGTTTAAGTTTGTAATTGTAACGGTTCGAATTACGCGGACGAACGTGGAAGGAAAGACGTGAAAGAACTCTGGGGTCGACTAGGTTTGTCCGCGAAAAATTAAAAAAAAAAGATAACGAACGGGAGAATGGAGTACGAGAAATTTATTAAAACCATTGTTTATAACTTTTGAGTTAAAACAGAACCTATAAGATCTAGGTGTGTTACAAATTATTTCATTTATGTTGCTTTACAAAAAAAATCCCCTTGATTTTTTTTCCTTTTTGCATAACAGCTAATTGCATAAGACATCGGAATATCTAGGTTCCTTTCGCTGTGGCGTGCTCCTCGTGGCTTCATCTCGGGGAGTAATTGGCGATAAAAGACAGCAGCCCCATTTCACCACCTATGGGTGCACCTCGGTTCCGTTCAAGTCCAGCAGCTCCTGATTATTTGTAATCCCATCTTCATCGTCGTCAACTTAGAACTGTCCATTCTTCCCTGTTGAAAGTTTATTGCACGAAAGTTGCTGCAAAGGCCAACTTATAGGTTATAAGATCGCATTGAGTACTGTAAGTTTACGCATGGTACCATTCGAAACTCGCGATAATTGTTCAATTTATTATTGGCAACTTACCTGAGTTAATTTACAACGAATTAATAACCCTCCGTGCACATAAATTCATATTTCCATCTTTGCGGTGCACACCACAGCTGTCTGTATCGCTGTATTCGTTGTAAACAAAAAGAAACCCTTGTGGGGGGCTATCTCTGAAAGCCGAACTCCAAAGTGCAGTTTCCATAACACGAAATATCCAGACCTTTCGATTAATTGCGTTATTTACCATCTTCATAATTTGTATTGTTACTTATCAGTTAACAGTTTCCCATTGCAATTGAAATCTACGTAACTCACCTCGTAATCTTAACAGTAATAATTAATATAAATTTGATATTTTTTTTGTTGTTTACTTCATCTTTATCCGGTTTTGTCGGTGTTTGCTCACGTTAAAAAAAACCGTCTGGCGTCTTATTACGACTTTCCTCAAAAATTAAGAAATTGAACGGTAATGACTCCCCGCTAGCTGTTAAAAAAAATAGGCCGTGCTAAACACTTTAACGTCACATAATATTGATTATTTTTAGGAAAGCGATTTGCATTAATAGAATCTAAATTTGGTTTAAGTTGTTTAGGCATTATAAACTTAGCGTAAATAAGAAAACGTCAAGAACCTTTACAAATGCAAGTAAGTTCTTTTATTTTGTGTGCGGAGGGTGAAATTTGGTTGAATGCAGAGTAAATATAAATTTAGGTTACCTAATTTAGTGTTTATATTTAGCAAATAGTTTTGTAATATGTACACAATGATTGTTCAAGAATACGTTTCATTTTGTTTAAAAAATGTTGTATTTATTAAATACAAATTGAAATTGAACTGAATTGAATTTTATTCAAGTTCGAGATATTATCTCTGGTCTTAGAAACACTTCTACTTTAGATGTTCATCACCTTAATTATAAAATGATCAAGTCCATACAACATATAATTATTTATTCTTTAACAGCACTTTTGAATAAATGTATTAGATCAGGGATATATCCTGAAGCTTTAAAAAAATCTAAAATTCTTTCCTTATTTAAAAAGGGTGATCAAAATGAACTAAATAATTATCGTCCAATTTCAACAACACCAGTCTTGAGTAAAATTTTTGAACGAGCACTGCAGGCACAAATTTTATCGCATTTTGAATCAAATATACTGTTTACTGCTAATCAGTTTGATTTTAGGAAAAACAAATCAACAATTTTAGCTATCTCTCAACTAATTTCTTATATCAATAAAACATTTGAAGAGAATTCTTATTGCGGGGTTATTTTTTGTGACCTAACCAAAGCGTTTGATTGCCTTTCATTTCAAATTATTGAAAAAATTCTTACCAACTATAAATTTTCAAAAAATGCTTTAAATTTATTAATGTGTTATTGAAAACCTAGGTATCAAATGGTTTTGTATTTGGATGATAACTCTTCCTGGCTACCAGTAAAACATGGTGTTCCTCAAGGTTCTGTCTTGGGGCCCGTTACTTTTTTATTGTACATTAATGATATTAATAAAGTTTTTCCCAACGAAAATATTAATTTGTTTGCTGATGATACTTTTTTATTTAAAATTAATAATGACATTAATGCCTTAAAAAATGATCTATCGCAAATACAAACTTCCTTATCTCAATGGTTTGCGTCTAATAACTCATTTCTAAATGACTCTAAGACAATTACATTTTACTTTTCTTTAAAACAGATTCCTCTCGATTTTTTCACCCAAGAATATGTCAACTTTTTAGGTCTTCGTTTGGTTGTGCATCTTACATGGCATTGTTATATTGATTACATTATCAGTCATTTTGCAAAAAACACCTTTTTGTTGAAATCCTTGAGCATCTTTGTTTCTAAAGAAATTTTAATTTCCGTTTACTACGCGTATATTCACTCAGGTTTAAGTTACGGAATTTTGGTTTGGGGACATCCTTTTGCTTCAGAACGATTATTTAAAATGCAGAGAAGAGCTATAAGAATAATTGCTGGTTTAAAGTATCAGGAGGATTGAAGTTATTACTTTTCTCAATTGAAAATTCTTACACTTTTATGTGTATATATACTTTCTTGTTTGCTATATGTTAAGACACACATTGAAAAGTTTACTAGACGGGGAGAACTCCATATTCTCAACCTAAGAGACCAAAAGAATATCTATATTAACTTTCATAGACTAAAGAAAAGTCGTTTCAGCATCTCCTTTTGGGATCCAAATTTTTTTAAGTAACTCCCTTTAACAATAAGAAATCTACCTCTTACTAAGTTTAAGACTTGTATTAAATCTTTTCTTTTAAAGAAGAGTTTTTACTCGTATGTAGAATTTCTTGAAGATAGCTTAATAGATTTAATTTAATATTTTCTTTATTTATTTTATTATTATTTTTTCTCCTTTTATATGACGTGTGTAAACATTGTATATGTACAAACACAAATAAATATTATTATGTGTTAAACCCGGCAAAAGAATAGGAATCATTTCAACAATTAATTTTTTTTATCTGAGTTGAAATTATAATTGATTAATTTTTTATACAAAAATTAATTGATAAATAATCCCTACGTCTTTTACACACCATTGACCCGGCAGTATAAACTTATAGTCAGGCAAGACATCATTACGGATAAAATTATCAAGTAATGATGCTAAAAAAAAATGAAATGAAATGAAAAAGATGTAAGGAACGAATTTCCTTACTTGACGTCAAGCGTGACTACAAATCGTCTGGCACGCAACTTTGTTCTTGTTGTGTTAGTGTAGTGTTATTAATGTTAAAAAAATTTCTGACGATGTTGCATGAGTTCAAAAGAATTAATTTTTGAATTTCAATTATTAAGTTTGAATTTAATTTTAATAATTTTAAATTTTTATTAACGGTTTTTGGTACAATTCCAGTAGCCGACATAATCATTGGAAATATTTTAACTGTCTACAGGTTCCATAAATTTTTGATTTCTCCAGCAAGTAACATGTATTTTGACATTTTTGTAGTGTATGTTGTGTGTATATTGTGTGAATTTGGAACCGCAATGTCAATCAAGTATGCCTGTTTGTCGATCTTTGAAATTAAGATTATGTCTGGGCGGTTAGCAGTTATGTTTAAGTCAGTCAGTATAGTTCGATCCCAATATAATTTATAGTTATTATTTTCAAGAAATGGTTTTGGTTCGTATTTGAAATAAGGTGACTTGTTTTCAATTAAACCAATTAAACGCCCATTCTAAATGAATGATTTTAGCCATATCATCATGTCTTTTTTTATATTCTGTTTGCGTCAACACAGGACAAGATGAAATAATATTTTATTAATATATTATTATTATTAACAGGAATTTTAAGGAAAAATTAGAAAGTAATTCTTTCTTTAATTCTTAGATGTTTTTTCTATCGATTCTAATGTTGAAAGTTATCCTTATTTCCTTATTTATTATTTGGTTCATAAATGTGGTTTCTTTTTGTTTTTTAAAGTTTTGCTTACAGTTAATTTTGGCTAATTCCAGATCTAAGGATGGTATTTCAGCTAAAACAACAGGTGCTTCAATTGAGACAGATCGGAAACTTAAGGGAATTAAGCGTGAAGCCAATCCATAGATGGAATTTATCTTTCTAGCAAATTTTGATACAAATAATCGCTGAGCCTATAATTCAGAAGCGTAAGCAAGAATTAGTATTATTCCACATATATAAATTGTATGGATAGAATGGCTTAGAAGAATAAAAGCAATTTTTTAAGCATTATCACACTATTGAAATATGTTGTTGAAAAGTAAATTTCTGATTAATATGTAAACCTAAGTAACTTAACTATTTGTAAACTTTCACACTTTTAAGTTTGGTATTGTCTAGTTTTATATTTAACATAGCTTCACTCCTTAAGGTAGAACTAAGAAAGATTTTTGCTTAGTTGTTGCTACTTCAAATTGATGCTCGAACGTAGCGCCCATTAAAAACTTTTTTGTTGTAGTTGTGTGACTTTAAAAGAGGTAAAGTATTGCTATCATTTGCTTAATTCTTCTATAGTAGTTCTTGAACTTGTTTTCCATTTTGTCCTATTTTGTTTTGTCAACCTTCTGCTTGATTTCTTGTGATTTTATGATTAATTTTTTTAATTTCTTGCATTAACTTTGTTTATTTTACAGTGTCTTTTGTATTTGATTTAGTTTTATTATAAAGTACCAGATTTCAGCAACATAGCAGTGGAAGTTGTTGAAACAATAGCTCACACTAGAGATTTACAATGGCATTTTGTACGCAAAAAAATCTTTCAAAAATAAAAGCAAATCTGATATTGCTTTAAAAAACCAAGAATTTATACATATATGTACCTGCTAAAAGTACTGGCCAAGTTCCACGAGTAGCACAAAGTAAACCTAAAAAAGATATAACCAAACAAGAAACCTAAACACAAAACCAATTTCACCTAAACTTTGCTTTGGTAGTTTACGTTATTATTATTTAATTGTTTTTTATTTATTTAGTTTTTGCCACAGTGAGCTTCTTGAAAGTATCTAAAATAATGTAAATATATAAACAATAAAATTTTGATACCTTCTACAGTTTTTTTTACTCGTAATACCCGATTGTTGCGAGAAAGAAGAGGTATTATTAATACTTTAAACTACAGAAGACAGAGGGCGGGTCTAGTTTAACCCTATTTTCACATTTCACTGCTTTAAAATAAAATAAAATAAACTTCTTTAGTTTATTTTTTTTTCAAAGTATTTCGCATGCAAACTGTCAAATTTATTAAAAGATTTTCCATCTTCTTCTAGTCGCAATTTTTCAAATTTTTCATGACATATTTTTTGTTCTCCTAAGATATTTTCTTGTACTTGTTCTTTTTCTAGGCGTAGTTTGTCATGTATTTTTTTAATAGTTGTATTTAAAGGTATTTTAAAATTGTTATTTGTTTTTCTAAAGTTAATTTTTTTTACTTTTATTTAATCATCGTGTTTTAAATTTCTTCCAAAATTGTTTTTTCATTTTTTTCATTTAAAAATTTTAAGACTTTACTTACAAACTCTACTTTCTTCAAGAAAATTTTTTGTTCTAATCTTATTTGCTTTTCATGTACTTCCAATCTGCATTTTCTACATTTTTTAACATTTTTAGCTCTTAATTTTTACCAATTTTTGTTTCTCCAATTTTCTGTTTTTTCTAAAGGCTGTTGTTTAAACTTTAAAAAAAAATTTCTGTTCTTTAAGAATATTTGTTGCTCTTCCAGCCGAGTCAATGTGTTATTTTATATATTAATTTTAGATTTTTTTTGCTTTTTTTTATTAAAAGTTGTTTTCTAAATGGTTTTGTTCTTTGAAACGCCGCGAGTTTTTTTTATATTTTTCTCATTGTTCCAAATATTGTTTTTCAAGTTATATTAGAATCTTTTAATGCTATCCCCAAATCTTCTTTGTTTTTCACTTTTTTTTCTCTCACATGACATCTTTTAACTTTTTCTAGTATTTGTTTTATTATTATTTGTGTCTGACTTTCTATAATCAGAAAATACATTTGGATTCTCATATAAACTTATTTAAATCTTACTCTCAACACTAAGGTTAGGTCTCTATTCAGGTTTCGGGCAATTGAATTGTTAGATTTTTACAGGAACAATTATTTATACATTAATTTGGACAAACAATTTGAAAATACTTTGAAATAATTAAACAACCCAATAATACACTTTTGTAGCTTATTTGTATATTTAAAAAAGCCATGATCAAACATGCGACTGTTCTAGGTTCTTTCAAAGGGCAGTCGGTAATAATAAATAGAATAAAATAAGTAAAGAATAAATTTACAAACTAAAATAAAACAAAAAAAAACATAAATTTAGAATAAAATAATAGATTTTTATCGGCATTCAAAATAAAAGAAATTCCAGGTTAATTATTATTATTATAATAAATTATGTATGCAATAAAACAAAGTCAAGGCAACTAGGTGGAACTGTTATCAGTCTGACACTTTTACTGCAATATAAATTTTAAAAAAATGTTGATTTATGTGGCAGACGTGTAAAATTAGCTGGCATTTAAATCTAGGTAAATGTTTTTTTTTAATAAACCGACTTTATTATTTTAATCTTTGATTGTCACAAATTATTTTTATCAGTTTTAAATTTTCCTTTAGATATCTTGTGACATTTTTTTTTATTTTATTAATTATTATTAAATAAACTAAAGCAGAAATTAAAATCTAGGCCTAAAAACAAAGCAAAAGTGTGCAACAAGATTGCATTATCAGCTATAATTAAATATATAAATTGCATAAAAATTTATCAAAAGGTCTCGCATTTTTTAGACTTAAGCTATAAAATGTTCTACTATAATGTCCTTATTTACAAGATAATTACTTCTTATTTTAGTGTCCTTTCAAACAATAACAAGATTTTAGTCGCTTATTGTTGAATTCAGATCATGGGTTTTCTTCTGGAAAACTCCTGTACCGAAAATTTTCTTCTTCTAACAACTCTTCTTGTGCTGATGGTAAACTACTTTCACAATGCTTATAAATATTGGGAAAAGCGGGGTGTTCCAACAATCAAACCAGCATTTCCTTTAGGAAATGGAGACACACTTTTACCTGAGGGTTTTGGTGTTGGGATGCTTAGTAGAAAATTTTACAACGAGCTGAAAAGTCGAGGAGAAAAATTTGGAGGAATTTATTTGGGGACTCAACCCAATCTAGTACTTGTAGATCCAGAATATGTCAAAGATATTCTAGCAAAAGATTTCCAATTTTTTGTTGATCGTGGGTTTTATTACAATGAGAAAACAGATCCGCTGAGTGCACATTTGTTTGCTCTTGATGGTACTACATGGAGAAATCTCCGGATCAAACTGACTCCAACTTTTACATAAGGAAAAATAAAAATGATGTTCAAAACAGTAATAAATTGTTGTGAATACATGACTGAAGCTATTAATGGCAATCTAAACACAGATTTAGATATCAAAGAATTGCTATGCAAGTATACAACTGATGTTATAGGTTCTTGTGCGTTTGGTATTGAATGCAACAGTTTTAAATATTCAGATGCTGAATTCAGACAAATGGGCAAAAGAATTTTTTCGTTTGGTTTATGGAGATCTATTTTCTCATTTTGTATAATTTATTTTCCCAATTTGTCATACAGATTAGGAGTACCAACCAACGAAAAAGACGTTCAAGAATTTTTTTGGGAATTGTTGCAGAATCTGTTAAAATGCGTAAAGAAAAAAATTTCAAAAGTAATGATTTTTTGCAACTTTTGATCGACTTGAAAGACACATTTTCACTGAGTATAAATGAGATGGCAGCACAAGTTTTTTTATTCTTTGCTGCTGGTTTTGAAAGTAGCTCAACAACTATGACTTTTGTATTGTATGAGCTCGCAAGACATCCAGAAGTACAAGAAAAGTTGAGACAAGAAATTCGAAAGACTTTGGAACGGCATGATGGGCAATTGTCTTATGAAGGATTGGCTGAAATGAAGTATTTGCAACAAGTTGTTGATGGTAAGTTTAATTTTAGGTTTTTTTTGCTGACTTAGGCTTCTTATTCCAGAAACTTTAAGACTGTATCCAACACTTGCTAGCCTGACCCGCCGCTGTATCAAAAATTATACTCTTCGTGATACAAATATCGTTATAGAAAAAGGCACTCCAGTTATAATTCCATCTTTGGGCATACACATGGATCCAGAATATTACCCAGAACCTGAGAATTTTAATCCGGATAATTTTAATGAAGAAAATAAAGCCAAGAGACCGAACTTTGTTTATTTGCCGTTTGGTGATGGTCCTAGAAATTGCATAGGTTTGTGTACTGTTTTGAGAAAAAAAATTGTGATTAGAATTTTTTAGGTTTGCGTTTTGCGCTCATGCAGTCAAAAAGTAGGATAGCAACGATTATCAACAATTTCAGACTTACTCCTAGTCCTTCTACTAAACCGCTGAAATTTAATCCACATTCGTTCATTTTGACTATTTTTGATAAAATTTATTTGAAATCTGAGAAATTGTAAATTATTTTTATTTTGCGGTAGATATTAAAAATATAATTTTCTTAATTTTATTTTGTGTTAGTGTTCATACTATGGAAACAATAAGATTTAGCAGACTACTCAAGTGTATCTATTAGTGGTATACAATTTAGTAAAAAGTAAATTATTAGGCATTCAATTTTGTAGTGTGTGGTCTTCAAAATTTAGTATGTCATGTTTGGTTGTGTGTGTCTGTGTGTCACCTTTCGTACTTTAAATTTCTCCAAAAAATTACTTAGAGAACGGTGTAAATTCGGTTTTTTTATTGAGGTTATGTTATGTTTTGACAGTTTGCACATTTGTATTTTACAAGGTAAAAAACTACAAAATTAATAAAAACAAAGGTAGGAGTAACCTTCTTTCTCCAAATTTGTTTTTCTAATACAGGTTTTTAAGATCTTTTTTATTTTTTGAGGATCCTGTTTTGTAATTGTAATTTTCAGTCGCAAAATCTAATATTAAGGCATCTTGCAATATAAGCCCTACTGTTGTTCAGAATGGTTTTCAAAATTATTGCCATTGTAAGACTGCGTTTTAGTATTGTCACTATAAACTAATTGATGGACTCCTGGAATACTTCCTTCACTTTAATACGCAAAATAAGCTGTCACTTTTTGAAATTGTGTGTTTTGTAATTCTCTAGTCATTTTTAATCACGTATGTTAAAATTTACTTAATGTGTAAAATCGGTAATCTTAGTTTTTTCACAAGAGTATAAATGCACATTTTCGGGTTGTGTCTTTCTCATCCCTCTCTCACATTACTTCAGAATCAATCTTGTTTAACCTACTGAAATTATAATTCTGTTATTTATTTATTACTGCAGCATTAAATTGTGGGTAAAAAAATAGAAAGTACTACGGTTCAGTTTGAGAATTTTATTAATACTTTTGTTCTTCTACATTTGTTGCCACTGCTAAACAACTTAGTTTGTATTTCAAAGTTATGAGGCTAAGTCGAAGGTAGTACTGTAGGTAGTAGTTGCTGAAGATGGATGTGCTTGGAGGTTCATTTATTCTGCCATGCATTCAGTATGGTGATCTTGATTACTGGTTTAAGGTCCATGTGGAGACTACAATCTGTCTATGTGGTACACAGTTTAGCTTATTGGTCGGTTTTTTCATTACCTGGGATGTCGACATATGATGGTGTGTACATGCACTATGGTGTTGGTTGTTCTCTAGTGCCTGTAGAGCATTTAAAGAGTCACAACATAATACGCCACAGTCACCGTTTTTTTGTTGCAGAATTCTTAAGGCTTCTATTAAGCCTGAGAGTTCAACACAGAAGATGCTGCCGTAAGGTGTTTAAATTTTTCATTAAAATTGAGATTTCAATAAAGTTTTTTTTTAGGAGTACTGCAGCTTTTAGAGCAAGTTTTTTTTATTTTGAATCCATTGGTTTACAAAAACCTGGTTGTAGATTGGGAGACATTTAGCGTGTAAAGTTCGTTGAGTTTAATGCTTGGGTGTAATTATATTTTGCTGTAAGTGGCCAAGCTGTAGAGTATTGTAGGAGATACTATATTCCATACCGGAAGAGTACCTAATTCTTAGTGTCTAAGCTCTGTATGATTGAAAAATTAATTGATGGTTTAAGTGTGATAGCTGAGAGTAAATCAGAACTGTCTAGATAAGACTTAACTGTTTGAGTTTTAACATTAAAGGTAGTTTGTTACTTAAGTCATAAAGGCTATCGACTGAAGTTGTGCAATGAGATCCTAGAATGATTTGTAGTGCTTTGTTTTAGAGAGTTTGTATAGATTTTATTGTATTCTTTCTGCAAGATCTATAAGAAATTAATTCGTGTTCTATTTTTGATTGGATTAGAGCTCTGTATAAGGACAGTAGAGTATTAGATCCTCATGTTTGGTATGCAACAGTTTGTAATGAGTCAATTTGATTGTTGCACAAAGTTATGATGTTAAAATGATGTGTGGTTTTCACGTAAGTTGGTTGTGGAAAATTATACCTAAGAAAGGAAATAAATACACAGTTTCTATTTGTTGATTATATAAGTTTAACAAAGTTCTATAGCTTGTTTTTCTTTTACTAAAGGTAGGCGTTTTGTTTTCCAAAAAAGTAAAATTCTGTAGAATAAGATCTAATTTCTAGTTTGTTTATAGTTGTTTAAAGCTTTTTTTGAAGAAATGCAATATTTTTACCTGTAGCAAAGGTAACGAGGTGGTGTTACCAACTTGGGGGATTTTCCCCTAAATTTAGAGTATTTTTTTGAAGAAGAGGGAAATATTTAGAAGGGAAGTTCTGTAGGAAATTTTTTAGGGTATTTTTAACTACTACTACAAATTACCAAAAAATGCTAAATTGTTAATTTTTTGTTGCCAACTTAATCACTATTTCTTGATTACGGTGTAATTCACATTTATCACTCATTTGAAAAATTATATGTTTTAAAGAACTATTTTTTTTTTTTACTTTGTTGTTGTAGTCTTTTTTAAAATAAAATATGTTTTAGAGAAATTTAGCTTGGATTCAGGGGAAATCACTGCCAATAGTTTGGCAACACTGTAACGAGGCCAACGACGTATGTCATAATATAACAGGAAAAATAGTATTGATTGAAGCTGTTAAGGGCTATTAGAAACAAAGTTGGCTAAACAAAACACGGATCCTTGTGGACACCTGTTTTAAATATTTCTTTTGCTAGATAGATGTGGTTTTCTCTAAGTACTATGGTACAATTTTTCATAAACTTTTAAAGAAAATGAAGTAAATGCTTCATTTTCATAGAGTTTGCAAATATTTAAAAGTCTTCAGGTCATGTCAAATGTCTTTTCAGTATCAAAAAAATTCATAAAACTTTTTGGTTAAGGATAAAAAATTACGAATTTTATCTTCTAAAAAAATATGTTGTCTGTTGTGCATCCATTACTAAATTTGTTCTTAACTACTTGAATATTGCAAAACTAAATAAATAAAACAAATATAAAGTATGTATTGTACCTACATTAATGTTTTTTTAATATTTGTATTTATGTAATTTACTACGTCCTGTCTAAATTTCTTCTAATACTTTTGTTTTGCTTACAATTCCTTTACGTGTACATTTAATTATTAATTTTTGATATCCCCAAATATTTTAATTAATAACTTATCTCGCTTGAATAATTTTAGAAAATACAGTCAATTTCTTAACATTATCGCTAAAAAATTTTTTATTTTTTTAATAAAGTATTACGGTGTAGGTCCGCAAGTTTATGTTAGGGAGTTTTTGCATAACGTTTAATGAGATACCGTATCCGCAAAACGCTAAATTATTCTTACTGCGCACGCGTACTCCTTAACGTAACGCTAATCAAATACCGTTTCACGTTATTTGTTTAAAAATAGCGAACGTTTAGCGTCATTATCCTTAAAATAAAAGTGAGGTTATGAGTGCTAAAAATTTGTGTTTTGCTAGTTTCGTTGTGTTGTTGTTAGTCAATATCACTTTGAAACTTAAAAGTGATGTCGAGGTAACGGTTTTCCGCACATGACGAATTGTGTTTACCAAACGAAGTGTTAACCGAAAATACAGGGTCTCAAAAAAAGATTTTCATCTAGTTACCTTTGAAATTGTTTTACATGTTAATTTTTTTGTGCCGCTCTACTCTTTAAGTTTGAACTAATTTATTCTGTCACCTATCAATCAAATGTCAATTCAGATTTGAAGTTTGGCAAGGGGACTTTGACCTTTAATGAACATCCAAAGCAGGAAAACTTATTCTTTAAAAATTGCCGCTTGTAGAGAGACCGGATATATAGGGTTTTTCATTTTTCTTGTTACAACCTTAGTGACATTACTAGGTTTACTCGTTACCCCTATTTGCTAAAGCGGCATTTTTTATTTTACATGGGAAATTCACAAGCGACTAGATGAAAACCTTTTTTGGGGCCCTGTACATTTTATTAACAAATAAATAAATTAAATAAATATATTTTGTTGGAATATAATTGCTTCTTCCAGTTCTTTATTATTGATTGTATCTAATGCATATAAATCTAGTAATAGTGGAGTGCCGTAAGACATAAAATTGTAAAAAACTCGGCACCCGGTTCCACTGAATGGATTTTTATAAAACCTTTTGAATTGCATTGTTGAAAGCTTAAATAAAAAAGTTTACTCATAAAAATTTGCCGATTTCGATTGCAACAATTTATAATAACAATTAAGTGAAAATGAGAGAAATATGAAGAAAAAAATTTTTGCAGTAAAGATCTCAATTTTATATACCACAAATGATGGTTTTATAGTTACTGTAATATTAATTTATACACGGTATCTTCATAAAAAACGCAGTCTTTTAGATTTAATTATAAATAATAGAAATATTTGTCAACTTTGGTCGCACCTGGGGGCTGTAGGAGTGGGGAAGCAAAGCAACTACTATTTTTCTCTTTCGAGAATAATTCATCGGGGTAATTAATTTTTATAAAAATGTGTTTAAGAGCTAAAGTACTACCCCCATAAAATAATTCACAGATTGCTAGATCCGCTATTCTCAACCGGTGGTCCGCTAGTTCACTAGTGGTTCGCTAAAAAATTTTACTATTTTGTGTACATTTATTTATCCGCAAAAATAATTAAAAAATAATAATAACTACATTCTAATTTATCAAATTACAAATATCTCAAACTAATTTTAGCGACAGATACATAAGCCGTTAAATTTTAGTGGTCCGCAGGACAAAAAGGTTGAGAAACGCTGCTCTAAATTTACTTATAGATTTTATAAATTTTCGTCAATTTAGGCCACGTTTGGGGGCTGTAGGAATAGGGGGGCGAAGCAACTGATATTTTTCTCTTTTATTTCACGTTTATATCTATCGATTAAAAAAAAATTTGAAGATCGGACAATTTTTAGTTCACCTTGCACAGCTCAAGATCCGTATTCTGGGCAGTTGGAAGAACCAAAAACTTTTTTCTTTACAGTCCAAAAAATCTGAAACTTTGTGTATATAAATTCCCTATTTTTCTAAGGTGTCTAGTACCGTTACAGTTTTTCTACAATATCCCGTTACAGAGGTCCATAGAGGTTTATTTGCAGCAATGGGGAGCCTAAACGGCACTATTCGAAGAAAGTTTTTTTTCTAATTATCAAACAACAAGAATTATTTTAAGAGTCTTTTTTCTTCCATTTAATATACAAGAGGTCAAACAAATTTTCAAAATTAATATTTGTGATTTTTGTCACTTTTGGCCACATCTTGGGGGCTTCGGAGTGGATTTGAAGAAATATATTTGGCAAATATAAAATGCCCGGTTTATTTTACGTATGGATGTGTCAAACTTAACAGTCTAAATTTGGTCTAAATCCAGCTCACAATCCCAATTATATGTAATCCCCTCCCCCTTCTCACTTTTTTACCTGAGGTCCCTTAAGGCCCCAAAGACAGGTTTGTAATAGTTTTCCGATGTAAAATCTAACTTAAAGCAAAAATAATTCTAACTTTTATTAAATAATAAAACTATTTTTTTAAAAATAAATTAAAACCCCAAAAAATTAATAATTATTAATTTTAATAATTAAAAAATTTAGATCGATAAAAATAAATGGGTAAACATTTTAGTACTTAGTGTTAAACAAACATTCCAAAAAGTTTTATAAAAATCTGTTCAGTGGACCTGGGTTCCGAGGTATAAACCTTACTGCACTTCACTATAAGGACTCCATCACAATGTCAAGTGTACTATGTGTGTATTTACAAAATAGCGCAGAAAGTGATTTTCGATATGCAAAAACACCAAAATTTCAAAATACGTTAAAGCCGATACCGTATATGAATACGCAAATATAACATTTACGGAATTTCAGTTTTTAAGACAATGAAAAATGTTACAGATAAACACAGTCAAACCAACAACCAGGAACTGTATATCAGTTTTGAGGTGGTTTCGTCATCATCTGTGCTTGGTTGGCATTGAAAAATGGCTTGTCACGATTTTGTTGCTGCTTAGAAAAGACTTCTCGTCTTTACTTTCATTTAACTTTAAATTTGTTTTTTACTAGCTCAATAAAACTTCTATTTTTATATTTATTCTGGCTTATAATATTTGTGTTTCCTTTTAAAATTATTTTAAACACTATTTTATGCAAATTCTGATTTTAAAATTATATTACTCTTTATATTTTAAAGAGACTATGTCGGGTCCGTAACACGGTACTTTATTATAAACAAGAAGTACCGGGCTCGATTACTTTGACTTTCTTATCCTTAGCATCTTCAAGGTGCCAATTCCGTTAGATAAATAAAATAGCGGCCGTGTCTGGTGTAATTTTTGTTCCTCATAGCCTGCAGTAAAGAACTATATTCTAAATTTAATAGTAATAATAATAATAATAACGTTTATTTAGTGTTAGAAAACATTACAGTCTTATACACACGTCAACAGAATATAGACATATAAAATAAAACGTCAACACTTAAAAAGATTCAATTACAGCTGAAAAAAACTCGTCTTTACTATACAAGGGTTTGTTAAAAGAAATGACTTAAGCTCTTTTTTAAATGCTATGTTACCCAAAGAACGTATATGTGGGAAAAGGCAATCAAAATATTGAATACCAACATTTCTGCATTTATCTATAGGTACGTTCATATTTATCTATGATATTTTTATTTTTCCTGGTATCAGACTTGTGACGGTCGCAGTGCTGCTCATGGTGTCTTAGCTCTTGCTTTGTAAGACATAGTATTTCTAATATAAAAAGTGAGTACACTGTTAGGATTTTTAATTTGACAAAAATTGGTTTAGCTGAAGTATCTTGAGAGGCCCTCACGATGGCACGGACAACTTTTTTTTGTAGTAAAAATAAATGGTTTAAATGGCAAGCAGCTGCATTTCTCCATATCGTTATCCCATAAGACACGCGAGCATGAAAAACCGCGAAATAAGTGATCTTGGCATAATCATGCCGCAATAAAGTAAATATTTTCCTAACAACGTAAACTTGGAAGAACAATTTTTGACAGAGGTTGACAATAGGAGTACTAAAAGTTAGTGTTTCGTCGAAATAAATTTCTATATGTGTTAAAAAGTTTTCACTTACAATTAGAGAAAGTTTAAATGCGTAATTGCAGTCATATAAACCAAGAACAAGAGTGGACCGAGGACAGAGCCCTGCGGTACTCCTCTTGCTTCTGACTGTTAAGTACCTGTTGCGTTCTGTTTTGAAGATACGATTCAAATACATTTATGCTGGTACTTCGAATACCATAAAAATATAATTTGTCTAAGAGTATGTTATGTGAAACATATTCAAAGGCGTAGGAAAGATCGGTGCAAGTACCAAGAACGCTCATTTTGTCATTTAAACGCACCGCGAATATAGTCCAGTAGATTCCAGGCAGCGTCTACTGTGCTGAGACCTTTGCGGAAGCCATACTGGTGAGCGGAGAGTATGGTATATTTAGATAAATAGCTAGACAACTGATCGAAGATGACATGTTCGATTATTTTGAATATAATAGGTAGGACAGCGATGAGCCTATAGTTGGAAGGAGAACTAGTACTGCCTTTATTTTTAAAAACAGGAGTTATTACAACGTGTTTCAAAGCATCTGGAAATTTTCCTTCTAATAAACAACAATTGATAATATCTGTCAACGGTTTAACAATGAGTTCCTCAGATTTTTTAATGATAAAAGCACTTAAACCAAAATAATCCATAGTTTTTTTATTTTTTATTTTGTTAATAATTGACAATAGATCGTGTTCAGTAACAGGAGCTAAAAAGAAAAAAATAACAAAAGTTTTACATTGTTTCTTTAATAGTGATTTCTGATCTAAAATATTTGCAAAATATTTCCTAATGTGTCCTAATTTTGCTGGTCACAATATTATCTTCATTATTATTTGTGAAGAATTCACGAACGAACGAATGAACGAATTTGTGATTAATTCGTTCGGTTCAAGATCTCTAGAGACATGCTTTATCTTCTTACCTAAGTCAGTGTTTATAAAGGACAATTTTGTTTTAATTTTGTTTTCAGATCTTTCTAATCTATTAGCTAGCGCATTTTTTCGTTTTGAAATAAGAAGGTCTTTATATTGTTTTTTTAGAGCTGTTATAAAGGGTTTTATTGTAGTCTGTTGGGTTATTAACGTAGACATCATGAAAAAAAAAGCAATGTGCTTTTGGCTGTTGCTGCCTCTGAATTATAAATGTAAAATTTATGTTGGGGTTTTTTCTTTATTAACCGAACAAGAAATGCTTCATCTCATAATAAGTTTTAATTGTTCTTAAAAAATTGAGTAGTTTAGCTGTGCCATTTGTTCTACCTGATCTAATCTTTCTTTCTTTATCTAAAACTCATTTTTTTAAATTTTCCTTAATTTTGGAACATAAATTCTTTTGATGACATTGTATTTAGTTCTGTTTTGAGTCTTCTATCCGACAACTACAATCCGAAACCAAAGAAGTCTGACAGAATTTTTCAATACGCAAAACCTCTAAAATTCTACATTGTCAGCAAAGAACGTTCTGCATTAAAAGCACTTAATACCCTAAATGTTTTTTTTTCAGAAAAGGAGAACGTCATTGCAAATTGTAATAATAAATAATAGAATAAAGAAAAAATTTTAGACCTTTTAGACTCTCCTCTTACTTTATAAGCTATTTTTTATTTTATACAATCACGTAAGATGACGAGCTTGACCAGGTAGAAATGCAGCCCAGAATACAATTTATATAGCTAACTGGATTTCTCTTGCATTATCCTAATTCACATAAAACATAGATACCTGCTAAATTCATTTTTTTTTAACAGAAAGTTTTTGGGTAATCTGTCAGTTTTAATTCTTGAACAAGTTGTATATGGTACGGTTAAAACTTATTCTATCAAAATCAACATTCTACAAATCGACAATTGACTAATTCCTAACTGTCTTGAAATCTCGTTTTGAGCGATATGTGGAATTTCAGGTGGAACTTTAATAACTGCGACTTTATTTTTAGGGCAAGTGGCAGTTTTAGTTCTTACTCTTTTAAAACTAGACTAATTTTTTTAACGTGCTTTTCAGTCTTCTAAAAATTTTGTCGGTCAGAATTTGGCATTGGGGATAACGTTCGCCATACAAATTTGCTGCACCAACACCATTTTGTCGACATTCACCAAAAATTAGTACATATATTCGTTCTTTCATCGTTAGAAAACATTGCGTTAAATAATTGAGAACAAAAAAAATGTAATGATACTGACGACTACTTGGATTCCTAACTTAATTTTCTAGTTTCAAGAAATAACGAGTTTTTTCTAAACTGTATTTTGGGTTGCATTTTTACCTGATCAGGCTCGTCATTATAAACAAAATTAGATTTATTTCTTACTAAATCAATATTGCCAAATATTACCTTAGTTACGGTAACTATTAAGACATTCTTAACTCCCTTGGGAGTTACAGAAGGGAGTTAAGAATTCTTAACTCTCTCTAATTTTTTTATTGAAAAAAGTTGCAAATCTGGTGTACTAAAGTTACGAGTAGAAAAGAAATGCTATTAAACAACACTTTTTAAACGCCAATAATATCGTTTCGTTTATATTCTTGCTTCCAGTGTTACTTTTATTCAACAATTCTTAAAATTCCTTATATTCTTTCTTACACATTCCTTTCAATGATACTGGCACTAAAATATGGGAAAAAATAAGTAAATATACATACCATATCTTGAAAATATGCCAGTAATATTATTTCATTTATATTTCTGCTGCCAGTATGGTTCTTTTTTAGCCATTCTTGAAATCGGTCGCATTCTTTCTTGTACACTACTTCAGATTTTTTGGGTACTAATGCAGCACGAGCTTTCTCAGCTTTTGTTAATACTTCTTCTGAAATATTGTTGTTTTTCATGTTCTCACTCATTTTTACAAATTCATAAATTTTTGTTTACGCAATTGTCAAGAAATAAATCCATAGTAACCAGACCTAGCTAACTAACAGCAAATTTGTTTTTTGGATTTGTTTTGTAGAAAATAAAATTATAATTTGTTTAGTAAGAAATAAAATTAATTATGTATCACGTAAATTACTGGATGTCAATAACCTCGGGCAACTTACAATCCCTCGGGCCTAACGGCCCTTTGGATTGTAATCCCGTTGCCCTTTGTAATTAACACCCTCATAATTCCCTTGATACATAAATAACTATTTTGGCTAAATGTAAAACGTTCCTGAAGCCTTTTCCACAACATGTTTAACCAAAAATTATGATGGGACTAGAAAATTGTATAACTCATTTAAGAGAGCTTAGGAACTAGAAATACAAAAAATTAAGAAAGAAAACTACAAAAAACAGATAGAAAGTGCCAAAAGCATCCAAAAAGCCCCACAGAAAGAAATATAGCTAAAAACTAGATAGTTAATATAATTGCAACAAGGAAATTAATAAGTTCTCTACTAATATAAACAAAACTGGCTACTTATGAAAGAAGGGATATACCGGGTGTAAACGAAATTAGGTCCACAACTTTTTTTAATAGCATTTTTTTAAATAGAAAACCGAAACTCGAGAAACTTATGTTAAAAAATTTCTTTGAAGTTTTGTACCGCTCCGAAAGTAAGCCATCACAATAAGAGTATCTTGTTCAGTTGTAAAAACCATACTTAGAATAAAAATTATTATAAACACGAATGATCGATGTCAGGATGATTTAAATATACAATTTTTGACTACGTCACTCATCCAATTCAAATTATCTAAATATGGAACTTTATTTATTGTTGTCATTAGTAAAACCCAAATTTTGTAAAACTTTTAAGTTCTCTAACGAAAACGAAACAGTTCTAAATAGCCACCTGATAACGCTTTTTATCATTTTATTTAACTTTCTACTGCTTTATATAGTTACATCATAAAAAAAATTAAAAAACACTAAAAAATTTGTTTTAAACATACCACGAAAAAAACTTGCAGCTGTGCTGTATAATACAAAAATTTTTGACTTTCTAGTGATGTAATTATTACAATCATATTTGCTCCAGTTGAGTAGTTGTAAACATAAAAATCTATTAAAATACAAAACAGGAGACAAAAGTTTAAACATATTTTTGACCACTATTACAGACATCAAGTTAAGAAAGCTTTTAACAATAATCGCAACAGAAAATGTTTACATTTAATATGAAAAATGTTTCAAGAACAATTATTTCTAGTAAACAAATATTTAATCAAATCTTCTAGAGTTGAGATTAATATCTAGCATTTTAAAATTATATTTGTACAACAATGCTACCTTTGTTTATTTTTATAAATTTTTATTTTTTGTGGTTATCGACCAAAATTAATTAAATTTTGAGTCTTCAAAAAGTTTTAATGTAAACTAATAAATAAAATATTGTTATAATGTATGTACAGTACACTTTAAAATTAATGTCAGAATTGATCGCTAGAGACCTAAGTGAAATTCATTATCTGGTTACATAGCCTTTAGCTCTAGTCAATTGTAGAGTAATGTTCTTATTTTTTTGGTAATTAACTAGCTAACGGTTTAAAACAACAAACCATTTTAAGAGTGTAGCACAAGTCTCGAGCGCTCAAGTGTGACAATAATTTTGAAGCATACTTTACCTAAGTTTTTTTTAATTTCAAATTTCTTTTTAATGTTTGTAGTTAATAAAACGACAAAATAACAATAAAATGTACAATATGTTTACAAATCCCAATTCTAAAAAAAAAAACTATAGAAATGCTGGATGCGCCAACTTTTATTTATTTAGTAATATGAAAGACAAAAAATATTTTTATATTAATTAAATTGAAACAGAATAACTAAGTAGGTTGTAACAGCTCCTGTTATCTGTAACAAAGTTATGCTTATTATTATATTAAAGCTTTTAAATAAAATTCTACAAACCGTAGTTAATAATCCTCTATGAATCCTTGTAAACCCAAACGCTGTAAATCTAATTTGACATTCCGACAAATACGACATAAAAAACTCCAAAAATTTTTGTACGTTTTTATCTAAATCCGAACACAACAATTTACAAACCAATTGTAATGTAGTTTTCGACTGGAAAAATATTTTCTATCGTATATTACAAACAAACAAACCATAATAATAACTCACTGCCAGTACACATCCATGACAAGGTTCAACAATTAATAGGAGACGTAAGACATGTCCCGTCCGTCATCCAGATTGATTGTGTTATGATAAACCTTGTATTACCTGTACTTAATATAATAGCATAAAGACCATAAGGGGTGACTAATAAGTGTACTAAGCAACCTATGATAACAATCTACAACAAAGCTATTAATTTGCTACATTTAGTTATGAGGGTACAACCAGGATCAGTAGACCAAACGAGTCGTTTACTAAATTTGTGGCTTCTGTTAGTTTCTGATAAGCGTTGATTAAGTCCCGGATTTGATTAACTGTTGCTCCAGCTGATACTAAAGAAATAAATAATTTGCAATTTTTGAGCACTTCTCCATCTAATAGCATAAACAATACGTACAATACATTAGATACACATTATATTAAAAAAATTCTGTATGTACATACTATTTGAGAAAATTCAAATGTTTTTAAAATAACTTATTAAAAACGGATACAAAGTTGATACTAATTTATTTTATTGATTTAGTTTTTTGTTTTGTATTTTATATGATATATTTTGACCATATTTTTCCAATAATTTTTTTATTCTATTTTTTTAGCATTTACTGTGATTTTGTTTTATGTATTTTCAAAACTGAATTAATAATTTACATTTATTTTATATTCAAAAAAATAATTTAATTTTTTTCTGTAAAAAACCTAAAAATTTGATGAGTAAAGACAAAATATTTTTGATTTTTACAATTTTCCAAAAATGTTAGAATCACGAAGAAAAAAATTATCGACAGAATAAATTTTTAATGTACAATAAAAACGTAAAAAAACCTAAAAAATCGGAAAAATCAATTGGTGAAGATAAAAAACTTATTATGTCTAGGGGTTTCCGAGAAATTTTTGGATTTTTTAAATTTTGCAAAATTATATTTTGGTTCTATTCTATGCTTTATTTTACATAATTTAGTAAAATTGCACTTCAATTATATACTGAGTGAATCAATAAGTTTATTCGCACCCTTGAACATTTCTTAATAAACAGAAAAAAATGTTAAATATATTATATTACGCTGAATTGATATCTAACTATCTAATTTTACCTAAAAAATGTTTTATACCATTAATTTATTTGACCTATAAAATGTAAAAAAAATATTTTACGATTTTTTTATTGTTATTGTTAGAAGCTGAATAAACATGTTATTTAAATATTAATATTAAGTTATTAAAAATGTTAGTATAATTTATAACTTGTTAAAATTTAGAGTCAATCGACATTATACTCTCGATTGGTTATAAATCCGGAATTTCTTACCATATGCGCCAACCTTCAAACTTCAACGAGCAAGTTTACGAGGAAAACTCTAAATTTGGAAAAAACAAAACAATTTTGAAAAAAAAAAATGAATTTTGCCATAATTCATGAGAAAATAAGTGCTTTAATATCAAAATATTAATAACAAATAAACTACTTACCTCCTAAAAATTTAATTAACCATTCTAATGTATATTAATCAAAATATACTTGTAAACAAAAATTGTTGATGTTAAATTACTTAAGCCTAAAAGAAATAAAAGTAACTTTACAAGTAAACAATTATAAAATTAAACAAAATCTCCTACTTGAAAAACCATCTACACTTTTTGTTAAAAAATTGTGTTGATGGTGCTGATAAAACTTAATTTATCTTTTCTTTTTAAATCTACTTGGCATATTTTTTATGTTATAAGTAAGAGAGAATCTATAATAACTTACATTTTTTATCCACATTCTTCCTTAAATTGTTATCGGTATCTATCTTCAAGGTATCCACAATGTTATTAATTTTTTTTCTATCAATTCTAACAAAAAGATTTTCCATTTCATCTTCACCAGTAATTTGTAATAAGTTCTCGTTCAACAAAATTATCCTTATTTTGATTGAATGTACAAATTGCCAAAAAATCAATTCTATAACCGAAGTAAAACAGTAACACACGTAATATGGAAGAGACAGAACGTAAATGCTTTGATTTTGGGCAATAAGCTTGAGCCACAAAATTACATCAAAAATTAAGATTGATCCAGTAAAAAACATTGTAATTGCAGGAACAAAAAGGGGTTTCCATGACTTTGGTGGTTGTTTCTGTAGGAAACAATCAAACTAGAAAAAAAATGTTATTACAAATATTTTTTATTTTTATAAAATGTTACTTGTCTTAAAAAATTAAAATATTTTATGGTGTTATCAATTTTACATGAAGTGAAAGCAACACCGATAATGCAAGGGAAAATAACAACTACAACGTCTGAAAATGTGACAAAACGCTTGGTATTGTTGCTCAGTCTGATTAAGTGGACGGCTTCCATTCCATAGACTTGAGTGAGACCATAAATGCTGGCAATAACTGAAAATAGTTATTTATTATAAAGAGCGCTCCAAAAGTCGTGGAATGGGCTTAGATAAAAATGAGATTTGTCAATATAAAATTAGTCGTTACTCCCACCTAAACTGGTTTAAAATAACTAATAATAATTCTGTTATACTCGTAAAAGAAGCTAACAAGTTTATGTTTTGTGCTAAGGATATAGTCAGCAATAGTTACAGTAAAAACAATTTAATATTATTTTTCCAAAAGCAAACCAAATGTGAAAAAATTTTAATTCATTTCTGACATTTTCAGATTTTTGGATTGCTCGGTACAAGTAGTTAAAAGGAGCGTTTAATGAGCGGATCGTTGAAACACTCGAGCGGCAGTAGGCCGCAAGAGTTTTAATATCCGCGAGTTCGTTTTACCCGAGAGTGTAATACCGAACTTTTACTTCATTTTTTCCTCAAAACCACAAATTTTAGAATTTAGGTTCAAATTTGCTATTGTTAATTTCTATTTAAAAAACGTCAAATTTCAGAGCATCTAATTAAAATTTCTATTTAATAAATAGCTACTATTGCTAAATAGAAACAGATCATATTTAAGTACATATTAGTAAAACAACAAAATAAAATGTTGACTACAAGTGAAACAAAATTTCCAATTAAACAATTGATTAAACAACGTAGTGACATCCTAACAAACCACTGTTTACATGGTAAAATTAAACAAATAGTCATCTACGTAGCCAGTTATGAAAAAACCGTTTCGTTTAACTGTGTAAGTTAAATAACCACAGGTTTTTTAGATGAAAGAAATTTTATTCGCAAAATATTTTTCATAACTAGTGATGTAAATCACACATTACTTGCACATTAGTAAAAAAATTATTACATAACTAGTAATGTAATTTGTGCTATTAGAGAACGTTAAAAATTGATGTAAAGTAAAACATTTTATAACAGAATGACGAATAATATTTATAAATTTAAACTTGTAGAAACTGTTTAAAATGTATAGGTAGCTATAGTTTGTTTTTTCTAGTCGTAATTTATACGTACATTTATTGTAACTAATAAGTAGAAATTTGTTAATTTCAATTTAATAAAAAAATTATGAATTACTAAATTATCATCAAGATGACCAGACGGTACACACACATAATCTATTTTGTTTATTAATATCAATATTGACCTGACCTGACTGACCTGACCTGACTGACCTGACCTGACCTGACCTGACCTGACCCGACCTGACCTGACCTGACCTGACCTGACCTAACCTGAACTGACCTGACCACACAGTACACACTATTTTGTTTATTAATATCAATATTAAGATACTAAAAATACATTCAAAATAATCCAAATTGCTTTACTTACAGAGATCTAAGGATTGAAGCCTTGACAGTTTATATTAAAACTTCAATTCACTTTCAATTGTCAAACTTAAAATTTTGATTAAACAAATTGGTCACTTGTGTGCACTGTTTGATGATCTAGATATTATTAATCAGTATTTTGACATAAAAATACTGATGTATTTTTTTACTATTGTATTTAACTATTTCAGGAAGAAATTTCCCGTATTTGCAATAATTCAGCACTCGTCCTGCAAACAAACTTCTCATACGGAAATTTCTTGCCGAATACGTTAGGTAAATATCTTTTTTTATTAAGTTTTTAGTCATCCGCTCTCACCTGTTAGTAAGTTTTATGTCAAAAATTTTTTGTTGGCAAAATTGTAAAATGTTGTTATTTTTTATTAATTTTTATTAAAATCAGCAAAGTTACTATGTTAATTTACAGTGCTGGTAATAAAGTTACCAAAAACAATACTGCAAATTATAAGATTGTAACACGATTTTAACATTGTTTTTTGAAAAAAAAAAAAACAGTGCTACAAAAATGTCATTGTAAATGCGAAATAGAAAAACACCTTAGTTTACCAACGTTTCTTCAAAAATATAAGCGTAATTGTCTTTTTCAAAATTGTGTAACAATTTATTTTTCAGTGATTGTTCATATTTTATTGTAATTCTGTCACAAACATACACTACAACTTATTGCTTGTTAGAGTTGGTAACAACATTTCTGAAAAACAATTGCATTGAAGCTATTTTTGGATGTACATTTCCGTAAATAAGTACTAGTCAAAAACAACTCGTTTCATTATTTACGTATTTTTTATTGATTTTAATTAATTTTCTTTTTTCAAATATAGTTATGTTTTATAAAATTTATTAACTCTTTAACAAATCAAGCCGAAAATTTCGCGATTAAAAAAATCCACAAAACACAACTGCAACAAAACTTTAAACGCGTTTTTCTCAAAACTACATTTTTCAAAAAGTTTGTCATGATTTCCCAAGTTCAACGGTTCACTAGCACACATTTTCTAACTTTTCGTAGCATTTTGTTGTTATTGTAGGTACAGTTTTAATTTTTGGCACAAGTGTTCACATAATATAACTTTTTAACTCTGCACGGTCATAATTTTTAAATTTAACAAAAAAATTCATTGAAAAATAGAACTGCGAGTAAATTTCTTTCTCTAGCTGCAAACATACAGATATTATAACAAGTCTTAACAATTTTTTTTAAATGCATAATAAATAAAGAGCACAAAAAGTTAAGTTTATAAAAAAATCACTGTAAAGTGCCACCGCCACCGAGTGGAAATTGAAAATCCAGGTTTTTGTTGAAGTCTGTAACAAAGGCTATACATACCTAGCACAAAAAACGTGAAAAAACAATCAAGCGGCTAAAGATTGCAAGCGACCGAAGAACGTTAGGGAACCCTCTTAACCGATTTACTTGAAATTTGGTGTAAGTGTTCTCAATATGTGTCTCTATCGTACTAATTACTATTATAAAAAAATAAAAATTTTGAATATTTTTAAAAAATTCCGAAAGGGCAAAAAAAGAGGCCAAATTTTTTTTTCGAACAGCCGGAATTTAGCAAAAAAACTTTTTTTTTACACTTTTTCTTAGTTAGTACGATAGCAGCATTCATCTAAATTAATAATCTTTATAATTTATTTGTTTCGGATCATTAGAAGGGTTGCAATCGTGACAAACTTGGCGCGCCATTTTTTTTCAATCCCCGAATTCAATAACTTATAACATTTTGAGTTTTTGACTTTTTGCATTTTATGTATGCTTAAAATATTAATGAATATCTTGTCAAAAAATGAATAGTAAAAATTTTTTGTTTTTTATTTATAGCACCCGAAAAAACACCTCAAATTCATGCCTCTACACCAGAATACCTCTTTAAATTTGTCTCAAAAAAGTAGCACGAGAATGTGTTATTCGTTTCTTTGTGTGATGATTGGATATATGAGAAACCTGCTTGAACTATCGAAAATGAACCACGTACAATAAGCATATTTGAATATTTTGTGGCATATTCAGTAGTATGTAATAGTCATTTCTTACAGTATAATAGGAGCATAATATTTTTTGATTTTTACTGCATACTTGCCCAGCCAAAGTACTGTATATACAGGATGTTCTAGAACTATTAGCACAAATTCAATCACAATTACCCGCGACTAGTAGTAGTATTTTGAGATGTCTTTTAGAAAAATGGAAAAACATTGTTTTACCAGTTTTGGCTAGAGAACTTAAATGAAATAGTTATTTACAGGATAAATGCGAGAACATATGTATATTTTGCATATAGTGCGACAGTTTTGAGAGTAAAAAATGTCGCACGAATAAAGCAAAACTGTTCCCGCACGTCTCTTGTATATTATTTTTTGCAGGTTCCTCCACAAGGCTAAAAAATAATAATTTCAAAAGTTATCTTTAATTTGTCGAAAAAATCAAGTGCGTTGATGTTGATAATGTAGGTAACTGTCAATTTTTTTTCAAGTTACTAAAATCTACTGTCAAAATTTGAGATTTTAATGTCTTACACAATTTCTCACAGATGACGCTGCTTAAACTTAAACTTTAAATGCAATATTGTGAATGCATTTCTGTTGTTTCGTCTGAATAAAAGTGGTAAAGTGCATTGTTTTATTATAAATTTGGGCTCTGGTACGATAATCTAATTTTAAACCGTTTCTAAACGAAAAAAATCCCTGAACTTTTTACAGGCACTAGTGCGGTAAAAACGGAGAATAATTGTAAAATTGACGATACCGATTGCTCGCTCAGTGCGTAATGACCTAATTTTTAGTAGAGTGCAAAAACATTTTTAAATCTTGCAAAATAACATCTATTAAAGTTCTAAAAGAAATTCTTCAGAGGTCTTCGCAAAATTAACGTTCCACTTAAGCATATTTAATATAATTTAGCTCCAATATCTGTTTTAATAATCTAATCATGCTGTCTAAACTTCAATGAGAACGATAACTAAAAATTTTTTTGAGATCTTTTAAAAAATCTCACAATCGCCAACTTTGGCTTCTTACAGAAAGATGCGCCGCAGAACAATAATTTTACCGACTAAAATTTTAAGTAAAATGTCCTTTCATATGTATGAGTAGAAAAATAGTTATTCGTTGCTCTACATACCAAGAAACAAACTTGTAAAAATGCTATACATCATGTACGATCCTGACTTTGATATAATGTAGCTGTAATCAGTTTTGATCCATCTTAAGGGTTGGAGACAGAAAAATCTACTCAAGTAAAGTACCGGTGCAAACAAATCAAACATTTCCTTTGACACCACAACCGAACCCTTACCACTCATATCATCAAAATTCGCTGGAAAACTGCCGATACAAATCACTCCATCACACCTCCACATGTTTCCTTTGAAAACATACAATTATACCAAGTGAACAACAAATGAATATTTAATGAAATCATACGAAAAACCCATTTGTCTTTTAATTCTTTACTAAAAATCTCTGAATAAATAACAAATATGGTAACTTTTTACAATATAATAAATTCGTATTTTGCAATAACAATAAGTACGAAATAATTAATAACAAAAATAAAATTTCCTAATACTTTCACTTATTTTCTCTACTTAAGCTAGTTTAGTCCTTAGCACACTAGATTGAGCATAAAGAACAGCATCGTGGATAGTAGGGAAGATCATGAATTGACTCTCGATGCCCTCTTGTTGATCACAGATTATGAATTTTTCATAGACCGGTCCTGCATTTTGAAAAAATTACAAATTGTGTGATATTTCTTAGACGGAATTACCTGAACAGGCCGCAATGTAGAGCACTATATCCAGTTTGGCGTAGTCGCTCTGGAATTGGCGTAACAAGTCCACTCCTGCAGGATCGACAAAAGTCAAGGCGGAGAAGTCCAAAATTACGCAGCGGATTAGTAAGTCGAAATCTTCAGAAATAGTTCTGAAAAAAATTATAAAAATATTCAAAGAAATTCAAAATTACGCGACAATTTTAACCACAAATGATAAAAATATGCAAAAATTCAATGCTGTTTTCATACTCCCCCATTTTTCCTTCCGCAAAGACCAAATGTAAATAAAACAAAAAAATCATAAAATTATTTCATTTTTATAAATGATGAAAGGATTAAAAATCCAAGTCAATCCCAAAGTTTTCGAGAGTTATCTCTCATCATAGTGCCTAAATCATAATTTAAAAAAAAATTGGACCAATTTATACAATATTAAAAAAATCTTACCAAACTTTTGTCAATAATAAAAAAGATAAATTGTAATTTTTAGTAACAAATATGTTGATTGATTTGACACATCAAAATGAACGGTTGTTTTTGAAAAAAATTGACCAAAAAAAATAAATTTTAGCCGCCTAAACCTGTGTTAAACATTTAATTAAAAAAATAATTAAAAAATTATTTAAAAAGTTATAAATACTTATAAAGAGAGTAAGAAGACAAGATTACAGACAAGAACATTCAATTAACTAATAAAGATGAAACTAGTAGAGATAAAATAAGACATTCAAAATTATTAATTAATTATTTTTTCAGTCAAATATCAAATTTTTAATAAAACACACAATGTTTAAGCGGCTAAAATTTATGTTTCACTTGTCAATTTTTTTCATATAGCAAACGTTTATTTTGATGTGCCAGATCGATCAACATATTTTTACTGAAAATAACAATTTATCCTATTTTTAGTGATACTAAATTACATCATTTTGCCGCCCTGCCAGCTAATAGGCTAAGAACACGCATAAATGCATTAGCTGGCCAACAACCCCAAAGCAGTCGGCAGTTTCCTGGTTACTCTATCTAGTTTGTAGATTCGTTATACCGAAATTTTAAAAAGAGTTGATTTTTTTAAATTATAATGTTAGTGGAAATTTGAGATTTGTTACCACCATCGTAATCTGATTTTTATTTAATTAGGTTTTCACAAATTCTCTGTGTTGCCTGAATTAACAAACTTCATCAAATCGGTAATTTTAAAAACTTGAACAGAATTCCACAACATTCCATCTGTAAAAGTCGCCTTCTTTGCTAACTTTAGCTGCAAGGTCACCTCTCGACCAACGCTTTCTACCCTCAAGTTTTTACCTGAGAGCCGTCAAACAAAAGAAAGCGGAAAATCTCGGCTCACGCGTTCACCTAGACAGGTATCCACGCATAGAACAACACACCGAAAAGCTCTCTTTAATCCGAGTCTTTTTTTATAAATTTCATCCCGTAATTCCTACGGCAACTCTATCAAAAATCGCAATTAATTAACCAATTAACTCATCTCACGCATTTCTCGATAATTAGAACCGCGACATGCTCAATCTCGCTCTCATTTCGTCAGGTAGACTTCTCGCGACCTACCTCGCATCACGCAGCCCTCTCGCATGTTGCGGACTAATTATTAAACCATTAATTGTGTTAATTAAGCTTTCTTTGGTTCATATCTCATGAACGGGTTGTCGTAAAATTATGATTCAAACGCTGTTCAATTCCGCTCCTCGGTTTCGGTTTTAACCACCGTTTCGGCTATGCTGGAGTCAGTCGTGACTGATGACTGTCGTGAGTCGGCAGTCGATTGCAAGTTCATGAAGATAAAGCTTGTTTTCATCCGTGCTTCTTTCACTCTCTCACCTTGCTCTCTTTCTCTCTCTGCTCATTCGCGCGCGCCACCTTGCGGAGTAACAGCGCATTACTCACTCGCATCACAGCGCCATCTCTCTCTCAACCGTTTTAATCTTTTTAACTCACTCGCCTGACAGTGCCGTTTCAAATTTAAACTTGTGTTTTATTTTTTTTACGTTTGAAACAATTTAATTATTTCCCTTTTTAATTAAATTTAATTTCCCTTTCCTAAATTTTTAATTAAATTACCACTTCCATTCATTATTCACCACATTCCCAAGTCTCAATCAAAACAAAATTGCACCGATAACCGTACCGGTGACAGATTAAAGTAAAATAAACTTTTTTTTTTATTTTTTATTTGCGACGTTTCGGCAACGGTCGCTGCCCTTTTCAAGCACAAAATTATATTTCTTTAGATTACATTTGGTATTGGGAGCACGTCATAACTTAGATTTTAATTGGTCTTCTTTGAATAGTAATATAATTTTACGTTTGAAAAAGGCAACGCCTGTGGCCGAAACATCGCAAATAAAAAACAAATCATAATGTACTAAAAAAAAATTCTTATAAACAATTTACCTACTATATACAGTCAAACTCGTTTAGTACTTCATCGGATAAAGAGTTAACCCGGTTAGTATGCAACATTTAAGAGATCCCTGCAACATTAGACTTTTAAGTTCACCTCGGATTGTGCGTCAGTCCGTTTAGAACGTCAAAATTCCGCTGATCCGGTAATTGACGTTATATCCGAGTTTGACTGTATTTAATGTATGAACTCATCTATTCCTGACAAAAAAAGTTTAATTCAAGAAAGATTCCTAAAAGACAAATACATCATTATGGTAATATAAAATTTATGTAAATTCATTCATTTAATCATTTATCACATTGTCCAATTTTATTTGAACAAAAAACAAATATGTAATTCTCCAAAAAAAGATTGATGTGGATTATTAAAAATAACGTAATTAAATAAATTGTATACTTTTCCATGGAAAATAGAAACTTAAATTGTAAATTTTACTAACAAAGACCTCCTGGTTGAGCTTTTAGCATTATTACGATTTATGACGTCTCTAATTATGTATGTACTAGTAAAACCGAAAACAAACAGCTGTTGGCATTAGCCCCTTTTCAGTTTTGCCAATGCAATATTAAAGATGCCGTAAATCGTAATAATGATAATAGCCTTAGTAAGGAGTCTTACTAAAATTTACAATTTAAGTCACTATTTTCTATTTTTCATAGAAAAAGATTAAGAGAAATGACAAGATGTTATCCTTGAACTATGTATGCAACAATGAGAAATGTAAGTTAGCTTTTTCTGCCAAATACTCTTAGCCCACAATATTCACGTTTTGTTAAATTTACAATAATAAACTCACGTTGAACATAACATAACAAAAAATTAAATTTATCGTTAAAAAATCAATTACCTATTAGAAAAAATTAACAAAAAATTAAACGAAGCATATTATTCTATATTTATTCTTTTAATTTACATTGCGATCAAGTTTGATTATCTTATTAATCTGCAATAATATGTAGTATACTTTTAGTGAGTTATATGCACTTGTGCAATAAAAGGATTTAATAAAAATTTAAATTTTTTTGTTTATTATCGTAATAAATGAATTAGTAAAGAAAATAAAATAGAATTAAATGTATGATTTCATAACACATAATAAAAACATCTTTCGTTTTTGGTTAAGCAAATACGGAAAACTCTAAAATGTTGATAACCAAGTCATATAGATATACAGGGTGCGTCATGAAGTGTGGCGGATATTTAAACTGCGAATTATGCTATCTCTAAATGTAATTTATCCGTGGTCAAATAAAATCTAACAACAATTTGAAAAACACGTGGTCACGAACGTACGCGCAATGATTGTTTGATGTTCACTGGTTTTATACCCTGAAAAAGCACAAAACAATCTAACAAAATTCATTTTGATTTTCTTCGGGATATAAACACTTTCACTTTCGGTTATAATAAAAAACAGTATTTACCTAAAACAAGAATGAAGCGCATTTATATGAAATGTTGAAAATTTTGCCCTCCAAAATCCAAACATGCTCGTTGCCCGAATTCAGAATACAACAAACATCGACGAATCCAAGATTCACAAATTTCCGTAACATTCCCTCAAGCTTCGCCAAAGAAGCACCATATCAATTTGTTCAATAAACGAATATGGTGTCAATGTTTAATTTATTATCCCCACAACACTGCCACTAGCAAATATTTACCGAAAAGCAAAAAACGACAATCTTTGACTGGCTTTTGACAGTCTTGACCTTCGTTTTTCAGGTAAGCAGCGCTGACTTTTTTATTGTTTGGTTTATTTGTAAGTTTTTTTCCTTGACTCAAGTTCGTCGTACCCGCGCGTCAGTGGTTCTCACTAAAATTTGCAAAAAAAATTTTTCTTGTAAGATTTTAGGTCCCACGTGCAAAAAATTATTGTAAATAAAAATAAAAAAATCTCTTAGATTGTATAATAAAATTGAAATTTCGAGACAAAAACAAAATCTAGCCTAATTTCATAAAAAAAGTCTGTCAGTGATAATTAAATTATATGCGCTAATATGAAAATAGAACTACATACTTACTAAGCACATTTATTCTGAATCTCTAAAAGTAATCGAAGGGTACTGAAATTTTTGGGTCATCAACAGCAAATTGAAAATCAATTACGCTAATTTTGTTCTTATTCTTGAGAATTCGTATTAAATGCACACATAACTTAATACTTTAAACATTTTTTTATTATTATTTTTTTTAACATTCTATAAACACTACTAGATCAATCCTCTCCGTTATAGGTACTGCAGACCCTTAAACAATTCTAAAAAATCGCCATTTTAAAAATATGGCGAAAGCAAAGATGATAGTAATTTCAATGAACTCTTGATCAAGAAATATTTATAAACACTCTGTATATAATATTTATAAATGTTTCAAAATTGTGCTTTATAAGTAGAATATCATTTACAAAAAAAACAAGTAAGCATTTTTGATAGATAAATTTCCACCTTTTTATTATTATTTTTATTTTGTCTTTATATTTTCTTTAATCTGCATTGTTATTCTTCTATTATTCTTTAAAAATATCACAAAATAATATAAATAACTAAAATACTTACTCTCCCCCCGTCGATTCCTCCATCATAATCCTCTTCCTAAGTACTTTTTGTGGATCAAATCCGATTTTCTTATTTAATAATTCTCTAAAAGCATTCCTTGATGCAAAACTTAGTCCTCCCGAATACCTAAAAATCTTCACACCAGAAATTTCTTGTGCCTTTCCGTACCGTTTAATATCTAAGTACAAATCAGTATTGGGTATAACTCCCAATAGGCAAGTGTATGGCTTGTATCCTTGAATAAAGACACTAAGAAGAGAAACAGCCACTCCAGCTGCCAAACCGTATCCGATTTGGATAAAAAGTGTAGTGCAAAAAGTAACAATCCAGACTAAAGCATCCCATTTGCTCAGTTTCCAGTACTTGATGATAGCATTGGCCTGGAGAAGCATACCTTTGAGGGCGACGACGATAATACTAGCTAACACACACTGAATAAAAAATAAATTAAAAAAAAAAGAAAATTAAGAGTGTTTTTACCCGAGGAAGAGTCTCAAAAAGAGGACCAATCCAGAGAAGAATCACTAAGAGGATACTGCAGGAGACGATAGAAGCGATTTGGGTGACTCCACCTACAGTTTGTTGGATCATTGAACGAGAAAGGGAAGCAGTGACGGGCATGCAGGCGAAGAAAGAACCCACTGTATTGCTTAGACCCTTAAGGAATTAATAATAATAATTATATTAATATCTGTATTTTTTTTAACCATTGTGGTGCAAATAATGACCGAAATTTAATTCCGTATATTAATAGTGTTATGTTGTCATAGAAGCCAAGAATAAAGTGCCATTTATTTGCACCACAATGCTTAAAAAAGAGATTAGGTTGCAAAATCTATGAAAATCATAATCTACAACCCCCGCCGAATTATCTTCTGCTGGTTGTAAAATAATCCGAACTAATCTAAGACAGCCCGGTGGAGGCAAACATCAGTTTAGACAAAATTCTTTTAAATTTTTTACTTTAACCTAAACAGATGTTTGCTTTGACCAAGCAGGGCTGTCATAAATTAGTTCGAATCATTTTACAGCAAAATTTTATAATTTTCATAGATTGTGCAACTTGGCATCTTAATCTAGTAAGGTTAGTGTCTTCACTTATTGATCGGAATCGACAATCATATATATTTAGCTACAGCATGTGAGAAAGTTTTGACCATAAGATTGCCAAAACCAAACAAGTTTTGTTATATATGGTTTTATCAATGAGTATTTATTTTAAACCTTGAAGTAAAGACAAAACTTTTACGTGATGCGGTGCCATTTTATAAAGATCACGAAAACGAATCTATATTTACTGTCGTGATAACGTGATAACCTCAAAAATAAATTACAATAAAATTTTTCTATTCTAGAGTTAGTGATGATTTTACTTACAGCAGCACTTTTTTTTAAAGATATAGCCAGAACAGACATATCTTGTCTGTCAGTCAAATAAGTCATGGTTTTGATTTAGTTTAGAGATTTGGTACCTACAGAACCGTCATACATGTTTTCAACCCACATGACTAAATAAAGATAAAAAACGTAATAAACTGCTTCTATACCACAATTTTGTTTAAGTTATGCTATTGAGAAAAACAAAGGTAATTGTTTTGTATAATTTTGTAGACATAACGTTATTAAAGATAAAAACCTATTAACTACTAATATGTTTGACAATTTTTTTAGATAATAAATAAAAGGTTTATTAAATTGTTTTTCCTTTTTCTTCGTGTAATTTATATAAAAAAACTAATTTCAACAAAGTAGCCCTTATAACAATCTCAAAACATAAACGCATCATTTTAAATCTTTGCCAAAAAATAAATCTTTATTTCGCCTAATTCAATTGTAAGCTGACTAGGTCAAGACTCCAATTCAATAAAACTTGAAACAGAAGTAAAAAGATAAAAAAAATTTCTTTGTAAAAAAATTTCAGCTCTATCATCTTATATCATCTCCCACTCTTTCACATTTATAGAAGAGTTAAAAATTGCCACCAAGAAAATTATGAGCAAAAAAGCGAAGGTTTTTACAGCACTTGAATTTATCAAAAACCTAGAAAATTTAGCTCTGAGCTGGTTACTTTCTTCTTTCTTTAATAATACGAAAACGATTTACTATTTATTATCTACTTAGCTATGAAACAAAAGACTAGCAACTTTGATTTTTGGGTGTAATTAGGTGTGATATTTTTAGTAACGCGTGCCAAGTTTGTTCAAAATTTGCTGATTTATTACCGTTTGAGAGATAATTAAATACTGGAATATAAGTATGTAGGTAATACGAAGTTAGAGCATGGCAGTAGGATAAAATTCTTGACAAAAAGAAGCAATAGTTTAAAAACCATTCATGAAAGAATGGTTGCTGTGTATGGAGAAAATGCTCCAAGCTATTTTAAAGTAAAATTCTGGTCCAAACAGTTTAAATGGGGCAGATATTTGATGCAGAATAATCAAACATGTGACCGACCACTGAAAGTGCGAACTGAAAAAACTGTTGGTACTCAGTGGAAAATTTGGTCCTCACGGATAGACGAATAATGGTGTCTGTTATAGCTAGAAAGCTCAAGTTATCCAAAACTAGCGTTTGGAAAATATTGCATAACGATTTAGCCATGAGAAAAATCTCTTCAAGATGGATTCTGTGTTCGCAAAAATTGTGCAGAAAGCAAATTTCGGAGGAAAATTTGAATTCATTAAACAACGCCAGTGATTTTTTTTTTTTAATTGTAACAGGTGACAAGACTTAGGTATACCACTGAAAACCCACACAAAACAAGAGTTAATGCAATGGGTTCACAAGGGACGCCATCCCCGAAAAAAGCAAAAAACCAAACATCACGAAAAAAATTATGACAACCATTTTTTGAAACAATGAAGAGATATTATTGATGAAAGTCTCAAGGGTCTACAAAAAATAGAGAAATAAATCGTGATATATCCAACAGCTCAAATTAGCCCTTATCGAAAAGCGTCTCCACAACCTCCGACAGAAAAAATTGTTGCTCCACGACAATTGCAGTATTCACAAAGCACAAGAAGTTCAAGAGAAGATTTATGATTGCGATTTCGTTGAATTACGGCGTCCACCATACAATCCTGATTTATCCCCAAGCGACTTTTTTTATTCAAAAATATAAAGAAACTTTTGAGGGGGAGAATGTTTTCTTCAGATGATAAATTTAAAGTGGCTGTTGATGAATATTTTGCCAAACTTCCTAAAAATTATTTTCCTGACTGAATGGCGCAACTGCAGAAGAGATGAAATAAATGTGTTCTTATGGAAGGAAGTTATGTAGAAAAATAAAATGTTAATTTAATTATTTTTTTTATGGCTAAGTAGATAATATAGTAAATCGCCCTCGTATTTTAGTTAAAAATATTTTGCCAACAATTTGTAGAAGAGCTAAAATAGAGACAATTTTGAAAGCAGGAAGACTTTAAAAAATAATCCTGCTTCCTATCGCCCTATAAGTTAGTTGAATGTGTGTTACAAGATTTTGGAACGTTTTCTCTATGACAGAATTTATCTTCTATTTGAAAAGATACCCCCGTTTGTAGAAAAAACGACATCATGATCAATTTTAGAAAATTGTTTTCTTACAATAAATAACAATTATCTTGATAAATCATCATTTATTTCAAAAACTGTTAAACACAATCATTGCTATCATTGAAATCCACTTTGTTCCTCTATTTCTTTAACATCTTTTTCGATTCTGTTTTTTAAAATTTTGCCATACAATCTCCCCATTAAGCTAGTTACAATTATGCCTTTATAATTCTGTAAAAATCGTTTGTTTCCTTTCCTATACATTGAGCTAATATAAACTATGGTTCTATCTTTTGGGATGTTATTTCCTTCTAATATACACTTATTGTATATTTTTGTTACGATTTCAAGTAAATTATCTGGTCCATATTTAACTAGCTCTATGACAATGTTTCCAGGTCCAGGCGTCTTTCCATTCTTTGATAATTTCAATGCTGTTTTCACATCTGTTAGTGTTATTTCCGGAACCTTTCTGTCTTCTCCATTTACTATATTTATGTCCTGTGTTTTATATTCTATTCTATCTTCATTTAGTAGTGTTTTATAATATTATTTCTATTGTTGTATAATTAATAACTCTATATTTGCTGTTTGTTTTCTGTCTCTTCTTATGTTCTTGATTGTCTTCCATGCTTCTAATATTTTGGTTCCTCCCTTTCATTTCTCTGCTACCACCACTAATTTCTAGAATATTGCAATTGCCTTTCAGTTGCTCTGCAGATTTTTCCAAAATGTCCACGCTTATGACAGTTTATGACAAGCAGTTTACAAAAAACATGATTTTTACTTTTGCGTAAAACTTAAACTGTAATCACGTCGTTTAACAAACTTTTAAATTTACAATTTTTAACTACTTGTCTCAAACACTGTGTAAAAACGTTAATATTTCCTTTAGAAGTTTGAGCAATTTGAGTGTCTTCCAAAAACATTTATTATATAAAAGAAAAATTATTATCAAGAGCTTCAAGTGTAGTTTCATAGGTATCTCCGGGCGCTGGGAAGAATCCTGTCCAGATTCTTCTGCTATATGCAATAGTAAGGTTCATTTTCGACTTTGCATCAACGCAGTAATGTGGCTAAAACTACGCTTCTATCGATCTCAGCGTGTAACAACTGAACCGATCGGATCAAAAATTGGTAAGCCACAAATTGAATCCATTATGTTTTTCTCTAAATAGAGGCTATGACTGTCTAGTAAATCGCCAAATGTTTAATTTTGTTAATTTGAATTAGTATTTCGTGTAAATTTATTCTTTAGTTTGATACATTAAAAACCCATAATAGTGAAAGACAAGCCATATTTAATCCATTTCGCCAATATTTATCGAATATCATCGTCGAAACCAATTTTGTGATTTCTTAAATCACTTATTAATTTAGTAACAATAATTTTATATAAAACTGTGCCAAATATTACTTCAAATTTTTACAATAACATCTTCACAATTTTTTTGTTTATTTTCTCCTCTTTTTTTGTTTTTCTCCACCTGACCTGACCTTGTAAAGTTCCACAAAAGACTTTTATAAATTTCATTGCTATTTGTCAATTTTCAAAGAGTGAGAAGCAGAAATCATGTCTATCAAACAAAACCTTTTTTCTCGTTTATTTATTTTATTTTTCTTGTAGAATAGTTTTGGGTTTTATCCTATTTTTAAAACCTGATTTACTTAACGTAATAAATAATTTTATGATGGTAATGTAATACCCAAGTGTCAGAGTTTTCAGGTCGTATTTACAGCCTCTGACATGACCTAACGGCCATTGGTGGCCAAGGCCAATAGCTTAACGTCTCCTCCAAAAAAAAAAAAAAAATAGCTACAATTAGTATAGTAACTAAAGCAAGTCCCGTTAAAACATGAGCAACTCTAAAAATCTTCTATCCTTCGTTAAACCCAAAAAAAAATAGAACTATGTATGTACTGGGTGGTTTAGCACAGCTTCCGTCTTCTACAACCCCGTTATTAGTTAAATTAGAATTTTGATATTTTATAGAAATTATATGTATTATAGGGCGCATTTCAAGCAAATATATTTAATATCTATTTTTTTCTTATATCTAATATATCTTACCTATTTTTCTTGAAAAATAAATTTTCCGTTTTTACACATTTTTATATTACCTACCTGGAATTGCATAATATTTTAATAAAACAATTTTTGAAACTGTAAGTACAATAGCGGAAATACTTGATAGTCAATTGACACGTTTTGATAGTAAGACTAATTGCTCAATTATGAATATTATTAACCTTTTGTAATTAAGCTGTTAGTTACTGTCACTACTTCTTAACTTCTTTCATCAGTTAGCTCGAAATGCTTTTTGCAGCGGAAGA
The DNA here is from genome assembly GCA_029207805.1 of Tribolium confusum. Lineage (NCBI taxonomy): Eukaryota > Metazoa > Arthropoda > Insecta > Coleoptera > Tenebrionidae > Tribolium > Tribolium confusum. The sequence goes on along the minus strand of JALGAY010000009.1, from coordinate 20,893,794 downwards.
CCTCTTAAAAGTATCCACTCAAAAAACTTAAAAATATTATTTGTTACACTCTTTTATCTCGTCACTGTACTTTGGAGAAAAGCTCCTTTTAATTTTTTTTTTTTGTAATTTTCTGATTGTCGACTGTCTTAAGTAAGGGAAGACCTTGCACACTTAGAACTAAGCTATTCTCGTGATTAATAATAGTTAAAATACTCACTAATGCGAGAAGTTCTTGATTTGAATCCACTTCATACAACAATTTTCTTGCAAAAATTAAAGCCATTGACATTGTAATAGTATATGACACCATTGTTATAACAAAAGCATCGACTAAAATATTAGGTAATAAATGGATAGCCGGAGGTGTAAAATCCGGAAACCTATAATAAAACAGTTTAATAAAACTTTTTACCAAATTTTAAAATTACCCTGTTGGTATATGTCCTACAACTGATATATCGTATTGAGTGTCTAAATTGAAAAAATAACTCGCAGCAGTACCCAAAACTACCGCAACCAATTCGATAGGAAACGGAATTTTTGTTTTCTTTGCCAAAAATGGCTGAAAAAATATAAAAATCAGAAATTTTCCAAAAAATAATAAAAGTGGGAAAGGATTCGGGAAACGCTTATACGAGCTTGATCTTGTGAGATTGACAAAAATATATAAATAATAAAACCTTATATATCTATACAAAGTGAGTAAAAGTATGGAATAAAATTCATATTTTCTAAGTTAATGTTGTTTCAGAGGGGACATCCGAACTGCGGTTAGAATTTAACCAGGTAAATGAGTCATTACCAAAAAATATTTTAGGGACCGAACTGCGGTGCGCTCTGAAACACCGGGGGGTTCGAAAATCCTAATCTTATTATTGGTGATATTAGCTTAGTAGTGTATAACAGATTTTTTTTTCTTTGCTTGTGGCATGAACAGCAATTTATCAATAAACGTACAAAAATAAATTTGAGTCTACCTAAAATCTCAAATTTAAGCAGGAAGTTTAGTTTCTAGTTTAAACCTTAATCATGTTTTTTAGATTTGTGATAAGCAAATTTCCATATTCAGATAAAATACCAAAATTTCCAAAATTACTTATTTGTATCCTTTCCGGCTAGTTTCCATAGTTTGGTCTTAATTTTATTTAAACTTTTGCTTATAAATTTTTGTCTATAAAAGTTAGAATCAAAAGCTTTTAACACAGTGGTAGATAATATCTATTATTCACTACAAAAAAGCTCTTTACAAAATTTTTATAGTATGTACCAGGTGATTCAAGTTTTACCCGCACCCCCAAATTACTGTTTTATAAACACCAAAAAATTATTTAAAAAAATGAGGTTGATTTTTACATATAGAAAAAGACTTGAACGAATTTTCAAATTGTTTACTTCTACGGTTAGTTTTTTAATTATGCCTAATTAATTATAATTTTAGGTAAATGAGTTTTGTGTGTTGGTGTACTTTGATACAATGCATTAAAATGTCTAATTACAACGATTTCTAACAATTTAAAAAAAATCGCAGACTTATTGTGCTACACATTTGTGATTAATTGATATCAAAAACAAACAAAAAAAAATTTTTTTAATTTTTTTTTATAGGTTTTATTGATATTCTGGTTTTATTACTTTATAACGACGTGGCTCCCCACTGTAAATGAAACCGCAGTTAGAACAGGGATTAGGTTCAGACAGGTAGGCAGATACACTTCAACCGCAGTTCGGACGCTACCTGAAAATCCACCGCAGTTCGGACGCACCGGTTTCAGAAAAACGCCGAGACAGGTCAATTTTATATTTGTATTGCCCACGTTTTTCACTTATTTTCAATTTTTTTGGTCAACTGGTTTTTTGCTGTGACGTAATGGATGTTTTTTTTTAAATAGCAACTCCTGATTATGGTGTTGAATATTAAAACTTTTTTTTTCTGCGTATAACGGTATAACATTTGTAGAGTCTACAATAAAACCTTTAAGTAATTTAATCAATTTAAATGTTTTATTAAATGTTTCAAAATAGAGGCGATTTTTAACAGAATTACTGAACTTAATGTTCAAATTGACGTCCTTCCGTTTCTTGGTAATAATACAACCAATTTCCGAACTCCGTTAGCACATTATTTATCATTTTTTGATTGATTAGGCGGTGCTGATTTGTAATTCTTTCTCTTACATCATTGATGCCCTAAAATCCTAAAATGTGATTTGACAAAACCACACTAAACATTTAATTTTTGTGGATGTTCTAACAAGAATTGGTTTCTCTCATCCAGTGCGACCCATATAGTAGTTAAGTCTTTTTTGAGCTAATCACATTTTAGAACCGTACTTTTTGACGTCTTATTGACTAGACAAGTTTATTTGGATGTCCTTTGCGACACGTTAGGACGAGCATTAGCGAAACTTTTCTCAATAAAAAAGATCTAGACATACCAGCAGCTAATGTATTGTTTAAACAAGACGGTGCACCTCAACACTACGCTCGCGGTGTCAGAAATTATTTAGATGATGTTTTGACCGTTTTTCTAAAGACCTATACTTAAAATTATAAATATTTGCAACAAAATTAAGGATTTAAGAGAAAGAATTACAAATCAGTACCGCTTAATTAGTCAAAAAAAAAAAATAGAAAATTATGTTCTAACGAAGTTCGAAAATTAGTCATATTATTACCAAAAAAACGAAAGAACGTCAATTTAAACATTTAGTTAAGTAATTTTGTTAAAAATTGCGTCTATTTTGAAAAATTTAATAAAACATTTAAATTGGTTAAATTATGTACTTACAGTTTTTATTTTAGACCCTACAAATGTTATACTGTTATACGCAGAAAAAAAGTAGTTTCAATATTAAACATCAAAAATAAAGATTGCTATTTAAAAAAATATCGATTACGTAACAGCCAGAAACCAGTTAACCAAAAAACTTTGAAAACAAGTGAAAAACGTGCGCAATAAAGAAACAAAATCGACCTGTCTCGGCATTTTTCTAAAAAAACATTAACTTAGAAAATATAAATTTTATTCCATACTTTTATGTCACTCTGTATAATTGTTATAACATTAGTACCGTTCAACATGTGCAAGTAAATTTAAATTTTTGTAACTTCTTCTTCTGCAAATAGTATTTTCTACGTTAATTATAAGCCTAATAAATTAGTCAGTAGTTGATTTGTCAAATAAAAAATTAAAGTTAAATTATTCAAAACTAAAATTTTCGAACATATTACCTTTCAGAATTAGAATGATAGCTAAATTAACTACTACAACATCCGTTTTTTGAATTTTTAGAAATCTGTTTATAGTTACCTGTTACGTCATAGAAGTAAATGATAAAAAAGTTGAACAAAATGTTCAAAATTACGCGAGGGCGTAGCCCGAGTTGGACAGCGAGAAAAAATTTCCTGCTATGGACCTCCGAAGTAAAGAATCGTAACTCCATTTTTTAAAAAGATTTAATAGTAGATAAACTATGCTAAGTACTTTACTTTTAGTCAAGTACAGCGTATAATTAATACTAACAATACTAACAATAATACAAAATATTTTATTTAAAATTAAAAACTTAATAAACTAAGTTCCCATATTTTCCATATTTTGCAAATAAACTTCTTTTTCTGTAAACTTATAGTAATAAAGAGACGATTATTTACTTCTAAGGTACAAATATAACTGCCCCAGGTGTATTCGGAAAAGAATCAATCGAAAAAAATAATATGTATGAGCCGAGCGATGTTGTCCTTTTAAAATTTCTAATAAATAATTTAATTGTTCGCTGTCAGAATTATTAATTTTTTTCCAAAAATTTTGTGTTAGAAAAGCGATTCTCTTTAGTGTTTTTAACCAAACAAATTAATTAATCTAGGAAGATAGAGTCCGTAGCGATAGCCTACAATTATTCGCTAGACTTCTAACAAACCATTTGCAAAATGCTAATTTTTTATATAATTATTAAAATGCAAACATTAATAAATAAAAAGTTACTCACCATTTAAAAAATCGGTACTTGAACAAATCTTTCCCACTTTTAATTATTGCTTTCACTTTTTTTTATTTCATAACAAACTATCACTAGAACCAACCTTCAACACTTCATTATTGAGCAACAAAAGAACAACAGAAACCGCCGATATAGCACAAGCATATTTATTCGCTTGTGGTAAAGCCAAAATCGAGTCGTAAATCGTCAAAGGAAATCCAAAGTTTCCTCTTCTTTTCTTGGTTGGTATTCCAAACAGATCTTTCAGCTGTGATGAAACAACGTGGAAAGCAGACGCACATGTAAATCCATTGACTAAAGTTTCACTTAGAAGAGTAGAAACAACTCCTAGTCTTAATGAGTACATCACTAGTTCTATTAATGCTACTGCAAATGTTACAGTTGTGGCAACTTCAACATTTGTATAAGGAGGTAGGTCTTTACCAAAAGGCGGATGTGTAGTTACTACAGTCCCGTTTTGAAGAATTTCAACACTGCTCCATTTGGTGACAACTTTGCCGGTCATTAAACAAATTATAGCAAAGGTCCCTGTTTAAAAAAGTAATTAATACTACATATTTTTGTATTTGGTAAAAGTGTTAAACATAAAGAAATTTTTGTGTACCTATAGAAACGTGTCTGGATGTGCCGAAAATAAAGTAGACTAATACGGGGAAGAAAGCCATGTAGATACCGACGACGGGAGGGACGTTTCCGAGAAGGCCATATGCCATACCCTATAAGAACAAATCAAAATTTTAAGATAAAATCTAAAAGCAACGTGATCAACAAATAATACTACAGGTGATGGTCATTTTTTAGTAGCTATTGTTTTGAACACTGTTTTTGAGTCAACCGCTTGCTTGCGGTATATAAATTGCAAACCTACAATAAAGAGAAAAGTTGACAAAAAAACAAATCCAACGTGTTAAACTCTTTCTCATCTTTAAGCGTGTCTACTGCCTAAAGTGTTAGAAATAAAAATATCGCCTGGCCGACTTTATTATGCAAAATGTAATTCTCTAAAACTTTATTCTTTAATATTTTTTGTAGCTTTGGCCGTTTGCGCAGCGTTTTAAAATAAATCCAATGCTGTGTAAATTTCAAATTTTCAATATTTTTTTAAATATGTTCCAGTCACTATTTTTTTACACATATTAAAAATTTTTTATATAACAGGATTTTTCTGTGTAACTAGTTTAGATTTTTAATTCAAAACACATTGAAAGATTTAGCAACTAATACTCTTTCTCTCTCTCTTGGATATTTCTATGTGGGTCCAAGCGGGTAATTGAATACTTCTATTATTTTACCTTGTAATTTCAATTAATTATCTATTTTAAATATCAATAGAAATTGCTCAAGTAAATAATATTAATTTACTAATTTATTTTAAAATTAAACTCTCGATGTACCGCCATATCAGACCTATAAAAATAGTAATTTTCATTATTAGGCAGAAAAGTCATACTGTATGTGCCAAATTTGTGGCAGTTTTTTTCTCAGAAGTACAACGTTCCGTAAATAACTATCACATAATATTTTAAAAAGGCCATATTTTGTTTAACCAGCACAATGTTTGATCAAACGAGTAAGCGAAGCGAGAAAATTTTGCGAGTTAAACAATAATATGTTTTTCATAACGCATTTCGTACAAAAATTTTCATAAAGCCCTCAAAAATTAAATTTTATTCTCAATATATTTTTTATAACTGGTGATATAACTAACTAAAAAAGTGATGTTTCTTTTAGTTTAAATGAAAGAGACGTTTTCATGAAAATGTTTAAAGTAATTGAGCTAACATACATACACGTAAGCATAAATTACTTATTATAATAATAATAATAATAAAAACCTTTGGTGTGCATAAGAAATGGAAGCCAAGGCACTTATTTATTTAGGTAACCCCTTACGACAAAAAACAGGTGCCAAAAAAACTCAAAATATTTTAACACAAAACATTAGTCTGGCAGTTTAACGGAGAAATGCTTCCAGTGTGCTTGAGACGAATAATAAAAAAAACTAGTCTTGAAAGATTATATAATATTCTATAATAAAGTTTATTATATTTACTACATGTGTTATTATTATTAAATTAAAAAATTTAGGACTAACCAAAGTTTTGAGTCATCTTTTGTCCTGTTATTTGCTCAACCATAATTCAAAAACAAATATCGTTTAAAGGAAGATAATAGTTATTTATAATATTAGTGTTAAAAGCAAGTTTTATTTTTAGAGTGGAGATGAACTTCATGAACAAAATAAAATCATTTTAACACGTATATCATACACTATTTTTTCTACAAAACAATCGGAAGAACTTTAACTCAATAAAAATAAGAAATCAAAAAATAATACCACACAGCTCGCAATGTTTATAAACCAAAATTTTCGTAGCAACCAGTTACTTTTAACACGCGTGTCAAAAAATGACACTTTTAACATCAAAAATGACAATTAAAAAGCCCACTTTTAACAGTTTTGTAGAAAAAAATAGATTTATGTTTAATTAGACAATAGTTGAAACATACAATTTGTTGCTGCGACTGCCAGTTCAAAACAAAGGTGTAACCTATAGTTTTAAAGCAAGCTTTCGCCTGTATTTCCAATTTAACATTTTTTAAGAAAAGTTTTCCGCTTGACAGTTAACATCAAAATATATTTAGTCGAATATAACAAAAACTTTAATTTTGTACATTATAGCTTCTGCTTACGCAAAAAAAGTTCCCCCCTTTCGGTAAACGCTTGTTAAACAGTTCCACCTATTTTATTGCTTCACCGGTCAAAGTCACTTAAATTGTCTTTAGATGAGTATCGGTGGTTTCGTTATTGTTTAAATTAATTACGTGTTCAGTGGTTCCTTTTGTGGTTGGACATAAGCTATATGGGCAACTATTTTTTGCCTATTTTTCTGCTAAAATCTAACTTTTCGTAACTTATAGGATATAAATTTAAATTTCAATAAGGTTTTGTTTACCATTTTTGTAGTCTTGAGTAAATATTTATGAAACCTTAGAGAGCAATACTATACTATACTGTATAATACAGCACTATGACAGAGAAATAAAAAAGTGGGAATAAATTTTCCTAAGGCAAGTTAATAAGTGGTATGTATAAAAATAAGCATTTGTTTGTTCAGGAACTTCCAAAAATATCTGGCACAAATTTAACCATAAATAAGAGCATATGCAGTAGAAGTAGAGTATCACAACTGGTAAAAATATTTCTCTGTGTCGCTTCTTAAAAACTTACACGTAATCAATATTGATGACTTAGAAGTGTTTTTTCTTTTTTTAAATATTTTTGAAAAGTTTTAACAATTTATAGTAAAACTGAATATACTTTGTTAAAATTAAATGATAATAAACTTAAATAAAAAATATTGAAATTACGATAGAAAACGTCTATGTGGGGTGTTGCCCACATTTTACATATTTACTATAGAGTTAAATAAAAAATTTGATTTAGAAAAATTTCTAATCACTTGGCAAAATTTTGATTGTACATTTACCAATTATGAGAAAAAAAACTCAAGACATTTAATGATGTAAATATAGCAGGTTAATATTAAATTAAATGATAATATTTTTTACAAGTGTTAATAACGTCTTTAGTATTTCATGACTGACTTTATAACTTTTGGATTTTGTAAAAAAATGGTATAATACATCGTATCTCGTTCAGAAACTATTTTATTAAAGTTCTACAGTGTATATCTCAAAAACTACAGTGAGCGGTAAAAGTATGAAACTATGTGCGTTTTTGCCAAAAATGTGCGATTGTGCATTTTTGAAAAAAAAATTTTTATACAGTAGGTCTAAAAAATAATATACCGACATCAACTCTGTTTTTAAATGGCACCCTATATTTATTATTGCATTTTGAGATTCTATGAAAAACTCTACACACATACTTTATATATAATGTCCTATACCAATCTTTAAGTGTTTTCGAAAAATTAATATTTCTATTCTTTAAGTTTCTGTTAAGTGTGCCATCAATATAACGAAATTTTTTATAATTAAAGTGTTAGTTATTGTTTTTAACAAATTTTTAACTGTTACTATTTTTTAAACTGTCAAAAAGTCATAAAGTGCTAGATTTTAATAATGAGTTCAATAATAACAAATTTGATTATTTTAATTCTATTTCCTACCTTTTAATAACCTAAAGACAGACATCCTACTGTCACAAAATTACTGGATGGTAATTTGAACAATTACCTCAAGAAAAAACTGAATATATATATTTTTTAAATGGCAATATCTCGAAAACATTTGAATATAGGTATAGAACATTATACATAAAATATGTTTAGAATTTGTCACAAAATTTAAAAACGCAATAAAAAATATAGAGTGCCATTTAAAACAACAAAGCTGATGTCGGTATCTAATTTTGGAAGACCCTATATAAAAAAAACAAAAAATGCATATTTTAAAAATAAAAGTGACCTGTCCGAACGATTTTTTTAAAAATAAATAGTTTCAAAGTTATTTTAGATGTTATATACTTTTGCCGCACACTGTATAAACATTTGTGTATAACAAATTTGGTTTTTAGCAATCTTTCAACGACATGTATTGTTCTGTATTAGTTCAGTTCCTATCATACCTACATTTTTTAGATAATAATGTATTGTTAATTTTTTTTAATTTTTAAATACGAAAGTAGTTCCAAAAATAAATTCTAGAATTTAAATTTTAAAAATAATTTAAGTACTATGTATTATGTTACACGAAAAATAATACAAGAAATTGATTTGCATGATTTAATTTACAAAACACCACAATACAACTCAAATTAAGCACCATTACACCGGACACCGTTTCGACTCTCCGATATGCGCACCAGAAGTGTCGACCTGCGCCCGCATCTCTTGCTTCACCGTTTTCCCGCGCTGTCACCTGTCTCTTGTCACCTGTCACTTGTCATTCTCCTACCATGACCCCGCGGTTTGACCTTCACCGTCGTTGGTATGCCCCCCCACCCTTTGATGACCCCCTTGTTTGGCGCTCTCAGGACCCCATTGCGCCCCAGTAGTTGAACCGTCCGTAACATTCGACCATCCTGAAACAGATTAATGTCCTCATTAATTAAATTATTCCATACTGGCCAACGTCTTGCTATTTCCCCGAGAGCGCGTAGCTCTCTAGGAGATCAAGCAAGTCGTCCGCCGTCTCCGCACGCTCGCCACAATGTTCAGGTGCGTCCACCCTCATTACACTGTTATAGCCCCTAAGTGAATCACTCGCCACAGTGAAGCGCCTGTTTCGGTACCCTTTCACCCCCTTCACTGCCATGATCACATAACGATCATTGCCTAGAGCTCTAGCCACCACAATAGTCCACCAAATCTCCGCGTAAGCTTACTATTGACACCTTCGGTAGTGGTATAGGTGGATGCACGGCACCAAATCACTCCTTTTGTATTTTGGTCGCGACCTTTCTCCGTTTATCATATGGCACCTTCACCATGAGAGCTTGCTCATCAATACCCCGTTTTGCCCTCCTGCACGTGGTGTGCACATCACCTCCACCCTCATCACTACCCACCAAAATCACTCACCGCTGCCCCACCAGAAGAAAACACCAAGTCAAGGGTACCTATTTGGTGGTAGCATAAATCTTCATGCTCCACACTATTTCGGGCAGTTTATCCTCCCAGCTGGACTCGTCACCAGGAGTACAGCCCACCAAAATTGCCTCCGTAAGAGTCCTTTAGACTCTTTCCACCTGCTCATTTGCCCTGAGCGTTGCCACCGCATTTATTACATGCATCACACCTTGTGTAGTCATGAACTGTCTGAAAGATTTACAATCGAATGCCTTGTCCTTATCACTCACCACTCTCCGGGGACCAAATATCCCAGATATGTCCCTCAATTTGTTCATCATTTCTTCAGCTCCCACCGTTCGGACAGCCCTGACTATCACAACTTCGTGAAAGCGTCGATCACTACCAGCATGTACGAATTTCCTCGTCCGCTCTTTACAAAAGGCCCCAGGTGATCCACATGTACTGTGTCGAATGGTTTGTCTACCTTTTCAATTGGATGAAGTTTTCCCTCCTTCTTACCATAATTTCCTTTACTGAAAGCACAATCGAGACAAGCTGAAACATATTTCCTAACAAACCTCCTCATTTGAGAAAACCAATAAGTCTTTTTAACCAATTCTAGACATCTTTCATACCCTGGGTGTCCTACCTCGTCGTGACATTTCCCCATCAAGTTAAATTTTGACATCGCTGGTACATACAATCGATCTCCCTCAAATGTTCGTCTGTAAACTCTCCCATTTTCACCTTGAATTCACTCTGCATCTGCCTGTCGGCTACTCCATTTCAGCTAAGAGCTGAAAATATGGCTTGAACCCGTTCATCTTGTAGTTGCACCGTTAGAAACCAGTCCTCCTCGTCCACCAGCATGTTCACCTCACCGATCACCGGATTCCTACTCAGAGCATCTACATGTTTCATGCGTTCACCAGGTCGATACTCTATGTGGAAATCATACTCGTATTGCTAGCCACCATCTTGCTCCCCTGGGGTTCAAGTCTCCTTTCAGAAAGGTTGCTCGTAGAGCCACACAATCGGTCATCAGTTTGAAGAGCACACCCTAAAACTCTGAACGGTTTCATCAGCTGCCAACGTCTCCAGGTTATAGCTGTGATAATTGTGCTCCATGAGAGTGGTTGCTCTGCAATAATAATTCACCGGTTTCGAGTCACCAGTTGCTTGTCTTTGCACAATTATTCCTCCTGTGTCAAGTTTGCTGGCATCTGTATGCACCACAGTCTCGTCTTGCTGTCGTACAGGGCTAATATGGGTCTCTCGCTCGGTGCCTGCTTCAACTCCTGAAATCTTTCTTCTGTTTGTCTCCTCAATCAAACACCACATTTTTCTTGGTCAGATCTATCAAGGGTCTCACCTGGTGCACCTGAGTAGACCGAGAAAAAGCCCATATTGCTTCTGTTTTCCTTAGCCCTGGTCAAACTCCTTCTGCCAAAATTTCATGCCCAAAATACTCCAGTGAGTTCTCCAAAAGATGCATTTCTCCAAGTTCAACTTAAATTCGGCGTCTCCAATTAATTTCAACACCTCAGCTAACAGCTGCATTCCTTCTTCCACCGTCACCGTTGAAATTAGCAGATCATCCATGTATACCAGCACCTCTTAGACGGCCTAACATCTTGTTGAACGCTGTCTTATGCACCGATTCGGAATCCATAGACACCGGGTGGAAACCCTGTGCCAAACCAAGTGTTGTATAGTAACATTTCCCCGACATTTTACTAAGTTGATCTTCCACCAGTGAGAGAGGATATCTGTTTTTCACCGTAATTTCATTCAACGCTCTGTAGACCACACAAAGTTTAATATCTCCGTTCTTGTTTGACACCACAACATTGGGACTCCCATTATCTGATTCGCTTTCCCTCACCACACCTGATTTCATTAAATCTTCCACTTCGTCTTTCACCTTCTGTTTTTTTTTGATCTCTAATTGAGTTAAGCCCAAACCACCCTGAGCACCCACAAGACACCAGGAATTGGTCTACTGCAGTTCCACGAACTTCGCTCACTCTGATGTATCCAAAACACATCAAATAAGAACTTCCAGTCCATTAGCCACCAGATCTTCAAATTACCATGCACCAGGACACTCACCAGTTTCGTCTCCCAGATCCGTTACTACTAGGATGGTTGTCTTTATGTTATTAGAGAACAGCACACGCACACCCTGTTACTAACACGGACTCAGTGAGCATATTCTCCACCATTGTCATCATTTTTGGAGCAGTATTGGTCTCTTCACCAATCGTCCTGTCCGTCTCGCACCACTTCGGTTAAAGTTAGGTCCCTAAACGCATCGCTAAGTCGCGAAAGCTCCGCTACACTCAAAATACTATCATTTGGCACCGATTGTCCTAAAATAAGATCAATATTAGTAGCTGTTTTTTGCATCACCAATGCCACCAATTCTATGTTGTAGTCGACGGCCACTTCAAGCCAATCAACTAAACCCAATTCACCATTTCATTAATTTTAAGTCGACAGCTACTCCACGCTAATCGACTAAAGCCACCAATCCACCAGTTACAATCAGTGGCCACTCCATGTCAGCTAACTAAAACAGACCCACTAAATCACCAATTCTAGTTAATGGAACTAGAACTAACTAAAACTCGACAACCAATTTGTTAGTTACAGTCAGTGGCCACTCCATGCCAACTAACCATGACTTACACAGAAATTCACCAGTTGTAGTTAGTGGCCACTCCATGCCATCCAACTAAAATCCACCCACCAATTCACCAGTTATAGTCAGTGGCCACTCCATGCCAGCCAACTAAAACCTACACACCAGTTCACCGGTTATAGTCGGTAGACACTCCATGCTAACCAGCTAAAACCCACACAACAATTCACCGGTTATAGTCAGTAGCAACTCCATGCTAACCAACTAAAACCCACACAACAATTTACCGGTTATAGTCAGTAGCAACTCCATGCTAACCAACTAAATCCCACACAACAATTCACCGGTTATAGTCAGTAGCAACTCCATGCTAACCAACTAAAACCCACACAACAATTCACCGGTTATAGTCAGTAGCAACTCCATGCTAACCAACTAAAACCCACACAACAATTCACCGGTTATAGTCAGTAGCAACTCCATGCTAACCAACTAAAACCCACACACCAACTCTAGCCCAATCCGCAGCACAAGTTTAGAGATAACCAACACCGTAACCTCTACCACATGTCACCCATATCACCGTAACCTCTACCACATGTCACCCATATCACCGTGACTCCTACTTCGAGAGTAAATCGTTGTACAACCCCCATACAATTATTAACACCTAAGTGAATAAACATGAACCTCCACATGTGAGGGAAGACTGTGAATTATGCAGGAAATGGTGTTCGCACTCTCCTTGTTTTTTCCACTTTTCACCAGTATTCTGAAAATAAAACATGAATCTACCTCCTTCACCCTCCCAACTTCTCCACAAATGACCCGTCATTATATTACCGAGATTATCATGTGATCATTTGTCACCACACCCTCTAGTCATTTTCTATCAGCCATGCTGATGCGGCTATGTTTTTCGTCAGGAACAAAAACCGAAACCACCAAAATCCACCCTTGTGACGTCAGGTCACTTATAACGTGTCAAGCCGTCATTTATATTCCCACACCTTTGTTTGACACCGTTGGGGCTTCCAGCTATGCACGTTTTTTTTCCATACCCTTTACTCCGGTTGTTTACGCCTGTTGCTGTTTTTGCTAGTCAAACTCCATTAACAATTTATCACCCCAAGTTGAAAACGTCCTCCAAGTAATCTACATCCATCACCGAGTCGTCCAAGCTCCAGGCAACTGTTGGCCGTTTCGTGCACGTCATCGTGTCATCCATTTTTCCGACCACACCCTGTCGAATCACCGAATCACAGATACCCACACAAAACGCCAAAATTTCGAGCCGAGTCTATCCCACTTCTGATCTGTTACACGAAAAATAATACAAGAAATTGATTTGCATGATTTAATTTACAAAACACCACAATACAACTCAAATTAAGCACCATTACACCGGACACCGTTTCGACTCTCCGATATGCGCACCAGAAGTGTCGACCTGCGCCCGCATCTCTTGCTTCACCGTTTTCCCGCGCTGTCACCTGTCTCTTGTCACCTGTCACTTGTCATTCTCCTACCATGACCCCGCGGTTTGACCTTCACCGTCGTTGGTATGCCCCCCCACCCTTTGATGACCCCCTTGTTTGGCGCTCTCAGGACCCCATTGCGCCCCAGTAGTTGAACCGTCCGTAACAATTATGTAAATAATTAGTACCAATATAAATAAAATGGGAAATTAATAGTTATTTATCATTTATAAAAAAACCGATAAACAATTTGAAATAACAATAATAATAGTGTAATTACCTATTAGCAATACTACACGTGAAAGTGAATAAATCCATAACAATTTCTGAGAAATTTAGTTTCTAAGTCGTAAATAACATGTTGCTTGGAATATTTGTTATTAAAAAATCCTTTTTCCCACTCCCACTCCTATTTAATAACAAGCACATTATCATAACTTATAATAAAAACACTCATTAAAGTACAAAAATAAGTTAATACCTACGAACCAATCCCAAAAATCAAAAACACAGGACTTGAACTTTATTTTCATTTTTCTTTTTTTTTGTTAAAAACATTTGTTCAGAATGTATGTACAGTTACCCCTTTTTTTTAAATAAAAAAATAATTAAAATAAGGGTCCCTCAAAACTCACTTGTTTTGTACAATTTATTTTTATATCTTGCATATTTTTTGTTAAAAAAATGTGATTATCCAACATTCTAAAAAATAAAATTCTCTGTAACTTTTGAATAATCATTTTTTTCACGATTATTATAGAATAACGGTGTTCTTGGTTAACTTTTATCTACAAAATAGTCATTCATATTCTTAAAACTGGACCAGAATGATTTATTATAACACTTGGGTTAGAATGGTCACAGTTAGCGCTATGTTTTTGTAGATAATTCCCCAAATTTTAATTTTACCACTTGTAATGTAACAATCATCATTTCAAGTAAAAGTAAAAAAGTGTAGATAGCATATATGAATTATTATAAATTGTGTTTATAGGTTTACAAAAAATTTTTTGTAATAAATTGGACGTAGGACTGATGAAGGCCAACAGGCTGAAACCAGTTTCTTAAAAATAAAGAATAAATAATTGGTAAGTATACGTAATTTGTATTGTTTTTAAATTTCTTAAAATAAACAATCAATGTCAAATTAGCTTAGTGACCAGCAATGTTAATAAAAAATGTTTTGTTTTGTTACAAAACAAATAAAAAATAATAAGTTTCTTAGCCTAGAACTAAACCAATGCTAAATCACCAATGGTAGCGCCATCAAAAGAGCACAAGAAATGTTACTCTATTGTAACGAATTTTCTGATCATTATTTATTTATTTTTGAATTTATAGGCTTTAGAAAAAATAAGCCTCTATTTAGCATTATTTTCATGTTTTTCGACCTATTTTTGCAATGTTTGTAACACAGCGTTATTCATGATTCATGAAGATGACGAAAGATTTATGCAACTAATCTTACATTCTCGCATGAGGCTTTGATAATATTTAATTTAAAACATGTTTTTGCGATCATTGTTACTGTATAGCATTTTATGTTGATCTGAGTGTCTTTAAGCAAATTTGGTAAAAATCTTCATTAATAATGAGAAGACTGACATGATCCTAATGTATGGGAAATGTAGAAAAAACTCTTCAGCCCCAGTAAGATTTTATGCAGAAAGATATTCCCATCGAGTGGTTTTAAGTGACAAAATTTTTCGAAGACTTGAAGCAAAATTGCGTTTTAAAACACCTAGTTTTAAAAATTTTAGAAAAACACATTTTTATGTAAGTTTTTATCTCAACTGAAAAAGCTCTAAAAACATTCTACTTCCTTTGTAAAATCTCCGACCGTCTATTGATGCTCTAGCTGTTGATATACGAATGGGACGTGACTTGCGATAGAGTACGTATTAAAGACAAAATAAGAAGGGACTCAAATTTAAATTAGCTTATTATGTAAAGTCATTAAAATGCACAAATTGTAACTACAATGCAATATAATAAATTATCAATCGCGTTCTAATTCAAGTTCAAATTCAAAACTTTTTTGCTATTTGAACGACTTATTACTTTCGCCGGAGTTACTTAGTTGTACTAATGTGTGTTTTTGTTTTATAAATTTTATCTTTTGTAACTCGACCTAAACTAAAGTTAAACATCATTTTTAAAAAAATGTGATAAGTATTAAAATTATAAATTTAAACTATTTAAATTATAAGCGCTATAATAATCATATAAATTTAAATTATAAGCGCCGATATAAACAAAAACACACTTATTGTAGAATATTATTTTGAATCTTGATCTTGATTTTGAAAATAAATTGCAAATTACTGAAAACGTTAACATTAAATAAAAAAAATTTCTGAGACAAAATTTGAATCTGACTAGTAATTTCAGATAGTTCACAATGCAATTTTATACTTTGTAAGTACATGACTCCTTGCCGCAATATTAATTCATAATAATTATGGAAAACTATTGCGGGAGCATCTATTAGAGCGGGCCAAAAAGAGCGACTTAGTCCCTGAAAAATTGACAAAGACGGCTACAAAAACTCAGCGTTTTAACTTCGTAACGTCCTCCCACCATTTTCAATAGACCAGGAGCCTTAATGCGTAGATTTGGTGGCATATGAATTCGTCATCATTCGGGAATACCTAACACTGTATAGTGCAACACTCCCATAATACAGAACTTGTATAAAGCGTATTTTTTTTTAAATTGCTTAGGCTTTATTAGAAGTTTTATAGACCCAATAAAATAATGTAACCTTTAGATTTCTAGAATAGTGCCTCTTTTAAAAAATACTGCAACTTAAAAATTGTAAATTTGGAAGATTTGACGTTTTAGGTCGAATAGTTGTTGACGTCATAAAGCAATTGTTTATTAGAAGTACTTTCGTAAATACTTATAAAACTGTTATTAGAACTGAAAACACCAACTGACAGTTTGTCATAAATTTGTTAATATTGATGCTGTTTTTTAAGCCCACAGCAAAATTGGCGCGAAACTTGAACAGTACATTTTAAACATTAATTTTATATTACAATTTGTCACAGAAAAGTTGAATAAAAGCCCTTTTATAATCAGAGAAAAACTGCTTTAATTAATTGCCAAAATTGTACCTATTACCTGTAAATAATATGTTATAAAATTACTCGTAGCATAATAATATCTAAAAACCTGTATATTTATCCAATAAATGTAAAATAATAAAAACTGGAACGCTTTATTATTATAAGTTGATGAACTCAATCATTTTTTACCTCATGGCAACTATCATCTATCAATATTTTTAATTAATTTTAATCTATTGACCTTTTTTGTCAACTTTTATTCTTTTAAATTATTACGAAAGAATAATCGTACAATTGCAAATACGTTAGATATTAACCAAAAGTCAAACAAGAAAATAATATTGAAAAACAAACAATATAATTTGTTTTGCGATATAAAATAATATGGTTATTGTTTATTCCCATAATAATATTGTATCTTTATGTCGTAGACAGCTTGTCTTATTAACAACGATAACAGTGATAATATCCGCGTCATTATCATTAAACATATTTTTTAAATAAAAAGTAGTATTCGAGAAAACTAAAATGTCTTGAAGAATTATTGTGTGACATTTGACTTGCTCCAAATTCTTTGTTATCAACTGTCGTCGCTAAATTTAGATAAACAATAAAAAAACATATTTTTTTGAATTACTGACATTATCAATAAATTTTGAAAACATAGTATTTTCACGCATTCTTATCATGTTTAATAATAATAATAATACAAAAATAAAAAAAGAAAGTAAAACCAACACAAATCAAATAAAACTAGTAAAGTGACAATAACGTTCAAGTACTACTTAATCACACGCCGGTAGGTATATAAAAACATCACTGATAAAACAGCTCACTGATAAACAAACTCTCCTGATAAAAATAAAAGATACATACCTGGGGTATATGCATTATTGCTACAGTAATCCCACTTATAATATCCCCGAAAATATTTCTCTTGCAATTGTATTTCGGCAACCATTTTATGACTGGTATTGACCGAACTAGACACTTTAAAGGCCGAAAGGCATGGAGTTTCTTACAACAATATCCAGTTACTATAAAAAATAAATAAAGACTTCGTGACTTAATTTAATTGTTATTACATGTGTGGTGTGGTGTTTCATAGTCGGTGTCTCGATTTAAATCTTCTAACTGATATACCGGTCTGTGTACACTATGGCGTACATGTAATCCCCCGTGTCCATTTTCCACCACGCTGAAAAATTTAAACAAACACACTATATATTGCAAATTTGATCCAGGCCCGTACCTGCCATACTGGCCGTAGGATTTCCGCAGCACCAACGGTCGTTTCTCGTCGCCCATATCACTGCCAACTACTCTCAACAAATAAGCACTTAAAAAGCCAGATAAGAAAAATAACAGCATGTGATTGATAACAAGACGATTCTTTGATTTAGTTCAAATGTCAGTGCTTATATAATTTGAGGCATTCAACTCGGCTTGTTTAGGGCACACCGACAGATGGCGTTGCGGAATTTTCACCCTTCTGGGACTTACCCGTTTGTGTCGATTTTGTCCTTCTTCATTGTTTCCGACTGTACATTCCGACGATCGCGCAATGACTGACCGATATTTCGATTGTTTTATCTTCAAAAGCTGCACTTTTCAGATATTACAACAATAGAGTAATCAAAGCCGATCATTTTTATTAATACGCGATAAGCCGGACCCCACTCTCAAACGGCTTAAGTCTACCAATTAAGTAATTTGTTTTAT
This sequence comes from Tribolium confusum, assembly GCA_029207805.1. Classification (NCBI taxonomy): domain Eukaryota; kingdom Metazoa; phylum Arthropoda; class Insecta; order Coleoptera; family Tenebrionidae; genus Tribolium; species Tribolium confusum. The sequence continues at coordinate 20,875,356 of JALGAY010000009.1, read as the reverse complement.
TTGTTGTCTGTGTCTTATCTGCTCGAATTATAATTTATTGTCTGCAAGTCCCCCATTACTTACTTAAAAAATTAATTAATTTAGCGCACCTTGGCCAAGTACACACGTGACCCAATCAATGCAAATTAACAACTGAACTGAATTGCTAAAGTTCTCTATAATAGTTGCGATGCCTCAAGGTTACGACTTTTTCGTAATTTATTATCATGTTTCATTAAAGGTTGTTTTAATAAACACTTTTTATAAATCTGCGAGGTTTGGGCAAAGGTGACCGTGGTCAAGCTGCGTCATCATCTTACGTAATGGAAATTACTAAAAACAGGGCCTCAATTAAATCCAGGCCGGTCCTGTCTACCAAAAATTGACAATGACATTACATGACGTAACGCCTTATCAACTTCCAAATCAAAAACAACGCGTTTATCACAATTTTTTTGATTATCACAATTTGTAATGATTTTTTAGATAATTTTAATTAAATAAAGTGCTATTACAGACCTTGTGGGAGGATAAATTGTTTTTTCTTACAGTTCTTAGGTTAGAAGTTGGATTGTGTCAATGGAAGGACGATTACTGTCAATTGTCATGGATTTTTTGCGTTTTGTAAGGGTCCCCCTAAAAATACATTATTTTTTCATTTGGAAAGTATGTGAACAATTTATGACGAAATCAGGTTAATTAACAAGTAGTTATTAATTTTTGGGTCTATAATAATTACTTTTGACCAAAATTGACAAAATCACGCTAAACTCATTAAAATTTAATTAAATGGAAGTCAAATATGATAAGTGTGACAAAAATTGACAAATGGGGCTAAAAACCTAACCTAAATAAAAGTAATCAAAATTGTAGTTAGCCTTAAATGGCCCTCAGTTACAAAATAAAATTTTGGTTTTATTAAGTAATAAAACTGAAATGTTATTAAATAATATCAAGTTTTAATAATAAAAAATAAAAATTTAAATTAAGCCGATAATACAGATTCCGCTTCTTGTCTTGTTTTGGTGAGGGCGCCACGTCAAGTACAGCAACCAAAAATTTCTTTTTAATTCAAATTTTAAATATTTTTAATTACTTGAATTACATTAATTACGAGTTTTTAAGTGTAGTTTTTTAAGTGAAATAGTTTATTAAAAAGGCAGATGAATTATTACAAGCCCCAGTTGTAAGTAAAGTCAACCTAACCTCAAAATTTGTAATTAAATGTTTTTATCAGAAATGAAGTAAATACTAGCAATGGAAATTTGCAATTGCATCAACAAGTACCTAATTTACTTATACCAAATGAGGTGCTTCAATTATTACCCCAAATGGTTGATGAAAACGGGAGTGTACTTTTAACGCCTCTTGATAAACCAAATGGGGCAATACAAGGTTTAGAAATTACGAATTTTGAGCCACAGAAGCCTTATTTTAAATCTGTGAAGGGATATGTTTCAGGTTTGTGTAATTTTGAATTAAATCGTATACAGGGTGAGGCAAGTTATTCCACCAAATTAATAAGATGAGATCTAAATGTAACTGAATCAGAGCAGGCTATGCCAGCGTAACTGTAATGATGTATCTAATGTTAATACAGCTTGCTCGATTCAGTTACATTTCGATCTCAGGTTATAATCAATAGGGTGAAAGCAGCAATGAATGAACATGTAAGGACAACGGTGATACAATTTATTCGATTTAAAATAATTCCGCTAATGCAAAAATTGTTTATTTTCAAACAGATAGCTAACATAGTAACTATCTCAATAATGGCAAAAATATTAGGCTTATATTCACCTGTATAAAGATAATTTAAACAAAAATTATAAACTGGGAAATCCTAGTTAATGAACATAGTTAATTAGCCAGTAAATTAACCAGTAAATGAACAAACAAGTTTATACACGAAAACAAGGAATTTGTAGAAAAACTAGATTAACATTTAATACTGACTAACATATAATATGAACTGATTTAACTACATTTATTGTATTTACTCATTTCCGGATCACATAGGAAAGCAAGTCTTTCTCAACTTCTGGAGTATTGATTACTTCTTTGAGCTGATTCTTTTTGTACCAAAGTATTTTTTTTTCAGATCATGTATATTTATCATATTTACTAGGCTACATTACCGAAACTTTGTACTCCCTTTTTCGAATATGATTGATAACCCTTGGATAATGATTTCCTTCATATGCTACCACAACATAGTCTCTAATTTTATACTGGCGTTTATCGGTATCATTTTTAGAAACATTTGAAACCTGAGCGTCATTAGAATGATTTTGGTCGTTTACAGTGTCATGATTAATTTTAGTTTTTTTATTGTATTACTGTAGTTGTTGGCACGCCTTTTTTGCACATTTTTAGCTTTTTTAGTTGGTGACTGCGTTTTTCCTTGATTAACCTTTCTTTTTCTGAGCGTTCTTCTTCTTTCTTTTCCCGAATTTCTTTCCACTTCAAAGCTGTTATTGTGAAGGGCATCTTGTTCTTAGCGTCCGTTTGTTTACTTGCTTTATGGTCAGTTTTCTCTAATCTAGGCCACGACAACTGTTGGATCCACAAATCATCTAATGAAGGTGAAGGATTGCTTCCTTCTTTTTCTGTGAAAAATTCTTCGATTTTACCTAGTGATTTTGATTTCGTAGCAAAATCTTTTTTGATACTGATATCATTATTCGTGTCTTCTTTGATGTGTTGTTGAGTTTAACTTTCTAAAAAAAATTCTTTTTTGAAACATCTTGGTCTTTAAGCTCTCTAAACTGAGAATTGTCTTTTTTCTCCTCTTAGATTTAGTTGCTTTGAATTTTATTTTTACAACTTTTTTCTTTATTTTCTTGCAGCTTCTGAACTTCGTTGTTACAGTTAGTCTCTTTAGCAACAAGCAACATTCCATGCATTTCAGGAAAATTTTCCATTTGTACAATTTCTGACAGTGGTTGCCTCTTTTCAATGTCTGCTTCTTTGAGGACAATATCTTCTAGGATAACGACTTTTTTTGGAACACTTTCAAAATCTGCAAATTGGCTTTCATCAACTGAATTTAAATTTCTATCAAGCATCTGCTTGTCTTCAAACAGATCTCCTTCTAAATCATTATTATCGTAAACTACACCATCAATTTCAAATGGCAGATTTCCTATATCAAAACCAATAGACAAATCTTTGTCAATATTTGTTTTCATTTCTGGAAAATCGTTCTGAATATATCCTGGTGCTTCAGATTTAGATACTTTAGCCTTAATTTTCTCGTTGAATCGTTCGTAAATGTTTTCAACTCAGTTGCTTGCTATCGATATATTTTCTATACCTACAATGCCGTCTAACACCCTGTTAGTAACTCTTCAACACTATGATGAATGTTTGTAGCAAAATTTGTTCACTGTCATTACGGTCTGGCATACATTTATAGTCTATAGCATCAGGATTTAACGGATAAAGTCCACAACTCTCAAAAGCTTTCTTGATAGTATCAGTAGATACCTTAAGAAATGCCTTCCTAAAAATATTGGTAAAATTTGTTTTTGTGATAGGTACGTTTGAATTCTCTCTTTTATGTTTTCTACTTTAAGATTTCTAAAACGTTTTAGAGGTTTAAAAATGGCTACACTACATGGTTGATCAATGTGTGTTGCGTTTGGAGGAAGGCAGTAGACATGAATATTTTTTTGTCTGCAAAAATCTGATGATTCTATGTTTAAATGACTTGTTTCCGACCGGAAACAATATCACAGGAAATTGTACATTATTATTTAGCAACCATTTATAAAGCACATTTATTGTATATTCATAGAACGTACTAGAAGCCATCCAACTAGAGTCAGACCTCCCTACGGCCTACTCAGGAGTCAAATTATTTACAATATGAGTTGGCAATCTTTTGTAAGGAAGTATAACCATTGGAGGTAGACTTTCACCATTTGCGTTATAAGTACAAAAAACTTTAATGCTTTCTTTTTCTGAATCTGTTTTATCCTGTTTTATATCTGTTTTATGCGACATTCTTCTTCAGTGGTTAGATAAGTCGATGGGCCCATTTTTTTTTTTCTATGAGAACTTTCTCTTTTATTTTATTGTGAAGAGTACTTTTTGGAATTCCATATGTCTTGTGAGCACCATTTTATGTGTTTTTGTCGGTTTTTTTAATGGTGCTTCGGAATAACGGAAACGATTGTATATTTTTTTGTCGGTTGAGCCCGTCGCCTAAAAAATTTTAAAAAATACGATTTATCTCTCATTAGTATATTATCTTATAAGAAATAAATCCAATGATGTGCCGTTCATTTACTGTTTTTCCCAATCTAGTGTATGAACAAGTGCTTTGCACATTTTTGCACCCCGTTCATTCACTGGATTCAGGTTAACTCAAGCAAAAGTAGAGGTAGAAAAGGATACAATGTCTTTCAGAGCTACATAATAATGTGTTAGAGTGAAATAAAAACAAATTTGGAAAACGTAGTGAATGAACACCGTGTTCATTCACTGGACTTTGATTCACTGGATTCACTGGACTTTTACTGCAAGTGAGAAGATAAGGTTAAATTTTCTTGAAATATTAGTTTTACTATCAATTTTAATCTAATTGCAGCTGTAAAAATCACTAAAATGCTTTAAAAATCGGATTAACTACTAATTTCTTGAACCTACCTTGGCAGCCATTGTAAATGAAGCAGAAAAAAATCACGTAAAACATATTGCACTCTTTGAAAAGAACGTACAACACATATAAGTCGTAGATAGCAGTACAGGTGCAATATAGGTATCTACATGAATGATTCAGCTACCCATGCTTAATAAAAATAATTTTTATTATTGGTGTTTTACTGGTTAGTATTCAATCACAGTTACATACATTCACCCTAATCAGTATTCTCTTAAAATCGTGCTCTAAAGTGCCACAACAAACAAAGTATTTTTAATTAGTTAATTTCAGCTCTCGTGGCTGTCAGTTGTGCTTGTCACAACAGTAGAATTATTAAACATATTATGTGAGGACATAGTGAAAAGCGTGAGGACTTACAGTAAGAAATAGGGCATTTCTACCCAAAAACTGGGTGTAAAACAGTGACATTGTGTTAAAAAAACAATAATTTTCAAAACTAGTATAATAATCGCAAAACAATTATTATTAACTATAATAATTATTATTATATACTATTACTATTATTATTAATATAAATATTAACTTGGTTCGTTTGATTTTGCAGCGACTTCCACTTAAAAATAAAGATTATGTGACAGCTTTTTAATTCTGGCCCTACTACGGTTACAGCGTTATCAGCGAATAACATAAAAGCAACATAAAATACTTGACAGGCTTTTATTAAATTCCTAGTTATTTAAAATTACAATAACCTGTTTTCTATTTTTTGCACAAAAGGGAAAGAGCAGATCCTGTTCTATGAACTTTACATCAACATGTTTATACCATTGATGTAATAGCCTGATGGATATTTTAATTTACAAAAAGTGATTAAATGTGAACATATATTTTTGAGCGTTGTAGTGGCAACGTCTTTAAACTTTTAAATGGAACTCGTGGTAAACCTGATATTCATATACCTGCTAGACGAATGACAATATCACCTGATTTTTTGAATTGTCATGGAGATGTTGCATTTGGAACGATAAATAAATATTTTGTGAATGTGAGTTTGCATTTCGTTTGACGAAAAATTTGATGTTGATTTTACTGAGCTTTTTTTTTTAATGGTAAAGAGCCCCATAGAGTGCTATTCCTTGTAAAAATTATAAGGGCTATTTCCTAAAAATATCTTGGCATCGGAATTTGTATTATTAAAACTCTGAGAAGTTTTGATGTTTTAGTAACGTTTATTCCATGTTTTTAAAGGCTATCTCGAAGAGTTTTTTTTTTAAAATGTTCTACTACTTGGTGCTTGCATGCTTGCACGGATAACAAGCTTGTTAGCCCTCGCTTGCTGACTATTGTGTGCGCACGTAAAGTTCTAAGGAACGGTCTTTCAATTTAAACAATAAACACCAACAATTCAGTTGCTGCTTCATAAAAAAAATTATAATGAAAAATTAAAAGAATATGTTATGAAAAGTCAATGTATAAGAATTAATTATGTTACTAATAAATAGCGTTTACTCTCATAACTACGATTTTTTGTATGTAGTTTACTTTGAATATTAATGATTCTGAATTCTGAATTACGACATTAATTCGTTTGTATGTGGCGTCTGTTATACTAAAAATTTGTATCCAGCAGTTAAAAAGTCAAGTTTCGACATACATTTTTGTAACGTTTTTTTTAACAGAAGGACATAGCACTCTAGAAATTTTTTTAAAAGAATTTTTGCATCTTCTGGACTGAAATTAATACTTTAGTTTCTACTTAGAGAGATTAAACTACTACCTTTAATTCCAATGGACTTAAAAGTGACAACACTTAATACTTTGGATGTACTGCACTTGAATTTGATGGATTTTTTTGTTGTTATATTTTTTGTGTTGTAATATTATAACTAAATAAAAGGCGATGCAATAGAAATATAGCTATAACATTGTAAATGGTAGATACAATACTCGATTGAAAATAAAGTCTGATAAAATATTTGATTTTATAAGGGCTCAAATTCTGTTAATTGTAGATTTAAAGGGTTAAATCTAGCAGTTTGTTAGTTATTTATGGGAAGAAGTTAAAACACAAATAAAAGATATACTCGCATCAAGTTAGAAACGAATATTTTTGTATTTAGTTTCTGTTGCGATAATTAAAAATATGTAAAGTCATTATCAGCGTTATGTGATATGGGATATTACAAGTATATAATATTACCGACAACCTTAATAATTATTAACCTTTGAAAAAAATGTGGATGTTTTTGTTAAGTATGGGTACCAACTTATCTGTAGTTTTATCTCTCTTGTTTATAATAATAAATTATTGACTACTAAGAGAGAAAAACAGATTAACACAGTCTCGACAAACTAAGTAATGAATTAATGATATCGTTTAGGACTAGTAGTAAAAAATAATTGCAAAAAAGACCAGTTTTCTTATGCATTAAGTTTTACGTAAAAAATGTTTCTATTTAAAATATGGGTATGGACAAAACTTGTCTACATTATAGACACAGATTTTGTTTTTACCCTTTTTTTCTGCTGTTATTTAACGTTACGTAATATTATTACTATAAGTCAATATGTAATCTATGATAATTGACGTGGCTTTTATTTATCGAAAGAATTTAACAACTTTTTGCAAATAATATTATTTTGATAAAAATTTATATAAACGTATAATGTATGCATGTTCAAAGATAAGACTTATCTTGCGCACGTATCACCAAACACTCCTAGATTTCCGCTCTTACTTTATTTTATCAACCAACAGTTAATGACTGACAACAATTAGTTACTTAAATTTAGAATTTATGAAAAAATGTAATTTTTGAAATAGTTTATAAATCAAGGTGATATTAGGTATATCCACATTTTTTCTTTTTTTTAATTTTAGACCATACCTTTGGGTGGTTACATACGATAATTTCTAATTAATTTGATCAGTGAGAAAACTAGGTTTTTATTATGATTTTTTTATGACGTAAATTCATTTGTACGTAACCGCGGGTATACTTACCAAAAATTAAAAATTGATTTCTATCTTTGTATATAAGTTGCCTAAAAAATTCTGTAACTTTCTGCCATTTATGATTTAATAGACGAATAAAATATCAGGTGATTTAAAAGTAACTTTTAAATTTTAAAACAGATTTAAGCAACTGATGAAAATCTGCAAAAAATTTTTTATTATATGTATATGAGTGATAAAAAAATTATAGATCTTCAAAAACAGTTTCCTCTGCTAGATATACGAGTATATCTGGCGAAGGGAACTGTCATAAATCAAGATCTATCTTTACGGTGGTTTCCCTGTTCATTAACTGAACAATGGCTATTCTTTGGTTTATAGAATGGTCTTAAAAAGCCGGCCCACTTTTAGATATTTTGAGTATAAATCTTAAATTTTAAATTTCTCTGTAGCTGACGTAGTTTCCTGATTCTGTCACATAAAAGTAAAGACATGTTTTTCGTAAGCGCATTTTTGTTTACATAAAATAAAAAAAATGTGAGAATTCCATTTAAAACTTTTTAACTAATGTTGAAAACTAAATTACCTAAAAAATTACAGTGGGAAAACTACTAGTGGAGATTTATTGTGATAATACCACGTCGCTATGGAAATTATATAAGTGATTTGATACAATCTTTTTTTTTAGAAATTCTCATGACGAATCACATTCATAGTTTAATTATCAAAAAATTTTGATTTTGTATATCTAATGTTCCTTGATGTTATGCTAGAAAATTTAAGCTCGCACAAGCGCTCGCTAAATTTTAGATTTTTATACTTTATTTTCTAAAAAACGCTATAGTTTAGCCAAAAAACACTTGGTTCCATACTTGTTAAGCTTGTGTATAAGAAACTCAATGTTTACGCTGTTCCAAGCTCTCCATATTTAAAAAAGTGATCTGAATAATATACATAAAATAAAAAAAAATGTAAACAAAAACAGACTATTGTTTGTATTAGATAAAAAAAATTAAAATTACATCAAAACCAACATCAGTCATGTTCTGAATTTAAGGTATTATAGTTGGCTTAAGTTTTTATGAGTTAAAGTATAGAAAATCACTTAACAAGTATTTATTTTAAGATTATTTAAGTAAGATTTTAAAAAAATATCCTTTTAAATATTGAATATCTTTTACTGCTATTATAAAAGCAAATAATCCACTGGTTTTAGATCAAGGACTGTTTGATTTATCGGTGTACGTGAGCCAATTTGTTGTAAGTTTTTCGAAGATTAGCTAATTCTTCAAATAGTTTAAGTTTCTATTTTGTCTGTTTGGTTGTTTTTTTTTAATAAAGACAGTCATACCATATACGTGGGTGTATAGAGTACGTTACATAAATAGAGTTGTAACATAGACTTATTCGGGGTTTAATTTTATTTAAAAGAGTTTGATTACACCGAAAGTTCTGTCCAAAACTTTTTAATCAATAAGACGTGTCAAAATTTAAATTTTAGGCTAATGAATTACGCTTGAAATCTATTGGCGGAGAGTTATCGGAATAATTCACGTCGCTATGTAAATTAACACCTTAAAACTGGTAGAAATTTTTAAGGGGGTATTCTGGTGTAGAAATTTAAAAAAAATATATATTTTTTTGATATTTTAAAAGTTTAACCTTTCAAGAATATGTTCTTAAAAGGATTTATTAAAATATTAATTATTTTCAGAGATATAGTCATTGTAGACCGGAACGAATCTACCTAACGAGTCTACCTAATTTTACCCGAAACTTTATTAAACGCGTTTTTCTCAAAACTACATTTTTCAAAGAATTTGTTATGATTTCTCAGGTTCTACTTAACCGATTTACTTGAAATTTGGTGTGAGTGTTCTCAATACATGTTTCTATCGTACTAACTATTATTATAACAAAATATAAAATTTTACTATTTTTTAAAAATTTCGAAATGGCAAAAAATAAGACAAAAATTTTTCTTTTTTTCGGACAACCGGAATTTAGCAAAAAAAAATTTTTTCCCTACTTTTTCTTAGTACAATAGCAGCATTCATCTAAATTAATAACACTAGTCAACAAAGGAATTATTCTAACTTTGATAGAATTAGCTAAATCTTATTTTATTTAGTATTTGGAATAATACTATAGGCGGTTAAATCGTAACTTAGCTCTAGTTTCAAAGTAATTTAAGATAATGTTATTCTCTTGAAAACATTGAATTCTACTATCAATCGTAAACTTTTTGTAATGTATTTTACCGTTATTTTACTATTATCTGTAAAAACAATAAAATATTTTGACGTCTACTGTTAGAATAAAACATTTTGTCAGTGAAGTGTACAATTTTGTTACAAAATGCCGCGAAATTGTGTTAATAATGCCGTTAATTTTTGTTTTATTTGTGGAAATGTGACATTATTGCCACAAAAACAAAATAAAATCCCAAAAGTGCAAGAACTTTACAAGTCTTGTTTTGGAATTTCGATGAAACATCTCGATAAGTCATGGATTTCAAATATATGTTGCAATTTTTACTTTTTAAATCTGTACCAGTGGGAGAAAGGAAAAATTGAGAAAATGCTTTTTGGGGTTCCTACTATTTGGCACGAACCAACCAATCATATAGATGATTGCTATTTTTGTAACCACATCCCTTACAAGTAGTATATCTAAAAAAAATGTTGTTTATCCTAACGTGGCATCAGTTACAAGACCTCAGATACTTTCATAACTTAGCCATCATCTGGCGAAATCGAAGATGAATTTGATGAATGTACTACTATATCTAGCTTCCAGTTTTCAAGATCTGAAACTTCTGATAGTGAGTTTGTTTCTGATGAACATGCGATTCTGCATAAAATAACTCAGGCGGAATTAAATGACCTTATAAGAGAACTAGAACTACCAAGAATCAAGGCTGAACTTTTGGGGTCCCGGTTAAAGCAGTGGGATCATTTAGACTCTGTCATCTCAATTTCATATTTGCGTATCCGTTCCAAAACTTTGGTACCTTTTTTAAAACAGAAGGCGCATTTACAGTGTGTACTGGGGTTGAAAGATTAACGGAAGCACTTGAAATAAACTAAATAGAAAAAGACAGGCAAAAAGACGCCGTACTTAGCTGTTTTTTAAGTAAACTAATTTTATTTTAATTTTTTATTATTCTTAATTATGTTTTGTAAATTTCTTAAGCTTTTGATCGCGTTTCTTATATATAATATTAATAAATTGTTTAACTTAATCTTTAATTTTGCTCAAATATGAATATTTCTTACAGTAAAACATAAACATTCTTATTTGAGCTAAGTTACAAGTTTATTGCTGTTTATTACAAATATGAAGCTAAAATAAAATTAAAAAAATATGATAGATCAAAGTTATAGAATAAAGTCTAAAATTTGTTGACTAGTGTAATTTTTTCTAGTTTTTTGTGTACACACCAATATAACGACGCAATGATTACTTTTAACAATAATCTTATAATGCGCATGATTGACGTAGGGGTTGTTGGCTATCAGCGGCGTACTTCCAACCCTTGGTCTTGGTACTTTCTCTTTTCTAACGAAGAGCGTCCGTTTGCACGTGTTAATTAAATTACTATTTTTCTATTAGTATATTGTCTATTTTGGTAAGTACAAACACTAAACACTACAATCACAAACTTTTACTAAAGAAACAGTCATTTTTTTTTATTATTAAAAATAAGAATCTAGTCTACAATGAGGAACGTATGTTACGCCATTGGCAAAGAGTATAAACTCCTCCCTCTAAAATTCGGCTCAGATATTCAATCCCGCCCATGTACCTCTTACAAACACACACTCTAGTAATAATTTTGTTAATTGTTCTAATTTTGCCTAGAGAAGTTAATTAATTTTTGGCTCAATTATTGATTCCAATAGTTAATCTGTAAGTTTTGCTTTCAGCTGAAGCATTTATTTCATCGTTCGTTGTTATATGAGAACCTTATGCTGGGTTAAAATATAACCTTGTATATAATTAATTGTATTTGAGCTTTCAGCCAGCTAAATTGTTTAATAATTTATTTATAAAAGTGATATATCAGTCTAGAGCTGCTTATTTATTTGTTAATCTTTTATTTTAACCAAGTGAACTATTGCCCAATTGGCTATTTGATTCTTCTCTTCAATCGTTTTAAGAAATTATAATCTTTTGAGCAACTTGTACGTTGATGCAATGTAATAATTAGAGATTTGAAAATCTGTATTTTTTTTACTTAATCTGTGCCTAACAGTTCACCTTGGACAAACTCGTCTGTTTTCAACAAAAGGATTTGTTCAACAAAAGAATTATTGCCTCATTTTGATGTCCAAATTACTATGTTGCAATACTGTATATAGTTTTTTTTTTCAGATCAGAATGGAACAGGATACGTTTGCCGTACCTGTTGTCGTGCTATTTTTAATAAAAACTATTACAAACTCTACGATGATCATGATGAAATAAATTCAGAAAAACGTTGTACTATGTTACAACAATTAGTACCTGAGTTAGACCTTGAAATTTACTCCGAGGCTGTTATTTGTTCAAAATGCTTTAAAATGTTAATTGCTAGTTTGAAATTTCGAAAAATGTGTCTAGAGACTGAAGAAAATTTTCAAACGTGGATATCAGAACGAAAGAAGTTTAGCAGAAGCAATGTTACTCTTCTTGTATTATTAGATCAGACGACAAATGATGATATAATCCTGAATCGTGAAGAAAAAATTGATGATTTAGATATTCTTCCAGACCTTAAGACTGATAATAATAATGTAAATGAAAATTTGTTAGAAGCTAACACTGAAGTTATCTTTTCTGATCTTGATGAAGGTGAAGACGCTGAATCAAGTAGTCTGCAAGGTTTATTAACTGGAAGTCAAATGAAGGAAAAGTTGAATGTAGTCATGGAAGTGGAAAATAAAAACACTACTTCCTCCGTTCCTAAACCAGCACCTAGGAAAGCCCCGAAAAGAAAGTATTCCTACAAACTTAAATTGAACAGTGATGGCGTTAAATCCAAAGTGAAACGTGCTAAACCTCAAGGGAGGGTACCCAAAATAGTTGCGTGTGAAATATGTGGGCACGAATTTAGATCTTTCCGATCGTACTGTTGTCATATGTACTCCCACATAGATGAGGATGACTCTAGACTAAAGTGTTCTTTCTGTACTTACGTTACTGATAATCCCAAAAGATTTAGCACACATTTAATGACACATGAAGAAAAGACATACAAATGTAGCAAATGTGATAAAACTTATAGTAGTCTTAATGGTTTAAATGGTCACTACAAAGTCAAACACCTAGGGAATTCATACCAGTGTCACATTTGTGGCAAGTGTTACAGTCAATCCATGACTTTATACAATCATAGTCTATCTCATGGCCTTGAAAATATTAAATCTAAATATGAATGTGAAACTTGTGGCAAGAAATTTCTCTTAACTCATAAATATCTTAAACATCTTGAAAGTCATAAAAAACCGACTTTTAAGTGTGAATTGTGTGGGAACTGGATAAAAAGTAAAGAAAATTTACGTAGACATATCCAAATCTATCATAAAAAAGAAAGTAAGTTTAAGTGTGATGTTTGCGGAAAATGTTTTTGGCATTCGAAAGGTTTACAAACTCACAAACTTCATCATTATTCTGCTTATGAGCATGTTTGTGATGTTTGTGGATGTAGATTTTCAACAGCTGGTAAACTGAAATGTCACGTGACTAGAGAACATGATGAGAAAAGATTCGAATGTGATTTGTGTGGGAAAAAGTTTAGCTCGATGGTAGGGCTTCAGAATCATAAGAAGACAAGCTGTCAAAATAAGGAGTTGGGGGGACAACGTCAGAAAGAAATTCATAAAGATCAACCAAGCAAAGACGAAGATGCTGAAAATGTTGAAAATAGTAAAGAAAGGGGAGATGAAACATACGTTGATTCGTACAGTGCTAGTGATGAATACAAAAATTTGTGTTTTGAAATTTCACAAGCAGAAAATTTGTTAAATTAATAAAAGTTGTTTTCTATGTGGTGTTTTATTTTTATTCTCGACTATTTTATTTATGGATTTTTTAAATGAATAAATACGTTATTAAATAAAATTTATATTCTCTAATATTTTTTTTTAGAAAAACGTTAAAGCCAGGTTGATTTTATTTTTTTTTATTGCTCATGTTCTTAACTTATCTAAAATGTTTTTTCAACTGGTTTTTTGCTGTGACGTAATTCACTTTTTTTTAAATGGCAACCCTTACTTTTGGTGTTAAAAATTGAATCTACTTTTTTTTCTAAGTATAACATTTATAGGGTCTGAAATGAAGAAAACTGTAAGTAATTTATAACTAATTTATATTTTACAAAATTTTCCCAAATAAACGCAATTTTTAACAATTAGGGTCGGTTTTACCAAACTCGTATGTTTCACCAACTTTAGTTAGAGCTTATTTACCAAATAAATACATAATTAAACTTAACTGAACAAAATTAAGCAGTTAAATTTTGTTCAGTCGTCATTTTTGACAATTTCCTGTGGTTGTAACGAAGCATTTTCATATTTACCGGAGCTGATATCGGACCGCCACGTCATACGAATACGTCATGCCACTTCTACTGCCATGACGTATGCTTCCCACTACCGACAGGTCACCTCCAAGGCGTCCCTACTTTTGTCCTCTCGTTTTCTTCGTCTATAGTCGAGGGTACATATTGCATTTTGCCGCTAGAACTTTACTTGTGGGTGCATTAACCTCGTAAGTCACTTTCTCCAGACCCCGTCACCTATTGGTATGTACATCAACCCGATAGTTTCCTCCTTCCTGAAACTGCTACCCACGGTGCATTAACCAGTGGGTATCCTACCACTCTTCTTCGACGAGTGCTCGTCACATTAACCCGCGAGACACGTGGAGGACAAGCTGCGAAGACGACCGCGCCGGAATGTCGGCTTCAGCAGTGTCACCGTTTTACCTAGACAGGATTTAATTGTTATTGAGAATTATTATTTTATTTTTGTACATAATTTTATATTTATTAAAAGCCTATCATAGATGACGTTAAATACGTCTTCTCCGTTCTTTTTTGAATCTTCTTCTGATGAAGACGTGAGGCTACCACTAAGACGGCCAAGACCGGTTTTTCGTATTAACTCTTTTAGAAAGTACAACGGTGATAATTTTAAAATGCGATTTTGATTTTCAAAGAATGCTGCTAGAGAAATTTTGTACTTAATTGAAAATGATTTAATATTTTTGAGTAAGAGAAATGATTCAATTTTCTCGAATCTGCACTTGCTTGCAGTTTTAGACTTTTACCCACTGGAAGTTTTCAAATGTGTATTGGTGATGTCATACAACATGTATATACCCATATTTAGTTACCTTAGATTTAACTTACTTTACTGCTACTCATGTTGTTTACTGTCATTAATTAATTGTCAATTCTTAAATCTTTTTGAATTAAAGTTTATACAGGGTGTGTCAAAAGTCGTGAATTTTCTCTGGAGGGATACATGGAAGACCGTCAAGGAACACAAAAATTTATTTAAAAAAATTTAATACTTTTTTGTTTTTTTTTGTATTTTCTTGAGATTTTGGTATTTTCTTGTGATTTATGAATTTATTTCAAATGCTTTATTGTTTCTTTTTTTTTTTTTTCGTTTTTCTGATTTTCTTTAACTAAGTCAAGACAATTTAAATTTTTTTTGCAAATTCAGATACTCATAATTTTTAAAATCTTGAAGTTAGAAATTTTATTTTTTTAAGGTTTGGGTTGTTTTAATAGTGGGAATCAGCCCACTAAAGGAAATTCATAAAGATCAACCAAGCAAAGACGAAGATGCTGAAAATGTTCTGTATTATTACAATATAATTCAAAAAAAGAAAGAAAGAACTACATACTTGTTAACATGGAAAAGTATCTGCATTGTGAAAGATTCGATACTGAATCGAACGCTTCTCATGCTGTAAAAGGATGGGCTTATTGGTTGAAAACCTTCGAGAATTTTCTAGAGATGACGCTTTCTAAAGAAGAACAAAAAGATGATAACAAACTCAAGCTGCTAAGAAACTACGTGTCTTATTCTGTTTATTAACTTGTAAATAAAACAAGGAAATATGACAACGCAATCGAAATATTGAATGACGCGTATAATAAGAAGAAAAACATTATATTTTCCCGACACCTACATTTAAAACAGTAACTTCAGATCAAAACAGAAACGAATTTATTTGCGACTCTTTCATTAAAGGGTTGCTATCGTCTCAAATAAGGCAGAGATTACTAGAAAATGAATCTTTTACTTTAGATCAATCTATTGACCAATCGCGATCTTTAAAGAGTGCTCAAAAACACTCTCATGTTTTTGACACTGGCTGTACTGATTTTAGCTCATTAAATGCTATTTACTCTAATAAAAATGCTACGAAACTTTATTCAAAACAAGTAATGATGGCTGAAGGTACTACTACTTAACGTTGCTTTTTTGTGGCAATAAGCGACATGCTCGTGCTATTTGTCCGGCTCGAGACCAAACATGCACGTTCTGTCAAAAAGTAGGTCATTTTTCAGGTATACATGAAGAGAAGTACAAAAGCCACATCCGCATCCACGTCCATTCTTGCTACAAGGCATAACTTGTCAAAAACCTTAATTTCAACAAAATTGAATGGAGTAACTGCAAAAACCTTTATTGATACTGGAAGCTCTGACAGTTATACACTGTACAAGCGGAACATTTTTGTTAAATTCAAAACTTTTTACCTACTTGAGCAAAGATGCTGTGTTGTGAAAAATTAAGACATATACTTTGTGTTAAGAAAATTATGATAAATGTTTTTTAAGGAACTTTTATTCTTAAGATAGAAGCAACAGTTTGAACAAGCAAAGAAAATTAAAGCGAATTTGCAAAATAAGACATTACTAAACTTTTACTAAGTAGGCCAATCAAATAAATCAATAATGCGTATGTCCTCTAGAACAAATATCAGCTTGGCATCTACGTGGTATGTTCGAATTATTCTTCTGACGTTTTCTTGAGGAATTCTGTCCCATTCCTCAGTTAAAGCAGCATGCGGGCGCTTACGAATGTTTCTATCCAGCATATCCTATAAAGCCTCAATCGGATTTAAGTCCGGACTCATTGCTGGCCATTCCTTTGTTTGAATGTTTACGGCTTGAAGGTTATTTCTAATGGAAGTTGCGGTATGTGGTTTTGCGTTATCCTGTATCAAGATAAAATTTGGTCCAACACTGTAAGCAGTTACAGCGTGGTCCTCGAGTATGTTGTTGATGTAGTTTTGAGCATTTAAAGTCGCCGGAGAATTACAAGATCAGTTTTTGTCTCAATGCTAATTCCACCCCAAACCATTAGTGAACCTCCTCCAAATTTTTGAACTTCTTGGATTGTCGCTTCGGTATATCTTTCTCCTGGACGTCTATAAACAAGTACCCGACCATCACAACGTGTTAGGCGAAATCTTGAGTAATCGGTAAACAGTGCAGGAATCCAATGCCGATGTTGCCAATTAACATGATTACGCGCAAAAGTTAAGCGGTTTCTTTTATGACGCTGTGTCAAAATTGATTTGCAAACTGGTCTTCGGGGTCTTAAATTTTCGGTTTCTAACAGTTTGGTCAGAAATATTTACCCCATGAGTACTTCTGAGATCGTTTTGTTGGTCTTTAGCTGTAGAAGTTCGATTTCTCATGGAGGAAAGGACTAGAAATCAGACTTGGTTTGGGGTGGTTTTTCTTTTACGACCTTGCCCAGTACGTCTTTTGTAATGACCAGTGTCTCTAAAGCGATCCCATAGCCGCTTAATAACCGATGGGCTTACACCAAGATTTTTTGCAATTTGCCGAATTGGAGTTCTATTTTCAAGTAAAGCAACAGCACGGGCCACTTCTACCTCATTAAGATACCTCATTTTTATGTAAACTTTGTTAATTTAACATTTGTTGTTATTTGTTTGTACAACTAAAGTCATAGCATGCTTGTTTTTGATTAAGCTTACATCAAACTCATTTTGATTTTTGTAATTTTTTCACACTAGTGCTTCTGTCTTAAGTACGAAAGTTTTTCAAAATGCCAATTTAACAATTTTCTGAAGAAAATTAATGTATTATTAAGAATTACAACAATCCAAATGTATTGCTTGAATAGTAAAAAAGTTAGGAGATTCACAAGAAGTGTTCCACTAATTTTTTTGAGCAGTGTGTCAGTTACTAGTTTGCGCAAATAAATAAGTGGAAGATATACCCCTGTCAAGGTGAATTAGCAATGGCATGTAACTAGGTTTTTTTCATCTCAAATAAAAAGGTATTGTATCACTAATCTCCAGCTCTATGACGTTCGTTTAAGAGCATCAAATTATCTCTTTTACTCGATTTATGTACTGACTTTATTATGGGTCAAGACTTATTAAAACTACATTCTCAAGTCAATATAGTGTCACGAAGCGGAAGTTCGTTAGCCTGCTAGGTCGAAAACCTGCGGATGCGGATGAGCTATTGCTGATATCGACTAAATGACTGTCGGTTGAGGCAATAGCTGGGTCAGCATTAAGGGGGTTGGCGAACTAGTGGGCTGCGTTAATCGTGGAGTTCGGTGGTAGCAGTGGAAGAGGCGAGTCGACTAGGTAACGAGTGACGTGTGCCCAGACCCTTCAGGTGTGAACGATGTCGATGTAAGTAGCATTATTGGATCATGTACCATTTTTTGCGATCACCATTAAATTATCTTTTGTAATAAAACCTTGTTTTAATCTCAACCCCACCTCACGAGGTAGAGCCCGTGACATATGGTGGAGGCGCCCTTAAGTTTTCGGTGAGGTGAATCGTCACATTTACCTCAGTAACAGAGTAAAATGCGAGTATAAAAATGAGTAAGGGGGTTGAGGCTAAGAACATGGTATAAGATAAATAAAAACGTGGCGTGAATGTCGGGGTCAAAGCAGTACGTAACTAGAAGAAAACAAAAAGAAATTGAAGAGGAAGATAAGCAGTTCAAACCGCAGCATAGAAGTACGGAAATCGGGTCGGGTTCAAGTGATAGTCGGGTGCAAATTACAGTCGAGCCAAAAAGTCAGGTTTCTAAAGAAACGAGGCAGGAGATAGAGAGGATTTTAGAGAGAAAAATTTCCGAAAAAGAACAGACAGAGAAAAACAACGGCGACGACGAAATTGCTGACGGCAGCGGTTCAATAAGAAATCCGGTCGACGGTTTTGAAAAAGCTGACGCAACAAAAAACGACGGAAGTAACAACGACCGAAAAGTTACAAAAATAACAACAAAGATGGCGAATACGACGTTACAAGAGGCCCTTGCTGCGACAAAAACCCCGGCAGTGCCAAAGTTTTTGGCACCCCCCACGTTCAATCCTGCTACGGTAGATCCAGCGTCATTTATCGGAGCATACAACAGAGTGGCTTTAACGAACTCATGGGATGATAAATTGAAAATTGCATATCTACCGATATTTTTAGAAAAAGCCGCTGTACATTGGTACAATAGTTATGTAGGAAACGGATTAAATCAAAATAAGACGTGGGATGAAATGAAAGAAGATTTCCTCAACGAATTTGGAGGAAGTAACTCGAAGCAAGGAGCAAGGGTAAATTTTGAAACGAGACGCCAAGGGGTCAATGAGGACATTAAGTCCTATTACTATGAGTTACTTGCTCTGCAACAAGAATTCGACCCAAATATGAGTGACGAGACATTCCGCTCGTATTTTGAGAGGGGGCTACTGCCGTCGTTGGCGGAGACATTTCGTATGTTCAGTACACCAAACATGGAAAAAATCGACATAAAAAATCTTGTCTTTAAAATAAGCGATGTCAGAAAAATGACGCTGATGAATAATATCGCGATGGACAGTGCTTCGTTCTTTGCATCGCACAGGAGCAACAGTACACCAGCGCAGGACCAACAAAAAGAAAGAGTCAAAAAAGAGGAGGAAAGACCCGTGAGAAATAACCTTCCAACAACCAGAACCAGAGACGGACGACCAAAGTGTTTCATTTGCCAAAAACCGGGTCACTTCGCAGCTGCATGTTGGTTCAAGGAGGCTAAAGCAAATAGTACCAAAAAATGTTTTTCCTGCGGCAAAGTGGGGCACATTGCGGCAGCCTGTAAAAGCAAACCGAAGAAACAGGACCAAGCGAAAACAGAGAAGAATAACCCAAACGAGTAAGGACAGCATCAAGGGAGCGTCCGGATGTTGTCCTAACAAGTAACGCAATCAATTTCGGGACGCCACATAAGGTAGTAAATATAGAGGGTAAGGTAAATGGTAAAAAAGTTAATATAATTATAGATACAGGGTGTAGTAATAATTTAGTGAGTAAGGATCTCGTGGAAAAAATTCAGGAGAATAGCTCGGTATTTTTAAGAACTGTAGGTAATCACAGAGTGCCGACTTTAGGTAAGACGGAAATAACTATGGAATTAGGTTATGGTAAGTTAACGGCTGAAGCAATTGTCGTGGAAAAACTACCGGGTCCACTAATTTTGGGAGTGGAATTTCTAAAAAATCATAACGCCAACATAGACTTCGGGAAAGGAACGATTTGTTTACCACGAGAAGACATTGAACTAGGCATCACCTTAGAAACTGGGTCAAGCGAACGTAACAAGTCAACGATACTGCACACGACGACAAAAGACGCTGACAACGTAAATTCCATCAAGTTAGTGACATCAAAAGATTACATTATTCGACCAGGTGATGAACTGGAAGTGAATCTAGAGATGAAAGAATTACCCAAAAATTTTGAAAATTTGGAAGTTGTGAATAATGAAAAATTTTTAGTTTCGAGGGGGTTGATGTTAGATGTGTTTGAGGGTTACGACGAGAATTCTTTTCGCGGTCGAATAAGTTCCAAAGCAAACAGCCCGACAAAATTTTTTAAAGGAACAACTTTAGGATGGTTGGAACAGGAAACTGATTGTATCTTCGCAGGGGTAGTGTTACATACAACAGAGGAAAGGAAAAGTAAAAACCCAATACATCAAATCGAAACAAATGCTCCGAAATACAGTGAAACAAAATTGCTAGAGTTGCTAAATGAATTTTCGGACGTCTTTGCACAATCGATGAAACAAATTGGACGTACGGATTTGGTAAAACACGAGATAAATGTTCAAAGTTCGCAACCTATAAAATGTAAACCTTATCGGGTGTCACACAAAGAAAGAGAAATTATAAATGAGCAAATAGAGGAGATGCTGCAACATCAAATTATCGAGGAAAGTACGAGTCCTTGGGGATTTCCAGTGGTCCTAGCCAAGAAAAAAAACGGAAAGCCTAGGTTTTGTGTAGATTACCGCAAATTGAACGCAGTGACAAAGAAAAGTAATTGGCCAATTCCAAATATTGATGACATACTCACGTATCTAGGTCACGACACCAAGTGGTTCACCACCCTCGACTTAAAAAGCGGATATTGGCAAGTAGCTATGGAAGAAGAAAGCAAAGAATTCACAGCGTTTATAGCACAGGGTCACGGACAATATCAATTCAGAGTGATGCCTTTTGGTCTTTGTAACGCGCCAAGCACATTTCAGGCTTTAATGGACAAATTATTCGCCGATATGAAATGGAAAGAAATTTTGGTGTACCTAGATGACATAATAATTTTTTCTAGGACTATTGAGGAACATTTGGAAAAATTAAGGAAAGTTTTGGAACGATTAAAAAACGCGGGACTCACGTTACAACCGGATAAATGCGTGTATATGCAACAAGAAGTAGAAATGCTGGGATTTAAAGTAGGCGCTAATGGGATCAAGGTGGATGAGAAGAAAATAGATGGTATCTTAAAATTCCCTGAACCTCGAACCGTTAAAGATATACAGAGTTTCCTCGGAATGTGTAATTACTATAGAAAATTTATAAAAAATTATTCCGTAATCACCCGACCTCTTCATGAAGCCACTAAAAAAGATAAACCATTTGTTTGGAGCAGCGAACAAGATATGGCGTTCAAAACACTAAAAGAAAAAATGACATCAACACCAGTTCTACAGAGATTTGATCCGAGCAAAGATTGTGAACTTCGAGTTGATGCAAGTCTTAAAGGTTTGGGTGCTGTGTTACTACAATTGGGCAAGGACCAACAAATGCATCCAGTGGCATATATCAGCAGAAGTGTAACGAAAAATGAGCGCAACTTAGGGATAACAGAATTAGAGTGTTTAGGTTGTGTGTGGGCACTCACATATCTACGTCACTTAGTGTACGGACGACATGTAAAGATTGTAACGGATCACAATGCGATTAAATGGCTGAAAACTATTAAAGATCCGACCGGAAAACTGGCTAGATGGGCAATTAAGCTTAGTGAGTTTGATTATACGGTTGTACATCGAAGTGGTACCCAACACAAGGATGCTGATTGTCTTTCTAGAAACCCAGTGCTGCAAGGAAAAGAACAGGACGAGTGCAACGCCGAAGAAATACCAACCTATACAATAAACAAAGAAGACTTAAGAAAATTTCAGCTTGAGGACGAAGAATGGAAAGAAATTGTAGTCAACATAGAGGAGCCCGAAAAAACTCAAGGGTCTGTAGGGACAAGAAAAAGGTCGAAAAATTTTATGATCATAGACGGGGTCTTGTATAAAAAGAATACAGGAACGAGAGGTCTGGAAAATTTACTAGTAATACCAAAATCGTTGATAGGAGAAATTTTATACACTCACCACAGTGATCCGTTAAGTGGGCACCTTGGTACTACTAAGACACTTAACAAAATTAAAGAGAGATATTATTGGACCAAGCTCGAAAAGGATGTAATAAAATTTGTGAAAGGATGTCCGGATTGCCAATCCAAAAAAGGAGAAAACTTCAGGAAACCGGCAGGACTATTACAACCGATTCCAGTAGGACGGATATGGTCCATGATGTCAGTCGATTTAATGGGACCATTTCCAAAGTCAAGGACCGGAAATACGATGGTAATCGTGTGTACAGAGTACGTGTCAAGATACGCGATAGCAGGGGCATTAAGAGATGGTACGGCAAAAAACGTCGCTAAATTCATTTTCGAGAATGTGATAACGATATTTGGAGCCCCACATTGTTTTCTCAGCGATCGAGGAACGGTATTTAAAAGCCAAATGGTAACAGAACTTTTAAAACTAATGGGAGTGTCTAAGGATTTATTTACGACGGCTTATCATCCACAGACTAACGGTCTCGTGGAAAAATACAACAAGACTTTGGGTGGGATGTTAGCGGTATTTACGGCAACCGACCAAAAGGACTGGGATTTATATGTGAAACCCACAACGTTTGCTTATAACACCAGTGTGCAAGCAACAACTGGATTCCCACCGTATCTAGTAATTTTTGGACACTTACCACCGTTACCCAGCCAGACCAGCCTGATGGAACCCCAGCTAGAGAACGAAACCATCATCCAGCTCCGAGAAAGACTGTTGGCTATACAAAGTCAAGCGGCGGCCAACATAACAAAGAGACAAAAATATGACAAACAACGTTACGACGAAATGCATCGTGACGTTACCTTCCAGACGGGAGATAAGGTCAAAGTCTTTGTACCTGTAAGGAAGAAGGGCAAAAGCCCGAAACTAATGTGTAGGTGGTTTGGCCCTTACGTAATAACTAAAAAAGTGGGAGAAGTAGATTACGAAATAAAAACAGGTGCGAAAGGGAGCAAATCAGAAGTAGTACACGTAAGTAGAATTTTAAGATATAATGATCCCTGGACTTCGCCAGTGGAAGATTAATAGGTAAAATTTAAGTTAACCATTAAGTAGCTTAGTTATTAATTAGTTCTGTAGGGAAAAATAGAATAAAAGGTTTAAAATAAAAAATTGTGGGAAGAAACTAACTTTGGTATGTTTCAGATTATGCACGTTTAGGTACGTCGTACATTTAACAGGTATGCTGACGTAAAAGAACAAAATGGGCGAACAAAATTGAAGTAATAAGAAAAAATTTGGGCCTTGGAAGGAAAATTTGCTGTATCAATGAATGACTAGAAGTGGGACACGAAGCTGAGCCTAGTAGGGGACGGAGGAAACTTAGTGAATATTGGGGGTAAATAAAAAATAGAGACGTGGTAAAGAGACCACGGGAGAAGACGGATCACATGAGGTGGTCACAAATTAAGGGTTTCATGCCAAGAGGGCATGATGTATTGAAGAAAATTCCTGCTTAAAGTGAGGGAAAACTGAGACCCCAATGAAAATGAGTTTGAAGAAAAAAAAGCTGATGTGCTGCGTGATAACTAAATTTTTGTGTTTGTTTAAGTTTGCTTTCAGGTAAAAAAGGAAAGAAAAAAAAAAGTCAGTTAAGAACCAGGACCCAGGAGATACAAATAGAAAAAAATAAAGGCAGATTGAGAAATGTCAAGGAGTAAAGGGAAAACGCATAGGTTAGTTAATTTTTTTATTTTAATTTTTTTTAATTTAAGTTTATCATGAAAAAAATGAAAAGATAATCGCGAACGCGGTCAAGGTCATGTCGTATGTGGTTGGTGGCAAAATGTAAACAACCACATACCAATCAAGGTTGCTCGACAGAACGAATGACGCGTCGAAAAAAAATTCATTCTGTCAGCAACATAGTAAAGTAAGTAGTAAAAAAGTGTAATGGAATGAAAGAGCGTAGAGCTCTTATTTCATAATTGTTGTTAGATTAAGTTATTTTAGTTACTAATGAATGTTTGTTTTATTTGACGCCCAACGCCCACACGAAGAGAAAAACTAGGAAAACCAAAAAGCTGAAAAGGAGACCAACCAGGAATCAACAGCTGTCCTAGTGGTAGACTGAAGGGTGCGGAAAGAAAGCAGGCCAAAGGAAAAGTTATTATCCACAAGCAAAAGTTTTGAGATACAATCAAGAACAAGTCGCATGAGTCTTGAGTCATCAGAGGTAACAACAGCAGCAGCAAGCTGGCTTCAGTAGCCGAACATGGGCATATGTCCGACTACCGGTGGCAATACCGGTATACAACAAGTATCGAACCTCGACCAAAAAAAGAACATAGAAGTTAGGAGTAACGTTCAATGAGGATAATTGTACAAACAAAGCAGTACTAACAAGAGAAGTTCTGGAAGCATTCTTCGGATCGAAGCTAGTGACAGTGGACAGGAGTGCAGTGAAAAACATGTGTTTTCCTAGTGTAGACAATAGATAAGTGGCAGCGTTGGACAAAAATTTAGAATTGTAATTAGTTAGGTTAGGTTAAGAGCAGATTGTCGGGTCGACAATCTTGAAGGGCCGGGCATATGTCACGAAGCGGAAGTTCGTTAGCCTGCTAGGTCGAAAACCTGCGGATGCGGATGAGCTATTGCTGATATCGACTAAATGACTGTCGGTTGAGGCAATAGCTGGGTCAGCATTAAGGGGGTTGGCGAACTAGTGGGCTGCGTTAATCGTGGAGTTCGGTGGTAGCAGTGGAAGAGGCGAGTCGACTAGGTAACGAGTGACGTGTGCCCAGACCCTTCAGGTGTGAACGATGTCGATGTAAGTAGCATTATTGGATCATGTACCATTTTTTGCGATCACCATTAAATTATCTTTTGTAATAAAACCTTGTTTTAATCTCAACCCCACCTCACGAGGTAGAGCCCGTGACAATAGTTTTTGGTGGTTCAAAACCACCACTTTCAATTTGTTGTTTAAGTGTTGCAAAAGTAGAAACGCCGTTCTTGTTTACCAATTTAACTCCAGACTGCAAACTAAAAGCTACAAAATTTGGAAGACATAGCGAAGACGATGAAAAGTTTATAAAGAAAGATATTGAAATTGTTTTAAAAGAAAACATTATTGAAGCTAGTGCGTCTTCAGGGCGGGCACAACTTCTAGTCATTGTCACATAGTGATATTTAAGTTTATAAGTTGGCAGCATTCCACTAGCTGTTAGTTGCTAGGAGAGTTGCTAAGGAGAGTTACCAAGAGAGCGGGCACAACAAAAAAAACGTTGTATGCTTTATCCTATAATTATATATTATATGAGTATATTATATTGTGCTGTAAGAGTGTAATACTTATACTCAATAAAGACAATAATACATGGTGGCAGCGGTATAAAGAACCAAGAAAAAAAAAATGGAAAATAGTCTCAATTTGCCGGGAGCGATGCAGTTCGAAGGGAACGTACCGACAACATGGGAAAAATATAAACAACGGTTCACCTTATATTTGGAGGCCAGTGAAAAACAAACAAAACCGGACAAAATGAAAATAGCTTTACTACTCAATCAAATGGGGGACCAAGCGATCGATATTTATAACACTTTTAATTGGAACCCAGGTGAGAGTAAGGAAGTGTTTGATGATGTAATCAAAAAGTTTGATGCGTACTGTAAACCACGAAAGAACATTGTCTTTGACCGTTACAAATTCTTCTCAAGATCACAGGAAATTGGAGAACCTGTAGACAAATACGTAACTGAGTTAAAAAAGTTGGCTTCGGTTTGTGAGTTTGATCAAGACCCAGACGACTTAACCGAAAATTTAATTAGGGATAGACTAGTCCTAGGCATCAGAGACAAGGCGGTTCAAGAACGTTTATTGAGGGAACCAGAACTTAAACTTAAAAAAGCGCTAGATTTCTGCCGAGCGAATGAAATCAGTAAACAACTGATTGAAGAAATTAAAGGAACTTCAAATGTAGACGCCATTAAGTGTACGAGGAAAATAATGAACCGGGACAAATCAGTATCAAACAATTCCAACAACAAGAAACCATGTATGAGATGTGGGTTTAATCACCTCAAAGGGAAGTGTCCAGCGGCAGGGAAAATTTGCTTAAGATGTAAGAAGAAGGATCACTTTGCAAATCAGTGCTTTGCAAAATTAAAACCAACCAGACACGTGAACACAGTTCAAGATCAGCAAAATGGAAATCCTGAAACAGAAGATGGAAACCAAATGGTAGTATTGTCAATAAGAAAAATTGATAGTGTCAAATGCTGGAAAGAAGCCGCAAAAATAAGCAACAAATTAATAAACTTTAAAATTGACTCGGGTTCAGATGCAAATTTGATAACTAAGACATTATATGAACAACTGAATCCCAAACCTAAACTAGAGAAAGTAACGAGTTTGTTATTAAATTACGATGAGTCAGTGATTGATATAATCGGCAAATGTCAACTTAACTGCACTCTCAACAAGGTAGAACTAAATCTGGAGTTTCATGTCACAAGGGTAGATAGAGAACCAATTATAGGATTAGATGCTGCGACGCGATTCGGATTAATTAAACCGATTGACTCGGTAGGATTTTCGAACAATTCAGAACGATTGGTAGAGGAATATTCTGACATATTTGGGCCTGGTGGTCTCATCAAATGTAGGCCATATCATATAACCCTCAAAGAAGATGCCAAACCCGTAGTTTCTTTAGCACGTAATGTACCTTTATCTTTGAAGGACAAGCTAAAAAAAGAATTAGACACATTGGTCAGCAATAAAGTTCTCGAACCAATCAGTGAACCTACTGACTGGGTACATCCAGTAGTGATAGCTAGTAAACCAAACGGCAATGTACGTGTGTGTATGGATCCTAGAAGGCTGAACTCTTTTATAAAAAGAGAGCATTATCCTTTACCCACAATTGAAAATTCATTTGCAGAATTACATGGAGCTCGTTACTTCACTGTATTAGATGCATCGACAGCATTTTTACAGGTGCCCCTGGATGCTGAAAGTTCTAAACTATGTACTATTTCTACAATTTTTGGGAGATATAGATACAAAACCATGCCATACGGTATAAATAGTGCACCAGAAGTATTTCAGAAAACAATAAATCAAATATTCGATGGTATTAATGGAATAGTACTTTACATCGATGACATTTTGATTTATGGAAGCAACAAAGAAGAACACGATGCAAAGTTAAAAGCGGTGTTAAAGAGAGCTCGTAAATATAATTTACATTTTAGTAAAAATAAGCTCCAATTAGCCAAAGAAAATGTGAAATTTTTGGGACACTACATTTCAAAAGATGGAGTGAAGGTTGATGACAAAAAGGTTGAGGCGGTCAGAAACATGAAAACCCCAAGTAACAAGCAAGAACTGCAAAGATTTTTGGGAATCATCACTTATTTGGGAAAGTTCATACCCAACTTGTCACAACAAACAGCCAATCTTAGAAAGATGTTAAGCAAAAATAACGACTTCGAGTGGGGAAACGAAGAAGAAAAATCATTTTTAAACTTAAAAAATGCAATAACAACAGTTCCTGTATTGAGCTTCTATAACCCAAAACAACCCTTATGTATTTCCGTCGACGCTAGTAGTTATGGATTAGGAGCAGTTGCTCTTCAAGACAACAAACCTGTTGCGTACTGCTCTACGTCTTTAAATGAAACACAACGCAGGTATGCTCAAATAGAAAAAGAATTATTGGCAGTGCTACATGGCCTTGAAAGATTTCATTTATACACTTATGGGAGACGGGTTATGGTCCAAACAGACCATAAGCCTCTTTTGAGCATTGTTAAGAAGCCCATGGATGCAGTGTCTCCTAGACTGCAAAAAATGATTTTAAAATTAATGAGATATGACTTTGATCTTCAGTTTGTTCCTGGAAAGAATCTATGTGTAGCTGATGCACTCTCAAGAGACCCAAATACTAGTGATAACATCAACACTGAGTATTTAGAAGGAAAAGCAGCAGCAGTGCACACTGTGGTATGTGCTACAACTAAACGAGTGGAAGAGTTAAGGCAGGCCGTTCAATCAGATCCAGTCTGTATGGAAATAATAAATTTTATTAATCATGGGTGGCCAAACCATAAGTATCTTATTAAAGGTGAAACAAAACTATATTGGGACATAAAAGAAGAACTACACTATGCAGGCGAACTACTATTTAGGGGAAACAGGATCCTCATTCCTAAAAAAGAACGATTGAATGTTCTTAAGAAACTTCATTCGTCGCATCAAGGTGTGAATTCAAGCCAGAATAGGGCAAGAACTTCACTGTATTGGCCGGGTATGTTCAAAGATATCGAAGATTTTGTTTTATGTTGTGAAACATGTCAGAGATATTCAAAATCCAATACCCGACAACCACTACTTAATCATGAAATACCTAAACTGCCATGGAACAAAATCGCAGTAGATTTTGCAAAAACAAAAGGAAAGGTCTACCTTATTATTTCAGATTACTTCTCTAAGTTTACAATTGTTAGAAATATGAATTCGACGACAGCGCATGCAGTCATAAGTGTTTTGGAGGAAACCATTTCAAACCATGGTATTCCTGTAACTATAGTGTCGGATAACGGACCACCTTTTGATTCTAGAGAATATAGCGAATTCCTTAAACAATACGATATCAAAACCAGCACATCTAGTCCTAGGTATCCCAGATCAAATGGACTAATTGAAAGATCGGTTCAGACAGTAAAAGGTCTTCTTATAAAAACACTGAACACAGGTGGTAATATAATCAAAGCTATTCTAGATTATAACTGTACACCTAAATATAATCTTCCATCACCTGCAGAATTGTTAATGGGACGACGTTTGAGAAACGACCCTCTAACTACAGAAGCACTCCTTGTTCCTAAATATGATGTGACTCTATCAAAAGACATTTTAAATAAGAAACAGATGAAACAAAAAGAGTACCACGATCGGCTAAGCAAAAAACTTTTTGATTTAGAAATAAATCAGGACATTCTTGTACAAAAGGGACAACGAAATTGGATTCCTGGAAAAATTGTGAAAAGAAGTGAAGAACCGGAATCCTACGAAGTCACTACAGAAGACGGAGGAACTTACAGAAGAAATCGTGTACATCTACGACCATTAAGGAAATTATCAAGCCTAGGAACAACAGCCTCGTCAGCCCAGGAAGAAGAAACAGTGCGTGAAGTGCTAAATAAAAGTGAAGTGCATAAAACAGAGCCTAAAATAATAAGTGCCGACACTCAAGAGGTAAATCCAGGTGTGAGTGATTCACCTACCAAATCATCACCGACACCGGACATTGGTATAGCCTCATCAACGCCACGATCAAGACCGACAAGATCGACCAAGAAACCTTCCTATTTGACAGACTACGAATTATTTTAAGTTTATATTTTTAGTATGTCTGTGTTTCTTTTATTTAGAAGGGGCATGTCACATAGTGATATTTAAGTTTATAAGTTGGCAGCATTCCACTAGCTGTTAGTTGCTAGGAGAGTTGCTAAGGAGAGTTACCAAGAGAGCGGGCACAACAAAAAAAACGTTGTATGCTTTATCCTATAATTATATATTATATGAGTATATTATATTGTGCTGTAAGAGTGTAATACTTATACTCAATAAAGACAATAATACAGTCATGAAGTACGAAAATAACAAAAAACGCATGGTAATTGACTACTCCAAGACTACAAATAAATTTACTCTTCTCGACGCATGCCTACTCCCAAATATTGAGCAACTTGTTTCAAAAATTGCAAAATCTAAAGTTTTTAGCACTATTAACCTGAGAAGTGTTTATCATCATATAGCAATACCTAAAACCAAAAAACAGTACACTACTTTTGAAGCCAACGGCCAACTGTATCACTTTTGTCGTGCTCCATTTGGAGTTACAAATGGAATTTTATGTTTCCAAAGAGTGATTGACAACATTATCAAACAAGAAAATATGTCAGGCGTATATGCGTACCTTGACAATTTGTGGAGTAAATCTGAAAGAACATAATGTCATTCTGAAAAAAATTATGAAAGCTGTAGAGAAGTATAGATTAACGATCAACGAAAGCAAAGGTCAATTTTCCAAAAGTTCAATCAGGTTACTTGAGTATTTAATTGAAAAGGGTCAGGTCAGGTCAGGTCAGGTCAGGTGAAAACCGGAAAGGGTCATCGGACAATATCCACTTGGATGTTGAATTTGGACCCCATTTTTGAAATGGGGGACGACAGTATGACCTCCAGGATTGCTACAAATCACAAGTATTTTGTGAACATTCCACCACGTGACAACTGGTGTGAAAAAACGAGCAGCTTCAGAACGGGGGACTGGCTCGTGTGCTATACTGACGGGTCGGTTCACCCCAATGAAGCGGGCTCAGGAATGTCTATATGTGAGCTCGGTGTTGAAATTTCAATACCTTTGGGCACACATGTTGACGTTTTCCAAGCGGAAATCTTTGCTTTGCTTGCTTGTGTGACTGAGTACGTGCAGAGGGCTTTGTCAAACAGGCGAATCTACATTTGCACCGACAGTCAGGCTTCGCTACAGGTCTTGCAATCGTGCAGGTACTCATCGAGGCTTGTCTAGGAATGTCACAACAGATTATAGGAACTGGCGGAGTGCAACAAAAAGGTTGTACTTTGCTGGGTACCAGGACACTGTGGTCTGACAGGTAACGAGTGGGCTAACGTTCTGGCTCGAGAGTGTTCACAAATGGACTTTATCGGGGCAGAACCGGCTCTTGGTGTTACCAAAAGACGACAGAAAGATACACTTCATAAGTGGATAGAATCTCGCCATCTCTCTGAATGGCAGTTTCAAGATGGCATGCGGCAATCCAGGCTTTTTATTAAAGGACTGGACAAGGCACGCAGTGAAAACCTGATGCGTCTCAATCGTAGAGACCTTCAGTTAGTGGTAGGCATGTACACAGGACATTGCCTACTAAAAAGACACCTGCACGTCATCGGGCTCAGCGAGGATGAGATTTGTAGAGGTTGTGCTGAAGATAAGGAAACTCCTTTTTATATTCTCTGTTACTGTCCTGCATTTGCAGGCATCAGAGATTTACACCTGGGCTCTTGATATCTGAAGCCCAGTGCTATCGAGAAGGCTTCTGCGACAAGGTACTGAGCTTCATCAGAGGCACAGGACTACTGCAGTAGTACTATTCCGAGAGGTAGCACACAATGGGCGTAGGCCTCGGTGTGCGGCTCGCGCTACGGGCCCCTCTTTAAAAAAAAAGTTAAATTTGTTAGTTATATCTCCAACTGGAAAAAGCCTTTTTTAAAAGTTTATTATCGTGTGTTGATAGATTATAAAATTCGTTGCAACTTTTATTAAAATTAACCGTTATTAACAGTTCACTTTTAATCAATTCTGCTAACATTTATTTCGACTGTCCATTCATTTATTCTTTATCATAAAAAAAAATTTAAATTATTTTTTCGCAGTAGGAGCTGGTATGTTCAAAATAAACAATGACAAAAAGTTAGAAAAAATTACGGGAAAGTTGACTAAGGCAATAAAAGTTTTTGCTATACAGCCAACGTTTCGAGCCTTTTTTGGCTCTTTATCAAGGCTTATAAGTTATAACTTGTTCCTATTAACCGTCAATTTTCGAAATTATAGTACATTTTAATGTTCAATAGGAAATACCAGTAGTAGATCTAAATCCAATAAAGTAGACTATTATTAAAAATAGTAGATCTGGCAACCCTAAGCTACACTAAGTCAAGCAGTCCGGCCTGTCGCTTTCCATTCACGAACTATAAACAATTCTGAACGAAGACATTTTTCCGTGGAGAAAAAAGCACAAGCTGTAGTAAAGGCTTTAAGAAAATGAAGATGTTTTTTTATTGAGCCAACAATTACCCACACTGATTATTGATCAAGAAGCAGTCTCTTTCATGTTGACAAGAAACACTAAAGTAAAATAAAAAATGAGAAGATTTTAAGATGGCGTTTGGAACTTACTTCTTACAATTATGACATCATATATCGACCAGGTAATGATAACGTAGTTATAGATTTAGTCAATATATCAAAAACGTCAGTTTGTAGAATTATTCGTCGTGTAACAAATGTAATAGTAACATTACGATTTTATTGTATAATAGTTATATGTTTTATAAAGTTACCAGCTAATCGTAATGAAGTATTAGAAACTTATCAGAATTTTTATAATATTACCGGTTTTTCCAATGTTCTGGGAGCTTTACACACAAACTGTACACACATAAAAATATATCTCCTGGTGGAGAACATGGAGAACTGTATGAAAACGGAAAATTTTGGTTTTCAATAAATACTCAAGCTGTCTGTAATGCTGACTTAAAATTTATAGATGTTGTTGCTAGATGGCCTGGCTCAGTGCATGAGTCCACAATATTAAATGATTCGAGCATACGAACGAAATTAGAAAATATCAAATATTCCAATTGCTATCTACTAGGTGAGAGTGGTTATGCCTGCAAAACCGATGTTTCTTAACCCTAGAAGAACTGCAAAACAAAGATACAAAAATCACACAGAATAAGAAATGTGAATAAAAGAATTTTTGGTATCTTGGAAACGTTTGCCGTGCATGGCACTGGGTATGAGAATGCAAATTAACCATGTTTTTCCTGTAATCGTTGCTACTATGGTTTTACACAACATTGCAATTTAGTTAAATGAAGATAATCCAGAACAAGATTCGGAAATACAAGTATTAGTTTTCGAACAACCAGACAATATTTTTAATGGTTTTGTAGATGCCAATTAAAACACGAGTGTTAAAACAAGTTTAATTAATACCGTTTTTATAAGACAATTTTAAGAAATTAGTTGTTCGAATATTTTTTATAAAAAAGTATGAACAATAACAAGAGCTTTATAACAGAGGAGTAAATATATGAACTAAATTATAAATATAATTTTGTTTTATACGCCCTTCGCTGTGAAATTCATATTAGTTTAGTAAACGTTGCATTTTAATTTTGTTGTCTAACTCTTTACCGCGCAAATCTTATAGCTTTTTTTAATTATTTCTAATATATCATTTTTTAAGATGTCTATCTTTTTTTATCTTCAATATTTTTTTGTATCATTTTATTTTCACATTTCCATTGTTTTTTGATGTGTTTCTAATTCTTTTTCTAACTTTTAAACTTCCACATCTTTGTCTTCAGTGCCTCCATTATGGTCTGAATTTACTTGTGAAGTTTCTGCTGTATTTTTGCTTTCTTCTTTGGATGAAATTTCATAGCGTGAGTGCAGCGTATCGCTGATAGTATTACTGCTTGCTTGTAACGTTTGTGTCATACTTTCCTCTGGAAATTCGTCCAAAACAAAGTTTTTTGTTGGGTTTTCGGATTAACCAACCAAAGATTGCGCACTTATATTTGTATTTACAGACAACAAATAAATAAAGAAAACTTTCGAGGTTTAGACACTGATAGTATGTATAAAGACCTAGTTAGTAAAATGAAAGCAGCAATGACCAAAGAAAAAATGTATCTAAAAACAAGAAGAAATAAATGGTGGAATAAGGAATGCGGCAAACTATAGAAGAAACTTGCAGTAAACTTAAAAAATGGAAAAAAGGGAAAGCTACAAAAGCAGAGTATCTAGAAACAAGAAAAAAGTACAAAGCAAACTGTGAAGAGAGAAAAATATAACAAAGAAAAGAAGAAAAAAGGAAAATAAAAGAAATAAAAACAGAAGCAGAAGTATCGAAATTTCTAAACAAAAAAGAAAAGACAAAGTAAGTGAGAATATAAGTATGGATAAATGGAGGGAACACTTTATGGAGGTTTTAGGTGGAAGTAACAATAAAAGTATTTTGTCAAGATATGAGGAATTTTAAGTGGAAAAAATCAATCTTTCTAAAGAGAGAATTGAAAAACAAATGTTTAGGTTAAAGAAAAACAACTCAACCGGAGAAGATGGAATTTTAAATGAAGCGCTGTTGTTTGGTACAAAAAGCTATGGGAAAGGGTATGGAAAGTGCTAAATGCAGTGTAAATGGGAAGCTTTCTGATGGAGTGGAGAAAAAGGGGTTATTTGTACCAATACATAAAAGTACCAATACCAAACTGAAAACTACCGTGACATAACCTTACTGAATACGACCTACAAAATATATGCGATGGTTCTAGAGGAAAGATTGAGAAAGGAAATGGACAAAAAAAGTATGATACCAGACGGACAAGCAGGTTTCAGAAAAGGAAGGGGAGCCATGGACAATGTATACATTTTGAGACATATGGCGAACAAAGAAATAGACAAGGCAGGAGGACGTAACAACTGTCTATTTAAAAAAGTTGTCAAGTGTGCTATGAGGTTTTGATAAAAGAAAATGTAGCGAAGAAGGGATGTCAGAACTTGATACACAGCTTTACAGTGCGCGCGCAATCGTGATTTGTCGTTGTAACTGACAATGCAGCAGCCGAATTAAACTAAGACATACTTCAAAATGTTTTTGTTTTTTCATAGCACACTTGACAACTTTTTTAAATGAACGCTTGTTATGTATGCATTGTTCTTGGACTTCAAGAAAGCTTTTGACAGTATGGATAGGGTAAAATTATGGCAGTATCTTAGACAGAAAGGGGTGTGTAAGTGGTTGGTAAGCAAGATAAAACAAATTTATGAGGAAACTATTAACCAAGTAAAAGTAAGCGAAGAAGTAAGTGAAAGTTTTTGGACAAATAAAGGTGTCAGACAAGGCTGTTTATTAAGTCCTGCACTATTTTTAGCATATATGGGAGATGTGGATGAAGTTTTAAGTAGAGCGCAAATAGGAGGTATAGCTTAGGCAGAGAGAAAGTGTGGTCTCTGGCGTTTGCAGATAATTTAGTAATTGTAGCAAAGAGCAAGAGTGAAATGAAAGAAATGATAAAAGTTATGGAAAGCTATGTAAAAAACAAAAAACTCTAAGTTAATGTAGATAAAACAAAAATGTTGCTGTTTGAAAAAAAAGTAAGAATCGAAAAAGAAGATGATTGGAAATGGGGAGGAAAAAATATAGAACAGGTGAAAGAGTTGAAATATTTGGGATATGTATTAAATAGTAGCATGAGAGACAAAGGACAAATAAAGAAAGTAATCAAAAAAGCAAACAAAGTAATGGGAAGTGTTTACAGTTTGGGAGAACGTAAATTTGGTAAAAACTTTTAAAGAAGAATGATGATGTTTGACAGTTTGGTGAAAAGTATTGTTATGTATGGAGCAGAAGTATGGCGATGGAAGGAATATGAAGAAATTGAGCGTGTGCAAGAAAAGTATATAAAATGGGTTCTAAAAAGTTGAGAGTGGAAACATGAAAAAGATCGGTGAGATTAAAGGAAAATCTGAGAATGCGACAAGTATGCAGAATACTGCAACAGTGTTGGGCTGAAATTAAAAGAGCAAATGGTAATGTTAGGTGCGAGATAGAACGAGATGACTACTATGTAAAAAAGGGGCATGTGTGTGCAGAAATTGAAAGAATGAGAGAAGGAGGAAGAACAATGGAAGAAGAACTAAAACAAAGAGATGCTGACATAGATAAACAAAAAAGAATTGCGGGTATAAAAGCATCAAGGTACAATTCAAAATAT
The DNA here is from genome assembly GCA_029207805.1 of Tribolium confusum. Classification (NCBI taxonomy): domain Eukaryota; kingdom Metazoa; phylum Arthropoda; class Insecta; order Coleoptera; family Tenebrionidae; genus Tribolium; species Tribolium confusum. Next base: position 20,839,543 of record JALGAY010000009.1, on the reverse strand, counting down.
ACTTTGATTGTTGCCACCGAACTGGTTATTTAGATAAAATGAAAAGTAAAAATAAAAAAATGTTTGCAAGATTCAGATGCGGGAACGAAGAAAGAAAAAATTAATTTTGGAGAGAAGATTGAGAAAGAATGTGTAGATTATGTAGAGAAAAAAGGGAGACGATGGAGCATTGTTTGTCAGAGTGTGTAGAGTTAAGAATGTGTGAGTATGAAAAGATAAAAGTTTTAAACGAAAATGGAGAAGAAAAAGAATGGATGAAAGAAGTTACGAGTGCCAGAAGAAGATTGGAAAAGAATTAATTTTTTTTATGATAATTTGTGTTAATTTTTTTTTGTTGTTATCTTTATGTAGGACTGTAAAGCCAATTAGGCAACAAAGACATTAAAACCTTGTAAAAAAAACTATATTTTTATTTAAATTATTTCTGTCAAATCGATTTTCGTGGGGTGTAATTGTCGGGCCCAAAAAATCTAAAAGAATATTCTCACAATTTGTACTACTTTGTTTTGTTTGAATTTTCCTACAGTTTTGTACACCTCGACCTACAATATATTTTTTTAATTTTTAAAACAGGAATTAACCATTCCTCACTTTTTCGTTATCAATTCTTTTTTTGCATTTTTTTTTAAATTGTATAGAAGTTTTAATTGTTGAATATTGCGTATCCCTGTTTTAACAGCAGCATTAAATTTGCTCGTGACTGAGGCCCATGCTTGGTTCTTCACCTTTATAGAGCTTTTCCTCTCATTAACAAGTTCTTACAAAAATTCTTTTTTTAAATTTGAAGATAACGGGTTCAAGGACAAATAAAACGATTTAACCTCTATCCAACGTTTCGACCGTGATTCATTTCAGTTTTTATCAAGAATTTATTGTTTTTCGTCATCTGTCAATTGATTGATACGGCTGCAAAATTAATTAAGTGTCGAATTTTATTTTAAACTATAACTGAAATCCTTGATAAAGACTGAAATACATCACGGTCCAAACGTTGGATAGAGGTTAAATCGTCTTATTTGTCATTGAACCCGTTATTTTCAAATTAAAAAAAATAATTATTTGGACGTTATCTTATAAAATAAAATTGAAACATTCTTTTTTTTTCTAAGAAATTGTGACATCTTTCGCGTTTTTTATGTTGCGGTTGTAGCTCCATTTCTATTTATTTTTTCTTAACAAATTAATGCTCACAACCGTCAAATTTGTCACTTTATACTGTCACTACTAAAAACATCGTATTTAAAGTCCGTTTACTTATCAAAAAACCATCACCTGTTAAATTAGGCTTGTCAAAATTAAATTTAGTAGAATTTGACATTGTCATTTCTAATAAATTAGTCACGGGACTGCTATTTGCATATTGGCATCTCATTTCAAAAGTTGTGCCCTGTTGCCGGATGTATTTTGAGGGTAAATTGTGGTGTTGGTGGTTTTTTGATAAGTAAACAAACATATTTAGATAATTCACTGAATAATAATCAGATAATAACGAATTAAACATCAAAATAGTTTGGTGAAACAATTTTTTATTTAACAAATAAATAAAAATTATTTGGTAAATAAGTAACTTACAATTTATTTATTGTTGGTTAAAACGAATCCGTAATCAATTTGCAAATATGATAAAGCAGATAATGCAGTTTTATCTCTTTTGACGGGTATTACTTGTTAAGCAATAATTCATATATGTTTGAGCCTAGTTTAAGCTAGTTTGTGTTGAATTTTTAAATAATTTAAAAATTATTGATGTTAGTTGTAGATAAAATGGAGAATGTAAGTACAAAAATATGTTTCTTGAATTGTAGTATTGAGTCTGAATTCCAGAATTTCTAGGAAAAGTACTTTTAAAGTACACTTAAAGAGGTGTTATAAGTTAAATGTACAGTTAAAGTGTTATGTTTAATTATAATACAGTGTGGTGCTAAAGTAAGGAACAAAATTCATAATTCATTTATTGAATGTTTTTGAGCAAAACGCTCGGACAGGTCTATTTTGTTTTTTAATTTGCCACTTTATGACATAAAAATTTGACTTATGACGCCATGTATTATTGCGCAATGACGTCATCATTGGTTTTTTTAAATAACAACCCCTTTTTTTTGGTGTTTTTTGTAGGAGGTGCAACTACTTAAATGATCGTGTAAAAAAATTGGTACCTTAGATAACAATTTTTTTGAGAAAATAACCCATTTATGTTGGCTACCTAAATTTACAAAAATTAATTTTTCACACTCAAATTTGACACGCAATTACTGTTTACACTTTTATTTACAAAAATTGTCAAAATAACAGTAAAAATTAAGATTCAGTGCTGAGACTTTTTTAATTTTCAGAAACAGCGACTTTATTTCGTGATTGAATTATTATCTGAAAATTAAAAGTCTCAGCACAGAATCCTAATTTTTACTGTCATTTTAACAATTTTTGTAAATAAAAGTGTAAACGGTAATTGCGTGTCAAATTTGAATGTAAAAAATTAGTTTTTGTAAATTTAGGTAGCCAACATAAATGGGTTATTTTCTCAAAAAAATTGTTATCTAAGATACCAATTTTTTTATACCATCATTTAAGTAGTTGCACCTCCTACAAAAAACACCAAAAAAAAGGGGTTGTTATTTAAAAAAACTAATGATGACGTCATTGCGCAATAATACATGACGTCATAAGTCAAATTTTTATGTCATAAAGTGGCAAATTAAAAAACAAAATTGACCTGTCCGAGCGTTTTGCTCAAAAACATTCAATAAAAGAATTATGAATTTTGTTCCTTACTTTAGCACCACACTGTATAGTAATAGTATGGAGTACTTTTTTCTTGATAATTTTTCTCCCACCGCAACAACAGCTACTTTTAATAATTATTAAATCAAAGTAGATATACAAAGCGGGTTCTGGAGGGTTCTGGAGTACTTGCAGATGGCTTGCAGAAGAAGCACCATTACATCATCGCGCCATATATTGAGGGTTGATGGTAATGTGAGAGATAAGTTGTGTAAAAAATTATAAGTAAGGGTTGTGTGTAGTTGTCTTGAGAGGGTGCTCAAATGATTACATATTGAAAAAAAATGCAGAATTTATTTATACGTAATTATTATTTTATTTTATCATTTTTGAATGAAACAATGATAAGGAAGAAATTGCAAAGCGGAAGCTGTGTGTAGATAATTTTTAGCAGATGTGTATTAGACAGAAAAAAATAATAAATAAACCACACAAAGGAAAATTTTTAGAACGGAAATAACGGACACTTGTGTAGATAACATCTGAATATAAAAGCGATAAATTATCAAATAAGTTTAGTAAGCTTGAAACTTTTTCAAAAAGAAGATAGGAAAGCAGCGAGCAAAAAACAAAGTAAGTTAAAATTTTTATCTGATTTTCTTTGTGTGTTTTCTTAAACAAATATTTTTTTGTTTTTAACCAGCAAAATTGACTTTAAATTAATTTGGCTTCTATCAGTAAAAAAGCGGTTCATCTAGAAGATTTAACTCTTGGAGTACCGTATCCTATCCTAAATCCGAAGGTGGTTAAAGGGACTTTTGGAGAAAGCATTCTTGGAGAACTGGACGAAGTAAGCGTGTGGTTACCAAAAAGAAGTGTTCCTGTGTGGAAGCAAAATCTAAAAAAAATGTGCCACGAAAATACAGCGTAACATGTACTGGTTTGAAAACTCAGAAAATTCTAATACTCTGCAGTTATTTGAGATAAAAGAAGCTTAGAAATTCTCGACAAAAATGAGTATGAAATTAGAAGAAGTGGCTGAAGTAAGTACCCAAATTGTAAATAAAGTTAGAGATGCTTTTCAAAGTTTGGCAAAAAACTTTTGTCACCAGAATACTTCTGTTTGGTTAGAATATATTAAATCAAATATTAGACTTTTAAAAAAAGCTATAAACAATGTAAAATAAGTGTTGGTGGTCAAAGAAAATTAATAACAAACTGTAGTTATTTAAAACATGTGCAGATACTGCTTAAACGATTATGTGCAAATAGACAACTAACTATAGGTGAAGGGTCTAAACGTAGTAATAGAGTAAAATGGGAAGATTTGCAGTCAGCTTTAAAACTAGCGTTTGTACAGGTATCATTTCTAATTTAACGCATATAGACATCTTACAGTTTTTGAATGATGCTCTTTATCTACTTAAATTTTGTATTAAAAATATTTTTAAAGAAATGTTAACTATTAAAGTTAATGCATGTTGTGGCGAATTTATAAAAAGAAAAGAAAATAATGAAGAAATTACTGAAATTTTTTTTAATGTAAACAATCGTTTAATAGATAAAAGTACAAATATTAAAAAATGGTATAATGATTATATTTTGGATAAAATATTAGCTACATTAGATGAATTTCAATTTAATGAGTCTGGTTGGTCTTTATATAAAATATTTTTATTACGAATTAATATTAATAAATTTGAAATTGGTAATGGTTTATCTTATATTAAACTACCGGATTGTATTGCAAAAAACATGCATCTGTTAATGTGAAAAATGATGATGGTAATGAATGTTTTGCTTGGAGTGTGATGTCATGTTTATTTCATGTAGATGTAAATTGTGATAGAATATCATCTTATCCACATTGGAAAACGGTGTTAAAAACTGATAATATAGAATTTCCTATTAGTATAAATCAAATTTTAAAATTTGAAAAAATGAATAATATTTCTATTAATGTATACATGTTAGAATTTCTTTCAAAATAAAAAAATCTAATACATTTTTTAATGTAGTTTCTGCTATTTTTTAATGTAGTTTCTGCTCGATTAACAAAACGAAACCTTGAAAAGCAAAACTTATTGCAAATTCAAGATACATATTTTGTAAAATTAAATGATTATGAGGCACCAACTATTGATAACACGATAATACAGAAATAAAATATCATTATTGTTGGATTAAAAGTATGTCGCGTTTAGTATCAACACAATTAACTAAAATTAAAAGAAAAATACATTTATGTGATTGCTGTCTAAATTATTTTATCAATGAAGCTGTTTTAACAGAACATATAGAACATCGTCAACATATAAATAATTGTGAATTTTTTTTCCGAAATATGATTTTATTGAATTTAAAAATTATGTTCATCAACAAACTGTACCATTTGTTATTTATTCTGATTTTGAGTCTATACTAGTACCTCTTACAATAATGTTTTAGGTAATACTATGAAATATCAAAAACGTGAAACATACAGTTTAGGTTTATATTTAAAATGTTAGTATGATAATAGTTTATCATTTTACACTTTATTTCGAGAGAATAATGCTACTTTATGGTTTACAGAGAAGTTTAAAGGTATTGCAAAATTACTTCAAAAGAAAATAAAAGAAGGAATTTTAAAGCAAACACATGACAACCCAAATAATAATTTAGCAGCAATATGTAGTATATCCAATAAATCTTTTAACCCCAAATGATTTGAATACTAAAAACATTGTAAAAGACCATGATTATTTTACAGGAATATTTATAGGACTTGTACATGCACAATGTAACTTAAATTATAAAAAGAAATTTTTCGTACTAATAGTTTTTTATAATTTGTCTGTATATGATAGTCATTTTCTTATTGAAGATATTTCAGAGGTCGGAAAAATAAGTGTATTACCAATCAATCAAGAAAAGTATATATCTTTTACACTAATAGATGATGATAGTTTTAAATTATTAACTCGCAAAGGTATTTTTCCATATGACTATATTACTTGCTTTAATAAATTCTAATTGGAGTAACCTACCGGTTTTTTGGATTTTAGAGTCGTCAAAATATAATGGCAATAAAATCTAAATTATCAACATATTTATTTGTTAAATGAAATTGTTGATACGAAAGCTATTTAATGTACAATTTTTTGGATTAACCTGTCTTCTAATTACAAGATATTGTGGTTTATTTTTAAAACACGTAATCAATTTGCAAATATGATAAAGCAGATAATGCAGTTTTATCTTTTTTGACTGGTATTACTTGTTAAGCAATAATTCAAATATGTTTGAGCCTAGTTGAGCTAGTTTGTGATGATTTTTGAAATAATTTGAAAATTTTTGACGTTAGAAAATGAAATGGATAATGTAAGTATGAAAAATACTTTTTTTTACTACTCTACTAAAAATAAAGTGATTACACACTGAGCGAACAATCAGGACCGTCAATTTTACAATCATCCTCCGTTTTTACCACACTAGTGCGTGTAAAGAGCACAGGAATTTTTCTCGTTTAAAAAACGGTTTAAATTTAGATTATCGTATCAGACCTCAAGTTTATAATAAAACAATGCACTTTACCACTTTTATTCATATAAAACAACAGAAATGCATTGACAATATTGCATTTAGAATTTAATAGTGTCCCTGTATTAAAAAAGAGAGTACCGCAATTGGTTATGCCACTACTTGGAGACAAAATGGCGGATTGGAGGGTGGGGCAATGTGATACGCGTGTTGTTGTTTTATGTGTTGACGTGTTATTAGTGTCACTTATTAATAATTACTGAGATTGCTTTTTCGATTTATGCAATTTTACACTGTTCTTTGAAGGCAACAAAATGCCTGGTTGTTGTGTCCCTAATTGCAAAAATCGTTCGGAACAAGGATTTCGACTTTTTCCAATACCCCGTGGCAAGAACAACGTAGAAAAAACCAAGGCATGGACAAAATTTATGAACCGAAGTGAATTACCATTGAAGGCAAGCATATGTGAAGTAAGTATTGGCCAGAATTCAATATGTAAAAATCTTTTTTGAGAAAATTGTCCAAGTGTCCTAACCTCATTTTTGCACTTTATGTTATTAGACACATTTCGAGCAAAACCAATTTGAATCAGGTAGAGCAGTAAACTCTTCATGGCTTGTGAAACAAAAGGTTATGAAGAAATTAGAAAGCAGGGGTTATCATATCCATAGCTAAATAATTGTTATTAAATTGTAATTGCCTGTTATAATTTTTTCAATAAAATTTGTGATTTATTAAGAATTATTGAACTTTTATTGATATGCTTTTTTTCACCTTGGGCCAAAGTCTTTTTTTAACGGTGAAAAAAACACGTGCTCTACGCCCTGAAATTGATGTGTAAACACCCGTTTCTTAGGCAACTGTAGAAAACAATTTTTTTTATTGACTTGATATTTTAAATTTGCCGCTTTTTGTTGGAGACAAAATGGCGACTATTGCGGTACTCTTTCTTTAATATACAGGGACACTAGAATTTAAGTATAAGCAGCGCCATCTGTGATAAATTGTGTAAAAGACATTAAAATGACTAATTTTGACAGTACATTTTAGTAACTTGAAAAAATCTGACAGTTAGTTAGCTACATTATAGATATCAACGCACTTGATTTTTTCGACAAATGAAAGATAAATGGATAAAGGGATAAACTGAAGAGTGAAAGTTCTGAAAGGTCTAAGTGCCAAAATCTGAAATTTTTAGTTATACATGTAGAAAAAGTCTAAGTGCCATGCCTGATTATAATTCAAACGGTATAAGTGCCGGCGATTTATTTAGGTGTTCATCTACTATTGTAATGGAGGGAGTTTGTTATGGGTGTTTAATATTTTGGATTAAAAGTGATTTGACTGGACATTTTCTTACACAAACGGTAGCGTGAAACTAACACCCGCTGATAGCGCAAAAGTTGGTGAATGCGCTTTCAGCACCCTCCCTGAGCTTTGACGGGGCCCAATTGATCACTTATAAAATATTCGTCAAAAACTCAGAACATTTATTCGGAGTAATTACGCGTGGGCTCATGGGCCTTTCTGCCGAGATATGAATTTACTAACTTGTGACTTCCCTTCCAGGTGGAGAAATTAAAGATATAAAATTTAGTGCAGTTAATTTATTACAAAAATTACTAAAGTGAAAATACATAGGATTTTACAACAATTTTCCCACATCAAAAAAAAAAAATCTTAAAACTAGAGCTCACCAGATGCCATGGTCGACACTGTTATTATTTTTTTTATTATTATTTTTTTTTTACAAAACTTATTCTAACACTAACTAAAATTTCACTAAGACTGACTAAGAACTGGACCGAACTTAACGGAGAACTACATGTTGATACTTCAAGAACTAAACTAAAATCTCCCCGTTAATTGATGCGTAATTAGTTTTTATAAGCATCCCTCCTAAACTTTTTCGAGGGTTGACACTTTTCCTAAACTTTAATTCTATTTGCTCTTTTCAAAGTTTAGAGTGGACGCTCTTTTCCTATTCGTTACAAGTATATAATTGGGGGTAAACTAACTATTTTCTATTGGCTAGTGTGAAGATGGGGTGGTGTCGACCTTTCCTCATTTTCACCCTAACTTTATGCAAATATTTTTTAATTTAGGTAATGTATCTGTCGAAATTTTGTTATCAGCCCATTATTTGTCGCGCCTAGAGTCACCCTCTCTTGGCGCCTTGTGACTGACATGGATAATAAAATAACTAAATTTACAGCTAAACCTTCCTAAAAATACGTCGGTACTCGTTCTAATTTGATTTTTCCTTGGCAATTTACCCTGCCATAAGGCCTTTGTTAACTGAACAAAAATGGAAATATTTACTGGAGTTTATTCTAATCTTGATTTAGAAAACATGGTTTTTCGTTTTACCCTGCATTAAAGTGAAAGCTCAATTGGGGTGCATCTGCTATTGTAAATTTTATGAGTTTAGTTTTTATGCTTTAAACCGAACTGAAAACATGTTGGACTTTATGCTTATCACAGATAAGAAAAATCATTGTGGTTGGGTGTGTTCTGAAAAACATTATTTAATGAAAAAGGTGCAGAGTTCGGTGAAATAAACACAATAAATGCAAATGAGCTGAAAGGTGTGACTGTCTTAATTTATTAAGTGTGATAATTGTATGAACAGCATGAGCTTTTAATTTGATTAAAATTTGGAAAATCTATGAAACAATATGAGCTTAATTGAAATTTGAAAAATTATTATTGAAATTACTTTTGACTACTCCACACTATAGGATAGATAAAGCTGAAATACTGTTTGCTACATCCCAAGATAGTTTTGTTTGATTATTTCGGTTTTAAGTTTTTGGCACTTAGACCCTTCAGAACTTACACTCTTCAATTATTGTTTTTCGGTCTTGTGGAGGATCCATGTAAAAAATAATATACAAGAGATGTGCGGCAACAGTTTTACTTTATTCGTGCGATATTCTTCACACGTACGCAAAGCGCACTCGTGTAAAAACTGTCTCACTCATAATTATGAAAAATACAAAGTGTCTGTAAATGGTTGAATGTGTTGGCAACCCTGAAGATACTAAATTTAGTGCTATGTCGATTTTTTACGTTTTCGAACGGAAGTGTTGATGTTGTTTTGTTTATGTTTGACAATTAGAACAATTTTAAGGTTAAATACTTCACTTTAGTTTGTTAATTATTATATTTTGCAAAAAGCTTTCTTAAGGAAAACAATGGTGTAACGAACGTTTAGAAGGTTTTTCTTGCAACAGATTTTGGTAGGTTCTCAACCGAACCACTCACTACATGTATTTCAATTTTGTTCAAACTTGTTAGGGTGGTTTAGTGCTCAAACAAATACTAAATCGATAAAAAGCAAAATGAATGTGCAAAAGAGGCAGATACAACGCCATATTTTGAGCCCCAACATGGCTTCTAAACTCAGCATTGCTACTTCTGTTGAAAGAAAGCTGAAGACCGAGCTCATTAAATTTAAGTGACTTGACGAGCGGTTTTGCACATACTGGGGATATACATACACATTAAAGTAAACATAGATTTGATTATTTAATTCAATACATGTTTTGTTTATATTAGAGGGCTTTTACAGAATTATTGTAACTGTATTCCGCATTGTAACATCTATCTTTTTCTATCTATCTTTTAAGTATTTTTTCCATGGCTTCTTTTATATTGCTCTTCCATTTTCTGCTTGGTTGTCCTTTTATCCTTCTTCTAGTTGGTCTCCATTCTATTTTTTTTTTTTTTGGCTATCTCTTTGAACTCATACGTTTTACATGCTCATACCACCTTAAAACTTTAGCTTCTATAGTGTCGAGCTTCTATTATTCCAGCCCCTATTTTCTCTCTTATTTGTTTGTTTCTAACCCTGTCTTTTAATGTTAGTCCACAGACCCTTCTCCAACAGTTTATTTCTGTTGCTAATAACTTTTTCTTGAATGCGGGTGGTGTAGTCCATGTTTCAGCCCCACATGTTACAATGTTTTCAAGTATTGTTTTGTTTATTTGCCGATTAGTGTGTTTTGTTATCTGCTTAATCCATAGTACCGAATTCAATACATTTTAATAAGTAATATTTAGTGGAGAGCAGAGTAAACTCTTGCGACCTGTGCCCGACAGCTTCACTCCCTTTCTTTTTCTCCGCCGTAACGCCCGTGAAAAAAAATTAATAAATAAAGCAAAACAAAACACTTAAATCTAAGAAAATTGTTCAAACTGTACCGAGTGTACCGAGTATCTTGATCATTTAGTTGGTCAATAAAGGGAGTTAGAATCTGATGTAACGTTCAGCATTGATTGTAAAATTGAAAAAGTTTGGGTCAATTATTCTATGCCTAGAAATTGCTAACCAAAGACCAATTTTTTGAGGATGTAAACTTCTATTCTTTGTAACATGAGGATTTTTGGCAGACCATATAGGATAATTTTGAGAATTTATAATACCATCAGGATGAAGGCAAAACTCGTCGGAAAAAAGTATTGTTTAAAATTTTGTTGTCGTTTAAATTTTCCATAAACCATTGACAAAAATTTAATCGCAGTCCTAGATCTGGTGGATTTAGAGTTTGAACCATTGAAACTTTGTGGGGATGAAACTTAATATTTTTTTTCAAAATCTTGGAACAAGTGGCTTTTGTTAAACCTACAATAAGAATGAGGAATATTGGGACTAAGGATGCGTACATTATGAAAATAAGAGGTGCCCTATTTATACATATACATTAAAGAAATCTAACCTGTTTGAAGAGAAAGCTTTCTGACAGATTTCTTAAGACTTCTTTCAATTATTTCTCATTTACATCTTCAACAAGATCTTGGGTTATAGTTGAAGGAGGGACAGAAAATTTCCCTTTTTTTACAGTTCCTGTTGTGAAGTAACCATCTACCAGACGCAAACAGTGCTGTTTAAAGAGAAGCAACGGAAAATTGTGTTCGGGGTACGTTTCTTGGAATTGTCAGTATGTTTCTTCTAAGGAATACTCCCAAACATTTTTTAGAACGTATCCGTTCTAAAATATGTCATGCATATAAAAATATTATGTTCTGAATACATATGGAATACATATGTAGTTTTAAAAAACCGCAAAATTTTTAAACTTCAGAAAATGACAGCTAATGACAGCAATAAACGAGTTAAAATGTAATACCTATTGCTCTCACATTTTAGGGCTGCCAACAGATTCAACCATTTACAGACACTTTGTATATGGTCCCGCACTATCGTTTAAATAACTATTTAAAACTATCTAAATAAAGAACTCAATGTCACAATTTTTATACGACCAACTGAGATTCTAAGAATTTTTTTTTTCTTTTCTGATAGCAGTCGCGGGACATTTAATTTTAAAGAACATTATTTTACTTTTAATGTCCCAAGTAGTCGCTATATTACAATTCTACCGATAGAGTGCATATTACATTTTTTGTTAATTTATTAATAACAGCAGTTATAATGTTATAAATGTTTATCTGTATATTTGCTTAAAAATTTATAAATATTAAATAGAAGGATGTAATTTTTCTACTAAATATTATTTGTTTTTTTACTATTTTTTCTTATTTTACAGACATTTAAAAAGCGCTCTGGATGTTCAGATGTTGGAAAACTTTTTGAAGATTTGAGCATCGCCAACTACATACTCAAGCTTTTAGTTGACGAAAATATAACTAACTTTAAACTATCAGCAAATGATGACAATTACGGAGCTTTTGATGACATAATTTTAGAAATAGAAAATCACGAGGAACTAGTAACATTTGCTATTCAACTAAAACATATAAATAAGCGACAGTTGAGTCAATGCAAATTAACAGAAAAAAGTGGAAACTTTAGTCTCAAAAAATATTACGATTCTTTCAAAAAAGATATGAAAAACCCTAGTCAACTAATTTTATTTTCGAACGCCAAATTTAATTCTTACAATGGCGAAGAGATTCAGTTTGAAAAGTATAAGTTAAAAATATGCAAAAAAGATTTAAACCAGCTGATAAGCACTTCAGGAGATTGTTTTCAGTTTGAACTATTAACTAACGACTCTCTAAACGACTCTCCAGAAACTGATGAATATCAAGATTTTTTTAAAAACTTTTTTCTTTACACTAATCAATCAAATGTGCACCAAGTTGAAAATTCTATTAAGACACAGTTTCGAGAAATGTTTGGTAAATCAGCAGATTATAAAAGATATATAGAATTTGTGTCACAGTGGAGCCAACGTGAAGGAAGTAAAGAAAAACTTGACAAAACATTGATGCAACGTGTTATTACTTTGATACTAGTAAATCCATTTGTTAAACCAATTTCTTTTGGTTGTGAAATTAATGAAAATGTGAAAATTTTTCGTGAGGCATTTTCTGAATTTAATGTAACTCTTTTTGATGAAAAAATTCAAGATAATGTTGCAAAACTTTTTGGTGATAAAATCATACCAAATGATGTTAAAAAAATTAATAAAATTAGAGAGAAATACCAAATAGACTCTGATTACATTAAAAATGTTGACGAAATAGATGACAAAAATCGTTCGATATATTTGTGGTTGTTAAACGAGATTCCTTTAGTTCTTTTTGACAATGAAGTGGTATATAAAGCAATAGAATTGTGTAAAAATAAAAAAATTGTTTTACTCCAAAAAAGTTTTAAACGAATCAAGCTAAAAAATTGTCTGATTTTTCAAAACTTAAATGATTTGAATAAAGAAATATGTGACAAAATTTTAAATCAGTTTAAATGTAGTATTCAAGGCAATCAGTTAATTAATTTAGGTCATTTTATAAAACTTGAAAATGATTTGAATTTTGTTATAACCACAAATGAACTAGTTCAGATGCTTTACGGTCCATATAAAATTGATGACAAAAAAGAAAATCTTTCTGTGCCGTATATTGAAAGACAACTTACTAGAAAAGTTATCGATTTTCAGTTTTTGGAAATAATTGATAAAAGCACTGTAATTTTAATTGACTGTCTTGATGACCAAATAACTAATAACCTTTCAAATAAATATCTTTTAATTAATTTAGAAAATTTCTTAAAAGAAGATGAAAACGAAAATTTTAAAATGAAATCAAGTTACCACGAATTTGGTTCAATTTTTGTTTCAGACAAACGATGTGAAAATAAGCTTTTCGAAAAATTGTGTGCTAAAAAAACTGAATTAAAAAAGTGTTTTCATTTTCGTGTTGCCCCTGGTGATAACTTGGAATGGATTCGAAGTAATGGGGACCTTGATAATTTAGAACGATTTCGAAAAGATAATGTTTATATAAGTGAAAAAGATTCTACAAACGACGATAATAATATTAATCTTATAATTACTGAAGCTGGAATGGGCAAAAGTGAGTTACTGAAACATTTTAAAAACAAATATTTTGAAAACTTTTGGAGTGTGCTTTTGGCTCCTGAAGACATGCTAGCATTGTGTGATTATTGTTCAACAAAAAAACTAACTCAACACTTATTTTTCGATTTTCTTTTAGATTACAAGTTTAGAAATATTCCAAATTTTGACAAACATATTTTGAAACTGTTTTTGAATGAAAATAAAGTAATTTTCTTGTGGGATGCACTAGATGAATTGTCTATAAAACAACAAAAAATAATAATTGATTTAATTTCTGATTTGTCTAAAATGAATTGTTATCAATGGATTACAAGCCGTTGTCATTTAAAACAAAAATTGGAAAAAAGTTTTGGGGTTCTCTCACAAAAATTGGTTCCGTTAAATGTACAACAACAAATTTGGTACATAGAAAAACGTCTAAATGTATTAAATCTTAAAAATATTCAAGAAATAACAAACAAAATTATAAATTTAACTTCTTATATCAGAAATAATGATATTTTAGCAATTCCTCTCCAGATTTTTATGATAACAGAACTGTTTCTTCAAAATTCAGAAAAATATTTTGGTTTGCTCAAAAATTTATTTTCTCTAACTGACTTATACCAATTTTTTATCGAAGAAAAGTTTTATCTGTTTATTAAAGATAAAGCAAATCTTACTGCATCTAACGACGTTTCAAACCAATTTTTGAAGGAATCAAAAAATAGTTTGCTGGAACAATACGAGATTATTGCTATTGAAACGTTATTTCCCAAGACTTTAAGACAAATGTTAGAAATTAATTGTGAGAGATATTCCAAAATTGTCAGTAATCGCATTGGAATTTTGATATCTGAAATAGGAGATGATAAAATACAGTTTGTACACATTACGTTTGCAGAATTTTTAGCAGCTAATTATTTTTTCAAACATTTTAAAAAATTATCTTATTTGAAAGAAATTATTTTTCAAAAAGATTACACAAATGTGAGATTTTTTTTTGATTCGTTGCTTGCAAAAAACTCGCCACCACACATAGCTTTGTTATGTAATAATTATGATTTTATAACAGGTAGAAATACAGACGAGTTAAAAAGTTGCAGAGATTTGGGTGGAAGAAATCTTTTGCATTTAGCTTGCTCTTGGGGTGAAAGATATTCTTCTTTGAATATTGAAAAAGAAAATCAGTTTTATATCATCGATGATGAAGACGATGTTAATAGTAATTCTGAATCTCCAGAATATAATAAATTCTTAATGTTTTTGATTGATATTTTTGATGTTGAAGAAATTGATTTTACGTTTCAATTGAACGCAATTCAATATGCCGATAAAGCAAACTGTATTTTTGCAAAAATAAAAACTTTGCATAAACAAAATTTTAAAAAACTTGATGACCAAACGACTTGCAATTTACTATACTATTCAGCAAGATATGGTTACACAGAAGCATTAAAACTATTTGAAGAAATACCTTTAATCAAAACGAAAAAAAAGCAAAATTCTCTTTTACATTTATCGGTACATTATGAATCTTACTTTTTGAAATTATTAAAATTGAATAAATGTAAACAGAAGATAAATTTTAAAAACGAATTAGGACAGACGCCACTTCACGAATCTGCTGCTTCTGGTTGTGACAAAATTGTTGACATTTTGTTGTCATCAGGTGCTGATATTAACATTTCTGATAACGAAGGCTTAACACCTCTTCATTTATCAGCTTCTAACGGTTATGAAAATATAACTAAAGTTTTATTAGGTGCTAATAATACTGATGTTTGTGATAAAGACGGTAATACACCTTTGCATTTAGCTTGTCAAAATGGTCATCTCAAAATCACAAAGTTGTTAAGAGAGTCATGTGCTCAAATTGATAGATGTGATTATAACGGAACCACTCCTCTTCACAAAGCTGCTTATTACGGACATGATGATATTGTAAAATTTTTATTATCACTTAATGGTATTAAAATTAATAGATGTGATAATTTTGGGAGAACTTCACTCTATTGGGCTTCACATAATGGATACAAAGACGTTGTGAAAACCCTAATTTTAGCAGGTGCTATTATTGATACTTGTGATAATGAAAATCAATCTGCTTTACATGTAGCTTGTTTCAACGGTCATGAAGACGTTATTAGAATTTTGAAATTTCATGGTTGTAAAATTGATGTTTGTGATAGTGATGGTTCAACACCACTTCACAAAGCGAGTTACAATAATTATGACAAAATTGTTGATATTTTATTATCATCTGGAGCAAAAATCGATAGTTGTGATAATTATGGTAGAACTTCTTTATACTGGGCTTGTCATAACGACCATGTTAGCGTAGCCCAACTATTAATAAAATCAGGTGCTAATATTGAAATTTCTGACAAAAATGGGGGCACAGCTCTACACTTTTCTTCTTATAACGGCCATTACAAAATAACTGAAATTTTGATAAATGCAGGTGCGATAATTGATATTTGTGACAAAGACGGTTCAACTCCTCTTCATGAAGCTTCTTATAATGGTCATATTAAAATTGTTGATAAATTAATTTCAAGTGGTGCAAGAGTTGATAATTGTGATAATTTCGGAAGGACTTCGCTCTATTGGGCTTGTACTAATGGACATGACAATGTTGTTAAATTTTTAATTTCTTCTCAAGCTAAAGTTGATATCTGTGATAACAGCAAGAATTCACCTTTGCATTTAGCGGCATATTATGGATACGAGAAAGTGGTCAGGATTCTAACCACGTCACATGCTGATGTAAATGCTTGTAATAATGAAAATGCAACACCTCTCCATAAAGCTGTTTTAAAAAACCATCACAAAGTTGCTGAAATTCTGTTGGCATCGAATTCAAGAGTTGATATTTGTGATAAATATAATAGGACACCGTTTGATATAGCTGTACAATATAAATATGAAAATATAATTGCATTGCTGATTGCAAATGGTGCTAATACTCGTACGTTTAGCTATGGCATATATCAGTTTTGTTCTTCAATAAAACGTAGATTATTAAGTTATTAAAACTCCGAAAAAAAAACAAAAATTTTTATATTGTGGTCAATAGAATGTAATCATGTTTTCTCGTAAGAGACCAGCGTAGGTATATTATTTAGCGCTGTTTTTTTATTTAGATTATTTTTTAATGCTTTTACACCTTGAATTTTTCTATTACGATTTTGGTTATAGATCATGCAAAATTTTATTATTTCTTGATGTTTATTGTTAAATTTCTGTTAATAATTACTTATATTGCTTGTTTTCTCTAAATTAGAATTAATTTATAACTTTCTATAACTGTTAATAAATTTTTTATTAAATTATTCTTTTTATTTTATTTTTGTTTTAGAATTGCTTGTAGAACTATTAATTGTTATTTACTCGAAAACATTAAGCGCTTAACTCTAAAACAAAATATAATTTTTGTACTTATTCTTATTGCTTAGGAAACACCCTACCACGCACTTCTCACTTAATTTGGAACTTCTTAGTCGAGGTCATGCCCTTGCATGTAAAACTTACAAAAAACACAGATTTTTTGCATTTTAAAAATTATTGGAGTTGAAAATAATTAAAGTTGAAATTTCAAAAGAACCCTGAATTTTTAATTTTCTCTAAAAATTTTTGTGTAAGCGTCATTCAATTAATAATTGAATAGTTATATGAACAAGCGCTTAAACACTGTAAAATGTAAGAATAAGAAGTTAGTAAGTAATGGTTGAATTTATGTAAACAAACGTATTTGACAGCGTTGCATTGATTAGATTAGGGCTCTGGGGCCTAACAGTGCAAAAAATCGAAAGTCAGAGAGAATATAACAATTTAACCTTATGAGAAGAATGTGGTGAATACCACTTACATTATTAAAATGCATTTAATTGAAACTTAAATGCTATTTTTATATACATGTACTGTAATGTTTTGGCAGTTGGAAATTGGGATCCCTGGAGCAGCTGCAAAAGATTCTGTTACATTCGTAGACTCAGATGAAGCATAGGATTCAGTTGCAGATGAAGTATTTGCCATGGAAGAATTAGTAGATGATCCTGCTAGCGTGATTTTGTTGAAAATATTTTTTTTTTACTGTGGAGAGACTTTTCCAGATTGCTTTCAGCTATAGCCGGAGATTTCTACCTTTCATGTCTTTTTAAGAACAGTAAATCACTTCCGTGTTTTGCTAGCAGAGTAGCAGAGCTTCTCCAGAAACAGTAACCTGTATATTCCAAAGAATTTTCTAATTTAAGATATTCTGCAATTTTAGATTGATTTTTCTTAAATGTGTTGAGACCTACAGGAGAATTTACACATTTACCATTTCGGTAAGTTAGGAAAAACAGTTTGTTGGGACTATTTCTGAGGTCTTCATATTTTAGAAGCAACCTAATTCATGCAAGATTAGTTACAGCAAAGCGTGTAACGAAGCGTTATATAATAATTATTATTTAGAAGAATTTAGTAAACAAGCAAGGTGACGCCGAGCGGCTGATATCGGACCGCGTGACTGCGACGTCATTCGTATACGTCATGTGTACGTCATGGGAGCTCTGCTCATGCTCTACTCCCGCCACGTATACTTCCCACCAACGCTTCGCTACGTTACTCGTCGCTAGTTCTCCTCGCCTACAAACGGAGGATATAATTACCACCTAGCTACCGCCAACATTTCATACACCTACAGGTGCATTAACTCTGTAAGTAGCCACCCCCAGACCCGTCCTCTTTTGGAGCATTAACCTAGGGGCTTCCTCTCCGATACCGCTACCCACGTAGCATTAACCCGTTGGTAGAATCTTCTCCGAACCCGCTACCCACGGCGCATCAACCCGTTAGTAGAATCCTACCTCCCCTCCACCACAAGTGCGAGCCACCGAAGCCGACACGTGGAGGACGAGGAACCGTCGACGAGGGGTCGAGGACGAGGAACCGCCGAGGACGAGGGACCGTCGAGGACGAGGTCGTGCACAAATTAGTAGAAGATTTGTTTTGTTTTGTTCAGAAGTATTATTTTTGTTTTTATTTACTTTGTACATAGTTTTATATTGTAAATAAAATCCCATCAAAACTGCTCTTCTCTCTCTCTACGATACCCAGAACCCGACACGGAAACAACCGTTACAAGCGACAGCAAATATTATTCTTTGTTTCTGGCACAGTGACACAGACAACATCAGATTTGAATTCAATGTCATCTATAGACAATTTACATAATTTTTTTCACCGGCATGCCCTACTAATACTCACACTTAACACCACCTATAAATTAAAATGTAATGTAATAAATAAATCTAAAGTGATAGCCTACCGTCATTGATAAAAATAGGGAATTTGGAGTTTTGTCTATAAATTTTTGGATTTCTTTTTGTTCCATTGTTTTTGATTTTTTTAAATGCTATAAGTTTGTTAAATTTGGAAATGTTAATATTGTTGTAAATGTTTAATTATGTTTTTAACATAGAATACGTCGACCATAGAGATTTTTTAGTAGAACGGTCTTTAAAATAACTCAACAAATAATTTTTGGTGTAGTTTTTTTTCTTTTTTTCCTTGCATCATTGGATTAATTTTGCATATAGGTACAAGTTTAGGTATACCGTGGTTTTGATTTTTTCAGCAATAAATTTTTTATTGCCGCATTGGCGGTTTTCCAAACTTCGGGGGGAGTAGAAGATAATTCAATATCAGACATATTATTACTAACACATAATATTATTAACAGCTGTTAAACACTACAAACCCACGGAGCGTGACACAACTTTTTCTTTTTGGGCTCTTACCTGTTGTAACATTTGTGTAGAATACCTTCAGAAAGCGTTTGATTAAATACATCACTATATTTTGTTGCAAAGGCTCAGTTTTCTGGGATTCTCTAAAGCACTTCTTAATCTTTTTGAAGCTTACTTACTGAACAGAGATTTTGTTGTACGTTATCAAACTTTTACTTCAAAATTGTTTCATCCCACTTCTGGTGTACCCCAGGGATCAAACCTAGGTTCCCTTTTGTTTCTATTTTTTATTAACGATCTGTCAATTGCCGTACAAAGCGAGAAATTGTTATTCGCAGACGACTTTAAATTATACTCCGAAATTTCAACTTATTCAGATTGCATTTGTCTCCAAGAGTCCATTGATTCTATTTTTGCTTGGTGTTTAAAAAATCGCATTTCTCTCAATATCAACGAATTCAGAGTAATGTCTTATACACGTAAACAAAATGTTATTGCATTTTATTATAACATGAAAAGTAGTATTTTAAGACGTTGCGATTTCTTTAAAGATCTAGGCATTCTCTTTGATTCAAATTTTACTTTTAAAAATCACATTACAGAGATAAGTAGCTGGAGAATTTAAAATGTATCTACGACTTTATTTACAGGAACGGTAGGGAATTTAAAAACATTGAAACTTTAAAATTATTGGTTTTTACTTTTGTCAGATCTAAGCTCGAATATGGCACCCTAATTTGATACCCTATTTACGTTGTTCATTGTCAAAATCTTGAGTTTGTTCAACACCATTTTTTCAAATTTTTGAGTTTATGTAGAAGAGGGCATATATCCACCGCGGGGGTTAGACTATGCACAACTTTTGTCAAAGTTTAGTTTTATTCCATTTAGTGTACGTCGCAAAATTCTTACTATCCGGTTTTTATATAACATTCTAAATAATATGATTGACTGCCCGGAACTGCTTTCAAAAATCAATTTTTTGGTTTCACACAGTCACCATTCTAGACAACAAGCCCTTTTTTTACTGTGCATGCTCAAGGTCCAACGTGCTTATGCGTATTCTTCTTCATATAATTTATAATATTTTCGGTAGAGTTTCTAGCCGTTGCGACATCTTTTATAATATCTAGTTGCAACAAGATATGTATTTTTTAACTTGCTTGAGTAGTTAATCTACCATGTATTAGTTTAGATTTAGTTATTCTTGTAACTGGGATCTTCCTGTAGGCATAAAATTTATTTATTATAACATATAGGGTGTTGCATTTAAATTAAAAAATGGTAGACTTTGTTCACTTTAAGTTGAACACGTTGAGTCATCAAAATCTGTCTATGAGCTTTTTGCCAGTGGCGTTGCATTTACGCGTTCAAATGAAGCAAGAAAGGCCAATGTGGAAATTGTAAATTTATTACTACTGACTTGAATCATACAAGTAAAAAACAGTAGCCCTAAAAAGAACAAAGAATACAAATAAAGCACACTGTCAGTAGGAACTGCTAAACAGCATAACGAACAAACGTCGCTGATAACTAGACCTCGGTGGGAATATGGGAACAAAAACCCTTTGCAGTCGTCTAGCTAACTACTCGTGCCCGCCACGCGATAAAATATTGAAACTTAAATTGGTCGATAGCGGTACGAATTCGGTACTACTATCGACCAATTCAAGTTTCAATGTTTTATCGCGTGACAGAAGCGAGTAGTTAGCTAGACGACTGCAAAGTATTTTTGTTCTCATATTTGCTGCGAGCTCTACTGATAACTAAGGGGAGGATGTAAAGGTATCGCGTATGAATAAAAGCGCGTGACCTTGTCAAAGCATTGGCGCACGGCGATGTCATACCCCCAATTATTATATAGCGCTGCATTGACACAATGCCTGCAATGTGTTTAATATGCTTACACTCGATCGCGTTCCCTTCATGCCAAGCGCCACTGGCACAGGTACCTTTTTATCCTCGGCTTACTGATAACATGTGTTACCTGGCTTACTCATCCTCAATTTAAAAATGGAACTGGCCCAACGATATTTCGTTCGTTGCGCAGGTATGACGGTGTCTTGTGTGACTTATCTTTTGTAAGTTGTAATAATTTTATGTTCTGAAGAAGTAGAAGAAGTTTTTTATCTATCAATATTACTTGTTCTTGACTTTGTTTATTAATTATTGTTTTTATTTATTTATTAATTTTAGGTATAACAAAGAGTACAAACTTAATCAAGGGTCACTACAGATTCAGGAATTGAAAATGAACTTTACGTTGCAATAAAGAACAATGTTCAAGATTATTATTATACGACTATATCATCAGTTGGAGTTATTGTAAAATAATAAAAATTATTTAATTTTGTAATAAATAAATGTTTTATTAGGTAGGTATTTTTGTACCAACTAATTATCCAGACAAAACTAGTAGAAGTTTAACCGAAACTTTGACACATCCAAACTCGGAAAATTTTATTGAAATTGTTCCAACAGTTTTGACTTTAATTCGAGATGTTTCTGCTTATTCAGTGGAAAAAGTAACTAAGTGATTTGTTAATTTAATAACATATTAATGCAAATTTCAGCAAAAATGTATTTTTGATAGCGAAACATTGACTAGTTTTGGTACTACCTATTCACAAAGTGATTGTAATATAGATTGTCGTACAACAAGTATGCTTGCTATGTGTCAGTGTATTCCCTTTATTATCCCTTTAAGTAACAAGAGTAACGTCTGTACTTTAGCAGATATTCCCTGTCTAAATAGATACAAAGGTAAAACAATGAGTGTGCGAACGAAAATATAATGAATCAGAGCAAGCTCAAGTGTGTCATTTTTATTTATACTTGGATCAGTTCTGTAATATTGTATTAAAGTCTTTTATTTTATTATTATATTTACAGCTCAAGCTACTAAAGTTATACTAACTAACTAAAAAAATTGCATCTGGAACAAGTAAAAAGTATATTTAGATGACATTACCTGCATTTTGTAAAACCGAATTCGCGGTAAAAGACATAATTTACAATGCAAAATTTTTGATTGATGCATTTTTGTTTAATATTATAAAAGTTATCCGGGTTTAGTCTTGCACGATCAAGCAATACCAATTCTTATTCAAATTATTTTTATTTTACCGTTTAATACAAAACAGTACTCACAAAAATGTTTTTAGAAAAATGGACCTCTTTATATCCTGAAGACATAGATGTTAGAGCGTATTTACAAAAAGAAAAACAAAATTCGTTACGTTGTGATAACAAGTGTCATCCTCCTTGTGGCGATATTGTTTATGAAGCACAAGCCAATGCCTTTCCAATTTTAAAGTAAAATTTATTTTATTTTAACTAGATATAATGACATTTTTTTTGTAGCAAAACATCAAACAGTAAAAATATTACTCGGATTTACATTTATTATTTGTGTCTATTTTCAAAACAGTAACTGCAAGACGTTGTTTATTATTGGTTTGAAGTTTTAAGTAAGTTGTGTAACAAAATTTTATATCCAGGATAACTTTTTCGGTAACAATTTCGATTAAGAAAAACCCGACAGGTCGATTTTTATTGCCACAGAAACATGTTTTTGTAATAAAATCACGTTGATCTTATCACACATAGAGCACCCCTGAAATTTAAATAAGGAAAGTTGGTCGAGTAATATTCATTTTAAAAGTCTTGAACACTATTTCTGCTAATCTACTTTTATTTTGTTTTCTTTAATTTTTTTTTTTTTGAAAATGATTATATTCATCGGCAGTTAAAATTTTTGAAGCAAATTATTTTTATAGAAACAGCTTAATTTTTGTCAGGATTGTCTTCTTAGATCTAAGATGTGAGTGTGCAATAACCACCCGTTTTACTCTTAAAATAATTTGAAGGTGTTCTAACCTTATTTGTGATACATTATTATTCGAATTAAAATTCGTCAGGTCAGGTTAAGGATGTGTTCATAAAGGTCAAATGGATAAGTGATTGCAAACTCACTTTTTAGATAAAAGTAAACATTATTGATATAAAAATCAAGTGCTTTTTGAGAAAATGATTTGCTTCAAAAATACCAACCGCCGATTAAAATAATCAATCACTAAAAAAAAATTAGAATTTTTTTTAAAGTAGAATAGCAGAAAGAGACCTTTAAGTTCAAAATTCAAAAACCTTTACATAAAGTATCACTCACTTTCAGTATTTAAATTCAGAGGTGTCTGTCCCGTGGTCAAGAGAGTGGTAGGATTAACGTGATTTTAGTAAGAAACTATATAACAGATTAAAAATCACAATTGTTACCAAAAATTGAAGTAGACTCTTTTTAAAAATTAACCTGTATTCATATGACATACATTATTTTTTTATTTTAGGTAATTTTGGAGGCATTTTTGGAATATTTGTTGGGTGGAGTTTAATATTTATAATCCAACTTTTACCAGATTGTTTGCGAAAAAATAAGAAAAAAGTAGTAATAATTAGTTAAATAACTAAATGAACTTTGTGTATAAGTAAACTCTAAAATTATTTGTATTTATGGTAAATTAATTTCAAATACTTCGACACATTCAATAGTGAGATTCTGCAAATCTAAATAAAAGTTATACTTATTTTATTAAGTAAAGACGTGCATGTATTTAAGTTTTATGTATTTATTTATGTATTTTTGTGTTATGTGTTACTTATCCAAACTTTACTGCTTAAACAAAATTATTATTTATTAAATAGCCCAACTTTATTGACACATACAAAAACACATTTCTCTTGTCATCTTCAAAACAAAACGCAATTTTGATTTTCGATTTTTTTAACGGTTCAAATAGACTTTTCAACGCCAAAAACTTGCTATATCCCTAAGTTTTTCTAAAGATATTTTTGTCAGCGTTTAACATTACCAAACTTAATTAATATTTTGCCCATAAATAATTTACTTTTGCTTTTGCGTTTTTTTGATGTAGAGGCGTATACCGGACAATGTATCTCCCAATAGTCTATAGTCTTAACTGCTTAAATTGCAGTTTTATAACAAAATCGATATTATTAAATTTAATTTTGTTACTGGAATTTACATTAAAGAATGTCTAGATTTCCACTAGATAAATATTAGTATATATACCCGGATCACTTTTGTAATATTAAATTTCAAAATTCAATCCAAAATTTTGGCTTTGTGAATTATGTTATATGACAACGTCAACGTGACATTGTCATATAAAATGACCTACATTTTAAAAACCCGAATTTTTGGTAAAAAACATAATTCACAAAGCCAAAATTTTGGGTAAAATTTTGAAATTTAATATTACAAAAGTGATCCGGGCTTAGCTTAGCTGGTTTGCTTGCAGAAAATGACTAATGGTGTTATTCTTTATTTTCAAAACCTACTAGCAGAATAATAATGTGGTAGATTTTTAATAGTGTAGGCCATGCATTGTTAACTTTCTACACTACCAAGACTTTGTACTTTAGAAAGTGGCATATTATATGTATTAAAGTAAGAGAAATGATAGAGGAAAAAGTGGTCCTTATACGCTCTATCATCTAAAAAATTTCTATTATTACGTGCATACCAAATCTTTAGAAAATGAAAATTGAGTTGAAAAACGTTTTAAAAGATAATATTAAATAGTATCCATTATTTTTTTTTGTCGTCTTATTATGAATTTTGTTTATAAATTATGTTTGATTTTGGAATAAATCAGACCCTATTTTTCGGTTTATTGTTTATTCGCCTACGTTTCGCCTCTTTGTTGAGGCTTCAGGACTAACTAAACTGGGAAACCGCTTTGGTTAGCCCTAAAGAAGCCTCAACACAGAAGCGAATCGTAGGCGAATAAACAATAAACCGAGAAATAGTGTCTGATTTATCCCAAAATCAAACATAATTTCTAAATTAAATAGTATATTGTATATTAAGAGCAGAAAGTAAACTTAAAACTTAATTCGAATAACTATCGGAGACGTCTTCTTCTTCTTTCTTCCATTCAATGGCCACAGCTGCAGCTGCTAGGACTATTCAGCTAGGGCGTGGATGTCCACGTACATAAGTCTTTTCACTAAACATTACAACTATGTCATCAAGCGTGAGGGTTGCTAGTTTAACATTCATGGAATATAGGTAGGTATAAGAAGTTAGAGGTCTAAATTACAGTCCAGCATAAAACGAGCGAGCAATTGAACTACTTCTGGAGTCAAATTAGACAGGCATATATCGTAAATGCAGAAGGGTGAGCGTTTCAAAATGTTTAAGCAGGCGTTATATAAATCTTGACACTGATCTATCGGAGACGTCATAAACTTTTTTTATTGATATTAATGAACAATCCAGCTATCTATGTATTGCTACAAATAATATGCTGTTTACTCCGTTGCCAACACAGTCAATTTCTATTTATACCGTTGCCAGCCCAACCAATTTAAAACATCCAATCAAATAAAATCAAAGTTTTTAGTCATGATTTACATGTTATTAGTAGAAAACGAAAACGCTCTAGAGTGGCAATGTTGGTACGCCTCAACCTGCGATGTACCTACAGCTTGTGTGAATTTGACATTTGACAGAATACAAACGAAATATTTAAATAACAAAAAAATTATAATTCTGAGAACTACATTTCAGAAAACTTTGTTGCTGCAACAGAACTCAATACAAGGAATTAAACCCTTATACCAAAAATTTTAATTTTTTAGGTATTAAAATCACATATCCGAGAGCACTGACTGCGCTGAATGTTGGTGGCCATTTGGTTTGCATTGGAGTTTCTAATAGTACACATACCCTAGAAGTTTTGTCTTTATCGTCGCGTTAAGCTGAAATAAAATAGAAAAGTGTGACATTCTTCATACGATACGTTTTGTGTTCGTTGTATTTTAGATCATGATCTAGAAAGAGATAGCAAGAGAGAAGAACGTGAATCTTTACTTGCTTTGTAAGGTTTTATTACAAATTGGGATAAGACGGTGAAACAGACTTTGTTTTATACAAATATGCATATCTGAATGGTACAGCAACAGCCTTCTAAAGTTTACCAGTGATTACCGTTTAACAAAAATATGGACATAACCATTACTTGTCAAATCTATCTTGGCGTGTGAGATGCGTAGAAGCGGAATATGGAAAGACATACTACGTGCTCCTTCTACATTACATTTCGAAAGCTAGGTTTCAATTGAATTTTTGTTGAAATTTCAATTGAAAAAATCTGGTGTTTCTTGTAGAACAAATTTGAAAAAACCAGTGTAACACTGAGATTCAAGAATTAGATCTTTAACATTTTAGAGAAACACACCTTTTTCAACTGTGTTATAAACATTTTTAATGACGACGTTGGGTAATACTATTTCAGAACCGGTGTTTCTACGTTTTTGTAAAATATGTTTTAGTAGCATAAACTGCAGCCTCACATCGACTTTTAATACTAACTCTAAGCTAAATAGGTTTCAAGTAATAAGCGAGCTTCTCTGAAGTACGACGACAAGCAAGTTTTGAAACCAACGACAAAAGGTACAACCAACCGTAATTGAATGAACGCCACTATCTGTTTTAAATAAAACAAACACATACAAATGCTCCATACAAAAAATAATTTACTTTGCCGTACAACATGAAGTGAAAACTACTGGTAATCTAGAACAATAATTGTTGCCCTGCTTTTCATACAGACTTACCAATTAAGTCTTTTAGATATTGCGGTATTAGGGTCGGTTTACAGAAGGTAAATTAAATATTTAATTGCGATTAACTTTTATTCGCGATTAAATCGGCTTTCCTCGTGTTTGATTGGTCAAAATCGGCATTTAATTGCGAATTAACTATTTAATCGCAATTAAAGTTAATGTCACTTTCTGTAAACCGGCTCTTAAGTTATCAATTCCAGCCGATAAACCATAATAGCATTTTGAACATCTTCTTTATGAACCGTGAGTGCTACAGAATTATCATCGGTTGGTTGAGAATATTAAAGATTACCAGACGGTCTAGGATTATATAACAGGTAACAATTTTCAAGAATCCACCCTTGCAGTACGTTGACATTAGATATAGTTGTTGAGGGGTTTTGCTGTCAATAAAACTCAAGACTAATTAAGATAAAAATTTAATAAATATAAAAAAATCGACAAATCTCATCTGCCCGTAGTAGGCTGTATAAAACCGCAATTTTTACAAACACTTGGGGTTTATTGCCGTCGTAGTGTGGGAAAATAACTTTTATTATGGTGTCTTTAGTTGTTTTTTTATTTGTGATAAATGGATTTTTTTTGAATAGCTTCTATACATTTTAACTGCTGCTCAAAGAATCCTGTTAAAATTTTAACTGACTACGTTCCAACGATTTTAAATACTCTGCAATACAAGAATATAATGATTGTAGTTGCTCCTAAAAATTATTAAAATAGTAAAATAAAATGTTTTTCTGCAAACCTACAAAATTTTGTATAAAATTTATACCACTTCTTCTTGCAGTTCGAATAGCAGTGCAAACATCTATTTTATATTCTTTATCATATTTATCGATAATATATGACATTATAAGAAAAAGACCACAGTTTACCCCATCACTAGTAAGAAAAACAATGAGATGCATTGTTACAATGACCTTTATAGAAATTAACTTACTTGCAACATACTACAATGGAACTTTTAAAGTTTGTTTCACAAACCAAATTTAAAATATTATTTATACAAACTTCTTTTAGTTGATATAATGTAATATCTTGCTCACCCACCTAAAAAAAAAAACAATAAATAAACACTTATTTGGACCTATAAGACCAAATTTGTGACCTTAGTTTCTACTGAGAGAGACTAAACTGTTACTTTTAGTAAAAATATAAAGTAATTTTTGAAATTTCTTGGTTATTTAAGTTAGTTTGGTAATTTAAGTATAATCTTACTACGTTGTTGAAGATTTTTTTTACTGTGTTTATGCCAATTGGACTATTCAATCAATAAGCGATACGGTAGGTAAAAAAGAACCATTTGTGAGTTACTCACACAAAATTTTTGACAAATTTGAAAACACTTCAAAGTTCAAAAACCATTTGACACTTTTATGACATTTATTATCAATTAACTCGTATTAACGCAAAAGTCCCTAAAGATTGAATAATTAAAATTTTTACTTAAAAATCACGCAAAACGCGCAAAGTAAAAAAAATAACATAAAGAATTCGTTTCACAAGTCATTGTGGCACTCATTCTTTAGAACAACTCGCGCTTTGCGCTTGTTTTATAAACTTTAAATTCGTGCCACAAAGTTTACTTTTCAAGACGCGTTTTTTAATATACTAATTTGTAACTCAAAACAACGAAACTTACCTTGTTTGAAAATTCAAGAATAAATTTCCTAATACTATAAAGATCGTCCTCCTTAATCGTCAATGTATATGAAAGTGTTATCAACACATTATTATAAGTATGCTTATATGTACTATCCTTAGCGTTTGGCCACTTCTGCAATCATAAGTTTATTAACACATAAATACCTATACAAATTTTAAAGTAGAATAATAATGGTATCTTACATCTTGCTCTATTTGGTTTAAAAATACGCAAATTGTTGAACTTTCTGTTTTAGTTAACACCACACAAAATTCTTTAATTAAATCATCTTGGTTCGATTGTGTTAAAACAAAGTACTTTTTGTGTGTTTTATAGCCGTCAACTTAAACACAAGTATTTTATATAATTATTATTGAGGTATTATCATTGTAATACTAACCATAAAATGAAGAATTCGATGTATAAATAGTTTGACTACGAGACCAGGATTGAATAACTTTATCAAAGTCGCATAATTTTTCCACATGGTCCAGCTGTTTTTTAAGTTGTTTTTCGTTGTAGCTTATGTCATTTCCAGACCTTATTCTTTCAATAAATATATCAGTAAAATTATTACTTTCTTGTTCCAAATATTCTGCTACGATTAAATGTGCCAAAATATAGTATTGCTGCAATTAAAAAGAGTTGTAATTTCGAGAAAGCTATACTTGCTAAATCTTTATTAGTCCGAGAGTTCACTATACAGATATCAAACAATTTAGTTACAATAAAATACGAATATGACGACCCCAACGGTTTATTATTAAATAAGTAATAAAAAACGGTTGTAAAATTTTAGAATGGGAAGAAAATCCATGGATTTGCTATACGAAACTCTATTATCTTTACCTCCGTATCGATAATATTTTTTCCTTGTTCTCTCAAATGTTTAGTTAAATGGTAAAAATTTGCATTACCTTTTATTTCAATCATCTGTAATGCCATATCACACAGAATTAATGTTCCAGCTATATTAATATCGAACCTAAATTTTTTGTAAGATGATAAAATTAATGCTTTACTCGTAAAATTTCCTTACCTAGAATGTATTAAAATTGGATAAGAGCCATTTTCGTGATTTTTTTTTATTTCTTTTATAACAGGTATAAAATGGTTTGGATAAAGAAGGTTTATAAAATGCAAATCCCATTCTAGTTGAATATGCTCAATTATTCTTTTTTCATTATCGTAAGATACTTCCAACGTATTAATGTAACAATATTCTAACTGCTTTTCTTTTTTAATCTGTTTAACAGTGATTGAGTTATATTCAACAGATCTACTGTTTTTAGACCAATATTGAGCACGCATTAGCTATAAACAAATAATTGTAAAATAAAATTCAAAAATAATAAAATAATTACTTCTTCATCTTCAATAAAATTTGTGGCCGTTATAATGAATTTAACATTATTTTCCCAAATTAATTTGCAGAAATCTGTAACTGTATTAGAATTTGGACTGCGACAAACTATATAAGCTTTACGGCAATTATAACCCTAAATTTTTTTTAATTGTTTATGATTTGTGGTTAAAATTATAAATACATTACATTAATATAAGTGACATTTTTGTAGTCGCCCACACAAACTCGATTTGTTCTTTTGTTCTTTACAATAAGAAACTCTTTTTCTAACTCTTTGTTTTTTATTTTATTTTTTAAAAGCTCGACAAAACCTATTTTTTCAATAGCTGTAGATGGATCCATTTCTACTGTACTTATAAGAGGAATTTCTTCGGTAATAATTCTTTCCATATTTGCTACACTGTTAAGGGGAATTTCTTCAGTGGTAGTTGTTCTTTCAAAACATTTTATAACATTTAGGTTTTTAAATTTAATTAGATATAGAAATAACACCAACAGTGTAAAAACAACTCCAAGAATTACTGTTGTCAATATAACTCGGTTGGATAAATTTTCTTCCAGCTTACAATAGGTAAACAAAAATATAATAAATATTTTATCAAAAACAGCTACATAGCGTTTACTTTTCTTATACTTACTTTATCACAATTTTGTATAATGTCTGTGCTATCAACAGTCTCAACCTTTCAATAAATAAGAATATAAATAACAAATATGTTGTATTTTTAAGCATACCACTATTTTTCCTTCAGAATTTTCTTCTCGAAAATTTTTAATTTTTAGACAAAGAATTTCATTATTTTGTAAATTATGTAGAAGTGTATAACCAATTATACATTGACTACAATTTTTTTCATCATCACAAAACTCGCAATTTTGAAGGCATTTTGATTTACAGTCTAAACCCCAGTAACCTTTTGGACAAACTAAAAAATATAGTTAAACGATTTTGCAAATAATTTAATTTCATAAAACACACTTTTTGGACAAAAAAACATTTTGTTAGTGGTATTCCAAGTGCAATGACAATTATGTCGGAAACAAATAGTATGATTTTCACAAGATGGGTAATTTTTTCCTAAAATTTCAGAACAACTAAAATTCAAATTTACGGAATGTTCCTCGGTCCAAAATTCAAAATCTATTTTATTGTCATATGTAGAATTTAATTCATTACAAATATAGGGTGAGTTTCTTGAATTATTGGTAAAAAGAGCACTGGAATTAATTATATCTGTAAATTTTGTATAGAAAAATGTTAGATTTTTTAAATTAATTTATATACAAACCAAAACTTTTACAGCTATAGATATCATCAATCGCCCAAAATCCTGTTTTTTTGCCATCTTGACGTCTCTTTATAAATTGTAAAGTTACATTTTCAGCTACATTTATTTTAATTTCTTTCCGAATCCAATGTTTTAAAGAATCTTTTTTATTAAATCCTTCAACTGTTTCTTTAGAAACTTGATCTTTTGATTGCAAAATTATATCTAAAAAGCAATTTTTGTCAACAGACACAAACATTGAAACACATTTAGTGTTATTTAAAAATATTGAGTACTTTTCTGTTCTCCCAGTGTTTGTTTTAGAAGAGTAGAAAAAGCTATCTGCAATTTATAAAAAATCTTTATTTGGCCAAATAAATTTTAATTATTAAATCTTACAGTAATGATATTTACTCAGTATTTCTTCGTTATTTATCTTCTTTACTAGCTTAATGTTATTCATTGTACTATTTTTTAATAATAAATATAAATTATCATCTCTTGGTACTATTGTGTAATGAACCCATTGATATTCTGTTAGCTATATAAAAAAGGTAATATGAGAAAAAATATTCTTGAATACATTATACTTGATATAGGTACGAATATCTACAACAAAACTTATAGTTGATTTTTACTTACAGTATTTAAAAACTTAAATGATGATCTAATCTTCTTATAAGAAGAGAGAAAAGAAGGTATTCTTTTATTGGTATAAACGGAAAAAGACTGTGCATTTCTACCGACTTTTACACTAAAAAAAAACAAGTTAAATAATTACAGATGTTCTTAAAATGATTTATAAAAAATACACGGTCATAAAGAACATTATATTATACGTATACAAGGTAATTTTTTATTTGCTCTAGCCCAAGATTTCAAAAATAGGCATCACGTTATACAAACGATAAGCGACTTTGGAAAAACTACAAATGATCTAAATGAACTGACTCTAAAAGCATTATCAAAGGTTAAGTTATTGTCAACAATGTTGAAATTAATATACAACCCTCTAAGCCTTAATTTTGAAAATTAAATATTTTAAAACTAGCAAAGTATAATGTGTTGCCTATTTTTGGAGTTTTGGGTTAAAACAAATAAAAAAAATCACCTTGTATAAAACATTCCAACTCACTTAATCAAAAAAAAATTGAGAAAATCAACTTCAAAATTAGCTTATTTAAAAAATACTATATTTAAATTTAATTTAGACATCTATCAGGAATTTATTTGTAAACCAAAGAAACCTTATATAATCTTATAAACATTTCTAATTGTGAATATACAATTCGTAAAAACAAATTTAAAAAAAATGTTTTTTACAATATGGTGTTTTTTATAACTGTGCATTGGTTGTAAATTATTTCAAGAACACCTGTATGATAAAACTTTAAGTAAAATGCAAACAGTTTCGCAACATTCAGATTTATCATATGTACTTTTCTAGTTTAATCAGCTAATTTATACCTTGATAAGAATGGAAAATCTGTAAAATTATAATTAAAACACTAACAAAATAATTAGTTATGCCTTGTTTACATTGCCACCGATAGTCAGTAACTGGATAAAATGAAAACTCTTCAGTACTTGTTAGATTCCAATCTTCAGTTAAATTGAACTCTATTTTATCAATACTTCTAATACTCCAACCTAAATAAAATTAAATTTACTAAGCACTTATAACAAGTGTTTATTTAAAAAAATTGTCAAGTATGCTATAAAAAAAACAAAAACATTATGAAGTATGTCTTAGTTTAATTCGGCTGCTGTACTGTCAGTTACTGTGATTCTTTTTATCACAGTATCCTTTATCTCGTAGCACACTTGACAACTTTTTTAAATGAACAGTTGTTACTAGAAATTAATATTTATGTCTTACTGTGAAAGTCATATGGTTGAGTATATACAGCTGAATAGGAAGAGTTCCCGGTTAAAACACAAGTGACCTTATTACCGCTACTTAAAGTCAGGATTTCAGATTTAATTCCTGGAATTATTAAAACAACAATTAATAAGGTACAGGAATAACTTTGCCAAAACATTTTGCAACTGATATTAGAATTATCAATAATGTAATCGTTAACATTAAGATAAAGATAAATGATAAGATAAAGTTATTATAATAAATTTTTCAATTAAATTAAAAAGTATTTTTAATAAATAAAACATTAAAGATAGTTTTTTAAGCGGAATCACAGAATGCTTTACTTTACTTAATTACCCCCGTAGTTTGCTAGCAGAGTAGAAGAGCTTTTCCGGAAACAGTAACTGTATATTCCGAAGAATTTTCTAATTTCAGATATTTCTGAAGTCTTAATATTTTAGAAGCAACCTAATCTATGCCAGATTAGTTACAGCAAAGCAACAGCAAATATTATTCCTTGTATCTGACACAGTGTCACACACAACATCTGATTTAAATTCATTGTCACCTATAACGTTGAATGACTTATTCTCCATTTTTTAGCTCTAAAATTAAAAAACTCTAGCATCATTTTACGAGTTTAGTCTATCTTTTTTTAGCGCTCCACTGCTTGTATTTAGTTATCTCTCTCTTACTCGCGTCATATGATTTGAGTAACAGAACAAGTACACATTCATATCGCTCTAGAGCCTATATTTATAAAACGCCACTATAGGTTAACGGACGAAAATGTTGCCAAAACATTAGGGATTCACCTGGTATAAAAAATTTTGAAATCCATAACGTGAAATAAAAAGTTATGCTTATTCAAATGTAGTATATTATAGTTTTAGTCGATAATTTCCCAATTGAAATATTTTTTTCATAGTAATTAAATCTAAATTATTAATTTTTTTTAGCATAGGCTTATAACACATCTTATACACTACTTATCAAAAAAAGCTGTAACTTACGCCTTAATGGTTTACGAGTAATACGTTTATATCATTGATAGCGCATCAGAAAAAAAAATTGCAAATTTCTGACTTTAAGCTCTTATAACTTTTGTGGTGACCAAAGCACGAGGTCGTAAAACGGGAATATGATAGTTTGAACATTTCTCTAAAAGATGGTGTGGGTCTCATATCTTTCTACCGCGAAAAAATTTTTTGAACGATTTCGACGACAAATCCGCTCCACTATTTTGTCAAGGTACACAAAAGCTAAGTAAACATAAAAGTATAAAGTGACTAGCTACGTGACCCGTTATACATTAAAATAAAAATCTTAAAATAAAATTTATAACTGGTTTCAGTAAAGGTAACAAATCAAATTTCGACGTCGCCAAAGGGAAACAAGTAAACTAAACTTTTTTGTCAATGTATTATTAGGAAAAGTTTTTGACATCTAAAGTGGAAGATTTGTGCTTCTAAATATTCTGAGTTTCCTGATAAATGTCACATGCTTTAGTTTAATTTTGGATTGTCGTGTCATGGTGCTAGTAAGTCGAATTTTAATGTTGATGTTGTAGTAACCTGTGCTATAGTTTTGTTGCTTTTTATATCATATCATATTAGTTTAGGGTTTCCCCGATTTTTTTTATGTGTTTTGTGTTTAAACAAATAATGAAAAAATGGAAGGATTTTCAAAATTACAAAAATGTTTTTATAAAGTAAAACATCTTAATAAGTTAATCACGTTGTTGTGATTAAAAAACAAATATTGTGAGAGAAGCAGAAGTTAAATTTCGAAGAATTTTTTTGTACTGACCTGACCACTGCTAATACAACCTACATAAAAAATAACGAAATATCTTCAAATTGCCTAGTAGGAGATGTTTATAAATGATTGTAGAATCCGAAGAGGCTGTGGAAACACTAAAAATTGCTTCAACTAAAAATAATAGCAACAAAAAGCCAATGATTTTTGCTATTATTATAATTATTATTAGACAATTGAATAATTTCAGGAACTATTCTCTAATATGCCAATGCGGAAATTGGATATTACAAGAAATGTTCGTGTTATCAAAAATTTCTACAGCTTTCTACGACCCTACAATCATTTAAACCAAATAAACCTACCTACATTTGTGTTCGTACAAAATTGTTTGTTTTACAGTATTTTAATTTATTGTCTTTGTAAATAAACATCAAATAATGACAATACTAAAGTCCAATTGTGTAATTTTTATATAATGTTTGTATGAAGTGCTTTTTAGAGTGCGGTATGTAATATGTAGAGTGCGCAGACTCGATTTCAGGCCCGAACCGAAAACAGGATTAGATGAGACTGAGCACTGTAAATTACGTATCGCACAACAACTGTATTAGATTTTTTGGTCGAAAAAATTATTAAACGTCAATATTTATAATTGTTACTCTAACAGTAGTAAAGAAGTTACTTTATGTTGGCAATACAATTTTTTGTTATTAAAAACAAAAAAAAAACATTTACTGCAAAATTATTAATTACATGTAAATTAATTTTTTTAACATGAATTTTAAATTTATGTATGAATACTTTGATTCTAAAATACCTAACACGTAAACGAAAAATTTACCTGTACATAAAACTGTCAATTTCCAGTATCGATATTGTAAATTGAAATTTAATTTAACGCATCAGGTTTGCTACGGTGATTTACCAAAATTTGTCACGGGCTCTCGCACTATTATTTTTTTTAATTTTTTTTTAGTGCTCAAATTGGTAAAAATGCAATATCGTTTTCTATTTATACGAATAAAAAAATTCCTGCTATTTCTCTTCTTATGATGACATTATGATGAATACTGTAAGTAAAAATCAACCAAGTTTTATAATACATATTTAGAATTATTCTCAAGTACATTTTTTTGACAATAATTTTTTACATAGCTAACGGAGTATCAGTGGATTCATTACACTGTAGTACCAAGACTTAATAATCTATATTTACTATTAGAAAATAATACGATGAAGAAAATTAAACCAATAAAAAAATTAAATAACGAAGAAATGAGTAAATATCATTACTGTATGTATGTAATAATTAAAATTTGTTTGTTTAAATAAATATATTGCTTACATTGTAGATGATTTTTTCTACTCTCCTGAAACAAACGCTGAAACATCAGGAAAATATACAGTGTTTTTAGAAAACATTAAATGTGTTTCAATGTTTGTGTCCGTTGATAGAATTGTTTTTTAGATATAATTTTGGCATCAAAAGATCAAGTTTCTAAAGAAACAGTAGAAGGATTTAATGAAAAAGATTCTTTAAAACAATGGATTCGAAAAGAAATTAAATTAGATACATCTGGAAACGCAGTTTTACAGTTTATAAGAAGACATCAAGATGGCCAAACTACAGGATTTTGGGCGATTGATGATATTTATAGGTGTAAAAATTTTGGTTTGTATATGAATTTATTTAAATACAATTTCTACGTTTTGTAAAAATTTTTAGATGTAATAAATTCTAGTGTTGTCTACGCAACAAATTTACCATATATTTGACACGAATTAAATTCTAAATATAACAATAATGTAGATTACCAATTTTGGGCTAACGAACGATCAGTAGATCTGAATTTTACTTGTTCTGAAATTTTAGGAAAAAAATATCTATCTTGTGAAAATTACACAATTTGCTACAAACATAATTGTCATTGTAGTTGAAATAACACGAATGAAATGTTTTTTTGTCCAAAAAGTGTGTTTCAATTTTTAATTTTTTTTATTATTTTTTGACTATATGTTTTAGTTTGTCCAAAAAGTTACTGGGGTTTCGACTGCAAATTAAAATGTTTAAAAAACTGCGAAACAGTTTAAAGTGTTTAAAACAAATTAAAATGTCTACAATCATAATAAACCAAAATAGATAACAAAATTAACACATTTAAAACTTTTCAAACTAACATGGCATGACCACATGTGTAATCGAAGGAAGATTGAGCTCAAATCAACTATTTCAAATTTAAACATCCCAATAATAAGACAACCCTTCCTACACACATGTCGATATGTTTACAAACATACTAAAACTTTTATCCAACACCTCTTTATTATGACGTTATAAAAATGATGTTTTTGTTTGAATTATGGGGTCTATAAAACACAAGTGGTTTTATGAATCAATAATAAAACTGTTTTTATATAATTGAACAGTTTACAGAAAATAGAACAATTTATTGAACATCGAAAAATACAATACATAAAATTACAATTATAAGAAACAGGAATCTCAGATAAAATCATTTGTTGAGATTTACGTTTATATTAAAAGATATAACGTTATTTGCTTCATTTTTTGTCACTTCACTGTTGTTTCCACATTCATTCGATTTTTGCTTCTCAGTATTCACAATAACATTGCCTTCTGTTTCCGAATTTCCATCCAGTATCTTCTTAGCAATGTCTATTTTGCATAAAATTGACACTTCGACATACGCTTGTGCCACGGATGGTATTTTGGATAGACTATTTATTCTCACTGGCTATATTGTGCATTTCTCAATTCTATAGCACAAAAACAACCTGTTGTGAGAAATATTTTTAAGTCGGAAAGACATATATTTTCTACAAATATCCAGCACATTAACTGCAAATTCTTTTTCCATAATCGTAAAGCTACGTGAAACATATGTTTTTGTATCTGGTACAGACACCAACATATAGGATCCTTTATCTTCTATGTTATTGATTGAGATGTTCAATAATTCACAACATCGACACTCACCTGACACACCAAAAATTAGTGCGACCTGTAATGTAAAAAAATTAGATTTTATTTTCTAATAACAAAATTGACCTACCTTCAACATCAAATATTTTTTATTGGGTGCTTTTGCTAGAAACTGTTGAATATGCTCTCTTTCAAAAAATTTTGATTTTTTGCACTTGTAATTTTTTTATTCGTTTTTCAAAAAAACGATTAACTTGCCATATTGTGAAATATCTGTATTTTCGTAAAGCTTTAATGTTGATATTAACATGCTGTAGGCATTTCGTCTACATTGAAGAGGTTGCAAAATTTTTTTTGGCGTTGAAGATGTAGTAACCCAACAGCACGTCTTCGCTTACCCCACAAACATCGTTTTCCTGTTTTCAGTTATTGAACTCACTCAATTCTTTGTAATAAGCGTCTCTAGATTTCTTGGGTAGCAAACTCGATGTAACTTCTTCAACATCTTTCGCAATTTTTTCAGGAAGAGAACTACTTTTTTTTATTTCCAACAATGTTACAAACACCGAAACAGCAACCAAATCATAGACTACTACTAATCGATGTAGATATAAAATTTTTGGGTTTTGATGATTTTTTAAGAACTCTTACAGAGAGAGGTGTTGTAAAAAACTATGTATTGTACTCATGTCTTAACAGCAAATAAGTCACTTAAGAAAAATTAGGCCACTCAAGCAAGCTCTCGTGGCTAAACATTTCTTTCGTGACTTATTTGTCTTATAAGACACTTGTATACTCGTAATAAATAACTATAAATTTAAAATGAAAAACACACCCTAACATTGTAAAGATTAAAAAAAAATTTAGAACGATTATTAAAAAACATAATCTTTATACATATCACATATTTTCTCTAAATCTGTCTGAGTGTTTACATTGCTAAAACATTTGATACATAGATTTTCTAACACTAATCTTTTTATTCTATTGCGTTCAGTGTGTAAAGCTTTATAATTATAATTAAACAAATCTCCTGTTTCTATACCGTGTTTAAAAAACAAATATTACCATCGTTGTTAGTACATTGTCCTACTCGGCTAGGCATACTTCGAATGAGATGATCAATTCCTTCCTGAAGTAACATTTTATGGGATTCTAAGCTATCTCCAGTTGGTGTCGGAGATCTAGTGTTGTTGGTGAATGCGGCAATAAACGTAGACGCCGACCCATAGAATCTCATACATGTTTAACGGAATTTAAGTTTGGTGAACGGGATGGCCATGGTAATAAAAGTAACCCTAGTAACACAGTTATATAACGGCTATATAACCATTCAATATAAGCGCTAGATCCAAGATGTGACGCTTTTTTTTAGATAACCGGGTTAGATTCCAATGAAAATGTTATATAACTGATATATATCCGTGGTTATATTGTGGTTATATAACAGCCGTTATATCTGGCTTATATTGCGGTTATATACCCTTTTTTAGATATTTTTTGTAATTTATTAAATAATACACATTGAATAATTGCATACGTTATGATATTTATTAAAAGTAACAAAATATTTACACATATTATATTTACAATTAATTTAGTTTGTTTTTATTTTTTTTAACTTTTTTTTAACTTTTCTGGGCTGTACGTTAAATATTACCCAATGCTCTTATTAATTTCTTGGAGTAGTGTTTCAGAAAATTTTCTGGTAACGGCCCCTATAAAAAAGTAAAATAATATTACCATCATACAACAAATTTCTAAATGTAACAATTGTAACGAAAAAAATAGGTATACATCAGTTATAAGTGATAAATTAATGACAGTTTAGTTAAGTTATGATCTACTGCAAAAAATTTAAATCTATAAATGCGAAATTTTTTTAATATATAATTTTATTAATTATGGTTTGTAAATTCTAACTGCAAATTATTTAAATAGACATTTGGTCCTCACCAACTATGCATTATATAAAAATGTATTGGAAAATGTTCCCTTTTGTTTGTTTTTCCACATAGGGAAAATTGTAATAAAACTTCATATGTTATTAGATTATTCAGTTGGAGATAAATACTTTTGTGTTGATTGATCCCTCCATAAAACAAAAGATGATCAATCTGTAAACAAATTACAATTAGAAATTAGAAAAAATGTTTTAAAAAATAACCATTTTCTTACTCTTTTCCTCGTTTTCCGAATGTTGTGAACTATGTCTTTATTGGATTGAGGAGTAAAATAAAATTCGGGGGTTTCTTGATTAACGTCTATTTACACTATTTACATGATTGAGTATAGTTACGCGAGGAAGAGTACGACTCGAGCGTTACCGTAATAATAATGACCCAAGTCTTGGGTCTCGGAGTGGTTGTATCTGTTTGGCTAGGAGGTAGAATACTTTCCTACCCTTTGCCGTGACCTTGCATATTTTAACACCAAACTTGATTCTAAATTATCAAACTGTTCTATTGTATATTGTTATAATTTTATTTATATAAGATAATATAAAATTAAAGAAACTACATTTTTAGTTATTTTCTAAAAATATTATAAATTTTGTTTTCTTAAACAGTCTCAAAGACAACTTTCTAAGTCCATATATTTTTTATAGGCATTAAATAAAAGTACTTTAGTTTAAAAAAAAAAAGATTATCTTGTATAACCGACATGTAAACTGCATCTAACATATACCATATTGCACAAATAATATAGCGGTTATATTTTTTTTACATAACTTTTGTTATGTAAGCTTGATACAACCGTGATTAGTTAACCGATATACAGGCTGTTATGGAAATGACTGCAATAATTTTAACCTGAAATACAGCACCACAAATAGTAAAAATCTACAAAAAAAATTTTGTTTGTTTTATCTTTTTTCTAACAAAAAGTTTGATGCAATAATTTGTGCCACTTACCTTACGCTTCTGCTTTATGAAAACGACATTAAAGCACATGCACTGCATTTTTCGATTACCAACGGCATTTTTTTAAGATTAAGTTAAGTAAAATTTCTGTTTCTTTTCTTTTCCCATTATTGCCAACATAAATGTAAAGCAACTTACTGTTGTTAGTAGTTTATTTGAACGTAAAATAAGCTTAATATTACCAACAAAAGAGAATAGTGTCGAACACTGGTGCTTTTACCTCACACGATGACGTTGTAAATACTCGCGAGTAATGCACTGCTACATGCGGTCTTGCATTGTCTTGCTGAAAAACGGCATTAGGAAGTGCTGCTATAAATGGCAATAAAACAGAGTCCAGTATTTCTTCTACGTATCGCCGAGCATTTAGAGTGTCATTGACAATAACTAAGAATTATCTGTGCCTAATACATATTGCACTCCATACCATTATTCCAGGAGTTGCACCAATGTGGCCTCAAACAAACAGATTTAAATTTTGTTTTTCTCCATGAAAGCGACGAACACGAATTCGGTCATCATTCCGCTACAAACAAAAACGGGATTTATCGCTAAAAACTATCCGATTCCAGGCGTCGCTTCAGTTTTGACTAAATCTACACCATTGAAGTCTGGCTGTCTTCTGGGCAGCAGTAAGGGGAAGACGCCGTGTTGGTCGGTACAAATGTAAACCAAAATCTTCCATTCTTTGGTAAACGGTACTTAGAGACACTGGCTTACCAATTTCTTGCACCCACTCTGCGGCGATAGCTCTTGTAGGTTGAAATCTGTCTCTAACATCTAGGTGGCGAAGACCGCGTTCTTCACGTTCATTAACGACACGGAGACGTCCACTACCACTTTGGCGATGTTCTAGATCTTCCTCCTGCCATGCAGTCTATATTCAAAATACAGTGCTTAGGGTTATTTTTAAACGGCGCCCAATTTTACGTATATATAGGTAAATCGGCTTCATACAGACCAATAATTCGACCTCGTTCAAAGTCTGAAAACTGCGAAAAGGCCTGACGTCTCTACACCCTAGGCATTTCACAAAAGTTGTAAAACGTGATGCAATGTTAGAATTGTTTAAAAGGGCGCTTGTTTTTAATTTTTATGATAATAAAGTTGACCCTTCTCATATAGCAAAAACAATAGAAGTAGAAGAAAAACTTGTTGAAGCACTCTGAATTTTTTATCATTGACTTTTTTGAGATAAGTAATGATGTGGAAAAAAAGTTAACTTGTTAGAAGCTCTTCTTCCAGGTGTTTATTATAGAACATTACTATATGTCGTAACTTGATTTTTTGATATTTAAGTAGTGAGCTCTCGGACTAATAAAAATTTAGCAAGTATAAGTTTCTTAAAAATACAACCCATTTTAATTGCAGCAATACTATATTTTGGCACATTTAATCGTAGCAGAATATTTGGAGCATGAAAGTAATAATTTTACTAAAATATATATTAATGTTAACCAAGATAAAGATAACCAAGATAACGTAAGCTACGACGAAGAACTACTTAAAATACAGCTGGACAATGTGGAAAAATTATACGACTTTGATAAAGTTATTCACTCCTGGTCTCAAGATCAAACTATTGATACATCCAATGTTTCTTCAATTTATGGTTAGCAGTACAATAATAATACTTCAACCTTCAAGAATAATTATTTAAAGTATTTGTATTTAAATTGACGGCTATTATAAACACAAAAAGTACTTGGTTTTAACACAGTCAAATCATGCTGAATTATTTAAGAAATTCTGTGTGGTACTGACTAAAACAGCAGATTCTTCAACAACTTGTGTATTTTTAAACGAACTGGACCAAGACGTAAGTTACCATTATTAATCTACTTTAAAATTTATGCAGGTATTTATGCCTTAATAAACTTATCATTGCAGGATAATATATATAGTAATACATACGAGTATAATAATAAGTTGCTACAAATTCGACATTTAACGACGACCGACTGGGACTATTTTCTTATTAAAAAACATTTGTATGTACTTGGTGAACAAGATTTATACAAGAGAGGATACCAGGATCAGGTGAGTTTCGTAGTTTTGAGTTACACATAATTATTGTTTACCAGTGCAATACATATTTGAAATGCTACGTATTTCATATTTTTAATTCCATGTCGGTTTTAAATTCCAAGAGATTTTAAAAATTACTTTAAGTTTCTTGGGATTAAAAATAACAGTTTAGTCTGTCTCAGTAGACAATAAAGTAACAATTTTAGTCCTGGAGGTGCAAAATAGTATTTATTTGCTTAATTTTATTTTGCTTTTTTTAGAGGGAGAGGAAGGAAGTTATATTATTTCAACTGAAAGAAGTTAGTATAAAGAATATTTTAAATTTGGTTTATATGACAAACTTTAAACAGCAAATTATAGTGTGTTGCAAGTAAGTTAATTTCTATAAAGCTTT
Organism: Tribolium confusum; assembly: GCA_029207805.1. Lineage (NCBI taxonomy): Eukaryota > Metazoa > Arthropoda > Insecta > Coleoptera > Tenebrionidae > Tribolium > Tribolium confusum. The sequence goes on along the minus strand of JALGAY010000009.1, from coordinate 20,796,414 downwards.
TTATAACAATATATATTATTGTATTTGTTACTAGTAATGAGGTGAATTGTGGTATTTTTTTAATAATGACATTTATTATCGATAAATATATAAACGAAAAAGAAATAGATTTTTGCACTGCCATTCGAACTGCAAGAAGAAGTGGTATAAATTTTATACCAAATTTTGTAGGTTTGCAGAAAAACATTTTATTTTACTATTTTAATAGTTTTTAGGAGCAACTGCAAACATTATATTTTGGTGTTACAGACCATTTAACATTGCTGGAAAAAAATCGACCGCAGCCGGCGGCGGCGTGTTCAATACTATAACGAAATAAGTCCATTTAACGAGTTTTAAGATAGGAAGGCTCAAAGTTTGCAGTCATTGTGCAAATCTGTATCATGTTGGAGCGGCATAATTTTTAAGAATTGACTAAAATAGAGTGTACACTTTATATTAACATCGTTGGAACAATTTAATATTTTATTTAAAAACCAATTATTAAACAAAAGTTAGTGTAAAACATGAATTTAATTTGGTCAAAATAAAAATTTAACTTTGGAATAAATCGCACAAAGCTGAAAACTGGTACAAATCTTAAAGAAAGTAATACAAATAAATTTTAAAAGTCTCCACTCAAGTCAAGAAATTTCTTTTGGGTCAAAGGTCTAAAACATTGATTACAATATACATTGCGAATATAAAGTATAGAATAAAATTCATATATTGTATTTTTTTATTTTTATATTTTGACACTTTTTCTTAGACAGGTCAATTTTTGATTTAAGGGGGACAACTTTTTTTCACTGACAGCCTTCATCGTTCTCAAACTCTATCGTTCTCAAATTACAACAAATTTCATACTAACCAATCACATAATAAATATTAATTACTAGTAAAGGTAATATTTCTGTTACTAAATAATTACATCAATATTTATTATTTAGTATTTATTATTTGGTTGACTGTAATAAATTAATTATTGTCAAAGTGACAATAACAAGTGTCAATTTTCTCAAGAAAAAAAAGTTTAGTTTAGCTGACTATTCAACTCACCTGTGATTTTTAAAAGTTGAATCAATAAAAAATTGGTCAACAACCAATGACAACAAATTTTAGCGACATAACTACGCGTGGTGTATTGTACTGACAATTCCACGATGAAAATTTCAACCAATCAGGTTGAAGGATTTTGAATCATTGAACCTATGGGCTCCAGAAGCCGTGACGTAAAAAATGCGCTAAATTTTGAAACACTGTCATTCGATAAAAATACCTTGAAAAAGTCGACCTTATTGCACATGTAAATAAGGTTGAATTTATAAAGATCAAATTTTATGCGATGAATAAATACACTAAATAAAATAAATAAGACTTAAAAATGTCGACATTCGATACCCCAAACATTTCATTTATTGATAAGTTAAGAATCACAGCAAACTTACACTTAATAAAGAATTTAATGGAAAATAAAATGTTCGATGCACAGATTTCCTTCATTTCTAAGCTTTAACGCAGGCCCAATATGAACGAATTCCAGCGAACCATGCCGAATGAGAGCAAATCCCCTCCGATTTGCCCGCGCATCTTGTTATTTGTATGTACTCGGCCATCTTCGGTAGTTGGTTTACAGCTGTTCGGGTGAGTTTGACGGCACGAAGCATGTACAGTAATTTCTATTTTCGATTAATTTCTTAAATATGCGAGAATTGTTTGTAACTTGTGTCTGGATTAAAACTAGAATGTCTAGAGTATTGGAGTTGAGTGTTTTTATGCCTTATTTGTGTTTCCATATGTGACTTTTATTCGGTCAAAGTTTAGCTGTTATAATTTCAACCTTATGTACTAGTGCAATAAGGGCGACTTTTTTAAGGTAGATTTTTAGAATGACAGTGCTTCAAACGTTCGCGCTAAAATTACGACACACTTCTCCAGCCCATTAGGAGCAAATTACAGCGACAATTCAACATGGTCCTCGAATTATCGCAGTAATTCAAAACGCTGAAAAGGCCTTAAGCCTCAGCAGCGGCCATGTTTGCATTAAAATAATTGTCATAGTATTTAAGAAAAATTGTAAACATATTTGAAAAAATAAATAATTTTTGAAAAAAAAAATTTTTTTTGCAGTAATTCAGTATGGATCGCAAAATTGTCTGTCGAATACGACTCCTCCTTTCCTCGTGGTAAATTGTCGTCGAAACAAATACTCGTATAATTATAAATCAAAAATTATCGGCAATTTTGTACTGACTCGTGGTATTACTAGCGACAATACCACTAGTGAAAATGGTAAATATTTTTAACAAATAAATAACACACACTTTTCGCCAAACTCTTGAGGTAGTAACAAAAATTTGTTTGCTGGTTGCGATGAAACTTATGTGTTACTCAATTTTGAGGATCTGCATTTTTAATTCTATTTGCTTCATTGAATAGTCTTCCGAATACAACTCGAGTTAAAGTTGAGTAAAATATTTTTCCGGTGGTATCACTTATGGTCATTGCACTTGAAAATGTTGTTGGAAATGCTACGCACTCATGGTGTTCATACCAAGGAAATGTTTTCTTTTTACTTTGAGGTTGTAGTCCTTTTTAAAACAAAGTATGTTTTGGAGGAATTTAGCTTGGATTTAGGGGATTTTGACCGATTATATAGGGGAAATCATCGTCAATGGGTTGGCAACACTGGTTGGAATCTAACAAGTACTGAATAGTTTTCATTTCATCCAGTTGCGGACTATTGGTGACAATGTAAGCAAGGCAAAACTTATAATTTCCTTAAGGAGAGTGTTTTAATTGTAATTTTACAGATTTTCCATTCTTATCAAGGTATAGAATAGCTGAGTAAACTACGAAAGTAGATATAATTAATCTGAATGTTGCAAAACTGTTTGCATTTTACTTAAAGTTTTATCATACACAGTGTTCTTAAAATAATTTCCAAACAATGCACAATTATAAAAAACACTATATTGTGGAACACAATTTTTTTTAAAAGGTTTGTTATTACATACTGCATATTTTTATTAAAAATGTTTATAAAGTTATAAAAGGTTTCTTAGGTTAACCAATGAGTTCTTGATACATGTCTAAACTTCTGCGCAGTCAGTGCTCTCGAATATGTGATTTTAATACCTATGAAATTAAACTTTTGGGTATAAAGGTATAATTTCTTGTACTGAGTTCTGTTGCAGCAACAAAGTCTTCTGGAATGTATTTCCTAGAATTACAAAATTTTTGTTATTTAGGTAAATGTTTCGCTTGTATTCTGTCAAATATCAAATTTACACAAGCTATACGTCGTAGGTTGAGGCGTACTCTAATAATTTTATTACAAAAGGGGATAAGACAATGAGACAGACTTGAAAAACTTTTATTTATGTCACACCTGTTGTAGTTAAATGTAGCAGTTGAATGTTCCGAAAGAGAAAAGTAATGTTAAGAGTGTAGAAACTACTTCAACCATATTATCCGAATTTCTCTCTACTATAACAAATAACTACATTGGGAAAACCAAGCAAATATTTTTACAAATGAAGTGTGAAAATATTTGCTAAAGTTTTAATATTGTCTTTTAAATTCTTTTCCAACTTAGATAGTTCTTATTTCCCAAAGATTTAGTATAAACGTAATAATGAAATTTTTTTAGATGATAGCGCTTTGTAAGAACGACTTTTTCGTCTATTATTTCTCTTTCTTTAATACATAGAATTTGCCACGTCTATGTTATAAAACCGTAATTTAAACACTTAAGACTATAGGATATTGAATAAAACAATGTTCGGTACACGCCTCTACATTAAAGAACAAAAGCAAAAGTAAATTATTTATGAACAAAATAACAATTAAGTTTAGTAATGTTAATCGCTGAGAAAAATACCGTTAAGAAAACTTGGCGTTATAGCAAGTTTACTATTTGGCGTTGAAAAGTCTGTTTGAACGGTTTAAAAAAATCAAAAATCAAAATTGTTTTTTTTGAAGATGACAAGAGGGGTGTGTTTTTGTATGGGTCAATAGAGTTGGGCTATTTAATAAAAAATAATCTTGATTAACTAGTAAAGTTTAGATAAGTAACACATAACACAAAAATACATATATAAATAAATAGATAAAACTTAAATACATGCCCGTCTTTACTTAAAAAAATAAGAGTAAGAATCCAATTTTTATAACTTTTATTTAGATTTGCAGAATCTCACTATTAAATGTGTCGAAGTATTTGAAATTAATTTACCATATATACAAATAATTTTTAAGTTTATTTATACACAAAATGTTTAGTTATTTAACTAATTATTACGACTTTTTCCTTAATTTTTCGCAAACAATCTGGAAAAAGTTGGATTATAAATATTAAACTCCACCCAACAAATATTCCAAAAATGCCTCCAAAATTACCTGAAATAAAAATAGAATATATGTAATATGAATACAGGTTAGTTTCTAAAAAGAGTCTACTTCAATTTTTGGTAACAATTGTGATTTTTAGTCTGTTATATAGTTTCTTACTAAAATCTTTTTATATCAATAATGTTTACTCTTATTTAAAAAGTGAGTTTGCAATCACTTATCTATTTGACTTTTATAAACACACCCTTAACCTGACCTGACGAATTTTACTTCAAATAATAATGTATCACAAATAAGGTGTTCTAATTCAAATTATTTTAAGAGTTATTTTAAGGAAGTAAAACGGCTGAGTGATTGCACACTCACTACTTGCAAACTCGACCTACTTTCCCTATTTAAATTTCAGGGGTGCTCTCTCCTGGATATAAAATTTTGTTACACAACTTACTTAAAACTTCAAACCAATAATAAACAACGTCTTGCAGATACTGTTTTAAAAATCGACTCAAATAATAAATGTAAATCCGAGTAATATTTTGACTGCTTGATGTTTTGCACCAAAACATGTAATTATATCTAATTAAAATAAAATAAACTTTACTTAAAATTGGAAAGGCATTGGCTTGTGCTTCATAAACAATAATATCGCCACAAGGAGGATGACACTTGTTATCACAACGTAACGAATTTTGTTTTTCTTTTTGTAAATACGCTCTAACATCCATGTCTTCAGGATATAAAGAAGTCCATTTTTCTAAAAACATTTTTGTGAGTACTGTTTTGTATTAAATGATACAATAAAAATAAAAATAATCTGAATGAGAGTTGGTATTGCTTGATCGTGCAAGACTAAACCCGGATAACTTTTATAATATTAAAGAAAAATTTTGACATTGTGAATTATGTCTTTTACCGCAAATTCGGTCTTACAAAATGCAGGTAATGTCATCTAAAAATACTTTTTACTTGTTCCAGACGCAATTTTTTTAGTTATTGGGATGTTTTGCAAACAACATTTGAAAGTATCGCTATCACTTTAGTAGCTTGACCTGTAACTATTATAATAAAATAAAAGACTCTATTACAATATTACAAAAGTGTTCCGAGTATATATATGAATGACACACGTAAGCTTGCTCCAATTGATTATATTTTCGTTAGCGCACTCTTTGTTTTACCTTTGTATCTATTTAGACAGGAAATATCTGCTAAAGTACAGACGTTACTTTTGTTACTTAAAGGGATAATAAAGGGAATACACTGACACATAGCAAGCATACTTGTTGTACGACAATCTATATTACAATCACTTTGTGAATAGGTAGTACCAAAACTAGTCAATCTTTCGCTATCAAAAATACATTTTCGCTGAAATTTGCATTAATATGTTATTAAATTAACAAATCGCTTAGTTACTTTTTCCACTGAATAAGCAGAAACATCTCTAACTGATGTCAATACTGTTGGAACAATTTCAATAAAATTTTCCGAGTTTGGATGTGTCAAAATTTCGGTTAAACTTCCACTAGTTTTGTCTGGATAATCAGTTGGTGCAAAAATATCTACCTAATAAAACATTTATTTATTACAAAATTAAATAATTTTTATTATTTTACAATAACTCCAACTGATGATATAGTCGTATAATAATAATCTTGAACATTGTTTTTTATTGCAACGTAAAGTCCATTTTCAATTCCTGAATCTGTAGTGACAGAGTCTTGATTAAGTTTGTACTCTTTATTATTCCTAAAATTAATAAATACCTAAATAAAAACAATAATTAATAAAGAAAATCAAGAACAAGTAATATTAATAGATAAGAGAAACTTAAAAAATTTATTAGTTTGTGGACGTTTTGAAGATTTCTTCTACTTCTTCAGAACATAAAATTATTACAACTTACAAAAGATAATTTTTGTCTTGTTATCAGTATTTTTTGGGATTATTTTAAACATATATTATACAGCGTGTTCAATTTTTTTTTAAAAAAAGCGTAACTTGCTAAGAAAGTATTGTGACCAATTTTTAACGCCTATTTATATTTTATTTGTCAACGACCGATAAGTAGTTTCAGGACATAGGAATTTTTGTATTTGCTCAAATGCATTAAGCAGATAACGATATCTGTGTACTGCAAAAGCGGAGACAGTATTGGAAGCATTTTTGAAATACCAACAATGAAAAAGTATCTGGCATAGGCTGGGACTACTCGTAGAGAAGAAAGTCAATCTAAACAGTATCACAGAAATCAAGTTAAGATGCAATGAGAATTTGAGAATATTTTGTAAGTGCAGAGTAGCCCTGAAAAGATTTTATAAACAGAAACAGGAAAAAAAACAGGACATCTAAATAGTCCTTGAAGAAAGCAAAAAAGCACTAGTTAGAGTTTAGTTGAAGTGACACTCTACTAAAAAGTCGACTGTTAAAGAATGCCTAAAAGAAGTATAGCAGGAAAACCAAGAGAACGAAAGACAAACCTGTCGTCTTGTTTACATGCGTAACGGCAATTTTTTGGCAGCAAATAAGACGACAAGACATCCTTTAATGACAAAAGTGAGATCATCAGATCAGAACAAAATTAAGCTTTAAGACTTAATCTGAAAAAAACATTTTGCGTTTGTATCTATAATAACATGCGTCTGCACGCACGAGTCAATAAGTCTTCAAGTTCACCTATTTTAACAAAAAAATTTAATACGTAGTTATGACAAATATATGGAGGAGATATTTCCATTTTTTGGAATCTGGTGGGTAGTGGAGTGTTTTATTATACTCCACTTGGCAAGACTATATAGTCTATATAGTCTTGCCAAGCTGGCGTCAACTCCAGTGTTACTTCATTTTGAATTCTGGTATTGTTCTAACTTTGAACCACTAGTGTGTAGGTGTGTGTGTTGCTGTGTTGTTAAAAAATTATTATAATTTTAATACTTTGTAAGGTGTTTTGTTTTTCCTTGTAAAAGATGTTTGTAAATGATTGTAGGGTCGTAGGAAACTGTGGAAACCATAAAAAATGTTTTGCTTTTTAAAGACAATAATTTTGACTAATATAATTATTATTAGATAATTTAGTAACTCCAGCAACCATTCTCTAATATTCTGTTGCGGAAATATGGTATGAGATATTATTAATTTTTCTTAATAACAAACATTTTTTAATTAATTAGCACCTATATGGTGGATTTTTTAATTTATTAAATAACCAGTAATTATTATTTACTAACATGCACACAAAAGCAGCAAACGAAACAATCGGGAAAAAAAGAAATATAGAAAAAAATTCGGTTTAAGAATTTAGACATAAGATATACATATGTATATAAAAAAGCAATAAAAAAATATAAAGCGTACTTAAAATTCCTCCGCCAAAACACCCAAGAAGCTAGACTAAATTACATAGAAATACGCAATAAAGCAAAAGATATTGTCAGAAATGCCCACAAAGCGTCTTGAGACAAATTTATATCCAATATAGAAAACCTCGTAGAAAACGATATACACAGAAGACAAGAAGTAGCTTACAAATTTATGCGACAACTTAACAAAAAAAAAGGCACCGCACACATCCATATAATAATAGAATTGTTTATAAGCGTTTCATTAAAATTAAAATATTTATGATTGTATCACTGCCAAACACTTCCATGTAACATTAAAATGTCAAATAATTCGATTTTATTTTTATTGAATAATAGACAAAGATACATACTGGGTGTCCCAGAACTGACAAATCAGCCATAAACTATAAGTTCATCTCTTCAACCTAATACCAAATACCGAAAAAATTTTTTTTTAAACTCTATCGTTTTCTAGGCAATGAAATTAATATTTATTATTTAGTATTTATTATTTGGTTGACTGTAATAACTAAATTGTCAAAGTGACAAGTGTCAATTTTGTCAAGAAGGTTAGTTAGGCTTAATTTCATTGCCTAGTAATATGAATAATATTTTTACAATTAGTATTTATTATGTGATTGGTTAAAATAAAATTTGCTGTAATTTGAAAAGGATAGAGTTTAGAAAAATATTTTTTCGGTATTTGGTATTAAGTTGAAGAGAGGAACTTGTAGTTTACGGCTGATCCGCCAGTTCTAGGACACCCTCCAGATAGAACATTATCAAAAACCATGGAGAGAAGAAGAACACGAAAAACATAAAAATAAACATCAAAACCCAAATTCAAAAACAAACCCGAGCTACAAATAAACGACACCATACACAAAAGACGAGATTACGCTAGTTGAATTACAAGAATCGCTAAAACAAATAAAAAATCGGAAAGCAGCGAGACCTGACACCATAAACATAGAACTAATAAAATATGGTGGGTTACCAGGGCCGTGCCTGGGTATATGGCCGCCTGCGTGCCAGTCTGTATGGCCGCCCCCAGGATAACATTAAAAAAAACTACTTTAATTTTTAATGTTTATTATTATACACAGGGCAACAAACCGGGAAAAAAATCAGTTTTTGGTTAGCCGAAATCGAGAACGAAAAAAAATATTGGTTTTGTTCCCAAAACCGGTTTCTGAAAAGAAAAACCGGCTAAAAACCGGTTTTATGAGATTTATATGTTTGGATGAAATTTAAGAAAAAAAAATGCACAAAATAAACATTTTTTTATTTAAAATTTAAACAAAAATAATAACATGAAAAAAAGTAATTATGGTATTGGTATTATAATCACAGACAAAATTATCAAACATAAAGAACATAGGAATACGATAATTTAAAATCCTAGGTGTCGCTCAGTGACAATTTAAAATTATTTGATTTTAAAAAATCAAATCTTACGTATTATTTATTAATATTGAAAATAGTAAAGGTTTTTGGTTAATTAACCGGTTTCATAAAATTATTTCGGTTAGGTTACCGGTTAATTAGGGAAATCTTTCAATTATCGCGATTGAAAGTGAAATTGCTGAATCTTCACGAAGCAATTATTAAATAAAGTACATATTAAAAGTTAATCCTACGGGATTTTTTACTGACAAAATCGTGAATTGCTTCGTGAATATTTAAAGATTCAGCAATTTCACTTTCAATCGCGATAATTGAAAGATTGCTCATACGTTCTTGCGTCATGGAAGTACGTAGGTAATTTTTTATGATTTTCAATTTAGAAAAACTACGTTCTCCAGACGCAACTGATACAGGCATGGTCAATAATAGTTTTAAGCTTGTAGATACATTTGGAAATGAGTTTTGTAAATTGTGTTTGTACAAATACTTTAGGAGTTCTTCGGGTTGTTTCCTATTTTTTATAATTATTTTCAATGAAATTCATTTCAAAGGACACAAATAACGATTTATCCTCGCTAGTCTATAGACTAATACGACTAATAAGACGAATAAGACCGCTTACGCGACGCCGGTCAATTGAAAAAACTATTTCGGCTCGTCGCTCGTGCAATGTTCGAAAAAATTCGGATTCGCTGCATGACTAGGTATATAAATACTACAACGACCTAATCAGTTTTTATACATTTCTTATTTCTGAGAAACTCTTTTTGGATAGATTAGATTAGAGAAACTGTTTTTACTTCGTATCTTAATGAAAACAAACCGATTGTATTTTTGCCCAGTAAACAACTTGTAACGATTTGGCCGCCTCTTAATTTCGGCCGCCTGCGTGCGGTGCACGCAATGAACGCCCGTCAGGCACGGCCCTGTGGGTTACTACTAGAACTGAGAATACTACACTTACTGAACGAATGCTAGAAGCAGAGAGAAGTACTTATCAGACGAATGGAAAACAGCAAAAGTTATATCACTTTATAAAAAAGAAGATTGAAACTCGTGTGGAAATTACAGGAGTATAAGTACATATATTAAAAGCTGCATACAAATTGTATACTCAAATTATAAATAACAGGCTAAAAATAATAGCCGATGCACTACCTACTATTAGAAGAACAGAACGGATTTCGTAAAGGAAGATCCTGCAGCGACAATATCACCATAGTACGACAACTAATAGAAAAAAGAAGAGAAGATAACCTGGAAACTCATATCGCCTTTATTTTCTATGACAAAGCCTTTGATCGGGTAAACAGAACCACTCTTTGGAAAATTATGGACAGGCGAGGTTATCCCAGACACCTAATAGAAGTGATAAATGGTCTGTATTATAATACAGAAATAAGAATTAACACAGGAAAAGACAGAACAGAGCTAATAACAATTAACAGAGGCGTCAGACAAGGGTGCATCTCTCACCAACTCTATTTAACATATACATATATCGACGATGTCATACTTATATAAACACAATACTGTTTGCGAATGACTAAATACATTTACAAAGAACAGTGGATAATCTACAAAACACAATTTATCACCTAAATCAAATATGTAGAAATTACAACCTAAAAATATCAGAAAAAAAAACAAAAGTTATGGCTTTGATAGGGACGTAACCCATAGGTTTCAAAATAATACTAAAAGAAGTGCCCTTAGAACAGATATCACATTTTAATTTTCTAGGATGCTACATAAGCTACGATTATGTAAAAAACATTAAAAACAAAACACATAAATACCAAATGTATGTAGCACCATAAGAAGAACATTACAAAATAAGACAAACAATGACACAAAAATAAAATTCTATATAGTAATGGCAGCACCAGTATTAACCTACAGAAGTGAAACTTGGGCTTTGCGAAAACAAGACAGACAACGCATACAAGCTGCTAAAATAAAATTTTTAAGATAAACAAAAGGTTGCACTATAAGAGTCCAAATAAGAAATGAACAAATAAGAGCTGAATTAAACATATTCTCGATGAATAATAAAATACATCAAAACACAATAGAATGGAAACAACATATTGAAAGAATGAACGATGATAGGATGGTAAAACAAGTAGTACATTATAGACCAAAAGGAAAAAGAGACATAGGTATGTCCAGAAGAAGATGGAAAACGTGAAGACGAAACAGGCTGTAAGCCTAATCCTTAAAATGCAGAAGAAGGAGGAAAAGACTAACATGCACTCACCGGCACAAAATTCGGATCCATATTTAATTTTCTCAAAAACAAATTTGTTATTTTTTTTAGTCAAAAATGTTTTAGGTAGAAATAAGATACATTTCTAACCATTTTTAAGACTAAAAAACAAAAAATAAGCATCCGATAGAATTTTTAAGTTTTTTTCACTTTTACTTAGCTTTTTTTATTACGATACCTGTGAATAATTGTCATTATTGTGATAGCTGTCACTATTCTTGGCATCTCAATTTAACAACGGACGCAGCTAGAGCAATTGTTTTAGTTCAAGATGATTGATCACAATAATACGCAGCTCGAGTTGTTCAGGTTTTAAGATGCTGTGCGGAAAAAGCTGTATACTAAAATTCACAGCTATTTTTACACCACCTGTTAATTTTTCTGAAAATTCGGCATTGTACAGATAACTTTGTTTGGTGTGAACCAGCCTTTTGGTGACGTTTTTAAATTCTAGTTACAAATCTGATGTCATTTTTTGACAAATTTTATTCTAACCTCTACGAACGCATGAGCATGGGGGCTATGAGTAAGATATGCATAGATACAATTTCCTGTTCTCTGGTGCAGTTAGTGAAAATAAAGTGACAATATCAAAATAGTGTTATATCTGCCTCATATTCTGAGATATCAATTACCGGATATTTACCAAATGATGAGTATACGCAGCTCGTAATACACGCAAGTGCCACGTTCAAATAGAATTTGTTACATGACGTATTTTGGATTTTAAACAAACTGCAAGTTTTTGAAATACTATTTACGCTTTAAACACTCAGGATGACTTTTAGAAAAATTTTTAAACATTTTTATTAGTGCTGTCTTTATTTGGGCTGAGAGAACTCTTGTTTTTTCTGCTTTTCTCCATTTTTTAACAAAAGCGCAAGAATCTATTGTAATACAAGATCAAATTTAAACATTTAAATAATAATTTGATATCTGACACATTGCAATTATTTCGCATATAACCAACTTTGTTTTTAAAAATTACTACATAGGGGATTTTTGGCTTCCAACTTAAATCAACAGGTGGTGTAAAAATAGCTGTGAATCCGATTTAGAACGGTTTCGGGAAACTGGGGTTACACTAGGAAAGTTGGCTCCAGAAGTAAGCGATGCACTACAGTTTGAGATGATTATTTTTTTACAATGCAAGTGTTGAGAAATAGGGGCACAACATCTGTTGCTGCTCGTCATTGTTTAGAAAAAGTAAGAGGTGTAGCAATTAGCAAAAGAACAATAAAAAAAGATTAAACAAAGAAGAATTACTTGTAAGGAGTAGAGCTACTAGGTTTTGCTCGTGAACATAAGAATTAAAGTGTTGGTGACTGGAGACGAGTTTTCTTCTCTGATGAATCGAGATTTTGTCTCTATATCCCAGATGGGTGACAAAGAACCTGGCGACGGCGACGCTCAGGGAAAAGATTTGTCCAGTATAATATTATCCCTAAACTAAATTGTGTAAACTAAAAGTGGTATTAGTTTGTCGGACAAAAACATGAGAGGCAATTTTTTCCAATATCTAGATTGAAAAAAGCACTTTGGAAAAGTAATAAATAGGTATTCTATATTTTTTTTATAAAATAATAATCAATGATTACAATAATAATAAAATATACTTACAATAGATCGTCAGTAAACTTGACATAATTAAACGCGCAACAAAATCCATCATAAGTTAATCTCGTTGTAAACATAGAAGAACAATTTATTTCTACATTTCTTCAACTACAAGTTCTCAACAATTCTTTACAAGGAGTTGCTATTTCTCTTGCTAAATTATCTACATTTATATTCAATGTATCTAACATACTCTGGAAAACTAAAAGATCAGAAACATTTTCTGCATGAAAATCAAAGTCATAGAATTGTCTTATGAAACGTAAATAGGCCATTATATCTTGCGAGTTTTTCTGGGTAAGATTTGCTCTAAAAAAAATTATACAAAATAAAAATTTATTTTTTTATATATTCAACATTTTTAATGCCAGTTTTGTAGCTCTTTTTTTGCTTATTTTATTTATACTGCATATTAGTATTCCTGGAAATGGTACTTTGCTTACAGGGTATGTCGAACTTATTAGGGTTGTTACAGTTTGGTGAATTAAAAATTTTCCCATAAGCTATCTACCATGTAGAGGGTGTAAGAAATCAATACTATGTAAATACATGTCCAGAAAATTCTATAATTTATTTGTAGTTATAAGCTGATCAGTTGTATAATATTCGTATATACCTACCTGTGAAAGAGACTTTTACTTTCCATTAGAAAATTCTAAATGAATTACAGACAATAGAAGCTCGATTTTTTTGGTTAAAATTAATTATTTACCGATTTCCTTGCGACACCGGATATAACCAAATTTTTGAAAATCAATAGTGTGAGTACGACAAATATATTAATAACAATAATTTAGATCAGTTAGTTTTTACTTGTACATACATTATGATACACACATACAAATCTCAAATCAAACAATGTTAAACTTTTTTCTGGTTTGACTAGAATTTGTTAAAACTTTTTTAATTTACCAAAAAACATTCATTGCTATAAAAAATACAGAAAAACTTTATTTGTTGTAGAAGCTGATATGTAAGTTATAAAAAAAGACTTAAGGCCTAATTCTGTATTTGTTGAAAGTAGGTACGTTTAAAACTTTTTAATCATGATAAATTTTAGTAGACCACGTCAAAACGATAATTTTGTAGTTTGCAAGGTACTATCGTGTAGCGCCGTAGCTGTGAGCAATGTCATCTATGTAAACAGAATTTCAATTTATTCTTTCAGAAACTGAGAGAAAAAGTTATGAGATCAAAATCGTCGCTAATTGGAGCAATATTTATGATATAATGTTGACCTTTCAACAAAGAATTTATCTAATTAAATGTTACAAAACTGGGGAAAAGTACAAACGAGTTGTTATCAGAAAATTCATTCAAAAATACTCGGATGTTACCATTTCAAATTCCGGTGCAAAAACTTGATGACCTAATTTTTTAAAACGGGCTAGGTTTTAAACATTAAGAAGTCAAAGAAGTTGTCCAATCCCAAGTTGTCTTTAAGAAGGAAGGCAATACAAACTGGGATAAGTAAATCTCATTTACAAAAAATCTTTATGGAGAACAAAACTTTACTATTTAAACCGCAATTTAGGCAAACTTTAAAAAATGGTGATGAAGCCAAACGTTCAAATTTTTGTTTGGAAATGGCTTACAGAGTTTTGAAAGATTCAAATTTTTTTAAACAATATGTTCTCCGATAAATCAAGCTTTTCAACTAACGGAGTCGTTTTATCTTAACATTGCCGGTACTGGAGTGAGACGAATCTAAAGTGATAGAGAATGATAGATGATAGAAAATTAAATTTGTTATTTTCTTAATTTTTTTATTTTTGCGCCTAGGCTTTCTTAAACGAGTTATACAACTCTAGTTTTTTCACTATTTTTGGTTCAACATCTTGTAGAAAAGGTTTCAAGAATGCTTTGCAAATGCTCCTCGTAAGTCAAAATTTGTGTACGATGATTACCATAATTACTTTCAAATATGTGGTGTCTTCGACGACAAATGTTTTAATCCTTTCTTTAATTATAGTAATAAGGCTTACAAACATTGTTTTAGTAGATACATATAAATAAACTACCAAAAGCTTTTAAAAAATGTTTATTTTTTTAGTTGTAATAAAAAACACATTTTTTTGAATTTCTTAAATCTGAAATATAATGGCTCCTCTTTAATTAAAAAAACAACTTAAATTAAAAAAATCAAAATCTACAGTAGCGCGTACTAAAGCAAAATTATAATGTTATTAAATTATAATAATCTGCTTACCGAAAACTGAAAGACAGGCAGATTCTCAAGCACAGAAAGCTGAAGATTTTCCGCAGGAGACAAAACTTTGGTCTAATTTACAACTGAGGTGTTGTTCTGAATTAGAATTGCACCTCAACTGTGATTTGAGATAAAGACAGAAAGCCTGAGAAATTGTGAGTGCTGGATGGATGCGCAGATGAATCATAAAACTAGAAAATTATTTTATCCTAATACATCTCATTCAGCAGAGAAACAACAGGCAGACCATGATTACGTCAGATAGAAATGTCAGTTTAAGTCTGGGATAATGGCAATGTCCAGGTCCGATAAGTTGAGGAAATCCATGGGAACAAAAGGTTCAGAAAGCGGTTTGACTTCAAGATGGATGGCTAGGAAAGAACCTTACTGAGTTTTTTGCTGGGTGTTTTGAAGGGTGTTGGCAACACTCTGATTGTTCCGACCCAAATGGCAAAAATTTTAATGAAAATTAAGCAATAATTTGGAGACGAATGCAAATAAATTATCATTTGTACTTGGATTTGTCCATTAAATACCAAAATTTTCGAATTAATTTATACGACAAATTTTGAATTTAAAACAGGAAGCGAAAACTTTGTTTAATTATTGTTATAGCATAACGCGATTTTGCACAGCTTACTACACTAGAAAAAACTAGAAGTTGATAACAATAAATGAGATAAGACATAAAGAAAAAAACCTAATTTATAATAGTAAATTTAAATAGTATAATAGTTAATAGTTTTTCAGTTTTTTTTTCAAATTTTTATTTTAGAAAAAATTGGAAGATATTAAAACTATACAAAAAATGCTATAAACTTATTTTTTTAAATTAAAATTAAAAATTAAAAAAATTAAAAATTGGTTATATTCTTTTAAGTAAGCTCAGAGTCTACCTGACTTTTGGTTTTCGTTTTATTTTTGTTTATTAAATAAATATTAAAATAATGGTATATTATTATCATTATTTTTTTATTTTTTCTATTTTAATTTGTTTTTATTGTTTTTACATAAATGTATGTATATTTTATTGTACCTATAGTTATATTTTTACTATTTTATTTTTGATTATTCGTATATAATAAGCAAAAAGCTGTATAACAAAAATTAAACTCCATCCAACAAATATTCCAAAAATGCCGCCAAAATTACCTAAAATAAATATTTGAAATTTGCAGTATTTTTTTATGAAACTTACTCAAAACTTCAAACCAATAATAAACAACGTCTTGAAAATACTGATGTGAAAACCGACTTAAGTAGTAAATGTAAACGTGAGTAATATTTTGTTCCGAAGTTTTGCTATAAAATTCAGAAGAAAATAACAAGATTACATTATTATTACTAGAACAAATATTACTTTAAAATTGGAAACGAATTAGCTTGTGCTCCATAAACAATATCTTCACAAGGAGGATGACATTTAGTATCACAACGTAAAGAATCTTGCTTTTCTTTTTCTAAATGGTTTTTTGTTTCAAGATCGTTTGGGTATAATGAAGTCCATTTTTCTAAAACAATACCTGTGATCTCCAATTATTAAATAAAAATGTTTACCTTTATATCTATTTAGACAAGGAATGTCTGCTAATGTACAAACATTGGTTTTGTTACTTAAAGGGATAATAAATGGAATACACTGGCACAAAGCAAGCATACTTGTTATACGACAATTCATATTACAGTCGCTTTGAGAATATGTTGTACCAAAACCGGTCAATCGTTCATGAGCAAAAATACATTTACGCTAAAATTAAAAATAGTTATTGCCTCAAGCACTCAC
This sequence comes from Tribolium confusum, assembly GCA_029207805.1. Classification (NCBI taxonomy): domain Eukaryota; kingdom Metazoa; phylum Arthropoda; class Insecta; order Coleoptera; family Tenebrionidae; genus Tribolium; species Tribolium confusum. The sequence continues at coordinate 20,779,456 of JALGAY010000009.1, read as the reverse complement.
TTTAAAACCAAAAAATAGAGAATAGGTTTTAGTGTATAGACTGTAAAAAAAGACTTGAAAACTCGGTTGTAAATAAATAAGTTTTCTGCAACCTTTATATGTACTCGTACATAATGCAACGTTGTTTATAAACGAAACAATTAAAGATTTATTTTTTTACTACTTGCCTAGAAGTCAACATTATTAGTATGCTTTCGATCCTAAAAAGTTAAATTTTGTTACCTAGGAAAATAACAAACAATTATCTATTAGTAGTAAATAATTATTATCTAACGAAGAACGAATAAAACCAATATTTTGACATCTTGCCTTAGATATGTTGTACTGGCTATTTTTACTGTTTGCATAACCACGTAATGTTAAAAGAATTTTTTCTTGTAAAAATTATAATTTATAATGCACATATTGCAAGTCATATTAATAGCTGCTGGACCCGTGTTAGTTGTTAACATTACTATTGGATTGAATAATGACGATGAAACCAAAGATATTCGATCAATAACTTCATCTGATGTCTTCTCGGACCGTTGAGACCGAAAATCTGGCTCAGGATAAGTTTCCTATAATATTATAGAGCAAGGTCCGAGCAAGAAAAATTCAGAAGGCTTTTGTATCATTATAGCAATTCTTTTTTTTTCAGTTAAAAAATTTTTAAAATTCGACTGAGCTGGAGCTCTATTCTTCATGTCTTTTAAGTCATAAGATGTCGCCTTCAAATCTATCAAAATCGTTGCCGATTTTATTTGTAGAGAATGGCGAGTATAGAGAATTGAATTTTATAATTTCAAATATTCTACAATTTTAGTTGAAGCTAATTGTGTTGTGCCTCATGTTCTGTCTGGTTGGGTTACCCAATGAAAAAATGTTCCATGTCTGGTGTGAGTCTTTTTCCCAAGTATTTTTTTACAACCTGAATCCATGATGGTACGAATCGTTGTTCTTTTTGATAAATGCAATAAGCCTATAATATGTCGCTATGTCTGTGTCTTTGTTTATTCTTAGGGTTTGCTTAAGCATAGAAGATATAGCCCATAAACTAGGTCTTTCTGGTGGCGGCTTTTTCTTCAAAAAACACTAAAAAAGCATTTTCGGACACTTTTGTGTCTAATACTAATACCCACTTTCACGGCTTGCTCTGATTCAGTTACATTCCGATTATAAGTTATCATGTAAAACTTTTTGGATTTTGCAGGTAATAGTTCATTTTTTGTTAGCCCCCTTGTCGCTTCTTGTATTTTAGGTAGGGTGTAACTGCCAAAATCTTACATTTCGTCTTCAACCTTTTTTTGAACACATTTGCCCCAATATTTTCTATACGTAAACAACTGTTCATTTATTTCAAAATTACTTAAATATGTTCTTCAAAAATTTTATGATTATTTGCTTCTCGGACAATAAACTACCTCGGCTTAAAAAAAATGTCTTCTCTTCCTTGATGTATAATTACTATTGTTACATTAGTAGCAGTGGTGGCTAAGTGACAAATCTACAGTAATGTTAAGAACGCGACATACGAAGCGATTACGGCCACAATTAAGAAACTACAAAAATCATAAAAAAAACGTTTTAAAGAATGAGAAAAGAAAATGAAATGCGAATAAAGATTAAAGAATAAGATATGTTGTTGAGAAATAACAGACGCTACAAGAACAAATAAAGCAAGTGAATGAAACTGGAGCAGCAGGTCAATTGTGTTTAAAAAATAACAATAATATTAAAATAGTAATATTGTTATTGCTAAAAAGTATACAAATTTTGATTGGTTGTTGCCATAGTAAATCAATATTGCTATTTTTTAAAACAGAATTGACCTGCAGATACGAAATGAAAAATAGAGAAATTAAGTAAATGAACAATAAAACAAAATTAAAAAGAAACTGCAAATAAAGAAAATTGTTTACAAATTTAAGAAAAAATTTAGCAGAGTTTAACAAGTTAAAAAAACATAAGCTAAATAGGAACTGAAGCAATAAGTTAAAAAAAAAATTTTAATCAACTTTTTGAAATAAACAGACAAAACAAACACAACTAAAACTTAGCAAAACAGAAAAAGTTTGTTGGTAAGAATATTTTTCTGGAGAAAATCTATACTGAGACAATAATACTTGTTCAACGATCAGATCGGCTGACAAAGCTTGGAGTGGATCGACAGTAGCATAGTGGTAGCGACTACACACTCTGAGCCACTAGAACCAAACCGATGTATGTAGGTTCGAATTCTACCGACGCTATGGGTGTTTTGTAAATATTTCAAAAAAATATTTGAACAACGCCACCATTTTTAAATATTTGTGGATAAACTTAAATTGACTTTAATAACAATAGAATTAATTAAAGTTTATGGTGAGCAAAAATTTTGAAGATACCTACATACAAACTGTTATGGAAGTGAATGCAAAAAATTTAACCACAGATAGAACTCACAAAAATAAACAAAATATTTATTTAGCATTTTTTTCAAAAACGCACCCTTACCGAGTTAAAATTAAGTGTAAGTAGAGCATGAAAAACCATACCCGCCTATGTGTTAACGCATCAAAACACACCAGAGAAAATTCAAGACAAAAAACTTATCAAAGAAAATTGTAAACACAGCTGATTTTAGCTGGTTTAGGTAGGTTAGTAGGTCAAAATAAAACTTTATTAACCCTGCTCATGAAGGGTACGATACACAATAAGTGCACAAACACCTACACGTATTATAACGCTAGTCTTCGAATACTTAGATCTGGTGCATCTTCAATCACTTAAAGAATCTCCGGCTCCATTTCAAGATTGTGATCGCTTCTTAGGCGCCCTTCTTGATGATTTGGGGTAAACGTGCAATGGTCCCGTAATCGTTGTACAATACTTGTAAACGTTCGCGTATTGGAAATTACACTTCCCGAAAACTTTGGGACAAACTCCGAGCTAGAGACGCATTACCGTGACATAACACCATGTTCATATTAGTGAAATTCACTATTGTTATGAATTTATTGTCACACTACCGTAATTTGTTAATGAAATACTGTTCATCACAACAAAACAATGTGAAATGGGGTTGTCGCCGTTAGCCAATATCAGTGTTTAAAAAAAAACGCTCAGGTTTTTATAAGATTAAAGTTTTTATGGCTTCGCTTGAACTTGAAAGTGCCATCATAAGCGCAGTGTTAAATTAGGGGTTACAAAAATGTAAAATTAAATTTTTGATATCACAAATAAAATTTGTGAAATTTACATCTTCACAACAAATTAAAACATCTGTTAAAATTTTTGCAATACCTTGCATAACACCCTGTATATCACGGACGAGAAATACGACTGGTGCGCTGATAAAGGCTTATAATTGAAAATTGAACACCAGCGTTACAATCTTACTATGTATTATTAATAGTATATATTATTATTATATTACGAATTTAATTGTTATTTTATGTTGATAGATAAATAAATAGATGAAATAAACATGCAGTATAAGTTTAAAAAATGTAGATAACTTTAAATTTTTTGTAATAAGAACTGCATGTTATTTCTTATTACGTAATGTTAGTTAATTTTGCTACTTCAGTAATCTATTATTTTATTAATGGCAAAGTCATTATTTTCAATACTTTATGTACCTTTTCAATTGAATATCTGGTAACGTCCCGAACCGAATTCAAAATTGTTGGAACTATTTCAATAAAATTTTCGGAATTTGGATGTGTCAGAATTTCAGTTAAGCTTCCACTAGATTTGTCTGGATAATCAGATGGAACAAATATATTTATCTAAAAAAATTCTATGCTAAAATTATGTTAAATAACATTATTGTTTTACCATAACTCCAATTGATGAAATAGTTGTATAGTAATAATCTTGAAGATCATTTCTGATAGAAACATAAAGTCCATTACCAATTCCTGAATCTGTTGTAAGTGGTTCTGGATTTATTTTATTATTATATCTAACCAATATTTTTATTAACTTATTATAGTAATAATAATATTTTGTTTGTAATACTTACAACAAGTCTTTAGTAAACTTGACATAATTAAACGCACAGCAATATCCATCATAAGTTAGTCTCAATAAAAATAGAGACGAACAATCGATTTCCACATTTCTCCAAAAACAAGTTCTTAACAGTTCGTCACAAGGAATTGTTATTTCTCTTGTCAAATCATCTACACTTATTTTTAACGTATCTAGTATATTCTGAAATACTAAAAGATCAGAAACATTATCAGCCTGAAAATCAAAATCGTATAATTGTCCCATAAAATGTAAATACGCCATTATTTTTTCAGGACTTTTTTGGGTAAGATTTGCGCTAAAAATTAATTTGTACAAAAATAGATACTCTGTTTTAAAAATCTAACATTTTTAACGCCATTTTTTGAGCTCTCTTTTTACTGATTTTATTTAAACTGCAAATAAGCACTCCAGGAAATGGTACTTTTCGTACAGGATATTGTGACGTTTATTATATGTGGGTTTCTGATTTAAAGAGCTGGAGATAATTTCTCGGCAAGTTTATTTACAAATCAAATTAATTACAACTAATTAACACAGCTAATATTCTAAATCACTAACGGAACACAAAACACTTTAATTTATCGCTTTCTAAATTCGCTGGATATCGCCGGAGTTCGCCTTTATGTCGCTCTCCCAAAACCAGACTGACTGACTGACTCGCTGTCTCGCATATATATAGGGGTATGGACTCTTTCCAGAACTTTCGAGTATTTTCTCGCGTTTCTCCTGAATTATTTCAATTCGGCAAGATGATTGGAATTCAATCACAATAGCGACAAACAATGCCGACGTAAACAAGAATAAATAAACCCATTCAAAACGTAAATAATACTCGAAGTTCTATTCAGTTCCTAGAAGTGAGCGGTCCACAACACAATACTCGATACTCTGATTCACCGCTTCTTAGAATTGAGTCGTTCGCGTCACACTACCCCCCTCTTAAGAATTGTTCGTCTCGAACAATCATTCATCGTCATTTGAACCCGCATAGGGGGCTACACGGTCTAAATGCACTACCTTCATCTTAGCCCTGGGGTTCTTTTGGATTCTATACACCACGTCGTTAAGTCGGGTCAGTACGGTATAAGGGCCTTCCCATTTCGGCTGAAGCTTCGGACATCGCCCTTTCTTCCGTTGAGGGTTAAATAGCCAGACCAAATCTCCCTCTTGAAACCCTACCGAATTCGCCCTCAAATCGTACCGCGTCTTCATCCTGTCACTGGCAATCTCAATTCGGTCTCGAGCCAAGTCGTGGATATGGGACATCGTCTCTTGAAGCTCTTCTACATAGCTTCTAACTTCCTTGGGTTCTTGAGTGGGTGTCCCAAACACAAGGTCACAAGGCAAGCGGAGTTCCCGTCCAAACAAAATCTTGGCTGGAGTTTGATTTGTAGTTTCATGGATCGCCGCTCTGTAAGCCAACAAAAACAACGGTAAATGGCGATCCCAATCTCTTTGATGGGCCTCTACAACTTTCGATAGGTGCTCTTCCATGGTGCTGTTAAAGCGCTCGACCATTCCGTCGGACTGAGGATGCAGCGGTGTAGTCCTGGTTTTCCGAATACCCAAGAGATCACAAATTCCTTGGAAAACCCCTGACTTAAAGTTTCGCCCTTGGTCCGAATGCATTTCCATGGGAAGCCCATAACGAGAAATCCAATTATCCACCAAAGCACGAGACACAGTAATAGCTTCTTGGTTTGGTAACGCGTATGCCTCAGGCCATTTACTGAAATAGTCGGCAACAACCATAATGTATTTGTTGCCCGAGTCGGTGACTGGAAATGGACCCGCAATATCAAACGCAATCCTCTCAAACGGAGCCCCAACGTTGTATTGCTTCATGGCTCCCCGGCTACGAGTTTTCGGGCCTTTACTCGCAGCACATGTTGTACATTTCCGGCACCAATTAGCGACATCTTCTCGGCTATTGACCCAATAAAAGCGTTCGCGAACCTTCCCCAAGGTTTTGTTGACGCCGAAGTGAGCTCCAGATCTTCCATCATGGATTTCCCTTAAGACTTCCTTTACACGACTCTTCGGTAGGACTAGCTGCATTGTTACCGTCTTTCCATCCGCGCTTTCCCAAGCCCTTTTGAGCAGCCCATTTTCGACTTTCAGGGAGTCCCATTGTGCCCACAACGCCTTCAGAGCAGGACTCTTATTTGAAATGTCATGCCATTGCGGTCTTACATTTCCGTTCTCCTTGCTTTGTAAAATCGGTCCGATCTCATCGTCTTGCAGTTGCTCTGTTCTTATTTCTTCAGCTGTCCATCCGTCAGTAGGTTGCAAAACTAGCCTTCTAAGGTTGCACAGGTGGTCAGCTTGTTCTCGTTGGCTACAATGTTTGCAGTCGGCTCTGCACGGTCTTCTGGACAAGGCGTCTGCATTTTGATGAGACCTTCCCGAGCGATGCTTGATTTCAAAATCATACTGCTGAAGTCTCTCAATCCATCTCGCTGTTTGACCTTCAGCATTCTTCAAATTTAACAGCCACTTTAAAGCGGCATGATCTGTCCTTATTGTAAAATGTTGGCCGTATAAATATTTGTGGAAATGGCTTACCGCGTTCACGATAGCCAACAGTTCTCTTCGGGTGACACAGTAATTCCTTTCAGGTTTAGAAAGAACCTTACTATAATATTCGATAACCCTCTCTTCGCCATCCTGTACTTGAGTTAATACTGCGCCAACTCCATTATTACTGGCGTCCGTATCTAAAATAAACTGACCTTTTGCCCTTGGGTAAGCAAGTATTGGTCCCGTACAGAGTGTAACTTTTAATGTTTTGAAGGCCGATTCACACTCTTTGTCCCAAATAAAAGGCGTCTTCTTTTCGGTCAGTTTATGAAGAGGTTTGGCAATATCGGCGAATCCTTTGACAAAACGGCGATAGTAGGTGCAAAGACCCAAAAAGCTTCGTAGTTGGTGCTTATCATTAGGTCAGGGCCATTCCCGTACGGCTGCAGTCTTCTCAGGGTCAGTTTGTATCCCATTCGATGAAACAACGTGTCCCAAAAACTTGACTTTTCTTTGGAAAAGGCAACACTTTTTAGGGTTAAGTTGAAGACGAGCGTTTCGCAATCGGCTGAAAATTTCTTGCAGGTTACTTTGATGTTCTTCGAAAGTTTTCCCAATAACCATCACATCATCAAGGTACACAAGGCAAGTTCTCCAAGTCAACCCTCGAAGGACAAGTTCCATTAGCCGCTCGAACGTAGCTGGCGCATTACAAAGTCCAAAAGGCATAACATTAAACTGGTAGAGCCCAGTTCCAGTCGAGAAGGCAGTTTTCTCCTTATCCTCAGGGTGAATTCCAACCTGCCAATACCCACTCTTCAAGTCTAAAGTAGAAAACCATTGGGAACCAGCTAACATGCTCAGTGTATCGTCGATGCGTGGAAGTGGGTAACTATCTTTCTTCGTTACTTCGTTGAGCCGTCTATAGTCAACGCAGAAACGAGTTGACCCATCTTTCTTTGTTACTAGTACAACTGGTGAAGACCAGGGACTTGACGAATCTTCAATGACGCCATCTTCTTTCATTTTTTCGATCATTCGAGCCACTTCTTCCTGTTTCGCAAAGGGGAGTCTTCTCGGGGGCTGACGAATAGGTTGTACTGATCCCGTATTAATTCGATGCTGTACCAAATTAGTTCTTCCCGTAATCTTGTCCCCTATTGCAAAAATGTCTTGTTCCTTTCGAATAAAAGCAGTGGCTGCTTTCCTCTGATCTTCTGATAAGTGTTGCCATTCTTCCAGAAAATAATTTTCCAATTCCGGGTTATTTTTACCTTCTCCTTCCTGGTAACTCTTGTTGTCCTTTTCTTCACAACGAACAACTCGTAATGCAGGCTGAAAGAAGCCAATCTGTTCCCCTTTCTGCAACGTAACTCGATTTTCGCTGAGATTGGCTATGCGAATAGGAATCTTTCCACCAGCCTCAACGAGTGCTCTAGCTACCAAGATCTGTTTATTGTGTGTCGCATTCGTGAATTTCGTCATGTCCGGTTCAACAACTCCCGTTCGGTATCCCCCAGGATCTTTTTCCAACTCTGCCAGCACAATTTTCTCAGAATTGCCGGGGACACGAACTGATTCTGAGACGATGATGTTTACATGGTCAGATGAAGCGGTCGCAGAATGTAACAAGATTTCTTCGTTTCCCATTTGTAACATCCTGTTCTTAATATCCAGCACAAATCCATATTTGTCCATAATGTCCAAACCCAAGATCACTTCATCAACTATCTCAGCTACAACCATTCGGTGTACAATATTGAATGGTCCTATCTCAAGTTTGACATTAGCTTCTCCATGTACTTGTGCTGTTTCACCAGTAGCGGTTTTCAAAACGAAGTTACATCTTGTCATGTAGATATTTTGAGATGTTTCCAGCATGTCCCGTCTCACTAGAGAAAGTGTTGCTCCCGTGTCAACCGTCATCTTGGTGTCTCGACCGTTGATTCGTCCATCCAGCAACAGACTATCATTTCCTTTTCCTAGCTGCGAGACGGAGATGATCCTAGGGGCTTTGGGCGTATCAGCTAGCACACGCCCCAAAGTGCTAGCTGAAATTAGTTTTCCTGATGCCGGGAAATTGAGGGGCCTGTGACATCTTCCTGACCCCTCCTTACATCCATCAGACCTTCCCCGTTGGCGGCAATCCCTTCTTATATGGCCTATCTTACCACAACCATAACACTTAGGCCGTCCTTCAGTGCGTGCTGGTGTCTGCTGCATCTTTTCCAACATACTCTTCAGTTCTTCGCAGCAGCAATTATTTGTTGGAGTTTCCTCTGCGGACATCAATCGCACGCGTTGAGCTGGTCGTCGTGAAAAGTCTTCATTTGCCGCCTCATATTCTAACGCGTGGATAAGCGCGTCAGCACAGGTTTTATATCTATGTAGACGTAGATAACGTCGTAAATCGCCATCTCTTAAACCATCAATAAATGCGCTGGCTTCCATCTCATGGCGAAGGTCTGCAGGTGCGGAAGGATAACCTAAATTAACCAATCTTTCTATTTCCGCGGCATATTCTTGCAAACTTTCGTTGCTTTTCTGATGTCGGGACTTAAGCATCATTTGGTATACTCTGTCCATGTGCTGGTCTCCGTAGCGCAATTCCAAGGCGTTGACCACTGCGTGATAGTTTTTCTGATCACGATCAGATACATTCTGAAGCAGCTGGAGAGCTGGTCCTCGCAGTGCTAACACCAGAGCTGTGGCTTTTTCTTCATCATTCCAGCAATTTATCTCCGCCGCTGCTTCAAACTGCCTCCTATACATTGACCACGAAGACTGACCATCGAAAGTTGGGGGTTTTACTCGTTGCGATGTTACTTCGCTTCCTAAAATTTGTCCTGTTCCAAGTTTCTTCATTTTACTTTCCAATTCTAAAACTTTCTTTTCTAATTCTTCCCTAACTTCTTTTATCTCTTCTTTTACTTCTTCTTTTACTTCGAAAACTTTTTCCTCAAATTCCTTTTTTACTTCTTCGACATCTTTCTTAAGAGCATCTTGTAAGGTATCGAATTTTTCGAAAATTCTTTCTTGCTCTTCCATTCGACGTTTTTCTTCTTCTTCTTTTTCTTGCAGTCGTCGTTTTTCTTCTTCTTCTTTTTCTTGCATTCTTCGTTTTTCTTGATCTTCCAGAAATTTCTTCTGTTCTTCTTTATCTTCCAAGCGTTGTTTTTCTAGTTTCTCGAAGAATACACGAAGTTGTTCCTCCATGGTTCTTGTCTGACTTCTTGTTGTTCTTCCAGAAGGTTCCAGAGACATAAACTTTTCTTTGTCCACCAAGCTTCTTTAAATCCCACTTCTGACACCAGTGTGACGTTCATTATATGTGGGTTTCTGATTTAAAGAGCTGGAGATAATTTCTCGGCAAGTTTATTTACAAATCAAATTAATTACAACTAATTAACACAGCTAATATTCTAAATCACTAACGGAACACAAAACACTTTAATTTATCGCTTTCTAAATTCGCTGGATATCGCCGGAGTTCGCCTTTATGTCGCTCTCCCAAAACCAGACTGACTGACTGACTCGCTGTCTCGCATATATATAGGGGTATGGACTCTTTCCAGAACTTTCGAGTATTTTCTCGCGTTTCTCCTGAATTATTTCAATTCGGCAAGATGATTGGAATTCAATCACAATAGCGACAAACAATGCCGACGTAAACAAGAATAAATAAACCCATTCAAAACGTAAATAATACTCGAAGTTCTATTCAGTTCCTAGAAGTGAGCGGTCCACAACACAATACTCGATACTCTGATTCACCGCTTCTTAGAATTGAGTCGTTCGCGTCACAATATGTCGAACTGACTAGACTTGTTACAGTTGGATGAATAAAGAATTTTTCCCATAATGAGACTACCATGTAAATTGTGTAAAAAATCAATACAATGTAAATACATGACCAAAAAAGTCTACAATCAACATTTCTTAGAAATATTTTGATTAATTAAAAAATATGTACCTGTGGAAAAGACCTTTATTTTCCATTAGGAAATTATATTTGAAAATAATTACTGAGTGAAAGATTGAATTAAGTCCGTTAAAATAAATTATTTATTAATTTCCTTGTGATACCGGAAATAAACAAGTTTTTGAAAATCAATAGTTTAATAATAACAACCTAATAAAAAAAATTTGTACACATATACCACACTTAATAATAGTTTTTTAATAATTTTATTTTTCTTATGATTTTAATAATTTTTTTATATTAGAAGTTTTTTGTAATGAACTAACGGAAGAATTGTAAATTTACTTAACAAAGAAAAATTAGAGAAACCTCAGTGGTGCTAGACACTTTGCTTTGGTAATCTCAAAAATATAATAAAACAAAATAAAATACTCACTATATATTAATACAATTTAAATAAATTTTTTAATTTTAATTTTTTAATTTAAAAAATAAATTCAAATATAAATATTTTACTAATTCTATTCTAATTTTAACTAACACATTCTCATTCAACGAGAGCCTTACATGGACTCTAAAGATTTTGTAAGTCTTTCGAGGGCTCCATCATAAAGTTGTAATGCCCCTAATAGATACAACACTTTATTTTTTACTTTTAATACTTAAGTGAAGAGAATTTGTTCTAAATTTAGTAACATTAATAAGATAAAAAAATATATATTTAGATTCCCAGAACTTTAGAAACATCTCTCCTATCTTATATTCTCCTATACGGTAGCGTGTTGTACAGGATGTTCTATCATGTATGCATAGTAGAATTTTGAACACTTGAAATAAACGGAAAAAATGAAAACGTCATATTAATAGAGACTAGGTTTTAGGTATTATACCTTTTTTTACTATTTAAGGTACCTACCTACGAATAATTTGAAAATAAATTTGATTTCGAAAAAAAGAAAGCTTTAGAACCTAACTTTATTTTACTTAAATTACCTAATACGACCTTTTTTAACTTTTTAATTTTTGGGCAAACTGACATTATGCAAGTAAATATACATTTACTTACGCATGTGTATATTAGAAAATTGAACTAAATTTTAGCACAGCTTAAATTTTTAAAGTTCGTTAAGATTTTCATAAACAAAGATTATAGTGATTTGAAGTATTTTGTTGTTGTTGTGTTGTTGTGTTGTTTCAACTCACATTCTGCCAGGATGTCAAAAACAAAACCAAATATTGCCAAGTAAAAATATATTTTGCAAGGCTTGTGCTACTGTGGTTAGGTAAACAGGTAATAATTTATATATTTTAACAATAATTATTTTATTTAGTTTAAATGTACTCAAAAATCGCATTTTGAACAACACGATAATAAAATTTTTCATAAAAATAAGACCAAGTTACCTCAACATCAAACGCGATTAGTAGATAATTTAGACGAAACTTCTAAAAAACTTTTAATTGCAGCAGACATATCTTGAACAAAATTAGAAAATCCTAAATTAAAACATTTTTAGAAAAATATTGCAATAGAAAAATTCCAAATAAATCAACGTTACGAAAAAATTATCTTGGTCATTGTTACGATGAAGTATGTACTTTTTTAAATTGCTTTTTTAACTGTCTCTATGTCTAAAATTTGTAGTCTATTTAACAAATTCAACAAGATATTAGAGAAAATTTTATTTGGATATCTACAGAAAAAAGTTTTAGAAAAAACTAACTCTACGACAATAACAAGATTTGTAAAAGAATCTTCAAGTAAAAATTTATTTTTAAATTAAAAATGTTGCTAAAATTGATTCTAGGTTAACTCTGGCCATCCGAAATACAATACCTGCAACAAAATAAAATTGTTTTTGTCAGATGGGGCTGCATATATGGTAAAATGTGGTAAAGGTTTTAAGGTGTTTTATTCCAATATAGTGCATTGCACCTGTTTGGCTCATAATTTAGTAGCAGTTGGTTTGGTCTTAATTTGGTAGCAGAAACAGTACAATACAATTTTGATGATGTAAACGAGTTGATTTCTAATGTTAAAAAAGTATTTCTAAAAGCCCCTCTTAGAATGCAGTTTTACAAAAAAAATTACCTAATTTGTGTTTACCTTCTGAACCAATTCTTACTTGGTTAGAAGCACCATTCTTCTACGCAGATAAAGCACAAATTGTTTCTTTCAGGTTATTTCTAACTTAGAGTCAAATGCAGAATGTGTGTGAAGAGCACAATCAAACTCAAGTTACATTTAATTTATATAAAAGCTCATTTCAAAATTCTTGTTCAAGCAATAAAAAAACTAGAAGCTGTAAGTCTTTCTCTAACCGATTCTACTTATGTCAGTAAATGATTTGCTAAAAAATTCAATTGACTCAATAGGTGGTGTGGCCAAAAAAGCATCAGAAAATCTAGAAGCAGTCTTAAATAAAAATCCAGAATTTTTTTTTTTAAATAATATTAAAAAACAATTATGTGGAGAAAAATGTGACACTAAAATTGAAGGAGATTGGTTCATTTACAAATTTGCACCAATAACATTCTGTGATGCTGAGAGATCTTTTTCATGGTTGCACAATATATTAAGTGAGAAAACATAAAACTATTCGCATGACAATTTAGAATTTTTTTTGTATATAATGCCAATCAACGATAATTTTAATAGTTAACAAGTAATATAATAGTTAATACTTTAATAAAAACTTGTATTAACCTACATTAAATTTATTTTACCTAATTTGTCTTTTACAAACCCCACTTAGGTACCTAAATTTACATTTTTCACAACCTAAAATCCTGTCCCTACTTATTAACTATCTGCTTATGCAGCACTATAATAATCTTAAAAAATATTTGCGATTGGTTAGTCCGCTAGACCGTAAAGAAAAATATAGAATTAATGCAATAAAATTTTATTTTTCTATTTTATAAAATTTTTTTGTCTACAAGTAATGCTCATATTCAGAAATTCACACTGCGCAATTAAAATTAATTAGCAATTAAGATATCTTTGATTTAAACGAGATGTCAATTCAAGAAAGATATTTACGACAAATAATAGCAATACCGCATAATATTGAGGGGTAGTTATTTATGATTCAGACAGTAGGTAGTTATATTAATAGGCTCTAAATACACACCTGGTATTATATCTAAAAATCGAAGCCGTTTATCTCAAAGGTTATAAATTTTTGTCACCATAAATAAAGGTCTTGTCTTGTAGTTAACTTCACCTATCAGTTGGATACCAATAAAAACGTTTCAGTACAGTTGCTTTTAAAAATTTGTTAAATCTTATGGTAGTGTTCGAGATTTTTATTTTTTTTTTGTTTTTCAAAAACACTACCTAATATATTACCTTTTACTAGATCAAATAGAAAAAAAATTAAAACAATAAAAATAAAATTTTATTATTGTTATTTTTCTCTTAAACGAACTAATATATCGCTAATATTTTAAGATTATTGTAGCGACCGATAAGTGAATAATTAGTAAGAAGTTTTACTTTTTTCGTATATTCTAAGCGTTAAAAATTCCATTGAAAATACAATAGGACGCCCTGTTACCTTTTAGGAACACATTTAATTAAAAATAAACGAGCTAGGACAAAATAAGAAGACTTTATAGTTTTTCACGGTCTTGGGCACTCCGCATTATGACCATCTTTATTAATATAGGTCACATCTAACCAATAATAACAAAATTTAAAATAATAGAAATATTGACTATTATTTTTTTCATGGAATTAATTACGTTTGTAAGATACACTTTGGACTCTAACATAGCGCATGCAACTCAGATAAACTTATTATAATCGTGCACATTACCAGTGATATTTTAATCTAGCAGAATTTAGTACCAAGTTCATAGCAGCTAATTACATGCCACAAACTTTTCTTGAATTAATGGTTGTCCAATAAATTACACAAAGTAACAAACAAACCTACATTATAAGAATAACAAACCCAGGAAAATCTAAAATTACTCACTTACCTCAAACTGTAAGTACGATAAAAACTAATAATTTATATTAATTAAAATTTACTTTATTTTAGAAGAGAAATATTGTTTATAAGCACTCAAATCAGAACAGAATTTAAATTTTTTAGCAGATTTGTTTAATGTTACTAAGCAACAATGACAATAAATACATAATAGATATCAAGAACGTCGTAAAGAAGCAATGACAACACACAGAATATCTACCAACGCCTAAATAACCTACTATTTTTATTTCGATGTTTATACAGTTTTTGCTAAATTGTCCGAAATTTTGAGTTTTGTTTTGATTTGTATAACCAAAATAATATAAAACAAAATAAAACATTGTATATAATTGTCGCTAAAGGCCTTGAAGAAGCTAAACATTTCCTCGTGCTCTAATCTTGAATATATCCATGACACATCAATAAATTTATAGTTTCTACGTAACAATTTTTATTATCTCATTAATACAGATTAATTAAAAAGAGATAAAGACTAATTTGAAGTATTCCCACTACGTCTTTAGGAAGACGATAACCTCTTAACCCTAACATATTTACCTAGTCAGCAGTTTTAACAACATAAATAAATGCATAAGAGATAAATTTCCCGCCAATTTTGACGTTTATCACTGCAAAACATTTCATTTTTTTTTAAAATATTTGTATAAATGGGCGCACTTTTCAAGTAGCTGTCACTTCAACACATTTAGAGTTTCAGTGACAATGGCTAATATTCCAACTAAGTTATTTATTTACACTGAAGACAAAGTAAACTTCCCTGTGGAAACTGTTTTGACACTTATGGGAAAATTATTTGTGTAAGTGTTTAATTATTTTAGAACAATGGCAGATAGGTTATATTGTTTCTTAATTTTTTTTAGGTACGGGCTACGGGAGATATATGTTGGAGGGGATGATAAAGTCATTATTAGTTTGAAATACCGCCCTAAGGACACAACGCTTAGCAAGAAATTTGGTAGTTTACCAATTAGATACTTACTGTTTACCAAAAAGATCGATCAAGAAAGCTTTGGGATATTAGAGGGGTTAATACGACAATATAAATTTAATTGTGCAAATTAAACAAAAGTTTGACACTGATGACGAGACATAGTTTTCGAAAGCGCTGTGCCTTTGTTATGTAAGAATTCTGTTTAAATAAACTTGTAGGTTTGACTTGACTTTTTATTCTTTCTCTTCTTGTTTAGTAATCACCCCACTTTGATAAAGAAAGGATACTTTTTTAATAGAAATATTTGTCATCTAAAATTAAGTAAAGCAATATTAACAGCTACAGCATTTTTATATTTTCGAATTAACTTTTAGAATTTAATTTTTGAATACTAAATTTCGATTTTACATATTCACTCACCTATTGTGTTTGACTTTGTTGTCAATTAGTAAAAGTAACACAATGATGGTCATTTTACCTTACATGCCAGAGGTGAAAATGTTCTTTTATAAGTCGCAAAACCAGGTTCTAACTTATTTAATAATATTTTAATAATATCTTGAAAATGCATAAATTTCCTAATTACTTGAGATTTTGTTTCTTTTATTACTTTATTCACGTCTCTTTCTTAGTCAAATTAAATTTTTTTTTTAAGATTAGTCGTTTAGCTATATCTGAATTTTTAACATTTCTAAGTCCTAAGTTTAGATGAAATATTGCCATACCGACTTTATTATAATTTAAACAATTTTAAATTATCGTTTTTTTATTTTCCAATAAATAAAAATAAAATAAATAAAAATAAAATAAATAAAAATAAGTATATTCCATTAATATAAGTATATTCCATTTACTTTATAATATTAGTTTTTTAAATAAAAATATTAGGAATCTTATCTTGTCTATAACTTTTTTTTATCTACTCTAAAGCAAATTATATTAATAATTTTATTTTTTTTTATTTCAGCGCTTTGATTACGTTTGTGACGACACAATTTCTACATCTAAATAGACTCTATTACAAGTTTTGTGTAAATATTTTCTTTAATTAGTTCTTCATTAAGATTCTAAAGACGTTACATTTTTTTAGTTTATAAATTAATGAAATTGATTCTTTTATTTTTTTTTCTCTTGATTTTTTCAGGAACTAACAAGCATTAATAACCTTGACTTTTTTTAAATTCACTGCGTAGTAGTACTGGCATTAAATAACTTGCAAAAATAGCCTTATTTACATAGAATTTAATTGTTAATTGACTAAAAAGATAAAATAAAACAATTTAATGTCGAAATTTATTTATAATATATATAGGGTGTGTCAAAAGTCGCGAATTTCTTTTGGAGGATACATGGGAGACACTGAAAGAACACATAAATTTATTTAAAAAATTCAATACTTTTTTGGTTTTTTGTTTTTTTTTTGTTTTTTTTGTATTTTCTTGAAATTTTGGTATTTTCTTAAGATTTATAAATACGTAATTTATTTCAAATGCTTTATTGTTTTTTTTCGGTTTTCTGATTTTTTATAACTATATCAAGACAATTTCAATTTTTTTTTGCAAATTCAGATACTCATAACTTTTCAAATTTTGAAGTTAGAAATTTTTTTTTAAGGTTTGGATTGGTTTAATGGTGGGAATCAGCCCACTAAAGGATCTCCGCGACTTTAGACACACCCTATATATTTGTAAATATAAATTTTATTATTTATAAATATAAATTCATAAATGATAAAATTTATATTATTTATAATTTAATGTCGGTTTAAATGAAAATTTAGTGAAAATTTTTTTGGACGATTACAATTTAACATGACTACAGCAAACCTTGTTTATATAGTTTTTAATTTTAATTGAATTTTTGGGGATATCAATAACAAATAATTAGTTTGTGGATTAGAATTGCAAGCAAGAGGACATAAAACATTGTATGTAGCGTGCCTGCAATTAGCCTTTTTTAGACTTAGAGGGTGTTTTATTACCAAGAACGTATCGAGTATCTAAAACATCTATAGTCCAAGATCCCCGAGCCGTCAGATGTTATTTATTTTCTGATAAACAAAATGTGTGGGATAAACTAGTGTTAGTATATTCCGTAAGCGTACACATACCTGCTAGCTTGGGCCGACGGCAAATTTTCAGGTACCCGGTGCTACATATAACTAAAAATATTACTCACTTTACTTAAAGTTTGATAGCTGATTTTTACATATGTTTTACAAAATATTGTTAAAAATTAATAATCAATACTGTCAGACACTTTCTGTCGGTGGTAATTATTGCCAGATGCTTTAAAGACCGACAAATTAATTAACTAAATCTGAGATCTTTATTAAAAGACTAGTTTACTTCTTTCTATAAGCGGCCAGACCAATTTGTAGGAGCCAAACACAAGACTTTTATTAGATTATTAACAACATAATCTCAATTAAGCTGTTTCAAAGGCATTTAATTACCATTTAAATGTGACTGGCTCCTACGATTGGTATGGCTCTTTATAAAATGCAGTAAAATAGTCTCCTAAGTATCATATGTGTACATATAAAAATCCTCCGTCGGAGTCAAACAAAAAAGCATCGAATATAACGTAAATTTTGTAGGAATGAACTTTAAGGATATTTTTTTAAAGATATATTAACCGAAAATAATGTTATGAGATGTTATGTTGTCTTAGGAAGTGAGTGTTCATTAATTACAAGCGAGGTAATCAGATCATTGAAATTAAATCCAATCCCAGTAGACAAAACAACTCATTTGGCGACGCTGTGCTGGGTGGAAATATTATTAAAACAACACACTTGTTTATGATTTTTTTATTATAATTGAAAAATATGTAATGGATGTTGGAATTTTAATAAGACAAAATTTCATGGAACTGCCCGATATTCAATACACAAAAATTTTAGTATAATATAATTTTCAGCATGTAATCTATAATAATATTATAATTTTCAGCCTTTGGAACGTAAATGACTATCAAATTAACAACAAAACAGCCTATCGTCCATAGAGAGCGGCATTTCACAGATTACGAGAATCAAAAAATTCGAGAAATTATAAATAACCTATTACTTGAAAATGGAATTATACGCGAATTATATACACCATAAGAAGAAAACGGAAGATAAACGGCTATTTAAATAAGTATATTTTGCTTTCTTGTTTTATTCCAATTGTCGTTTTTTAAACTCTTCGCTGTCTTTCGCTCACTGGCTCACCAACAACCTATCGGCCGCTTATTTGAAGACGGTGTTATATAATGTGTTTTAAACTTCAAAAGTATTTTATTTTCTTATAAAATTGTAAATTTAATTGCTTCTAGTGACGTAAGTCTTCCGAAAAATTTTCTTTTCCATTGATGCACTAGTGCGTCAATGTGTCATACTAGTCACACTAGTGCGTCATACAGTGTGTCAATTTTAAAAGTTGCGATCGGCAATATCTCTAGAATTAAAAAAGTTATTGAGAATCACTTAAAACCGTTTTGGTGGTTGCTAGGGGAATCAAAATGACATGGTTACTGACACACCCTTTAAGCCACAGCCACCCCAACATAAAAATTTTAAATGGCTTTACCATACTTGTGATAGATTGGAAACCTCATAACAAGCACTTTTCAAAAATGTTATGCAAAAGCCTATTTGGAAAAGTCGTTTTCCAAATAGTCGACAAGAAAGAAAGACTTTCAATTTTCATTTTAGTTATTTGCTGTAGTAAATGAACTCTAATTGAAACTAAAATAAAGCATTGCTTAAGTGATTAATTTTTAGTAAATGCTATAATAGATGTTGAAAATGATTTTCGTTGTTTGCTAAACAAAAATAGAGCCTGTTTTGAAATTCTTCACAAACTTTTTGAAAAGTTTCTCTGCGAATAGCTCTCGTCACTCTTGAATGATTCATTGTCTCAATTGTTCAAGTGAGTTTACTTTTGTTTTATAAACCACAGACTTTAAATGACTCCATAAAAAAAATCCAGTGGTGTAAGATCTGGTGACCTAGAGGGCCATTCAATAGGTCCTCTTCTTCCAATCCATTGATCTGGGTAGTGGTTATCCAACCATTGCTTAACTGGAAGTACATAGTGTGGAGGTGCTCCGTCTTGTTGAAAATGCAGTAGATGTTCATTTAACTCGGGATTTCCCTATTCGTCTAATTGATTTTCAAGGTCCTGAACTATAAGAGGCTTAATGGTTGTCTCCAGCATATTAGCGTATTGTTCGTCGTTCAAATTGCTATTAATAAACAGAGGTTCAATAATGGCATCTCCTAGTATCTCAGCCCAAACATTTAGTTTTTGTGGATACTGCGTATGTCTCTCTCTAAATATGTGAGGGTTTACATCACTCCAATACCTGCTGTTTTGTTTATTTACATTTCCATTTAAATAAAACAAACATTTATCCGAAAAACAATTGTTTTTTACGAATAATGGTTCGGTAATGCATTTTTCAGTATCCATTTCACAAAATTCAATGCGCCGATCCGGGTCATCATCACTAAGTTTTTCGAGAATTTACATCTTATAAGGATGAAATTTATGAAGTTCCAATACCTTATGTACTGATTCGTGTGATAATCTAGTTTCCTTAGCTGCGTGACGAATTGACATTTTTGGATTTATAGCATATTGTCCAAGTACTTCAATTTGGGTTTCTTCTCTGAGTACATTGACTTTTTTTTATTCTTAACAGATCTTGTTTCCTTAAATTTGGCGACTAACTTCTAAACGTACGCATGACTGACATGTTTTTCTAGATATTTATTATTAAAGACTACCGCTGTTCGAAGAGCACAACGATTTTCAGAACCGTAAATAAATATCAATTCAACACGCTCTGCCGTACTATAAACCATTGTTAATTTTTGATAATTTACAATATCGTTAACAGGTACAATTTATAAATGAAATGTATAAATCTACAAAAACAGATACATTATAATCTAATCCCAATAAATATAGGAGTGCAAAAACCATAATGTATTGCCATTTTGATAAGATTCAAAACACAAAAAAAAATCATACAAAAAACATGAAACGTAGTCTTTAGGGTTTCAATTATCTTTTTGGTTGTGTATTTTGTAAATAACGTCAATTTTTTCTTTAGGACATCGCATAACAAAAATGAAAATTTAAAGTCTTTCTTTTCGAGTATTTGGAAAATGACTTTGTCAAATAGGCTTTTACATAACATTTTTGAAAAGCGCTTGTTATGGGTTTTCCAACGATGTATCACAAATAGAGTAGTGCCATTTAAAATTTTCAAGTTGGGGTGGCTGTGGCTTAAAGGATGGGTGGGGGTGCGTCACTTACCATATCATTTTAATTTTCCCTAGCAACCACCAAAACGGTTTTAAGTAATTCTCAATAACTTTTTCAATTCTAGAGATATTGCCGATTGCAACTTTTAAAATTGACACACTGTATGTACATATCTCTTATTAACAATATCTAAAAGACAGCAATGGAAATACATTCATAATGGACTGATTTCAAGTTGAAATAATGTCTGTAATATTTTAGTTTCTACGGAAAATGAATAAAATTTTCTGTTGCGATTGGTTGTTGCTATGGAAAAGTATTAAAATATGTGATACTACCGGTAGTATCTCAACTTAAAATCAGCCCATAAATCATTATATTTATATATTAAAATATATTTACATTAAGAATTAATTATTTTATTTGTTATTTATATTAATTTTTTGATAATGAACATTAAACAACTTTTGTTCTCTATTTATGTTACAAAGATATAGAGATGTAATCAAAATCAATTATTTATAATTAGTATTTTATACCTCAAAGGCTGTAAGCATAAGTTTTCGTAGGCGAGAATGCACTCCAGGACATTGAGATTTTCTAAGTGTTCGAAGCCACGAAAAGTGCTTACGACCTCGAAGTTTATATACCATTTTTTTCACCATCTAACAAGAACATTTACTTATCTGGTCCCAAATTTTAAAATTTTACAAAAAATAATATAAACTTTAAAGCGATAAGCATATTTTTTAAGCACCTATCTCGTAAGAATGCTATTAATGCTACAACAACGGCAACAGAAAACGACAATAATTACTGCCTATTACCAGTATAGAAATAAAGCCGCTTAAGCGCGGATTAATGCTCTCTTGTTACATCAGGTGGTTGAAAAAATAGTATATAAACCTCGAGGTCGTTGTCATTTTTTTTTTTATGTCAAACGCTTAGAATACCTCGAGCTGCGCTTTTGACTAGGAAATGTTATGCTTACAACTCTTGAGGTTTAATATACTATTAGGAGTTGCCATGATTTTTAAAAGGCAGTAATGTACTTACCGCCACAAGAACCGTAAAGAATTATTACATGGGCAATAATTGTTACTTACTGGTGTTATTAGTGTAGTATTAATGACACGCTTATGAGCCAGGTAGTCGAAGAATGTTTATACTAAGAATTCTTAAGTTTGAATAGCACGATAGCATTTGAGAAGGTTTTGTAGAGAACCTAAAAAATATAATATATGTAAACTAACTCTAAAACTAATTTATGTAATATTTAAACAAAATAAAAATATTACAAAAATACATGCCAAAGTCTTAAAAATTTTGATATTGCAATAGAATTACCGTAATTAAAAAAGTGTTGTTAAGGGTTATACCAGCATAGGAAATTGTATTAGACCGAATACAGTGGGTCATAAAATTTAAAAGTACTTTCCGGTTTCTTGTATTCCAAATATACCAAGGACACTTAACAAGAGTATCAAAAATTCGACCAGTCTAAAAAATAAAATATATTTATAATATTTTGTAAATTCAGGATTTTCTCAAACCTCATCTATAAGGATTTGACCGCAAATACTGAAGATTAAGGCAACCAAAATAAGACAAAAAGCAAATGCTATTACACGGAGCCATACGATAAGACTCATGCTGTACATATACTAAAATATTTCTTAATACTAATTTTTATACAAAAAAGTAACTTACACTTAAAAGAAAGATAATACCACTAATGCCATAAAGAGCACCAGTTAGAAGGATAAATGGTAAACCTACTTGTACTGTCTTGTTCAATTTTCTAATAAATCTGTAATTTAAAGTTACTGATAATAATTAAAATTAGTAAATAAATATTTACTTTTTTAGAACGACATCTTGTCTAACATACATACACAACCTTTTGTAGATTACATCTTGATATAAAGGACTGTACAATTTTCTCCAATCACTTAAATGTTCAAAATTTGAAGAAATTTTGGCAATCGAGTAGTTAATAAGATGAATTTGTACATGTAAATGCAAAAGAGCATACATAAACATAAAACAAAGTTGTACTGAGAAATAAATTAAAAAAGGAAACGTCATAAAATATATATATAGTACGGGATATAAGACCATTCGCCAAAATATTCATCAAAAACCATAATACAAAAGAAAATTTTGTCTTCATCACCAAAAACCGGTAAGAAACTAATTATAGTAACTAAAAGAAAACCCAAAAATAACAAATTTAGATTATTTATAGTTTTAGATCTTTTGTAAAATTCTTTTTGATTATGTTTGCTAGCTTTATCCATAGGCCACCACAATTCAGTAAGTATAACGTATAACCTCAAGACATTTTTTTCTAAATAGAGAGACAGAATCATTCCGACAATCATCTAAAACAGAAGAAAAATACAAAATATTGAAGCTTGTACATTTTTTACGACAGTTGACATCATCAGTATCATACTATATCTTGTTATAAGTTCAAGAGTGTAATTAAACAACAAGAAACGAAGTTGACATAAATAGAAAAATAGCTGAAAAGCGACTATAGCGCAGTTACAAATTTTTACAACTTTATTATAACAAAAATCGATGTATACTTTTTTTAGAATTAAGAAAGAATCATTAGAATCTAGAATAAAAATAAGTACTGGAAAAATTCAGTTTTGCGGTTTATTGATTACCGTTTAAGCGTTCAGCTGGTTTTTTTTTGTCAGCTTTTGCCATTTTGTAGTTCAAGATGTTTACTTCTTATAAAATCAAACGTATAATGTATATTGATTACCAGTTTTTTCTGAAATTATTCTCAATATTGAATTAGTAACGTTAATGTGTATTTTCAGTTATCCTTGAATTACAACAAAAACGTTTTGAAATTAAGCATAATAATGTTAAAAAATAAATAAAGGATAAAGAACGAGTTTTGGAAAATTAACTCTGATGCACGTGTGCCACCTTAAATACTTATATAGATATATTAGCCGGTGTAGTCAAATTGAGAACTCAACATAATATAATGTACAACAATTTAATATTTTGCTAATACTACAGTTATTATAAAGTTTTTGTTTTTTTTTTGACATTTAGCAGAGCTTGGAAAGACAACAACACCACAGAGCATGCATAAACAGTAAAAATAAAAACTAATTTAAGCGACTTATGGACGATCCATTTTTTGTGCAAACATTAATGGTTTGAGTGATACGGCTTTTATTGATGTTTCGCTTTCAGTGTGACAAAAACTACGTTTATATAAAAATTTAATTATTTAAATAGACGTCACAAAGTTAACTGCAATAATGTTGAGAACTGTTTGAACCAACAGGCCATTTTTTTGTGCAACATTTTATATGTGTAAATAAGTAGTTACTTATTCCAAGCAGATCATTGTAGTGCTTTCGCATGCTCTTTTCAAGCTTTGTCAAAAATCAAAAATTTTATAGCAATTTTAATTCTTATTTCGTTGGTATTGCAAACAATTTTTCAATTATTACAGTTATGCCATTATTTTAAATTTAATGTTAAAATTGTTATATTTTCAACAAAAAGTTGTGTCAAAAAAATTATAACTAATTTTACAATATTATTAATGATATTAATGTCAATTACATGTGTATCTACTATTTTGTTGTAATATGTAATAAATTTTGTTTGAATTTTTAGTGTGAGTTTTGTTTAATGTTTTAAGTTTTTAAATGTGTATCATTGTACTTAGTTTTCTTTATTTTGTTTTTTTTTCTAAAATTTTGATTTATTTAAAGTTTAGATAATGGCCGTTTTGTGGCAATGGTGTGCTAACCCTGTTTTCTCTTTCAAGTTTATTTGTGTGACACTGCTAGTTTAATAAAATTTTCTTTAAGTTTCTCGACGTTTGTCCAGCATATAGGTATGTTTTTACAACGAACGCATGGAAAAGAATATATTATATCAAAAATATTTTTTATTATTTTTTTTCTTTTGCGTTGTATGCAAGTTTTGTATTCTGTTTTTTTTTTGCAAAAACGTTACGTTCTGTGTTGTTTAAATGTATTTCTTATTTTTTCTGCTTAATTCTTTATGTATAGTATCTAATAAAACTTCTAATTTGTTCTTATATCTTTGAATGTGTTTGGTTATCCTGGGTGTCTATGTTGTTGTAAATAGCCAAACATTTATTAATAAGCTATTTTGGATAATTGTTGTTTGGTTCTTTTTGATGTTATCTAAATTTTTTCCCAAAATTGTTTATTGCTCAGATGTTGCATTCTCTATACTTTGTTTATGATTATCGCTTTTTTGGTTTGTTGGGTGGTTAGATATACACGATATATGATTTAAAATTTTGTTACCGTCAATTGGTTTCTTGTACTAGTCAGTTTTTATGTTACCTACTTTTATTGTCTCCTATTACTATGCCAATCAAGGAAAGAAATCTTGTGTTTGTCTTTACTTGTGTTGTTAATTATAATTTAGGGTGAAATTAGTTAAACTGGTGCAAACTTCTTTTATTTTGTTTTTTGGTATAGCCAGTAACGTGTTATTCACGTATATTATGCAGGTAGGTATGTCAAATTTTATTTTTTTAATAACAAAGTGTGCTAGATCGTTTATAACTAAAGCTGCCATGGTTGGCAATGACTGCCCATTGCCATTTTTTATTTTGTTTGTAGAATTTGTTTTGAGATTTAAAATAACTATTGTCAAAATATAAATTTAGAAAGTCTAAGAATTTTGTATTAGAAATATTTGTAGAGTTGCTAATAAATTTTCAGTTTTTATTAATAATAACAAACAAGTACAAGTTGTTAAAGAATATTTGTGAAGAGTGATGTTACATCTAATGATATTACGTGTTTCAAAACTATTGTCATCCAAAGTGCTATTGAAAAGTGAGATGCAAGAAAAGTCATGTCTTAGGTTAGATTTAAGCCTAATTCTGAAATTTTTATGACAGTAATTGAAATAAATTATGTGACGTGAGGTTATGTTCTGTTGACAACCTGCTAATTTTATACTTTGCTGCATTTTTGGTAGATTTTTTCAGTTAAGTTGGAAAATTAGTGGTTTAAAAAAACAAGATGGCTTTCAACGAGCAACAGAAGCGCTTCATGTTAGAAGCATACTTCAGAAATGGTCAGAGAGTTGACGTACAGTGGGTTTACTCGATAACCGCCGCATTTGAGAATTTTCAGGAAGAGTGTCTTGGACTGGCTGTTCACTTCGACTATTTGAGTCGAAATCTGGGCCGTGTTGTGGATTTGTACAGGGAAACAGGGAGTGTGAATCGCAAGGTAGGTGGAGGATGAGGAGCCTAGCACTTCGGTTCGTCATCTGCGACAGTAGGTGAACCTGTCTCACCTCATCTGTTGGCGGATCTTAAAATTACATGACCTCGATATGCATCCGTATAGGCTGCAGGCCTATGCCTATCAAAAATTGCTGCCGAATGATTTGCCACAGAGACAAGCATATAGCCAGTGGTTTATGCAGAATCTTGCCAACAATGACGAAGCACTGGTTTCATTTTTTCGGCTATGTTAACTCACAGATCATGAGGATGTGGAGCGGCGAGAACCCTCATTATTACGTTAAGATTCCGTTAGAATGCGAAAAGTATTCTTTGGATAGTAGGCGCAAACTCAACAGTAGGTTTTTTTAGCAGTAGACTTAAAACCTAAATAAATAGTTTAAATTACCTAGACAAACGTTCTAAAAACCGAACCCTATTTTAATGACAATAGTTTTGAAACACACTCTATCAAAATACAGGCTGTCCCAACGGTATAAAAAAGCTCTATAACTTTTTTATGTTAGGCGATATTAACTTTTTCTTTTTTTTAAGATTATAGTTGCTTTTCTGCTGCACATTTTAAAAATATTGCGATTTATATACAGGGTGTCTTAATATTAAAAAATACTAAAGTTATGTTTTTTTAAATAGAGTTTACTTAGTTTAATTTTATTTTTGGATTCTATGTTAAATTACAAATAATTTTTATAGAGGTTGTATTTATTTATCTATTATCAATTTTAATTTTTGACGTTTTTTTTTAGCATATTTTTTAAATGCAAGAGTCTGTTTAAATATTCGTATTATATAAATGTTTGCACACAAGTTAAACTAAGTAACACAGTTTGATTTCTGAATGTTTGCCGCATCTTTTAAGTGTTTACTCAAGAACCTGCTCAGTGACATGTGCCTACTGCGATTTTTTAAACATCACAAATTAAAGATGTCAAAAACTTATTTTTTGACATGAATGGCACTTTTTATTTATTATTGTACCAATCAAAAGATCTTTTGACAAGATTTCCATCAATATAAGGTTTGTATAGTCTAGTGTAAAATTTTAAGTTGCTATCCTAAATTAACTAAATTTCGATAAACTTTTCTGTTTACATCTGTTGGGGCAATAAAAATCGAGTGGGCTTTTGTCATTGTTACAATTTGATTGTGAAAAATATAAGTTCACATTCTATAAACCGGCCTTCAGACTATCTAATAGCAAATTTTAAGAGATTATAAAGGAAATATTTTATATACGACCCAAGTTAAAGCGGACTTAGCTGTAAAGTTTTGGACACGTCTATATAGACCTACATTTTGTACTTATTATAAGGTGAAAGCAAAATGTAACTGAATCAGAAGAGGCTGTGTCAACGTATTGTAATGATGTGTCTGATCATTACAGTTACGCTAACACAGCCTGCTCTGATTCAGTTACATTTTGTTTTCAGATTATAATTAGTTATTAAGATTTCCAAGATTGGGATTGGAAAAGTAATTAAAGTTTCAACTGTTTGAGTATTGAACCCATATCAACCGCACTAAACTAAATCTTTTATGTCAAAAATGGTGGAGGCGCCGGGCTACCAATGTTAACTTGTTTAAATTACTTTACAAATGCTCTCCAAGTATTTCTTATTAAAAAGTTTTATATTTCTTTACAACGTCAAACTAAAATTAACACAACTTCTAAAAAATATGACAAATTTGTATTGCTCACAAATAAGTCCGGTCTAAACTCTGTTGTCTATTTGGCCTGTTGTTTACAAAATGGTGTTAATAAAAAAAAATGTATTTTTGTCTTTATTTAAAAATAGCTTAAATTTAGCTGAGCACCGATAATTTCTGTCTCGGATTATTGAGCTCTCACGTGACCACAGGTAAAAAGGTTTAGCCAGAATCAATTTAAAATACATCGTCTTTTTCAGAGCAACCGCAAAAACTTTAAAGCTTGCATGTGTAAAAGGAATGAATATTTTATTAGTCGACTAATTAGCTTCTATTATACCGGGTGAGTCTATTAGAATTTTTTCTTAACTTTTCTCGAAAACTAGTTAGCACACCGACTTCAGGGTTTGCTATTAAAAACTTTGTTTTTTTCTCTACGCACGTGAATTTTTTTAGAATTTTTCTAATATTCTGTTTAACAAATATTAATTAATTTATATTAATTTTAGTCATTCTAAATGACACGATGTTGAAATATTGTTTTGTGAAAAAAATATTTAAAAAAAAATGTATATAACAATAAAAATTTATAACTTGTATTCGGGTTGTAAGACTTATTTTGAAGCAACATTGCTAGGATAAACTACCCTTTAGCTTCTATGTCCCACCTAGTTTTTTTAGGAATAATGGCGTAATATTATACACTAAAAAAATTGAGTAAATACCGATCAACTATCATTTTCGGTAAAAATTTTAACTCAAGTTATTGAGTAAATTCGCCATTTTTTACAAGAAACTGGGTGGAACAAAGAAACTAAGGGGTAGTTTAATTATCCCATTGTCGACTAACGACGAGTAACAACGCTACATTAAAATAAATCTTACAAAACAAATAAACTTAATTATTTTTTGGGGTTACTCACAATTTTTTTGCAATATTTTTTTAACAAAACGGTATCTCAACATCGTGTTATTTAAAATAACATTAAAAATAATGTTAATTTCTTGTTTAAAATTTGTTTTAATATTCATTGGAAGGACTATTAGAAAATTTTTAAATAAATTTAAATTCGTAGAGAAAAAAACAAAGTTTTTAATAGTAATCTTAAAGTCGGTGTGATAACTAGTTTTTGAGCAAAGTTAAAGTAAACTTTTAACAGACTCACCTTTTATATGACAGTGGAAACGGTATGGCAAAATGTACAGTATCAATGTTTATTCCGTCTAAAAAAACACTTTTTGAACTTTTATAAAACTATTGATTAGCTTATCATTATTAAACGTCTATGAATTAAGAGTCTAATAACAACCCAACAAATTAAATTTTATGGCCGTTTTTCTCTTTTATCATGTTTAGTTTTTAAGGAAATTTTAGCTTTCTAAGCACTTAATCTGAGTTAATTTAGTTATTAAAGAAACTTCTTGATTAGAACTACAGTGATAAAGATCTTATTTATGGTTTTAGTCTTTCAGGCAAGTTTATTAAATGTTAACAAAATATACATGCTTTTCACAGGTTTTTCAAAATTTATTTGGGTGCGTTTAGTAACAAAGCAATCTTTATTTTTACGTCATCGACATAGATATCTGTATCTGTAGCACCTGTAGAAAGGAAGAACATTATATAAAAATATTTGGAAGAAATCAATTTATTGAGCAAAGTAATTGTACAAAAATAAACTTTTTTTTTGTTATTAGACCAATTTTTTAGAGAAATTGAAACATCTTCTTTTAAAAAATATTGATAATATTTATTTTTTTAATTATGCTTCTTTATTTTCTTTTTTTTTTGTTTTGTTTTGAAAGATACATTTCCAACTCACCAAAAAACTGGATACACAAAGCCATCTACGTCTTTTATATGAAAGACATTATATTTTATGCTTTCGATCAAAAAATTACAGCAACCTCTCAGAATAGTGCCGGAGTATTGGATTCATGCAAGAACAATGCCAAAAACACAGAGAGGACAAGCAGCTTATCAGTGTATGCATTCTGAAATATATAAATGTCGAAGAGTATACCCATCAGGCTTAGAAGACAGGTAGAAGACTGCTTAGGCACATTGAAGTCTTTTAAACTTCAGAAAAAAAGTGTTGCTTTATTATTTATAAGGGATGGTTTCTGATTAATTATGAAATAATAAACTTTAAGCGTAAAATCAATTTATTCAGTTACACGCTACACGGGATCACGTCTTATGCGACTCTGTTCTCAATCTTTTGGAATTCTCACACCATCCTAATATAGACTAAACATTTCAAATGGCTCTTGACTAATGTACTCTGACGTGAATATTGTGGGAATGCTTGATTAGCCACAGTTCCATAATATTAAATAAAAGTAATTAGAGTCAGAGCCCTTACAGTCGGCCACGCTACCAAACTCTACGCCCTCGGAGAGTTTACATCTTGACATTTCACGATAACATTTAGATGAATTGTTAACAGCAATTAAATTATTTAAAATATAGTCTTTACATGAACATTATGTAATAGTAATAATTAGAATTCCATTAGCTAGTTAAACCACGGGATTTTGTTAATCTAGTAAAAGACTATTCTTAGTCTAACACTACTTATTTGGTTCAATGTCTTTAAGTACTTTAGTGTACACTTTTCACTTTGCGAACGTTTCACAATAACCAAAATACGGCTTTGGTGCGCTCAATGGTAAGATTTTCACAATGATCAAAAATAAGGACATACGTGCGCCCAATAATTTACTTTTTGTTTTGTGAACATTTCACAATGATCAAAATAAGAACTTTCGTGCGTCCAACAGTGAACTTTTCATTTTCATAACTTTTGTCATTTTCGGAGGATAATTCTTCAGAAATCACATCTTCCAATATATACGGTTTAAATTTGTCTACTGGGCAAATGCCCCGGTAAAACTTCTGCACCTGTTTTGTTCCAGGTAAATCTTCAATCACATAACGATCGTGAGGAAGTACCTTTACAATAACGTAAGGACCAGAATATTTTGGTAGCAACTTTTTGCTTTTTCCTTCGTTTGAAGTAAGAACTTTTCTTACTGAAACGTGTTGACCTACTTCATAGTTTTGAGCTGGTCGTCTTCAGGAATCAAAATATTTCTTCTGTCATTTTTGTTCCCTAACTGTATTTTGAACACCGTCTGCTCTTATTTGTTGAACATTTTTAAGTTCTTCATCACAATTTAAATTATTTAATAAGTAGGCATCATCCAAAGATCGTAGTCTATCGTCCATCAACATTTCGTAAGGACTTTTTTGTGTTGTTTTATTTACAGTTGCATTGATTCCAAATCCTATTTGATTAATGTGTTCGTCCCACTTAACTTCATTTTCCGTCGAACAACTCAGTGCATTGAGAATTGTTCTGTTGTATCGTTCCATTTGCCCATTGGCACGTGGTGTTGCAGTAGCATTTAGTGGTTTAGGAAAGTCTGTTACGGTCTGGATTTTCCTCGTTCCTGGTCGAATTTCTCCTCGAGTTATTTCGTGTCCAAGATATTCAATGGATTCGTTAAAAAAAATACATTTTTCGAGACGAAGTGTCAAACCAGACGAACGGAATAATTTTAAAACTTTTATCAATGTTTCTAGGCCATTTTCAATTGAATCTGCAGAAATCAAAATGTCGTCCATATATGCTAGGGCGGTTGTAAAACGCATCGGGCCCAATACTTGGTTTACCTTTCGTTAAAAAACTGCCGGGGCATTTACTAACCCAAAAGGCATCCTAAGATATTCATAATGCCCGTCTGGCGTAATAAATGCAATTTTATGTATTAAATCTTTTGCCATAGGTATTTGATGATAACCCATTTTAAGGTCAAGACTTATAAAATATTTCGCGAATTTAAGTCGATCTAACTGATCTTCAATTCTCGGTAATGGATAGCGATCCTTAAGAGGAGTATGGAGTCAGGTTGACCCTGAAATTTCTCGTCCGAACCCTCGAGTGTGAAATCCTGATCGGTAGCACCGAGGAAAACAATAAATGACGATTTACAACGCCAAGATCGGAGTACAGAGGTTGTTTCTCTTATAGTAGAGTTCCAAAGGCTCTCTTACTGTTTCTCGGGTTCCCCCACTCTCGCTGTTCTACCCTCTTCACTGCTAATAGTGGAGTAAAATCACTGTTCTATCAGGCTTCTTTCGCGCAAATTTTTTTTTTAAGATATAACCAGACGGGACCTTTACAGTCTTGTAAAGTACCATTTTGGCCATCTGAAATCGCTATCTACAACTTTTTTTAGTAGGAACTTTGTAAAATATTTTTTTATATATCGGAGCAACAGTGTTCAAAATCGTGTTTTTTAAAACATACATCGCGCTTATAAATTAACTATTTCACCTAAAATTTTGAAATTTTGTCCACTTATGGAGCAAACCAGAGCGCAACTAACAGTAATAAGAGATTTAAAAAAAAGTTTTTTGTTTTTGTGAAAGAGGCATCCAAAGTCACTAGTTGTAAAATTGTGCATTGACAATTTCACCCTACGGGAAGCTATATGAATTATTAAAAATTTGTGTATATAACATACATTTTCGGATTCACAAAACTCTAGATAAGTTTTTTTAAAAAAAATTAAAACAATAATTCAAATGGTTTCCGAAATATTATTTTTTTAAAACAAGGCTTTGCCGTGTTGCTCCGCGCCACACGCGATCTACGCACTCGCACAGTAGTTCTTCGTTTGTAACATTCTAATTGAGGAGCTCGCCTGCAAAACCGGATATATCCACTTTTCACAAAAAATCATTTTTTGGTGGTTTCTGGGTCTAAGTTGTGATATCTATAGGCCCATATATTCGTTTGCAGTCAAAACCGTGTAATTCCTTTTAAAAACGTTAAGTAAAGTTCGACTTTTTTTCCATTTTTTTTTGCTAATAACGCCAAATTGTTTCTTTTTTTTATAAAAAAATAGATGACAATCACATGCACAACCCCATTAAATTTAAACTGTTTTTAATAATAATAACACTAAATAACACTATTTTTTAAAACAGATGTGTAGAGTGTTTTTCTCATCTGCTGCAAAATATGTAAAAGTGGATATAACCGGTTTTGCACGCGAGCTCCTCAATTATATTATGATATGACTTACTTGAAGGTAATTTGATAGCTATAATTATAAACCCCAAAAATAATTTATCAAATTTTATTAAAAGAAAAATGTTTTTATGTAAAATTTTTAAAAAAGTAAAGCTAAATTTCTTCTTCATCTTCATCTGATTTGTCGTTGGTCTCTTCAACATTGTTTCACTGCTGGCAGGAGCAATCAATACAAGACTTTAGTCCTTCTTTCAAACAGATACATTTTGAAGTATTACATGATTTTGCACTTTTACTAAAAGAAAACCTATGTTTTGAAGAATTACATTACATAAATATTTAGAAAATTTTGGATAGTGCCTTTTGACACAAAACAATTTTTGAACAACTTCGGATATAATATATTTAGGCCATAAGCCATCATTTCTGAAAAATCAACTTTTAGTCTTGAACTCACATAATCACTTTTTAAAGCGTTTTAGGCGTTCTGTGTACCATACTATTATGGGAATAAGAAAAATAATAAGGAAACGCGCGAATCTGTATCACCTTTATTTACAATAATATTGTAATGAGATTTAGTACAATCATTCTTCTAATTATTAGCTACAAAATGACTTAAAGTGATTCTTAAAAAAATATTTATAAATAATATAAAATAATTATTAAAAAAATGTTAAAATTTAAAATTAACGAAATTATAAATTTAAAAAAGTCAAAATGTAGTTCATGTTATTACAATACTTGTAACTAAAACCTATTTTCCTTTTTTTTTATAAATAAACATGCTATAACTTCGCGCATATACATTGGAATATACAAGGTGTTATAAAAGGTTGTGCAAAAAATTTAACCTGTAATACAGCACCACAAATAATAACAATCTGCAAAAAATTTTTGTCCTACCTCAACTAATAATAAGATTACAGGCCTTCAAAGTTGGATATAAAAAAACATTCTCAAAATCTCGAAAACCGCTTAACCAATTAATACCAAATTTGGTACACAAATGAAGTTGAGTGTACTCTTTTTATTTATAGTTGCAAAATTTTGCTGCACATCTCAATTTCAAGTTACAGCACTTTTGTTACACATTTTGGGTAATTAACCAATTTTATCCTTATTAATTTCCACTTTTTATAGCAACAGTGAATATGCCAGTAGATTTAGAATAAAAATGCAAGAACGCAATATTTTGCTAAAACGTACCGTTTTCAAGATATTTACGTTTAAAGTATAAAAATGACTTTTAATCTCTAACTTTGGCGTTCTCTAGCTCCTAAACTGTGCAACTTGGTATAGAGGTAAATTGTGTTAAATCGCTTTATTTTGACCTGAAAAACCTATAGTTGTCTTATGTTAAAAAAATTGTTATAGGTTTTGTAATAATTAATTTTTAGGTTATAATTTTGTTATCAGTTGAGATAAGCCAAAATCTTTTTGCAGATTGTTATTATTTGTGGTGCTGTATTTCAGCTTAAATTTTTTGCACAACTTTTTGTAACACCCTGTATAATACATATATTATACTATATTATACACTTATATTATACTAGAGAAATTCCTCCACACTCCTCCAATTTTCTTATGGAAATGGACTTTTATGTTATTTTTGTTATTATGAGACAAATTTTAATTTTTTTATTTTATTATTAGAAAAGGTATGAGGTTATTTAGAAACATATTTATGTGTCACAACTGTTATTTTTATGTAATTTACTTTAAATATCAAGAAATAAATACTCTATATTAATGCCACAATATCAGTAATCAAAAATTTCGAATGATGACGTAAATTCATTTGCATAAGATAGTTGGTATAGCTAATTTTATCATTAGGTTAAAAAAACAAATATGTTTAATTTTAATAAAACAAGACATTTATTTTATAAATCTAGAAATAAACTTCTTATTGGCATATTTCTAGACATTCTGGGATCAATTAGCTCTGGAAGAATGCACAACTTGTAAAACCTTTCCAATTTCTCTTTCATCTTCGTATCCCAAAAAGTATCGTCTTTAGTAATAATTTGTGTTTTAATTTTTCCATAACCAGTCCAAACAGCTAATATGCAAACCTTTTTGTTTGCTATGTGTAACTGTCCTTGAATTTGGTAGTACCAATCATGATTAAAATTAACTTCCTGATTTCCATCAATAGTCTGTTTCCAAAATGTTATAATTTTATTTTTTTTGATTCCTTCGTCTGGAGTTAAATTTTGTTTATAGGCCGTGTATGGACACTTTATTTCTACTATATAATCATTCTCTTCTAATATGCCATCTGGCGAAGCTCCTAAATAAAAAACTTCTTTGTCGATAAAAAGTCCACATGGATTAATTTTCATTTCTTTTCCAAATTCCGTACTTATTTTTTTTCCAATTCTTTTTTCGCATCCACTTCATAAATTTTTCCATGATTTAAGGACGGAATATTTTTATGTTTTATATCATATAAAATGGACTTGACGGTGTTGGCGGTATTAGTTTTCTTTTTCAATTTTCACACTCTTCCAAAATTTGACGCAGTCAGTAATTTTCTTCTTTGCTCCATCCATTCTCCATCTTGATTTTGATCGGCTGTTTTTTTTTCAATTGTTTTAATTTCTTCCTCAGTTTTGCGTAATTTCTGCAAAAATTCTTTCTCTTCTTCTTCGTATATTGCAGCACTCATATCTGTTTTTTGAGAGTTTTCGCCGTAATATTCATCAGCATTGGATATTTTGTTGTCTTTGTTTGTGTGTTTATAAAAACATTTTTTAAATAATTGTTGTTTCCTAACTTTATTAAATTTGCCAAGCTCTACTTTTTTAATGATTTTGTTATTTTTGGATAACATAAAATGGGGCATTTTGGTATTATGGCTTACTACCGCTGCAGCACATCTGGTACGATATGAATTGCCTAAAGCATAATTTATTCTTTTGCCCCCTATAAATTTTGCAACAATTGAGTGATATTGTTCAACAATATTGCTATTAAAATTCATTATTAGACTGTTGGCATGATTAGCAATGTATCGAGTTATATAAATAATTCTGTTTAAAAATTCATTTGAAATTTCTTTTAAAAAATGTTGTTCCTCTTCCCGTTTACAAAAATATGATTCACAATTTTTGTGTTCGCCAAACACATGATATACACTGTTTAGAATATCTTTGCGCAATAGCTTGATTGCTTCATTTTTTTGATCATTGCCTTTATGATATTTCATTGCTTTATTAATACCTACCCGTAATCTTAAAATTCGTCCTTCTAATAATTTTCTTTTAATCTAATCTAATCTTTTAATTTAAAATTTTTATCTGTTACTAGCAACCTCAATTTTTTGCAAAAATTACGAAGAAGATGATTGCTACATTCAATTTTTTCAACAGATATATTGTTGTATGGTCTGGACTCAACAATTTTCTTATAAGTGTTGCTATCACCATCCCCTATCAATATATTATATTTAATTCCATACAAAGTTACACTAGATTTGAACCCCTCAACAATAATATCAGACTCCATGCTAGTAGACGTTCCCGAATAATTTTTGTTTTCGTTAGAAGTAATGTAATAATATGAACTACATTTTGACTTTTTTATATTTTTAACTTTGTTGGTTTTAAATTTTTACAATTATTTAATAATTATTTTATATGGCTGAAGGACTTCGGTCAATGGCCATTGGGAATCCCCAATAAAACATTATTATTATTATTTTATATTATTTATAAATATTTTTTTTAAAAATCACTTCCAGTCATTTTGTAGTTAATAATTAGAAGAATGATTGTACCAAATCTTATTAAAATATTTTTCTAAATAAAGATGCTACAAATTCGCGCGTTTACATGGAAATTCCCATAAGAGAACTTACCTCCATACTCCTATTATTGGTGAGAGGTCAATTGTCGAGTTGTAAATCAAGAGGTTGCTCGTACGGTTTCAGATTGAAAACTGCGCGAATCTGTAGCAGCGTTATTTATGAAAATTTTTAAAAACGGTTTTCACTACGAGTATTGTAATAAAATGAACTACATTTTCACTTTTTGAAATTTTTAGTTCCGTTGATTTTAAGTTTAAGTAATTTTTAATATATTTTTTTTATTATTTGCAATAATTTTTTTAAGAATCGCTTCCAGTCATTTTGTAGTTAATAATTAGAAGAATGATTGTACCAAATCTCATTAAAATATTTTTGTAAATAAAGGTGCTACAGATTCGCGCGTTTACATGGGAATTCCCATAAGAGAAATACCTCCATACTCCTCTTAATGGTTTTAGAATTTAATTTACGATAATTAACACACATTCGCAAATCTCCCGTCTTTTTCTTAACTAATAAAATTGAACTGGCATAATCCGAATTCGATTCTTGAATAATTTTATTGTCAAGAAGATCTTGAACAATTTTACGAACTGCCGTGCGTTCCGACATTGATAGACGATAAGGTCGATACGTTATCGGTTCATCGTCAGTTAAGTCAATTTTCATTTCAACGTCGTTTGCGATACCAAGTTCATTCGTATTTTCAGCAAAACAATCACGATATTCGTTTAAAAGCTTTATTAATTTATTCTTTGTAACGTTATCTAAATCGGGATTGAACATTAAGTTTAGAAAAATTGTTTTTCTTATCGTTAGTGTTTATTTTTAAAACACTTACCAGTGTTGATGTTGAATCTGGTGAGTCTTCTCTGCAGGGATACCCTCTTGCCGATATTTGTGATGTGTTGATATTTAATGAATGATTGGAG
This sequence comes from Tribolium confusum, assembly GCA_029207805.1. Lineage (NCBI taxonomy): Eukaryota > Metazoa > Arthropoda > Insecta > Coleoptera > Tenebrionidae > Tribolium > Tribolium confusum. The sequence continues at coordinate 20,742,103 of JALGAY010000009.1, read as the reverse complement.
TGGTTAAGTATTGGAATGGCACTTACTTTATTGGTTGTAGATGTAACACAATGAGGAATTGTGAGTTCACTATTAGGTTTGTTTCTTCTTCCTTGAGGGATGTAAATATCGCCTTGATAATCCTCCTTACAGTATACGAGTACTTGTGCAATGTGATTGGGTGGAACTGTTACTTCTTCTTTCGAATAAATATTAAGTTTAAGTGGTGGTAGTTTGTCTACTTGGGGTAACTGAACCAAACATTCTTACTTGATTATTTAGTTTGACAAGAGCAACGTTTGCTTTGTTAATAAATGTTTGACCGATCATTACCGGTACTGATTGTAAGTGATCATCAACTACAATAATAGGAACTTCTGCTTCTAATTTGTCTACTTCGATACGTACTTTTGTTTGGCCTAAAGTTCGCGTTGAGCCGCCAGCATATCCTGTAATAATCGTGTCACATAGAAACCATTTCAGATGCAAACGTTTTGCGTCTGTCTCTCTTATTGTTACTACACTGCATTCTGTGTCAACATAGGCTTGTAGTTCTTGATTATTTATTTTACACTGAATTAGGTAACAATCTTGATTATCTTTTATTGTCGAACACAGCATAACTTGCTTCCTTAGTTTTTGTTGACATGTATCACTTTCATGTCCTAAACGATGGCATTTTGTACATTTCTTTCTTGGTGTAGGGCATTTCGAGACGATATGCGATGGATCGCCAGAATTAAAGCACTTTAAATTATATTTTATCTTTTTTTCTTTATTATTGTTTTTAGGCAAATCTAATCTTTGTTCAAGACAACGTTTGTCTCGTCCTTTGAAAGATAATGCGGATCTTGAAAATGGTTCAGTTTTTATTTCGATCTTTATGGTTGACAGATATTCTTTATATAAATATTCGGGGGTTGTATACCGCCCAGCACGTGCGCCTATTATCAAAATAATACTGGGTTCAAGTTTTGTTTCGGTCTTTCACTCTATTTACCAATTTTCGATGAGTCGCCGCGTAATCTTGTTGTTCGGGAAAAGTTTGAAGTATTAATGTTTTCCATTGGTTCCAATTTAAGTCATAATTGTTTAAATTGTAATACCATGTCTTTGCAAATCCAGCCAATCGAGATTGCATGTGGTAAATTTTAGTCTTTTCATTCCAAGAATTTATATTGGCTAATTGTTCAATCTTTTCAAGGCAACGTAATGCGGACATATTTTGCTCTCCAGGATTAAATATAGCGATACAATCAGGTTTGACCAAAAATTGTGAATGATTGATCTGGCTTTGATTGTTTCTTTCAGTCAACAATAATTCAACTAGTTTTTCGAGATAGTCTGTTCTACTATTATTAGAGCTTGTACTTGGTACCTGGTGTTGTAAGTAAAGGTCCTGAGACCGCTCCCTAGGTTCCGGTGTTCTTGTCCTCAATGTTCGAAGTTGACGACTTTCGTCCGTTGGCGATGAGTCACTGCTTGACGTCCGAGCGCGGTGATGGTGTTTTCCATCCCCATCTTGACGTCGTGTTAGTGATTGCGCTCGATATGATTTTTTGGGTGAAGCACGGCTTTTCATTTTGCCCATTTTTCTTTTATACACTATTTTAATTACGATGCACTATTATAATTCTAATAATAATTTTATGATTTTCATTCAATTTTCACTTTGTAAATTTGCACTATCCAAAATTGCTTAAAATGCAGTTAATTTTAATCATTAAATCACTTAACACTAACTGTGTCTTATCACTTACTGTATTACGATCACGTTGAACAACTTAATTTTATACATGAATTTAAAAAAAAAACTAAAATGGTTTGTTTTGCACTTTTGCAAACTTTAGCACGTTACCGTATCGCGGCTACTTTAGCGGAAGAACGCACATATTACCTGTCCTACAGAGGCTATAGCTAAACACAGAGGCGACACACGAGTGTATCACTTTTCATTGGTTGACACGGTCACCAATCACCATGCGCCGTCCGTGGGCTAAATACATGCGTTTGATTATGATTGCTCCGTGTGTCGGGTGTGTCGCCTCGGTCACCAACCACAATGCGCCGTCCGTGGGCAAAATTCGTGCGTTTGATCCGTGTGTCGCCTCTGTCTTGTTATAGTCTCTGTAACCTATCCCACCGCTGCACTATAAGGGATGGTTTCTGATTAATTACAAAATAATATAGATTAAGAGTAAAATCAATTTATTCAGTTACACGTCTACACGGGATCACGTCTTGTGCGACTCTATTCTCAATCTTTTGGAATTCTCACACCATCCTAATATACGAGTAGACTAAACATTTCAAGTGGCCCTTGACTAATCTACTCTGACGTGAATATTGTGAGAATGCTTGATTAGCCACAGTTCCATAATATTAAATAAAAATAATTAGAGCCAGGGCCCTTACATATTATTGTTATTATTATTGTTAGTAAATTGCTACGTTTACTAATTTGTAAACCCAAAAAACTTTAAAGAATTAAATCTTCAGGATTTTTAATGCGTTCTTTAAAAGTAGTTTTCATGTCATTAACTAGAGTTTTAATTTCGAAAATAGCCGTAAATGTTACACTGCAGCGATTGCAAATAAAATTTACATTTAACTTTAGCTTGTTTTTTTTCCAGTAAACATTTACGTTATTTTAACCAATGAAAATAATTTACTGTTTTTTTAATAAAGTTATTTAAGTATTTTGAAAAAATTGTATTGTCGTGTTAGTTTACTTATCAAGAAAACTAGTGCTCTAATAGCTATAAACGCTCGCAAAATGAGTTCTTTAATAAGTTCTTTAAAGGTGCAAATTTAAAAAACAATGTAATAGTAGTGTGTCACAAAACTTAGAATGGTTTTTACAGAATTAAAACATTATGATGTATAAGTTATGTGATTATACCACATTTGAGAAAGATTGTCATACTTGTAAATTATGCTAAAACATGCATCCGCTCTATCTGTAAAATTAACACTAAATAAAATAATAATAAAAAAATAAAAATACTGTTAAATTGTAGAAAAATAAATCTAAAATTTTTTAGTGTTATTTAAAAAAAAAATTTAAATAAATTTTAAATAAAATTTAAAATTTACGTAAAATAGCGATTTGACAAAGTTGACTTGCTTATTTAATTATGTAGAAAATTAAAACCTTGGTAAGTCTTTTTTATTAATAATGTATTATTATCTGTTTTTTTTTTCATATTGATTAAATAGTAAATAATTATTTACATAGCAACTACTAGAATATTTACTTTGGTATTTACATTTATTTCTTGATAATAATAAACAGCAAACAACTTTTATTCTTTAATTTATTAATAACAAAAATATAATTATATAACAATATTTTTATTAGGTTTTTTAAGCTTATTTTAAAAATTTATTGTTACTAAACTGTGTTTACTAATTACATATAATTACGAATTTCTAAGCTTGTATAAAACTATAGCATTACTAACGATTTTGTAGAGAACCTAAAAAACATATAGATAAAAATCTTCCGCATAATTAAAACAAAAATAGTAAAATATATAGAGACTAAAGTGCACCATTTAAGTAATTTAGGCACTTTAGTTCCGAGATATAAACGCTATTTTTTGCACTTCTCAAGCATTTATTTTTTATGTAAAGTAATTTCAAATTTGTTCCTGTCAATGTGACAAATTTCTATAATAATATCTATAAATCTCGCTGTACAAAAAAATATGAAAATTTGTACAAAAAAAAAATAAATATGTACGACAAATTTGATCCAGACAAAACCGCTGACTTACTGTGTTCCAAATTTTGTAAAATTTACGAAGAAGAATATGAAATATTTTTAATGTGGTGCTGTGTAAAAAAATACAAATTTTAACAAAGATGCTTTGCTGATATTTTTTAATAAAAAACTAAACAAATTTGCTGCTTTTACATTGTGGACCCAGTATTCAATGTTAAAAACATTGCTTAACGATAAACATCATGCTGATTTAAGTAAATTTTATAAAATAACCACGCTTCTGAAAAAGAAAAATTTTGGTTACAAACCAAAGAAGTCAAAGGTACTAACTATAGAACAGATTAGTAAGTTTTTAAAGGAAGCTTCAGATTAATGACAAAAGTCAGCATAATTTTTTTGTAGGTAGCACTTTAGTGTAGAAGGAGCTTGTAGGAGACTTGAATTAGTCAAATTGTCAATTAGTGATGAGACTGATTTGGCCAACAGACTTTTAGTTAACATTAGAGCTACTAAAAATGAAACAGAGAGGAACTTTATTATAAAAGATTTAGATAACATTGGTTATACAAAAATCTGCGGGAAATATATATCATTGAGAAACACCGAAACTCCTCATTTAAGATTTTTTGTTTGTTACGTTAACAAACAGTGTACAATGCAACCTGTAGAAAAGAATATATTTGAAAAATTGCCCTAGAAAGTTGCAACATCCTTAAACCTACCAGATGCGTGGTCATATACAGGACATTGTTGGCGGCGAACCTCTGCATTCCTACTAGCTGATTCAGGTGCAACTGTTAACGTTTTAAAAAAACTTGGGGAATAAAAATCTGCAACTGTTGCAAAAGGCTATGTGGAAAAATCCATCAATGTGGAATAATAAAAATCTTATCGCCGCAAAATTTTTTGGAGCTGGAGGTGATCAAATAACAACCCTACTATCAAGACTCTTGTGCCAATCTGAACAACCCACCGGCACTGATTCATCTGTGGCAAAATTTAGTTGGCAAAACGGAATAAACAAATCAAACAAGTATGTCATAAAAGTGTCACATAATTAGATTTTTTTCTTTTACTAGAAAGAATAGAAGAGAAGCGCGCACGTAGCGCGTCTTCTGAGGAAGGAGGGAGCCTGTGGAGAGAGCATTTGATAACAGCTTAAAGTAACAGGTGAAGAAGGCAGGTATCGCTTTGCCGTCTCGTTTTCTCGGTTTTCTATTTTGATTTTGGCGCTTTATGTCACTGTCATAAATTCAATACTGCTAACTACAAAAAATAATCCACAGCACACTCTAAGTAATAATTTTAAAAATGACTTGGTATTACTGTTAACATTTATCTGTCAATGATCTTACTTAATCTCTAGAGAATAAATGATTTACTTTAGTCTCGGAAGTGCAATCTACTAACATTTTTGAAGAAGTATATTATTTTTCTCGATCTAGCAGATTTCGTTTTTGTGATATATTTACCGTAACTAAAAAACTGTTGTTGAGAGTTATTCCAGCGTAAGAAATAGTGTTATACCGACTGCAGTGAATCATAAAATTTAAAAGAATTTTCCGATTTGTTAAATTCCAAATATGCCAGGGACATCTAACAAGAGTATCAAAAATTCGACCAGTCTGAAAAGTGAAATATAATATTTTGTAAATTCAGTGTTTTTTCAAACCTCATCTATAAGAAGCTGACCGCAAGTACTGAAGGTAGTGCCAACCAAAATAAGACAAACACCAAATGCTAATACACGAAGCCACACAATTATACTCATACTTTGTAGATACTGAAATTTTTGTTTGTAAAATTTTTAATCCTAAAAAGGAACTTACGTTTAAAAGATAGAAAAGAACACTAATTCCAGAAAGACCAGCAACAGGTAGAAGAAATGGCAACCCTATTTGTACTGTTTTATTTAATTTTGTGATAAAACTGTAATTTGATTTATTAGAGCTACTTAATAGCAAAACAGATAGCTATTTACTTTTTAAGAGCGGCATCTTGTTTAACATACGTACACAATCTTTCGTAAATTACTTCTTGATATCGATGACTATACAATTTTTTCCAATCAGTTAAATGTTCAAAATTTGAAGAAATTTTGATAATCGAATAGTTAATAAGATGAATTTGTACATGCAAATGCAGAATAGCATACATAAACGTAAAACAAAGTTGTACTGAGAAATAAATTAAAAAAGGAAAACTTATAAAATATATATAGTAGGGAATGTAAGACCACTCGCCAAAATATTTATCAAAAACTAAAACACAAAAGAAAACTTTGTCTTCATCACCAAATACTGGCAAGAAACTAATTATAGTAAATGCAAGAAAGCCCAAAAATAATAAATTTAAATTAGTTATAGTTTTAGATGTTTTGTAAAATTCTTTTTGATTATGTTTACTAGCTTTATCCATTGGCCACCATATTTCAGTAAGTATATCATATAATTCCAAAACATTTTTTTCTAAACAGAAAGACAGAATCATTCCGCAAATCATCTGAAACAAAAAGAAAATTAAAAGATTTTGATTTTAATATATTTTTTACGACTGTTGACATCATCAAAATCATACTATATCTTGTCACATGTTCAAGAGTGCAATAAAACAATAAAAAATGAATTTGACACAAATAGAAGAATATTTGAAAAGTGACTATAGCAAAGTTACAAATCTTTACAGCTTTGTGGTAACAGAAATCGATGTATATTTTTTTCAGAATTAAAAAAGAATCATTAGAATCTGCAATAAAAAATGTAATGAAAAAATGGGTTTTGAGTGTTATTGATTACCATTTAAATGTTCTGGTTTCTTTTTGACAACTTTCGGCATTTTGTATTGTAATCAGTTCAAAATGGTTACTTTATATTGTAGAAAACGTTTAATGTTTATTGATTATCAATTTTCTTTCGAAATTATCTTTAATAATAAATTGGAAACGTTAATGTGTATTTTCAGGACTCTTCAAATTATAACAAAAACCTCTAGAAATTAAAAATAATACGTTACTCAATAACTGGAAAAATAAAGTGTTTTTTTTTTAGAAGTGGGTGGTGTGTAGTGATCTTTATAAATTTTTTAATAATAATTAAAAAATCACGAAATGATGAACGATGATTAAGAAAATGTGCTGCTTACATTTGAGACCACTCGGGTCTGGTTAGCCTTTTTATGTAACTAACAAAACAAAAAAAAAATTTTGTTCTTATTACAGAACTGAGGTTGTGCTACGTTTTTTTAAGCTTTTCATTTTGTTCTCTAATTGTTTCAGCATTTTCATGAACAATAATCCTACTATTTATTAATTTTACAGTGGAATGGATATTTATTAATACTGTTTATTTGATTACCATTGAAAATTGATTAATTATCTCAAGCCCGAGTATTGTTTTTACTTTCACAGCTTTTTTATTAGCCAATCAACCCCGGAGTGAACTATCTAACAAGACTAAAATAATAAAAACAAAATGCTAATCAAAATTAATTGTTTAAATATTTCAGCAAGTGCATAGTTGTTTATATTTTAGCTGAATTAAGAACTCATGAGCTTAAAACCGCAGAAAACAGAACGAATCGCTGTTTAACAAAAATAAAATCGAGCAATTAGCAAATTTATAATAAAGAAAATTAATAAGAACAATCCTTTAATTAAATATTTAATTAAAGGCACGCCGAGCATCTCTGCAGAAAGTCACGTAAACACCCTTGGCAACACCAACGGCCCAAAGACGGTTAGAAAAAAAACCAACCATCGCTGAGGAAAGTTGCGTGATCATCTCTAGCAACAACACCTACCGAAAGACGGTTAGGAAACGAACCAATCATTGCTGCGGAAAGTGACGCGATCATTCCTATAGGTTGTCTATATTTGGATTAATTTTATAGTGCGATAAAGTGATTAATTTTTCGTTTCTTCACCGATAAAAAAACCTCAGCCCCTGAATTTTAATACGGTTCTGTTTCATGGTAGCTTTAGTAACAATATGGTTCACTTATCTTTACAACCACCTTTGTTAAATTCCTCATAAACTAGTTTGTAAGTTCATCCAAATATAGACAACCTTTAGCAACAGCAACCGTCTAAAGAAAGTCATTAGGAAAGCGCGCTAAACATCCCCGATTGCAGCCACGTAGACAGCTCTGACGTCACTAAAAATTTGGATGTAAAAGGTACTCCCAGAAAAGCCATTCTCAGAGAGTGTTCTGACACTCTCCAGGCTGGTCGACGCATTTTTTTGATATAGCAATCTCCGACGAGTGATCGCTGATTAAAAGACTGTCTACTAGCTAATAATCACGTTCGTGTCTAAAGTGCAGATTCTTAATCTTCGACGGGTGATTGCACCAAGGGCTCTGAATCAGAAATTTGCCTCGGGTGCCGCATTCCTAGTCTTCGACAGGTTGATCGCAACCAAGGCGAATTTTGCACAACGAGTTAACACTCGGTTTAATTAATATTTCTTCCCTAATTAGCTGTCCACGATGTCAAAGGTGTTTGAAGAACCAGAGGATCACTCCTTCGTGGTCCAAGAGCAGCCACCGTTTCCGGAAGATAACCGGATTTTCACAGGTCTGTATCAAAGAAGGTAAAAACTAATTTTATTACTTTACAGCTGTGTTTAACGATTGATAGTTACAGGGGAGCCTCAGGTGGTTTCACATTCTTTAACAATATTTAATTGCTATTTATTTAATTAATTATTAATATTTAATTATTTTAAAATAATTATTATTATTTTACTAATTAAGTTAGTTCCGCGTATAACTTGTACGGTCTAACCTACCAATGGCCTTTTGTTGTAATTAACTAAAGAACACTCATCTGACTCCTTATTCGCATGAAAATTGCTATCTCGTTACTATCCCCCTGGCCAAGCCGGAGACCACTACCTCACCGACCGCAAAAAAACAAAGCCAGTTTGAGTGTAGTACTATAGCACACTAAATCTCAAAACAAGGCCAAATGTATTAAACAAAATACATAAACAAAATGAGTGCCCAGCTAAATGTGCAAAGTACATAAACAAAAAGACTCCCTGGTCAAATAAAAGACCAAATATGGGGCATATTAGGGAATGAGAGTACGCGGTAGTTGGTTCTTTGGTGAGGCTTTTACGCACTTTTATCTATTAATTTTCTGAGTCGGAGGTGTTTAATCAGCTCTGCAATTAAATCCGGGTTTTTAGCCCTTACTGGTCTGCGGTGGTTTTAATACCGGAATAGAGTGTTGCAATCCTAGCGGAATGCAACTTATTCTGTATTATAGGACTAGAACTAAAAATTTAACTTGTAAAATAAGTGGCCTCACCTTGTACAGCTCAATCACACTTGTAATATTTTTTGAATAAATGTATTTATTCAATTTCAGCTGTTTTACTCTTTCTTGATGCCCAGTGCTTAAACAATGAATAAACAAATACAAAACACAACGTAGAGTCTAAATAACACAATTTCTAGCCGATCAGTCAAGAATCTAATTTTTTGACAATGCCAGGCCTTAGAATCGTCACACATTAGAAGATAACTTTTTGATAATTATTGTAATTTTTACTTATTTTTGTAGACACACCTAAAGATATCTAAATGCATTAGCTGAAACAGCTACATTTTTATTTCATTGATACTACTTTTTTGGTTTTTTAATGCTTTTACTTTTTCTTTTTATTAATCTCCAGAATTATTTTATAACAACGTTTCTTATTTATTTACATTTTTTTTTAAATTTTAAATTCTTTTAATTCGGATTTCTTACACTGTGCATTAGACAACGGAATAAAGTAGAATAATGGTTTAATATAAAAAAAATATATGACATCCAAATTTTAGCTGTCATAATTCTAGATTAGACGTTTTATTTTGAAAAATTTTTTTTGCTATATTATGCGTTTAAAATTCTAGTATGAGCTTATTTTTAAAAAACCTGCCAAAACCATTTTTCCGTGCTTTTGTAAGTAAGAAATATTTAACTTGCTTTCTTTTACCCCAACGTTTTAGGTACCTTCATGTTCTATTTTTGACAACACATCATTATTTTCTTTATCAATTTTTACTTCACATTTAACCAGACTCCCAAATTATTTTATTAACAAAGCTGATTATAGAACATTGTGTTATAGCTTAAATAAAGACAAAAAGAAACAATTCGTGAAGAAATACGCCATTTGTAACGAAAAGTGTTACTCGAAAAAAAGTTCAGGATGTGGAATTAATGATAAAGATATTGAAAGTCCACTAGATCGTGAAGAAATATCTGAAGCTAAAGTCCAATGCACTAAAAAAATGAAAGCAAGTTGTTCACATCAAAATGCAAAATGTGCCAAAAAAGAAAAAATACCAATATCAAAAAAACCAATACGTAAACCTAACAAACTAACAGCTGAAAGGTGTACAGAAAGTGAAACTGACAAAGTTGATCAAAGTCCGATACTATTAAGCATTCATCAATGCAAAAGTTGTCAAAAAAAGAAAAGTAAACCTGTTTGTAAAGAAAAAACTAAAGAAGAAGACGAAAAACAAATTGATGAAAAAGAAATTGATCAAAGTCCTGTACTTTTATGCGTCGATAAATGTAAAGAGATTGAAGAAAAGAAAAACAAAGAGGAGAAAATTGATACTGCAACTGTTGATAAAAGTCCTATGATGTTAAGCGTTGATCAATGTAGAGAAGACTTAAAAAAGAAAGTTGAAAATAAAAAAGAGCAGGAATTGGCAAAAGTAAACGTTGATCAAAGTCCTATGTTGTTAAGCGTTGGCGAATGTAGAAAACATAAAAAGTCTGTCAAAGATGCTAAAAAGAAAAAAACGTCGCGTTCGAGTAAAGAAAGAGAAGGTACGTACATACATATGTATATAAAAATTATCTTTAAAAATAATGTCATAAACCATTTTTGAAAAAAAAACACTTTGCAAAGTATATACTAAAAAAACAGGGTAATTTTTTTATTTGCTTTTGCCCGAAACTCGAAACACAAGCAATACATAATCTTTGCTAGGTTTCTAAAATTTAATTTTTAAATTGAGGCATAGAGGGTTGTGAATTAATGTCAACATTGATAACAATACCTTTAACAGTGCTTCCAGAATTAGTTCATTTGGATCATTTGCAGTTTTCCCAAAGTTGCTTATCGTTTGTATAACGTGTTGTCTATTGTTAAAACTTCGGGCAAGACTAGATGTTTTTTTATATACCAAAGAGCTTGGCTTTCTAGCTTGCAAAAACATCTTCTAGGTACTCCTTGTCTATTTTTTTTTTAGCTACGCTACAGAACAGCTTTTTTTTAAACGTACCTATATTAACTACTATCTATAAAAAGTATTTTGCATAATAATACCGGGTGTTTCACAAGTGACAATAAGACTGCAAAACTGAAAATGCAACCAGCAATACATTTCCAAAAGTAACGTAGTTTTTTTTTTGTTTACAAATACATTAAATAAAAAATCCTTTAATCTTTCGGTTAACTGAAGACAAACTAGTGCCACTTGCTTGTGAAATCATTTTTTGACTTACATGTGTACAGAATCAGTAGCTATTTTTGCTTTTGGTTTTTCAAAAGTGGTCAATTTTTTCTTAAGGGTCTCCCTCAGTGCCTGAGAAACACATAGAAATATGTCCAGATTTTGGGCCCGTTTAAAAACTGTATTTTTTAATTCTACAACCAGGTCGATGTCTCTATTTGTAGAGAATAGTGTAACTTGGCTCGCTATAATTTGATTTTTTTTATAAATTTGTAAAATTTCATAAAAACTCGCAATTATTGTAAATTTTTGGGTCCATTTTTCTTTGATGCGGTACAATATTTTAACTCTTTTTTTTAGCAGAGTTGTATATAATTACTAAGTGCATCCCGCTATAATTTGTTTTTATGATAATAGAATCTAAATTCTAAAAAAAAAAAACAAATGCAACCACCATTGCTCTTGAAAGAAAAGTGCGAAGCTTCTTCAATGATTTACAATCGGCTTGAGACCACCCATCGAGCGGTCAATTCCTAATAATTATTTTACACAAGGGGTAGGTACTTGGAGAAAACTTTTCTTTTTGTTAGGATTCCAAATCATTGGTATTTGGTTTTAATTGTATTTTATTTTCTATATGTAAAGAAAATAATTATTTAATTCTCATAATAAATGCGATCACCTAAAACCTCCTGCGTTATGTAAAACCATTGTTTACCATTGTCGAGACAATCTACAGCATATTAAAAAATGATTCATAAAAAACGAGATTAGAAACGTTAGTCTTATAGTCTTGATCGTCGTCATTGCTTTTTCCTGGATTTATTATTAATAAAACGAATAAAAAATATTAAATTACAAACTGGTAATGTGATAAGTAAATAGGGGTTGTGGGACTATTACGCGCCGCGTTCAACACCGAGCATCTAATCTTGAAATAAGACACGGGACGTTTTCGTGCTAAATAGGATTAAGATTTCTAAAACATCAGTACCTACCCTGGGTAGAACCTAAAAATGACCTACTAATTACTGCCTTTAGTAAGCATGTAAGACTCAGAAGGAGAAAGTAAAGGTATAAGAGGAGCAAGATAGAGAAACTTTTTTTTTTAAGTTAGAATAGCCACAATACTATTATTATAGGCGTTGTATTAGGTGGTGATTGATGCACGAATCGGTTTCTGGCACGACAAGAGAAGTATGGAGTACTCAAATAGGCCAATCAATACAAAATTTTTTCATCACAAAGCTAGTAACAGGAAATCAACTGTGCTATCACATTAGGCGTTTGTGACCGTCACGTGACCGGATCCGTCAGATCCATCTCAGATCAGTGATCGGGGTTAGTTATTTTCGAGCGCCACAAACCCTGACCAATGACCTTGAAAGCATTTTCTCAAATTTCAGAGCAATTTTTTTTTTAATGTAATTATAGCAACCTGACATATTAATAAACAAAAAATAAATTTGATACTTTGTCATTTTGTTGTGTTTTCGCAGAGACGACACAATTAATCTTGTCGAAATATCCAATAAATATAAACACAGTATGATTTATTTGGTAGAATCAGATCTAATAAAAATATTCAACAAAGAAAAAGAAATTCAAAATTCAATATGATTTGATAAAACCACAAAGTTTTATCAAATGCGCATGCGGATCCATTTTGCTTGAAAACCTACCCTGCTGCTGTGCTGGATCCTTCAATCACTGATCGATCCCTGATCCGGATCAGTAATCCTGAATAAACGAACACGAGTTAGTGAGCGAGGTTGATTAAACGAACGCTCGGATCAGTCGGATCCCTGACCCAAGTGATCGAGCTGAATTTTCGTAAACGCCTATTATCGATAATCTGTAATTATATTCTGCTATGTTTTCTAGTCGCAACTACTATAGGATAAATTGTTATTAACATTTAATAACAAAAAATTGACTTTTTTTAGTTTTTTATTTATAAAATTATATCTAATCGAGCAATCTTAATGCTCTAAAAACTCAAATTGGAGAAAATTAAAGCTTAAACAAAACTGATTTTAGGTTAACCCGACCGGACCATTCATAACGTAGAAAATTCGGAAAAACTAAAAAATCAGAGCTTTTTTTTAATTAGGTCTCAGTCATTTTTTAAGCTTTAGAGCTGTTTTTTGCCAAAAACTAACGATTTATATGTGCAGAAAAGAAAGGTCTTATTATACCATTAGTTTTAGCACAATTGTAATTTGAATTTTTCAAGACAGTTTTTTCCAAAGGGTTTGCATGTCCCATAGATTATCTACTATTAATTCTTTAAACAGATTTTGATGGTAAAAGCATACAGTACAGTAAAATATGTATTTTTGTTATAAGCTAAAATGCTGATTGACAGCTGTGCTAGAACAAAATACAGCGTAAATAATAAAGACACAAAAAAACAATAATACATATACCCGGATCACTTTTGTAATATTAAATTTCAAAATTCAGTCCAAAATTTTGGGTTTGTGAATTATGTTATATATCAACGTCAACGTGACATTGTCATATAACATGACCTATATTTTAAAAACACGAATTTTTGGCGAAAAACATATTTCACAAAGCCAAAATTTTGGGTTGAAATTTGAAATTTAATATTACAAAAGTGATCCGAGTTTAATGATTTACATTCGTTTCAATTAACTTGCATTTAGACAGAAAAATAATTAGAAACACGACCCGCAGCGTATTTATTTAATACAAAATTTGTATAAAACTTTTTAGCTGATTACTTTTATTGAAAGATTACAAATTATTAGATATTCTAATATATTAAACATTATCATCAAAATTACAGTATCGTCGTCGAAGTACTAATTTAAAAAGTACTGTAGCAATCTGTTATTCACAGTATGCTCTCGCAATACAATTCGAATTAAAAAATATTTTGCAAGAAAAAAATGTGAATATCAAATTTTGCCACTGACACGAAAAATCGTGTAAACCAACTTTTCTTGTGAATTTTGACAATATATTATTAAAGTCATCGTGACTAACATCGTGCTCATTTTATACAAAAATTTTTGGCAACGTCAGTGTTTGTTGTCTGAATTATTTTGTCCCAGATATTTTTTGTCCCAGATAATTTCAACAAATAAAAGTTTTATAAAATGACGTTTTAATAAACATGTTTTTGTTTCCCACTCATTGAGATTTTTTTTATAAATATGTCTGATAAAACATAAAAACTTTGTGTCATTTTTACCTCACGTTATGTGGTAAAAATGCAAGTGACTGCGAACACAGGGTTTCCGTAGCTACAAATTGTACGTTAATTTGACTTTTACCTATGATGAAGTTAAAAATACTTTTAACAATTATTCTACTTCTCCAGTATTTTATGTACAAAAATATTAAAAAGCTCTAATTTTTCTGGTCGTATATTTCTTTTCTAGTAGACAGGCCAATGATATTCTAGGGTAGGCAAATTTTGAATTAATAAATTAATATTAACGTATAGACTGGTATTATTATTTAGTGAAACTTAAGATTTAACCAAGGAGGTTCAAACCTCCTTAGATTCAACAAATTTTATCGGTGAAAAGAATTTGGCCTGAGTCTGAGGTCTAAACGACCCTCACAGTAGGCGGTTTTTTAATCGCTTGATTGACAGCTGCCAATGTAAGTTCAAACGTCTTGCAATACTAGTTGCATATTCCCCAAAATTGAAAAATTTAGTTCCCTGCCCGACAGCCTTAAGCTGGTTTCAAGTCGTTCGAATATGGTGTCAGCAAGAGTTTTTCTCTACCCGGAAAACGTTGTCTGCACAAACTCATCGCGGCAGAGGCATTTTTTCCCATATATCATCATTATGTCAATTTTTTCATCGTTTGAATACATTTTTTATCGATGACAAATTTGACAAATAAAATTTGAAATCAATAATAATCTACGTTACTCTGGAATTGTATTGCTGGTTGTATTTTCAGCTTTGCAGGCTCATTATTACAGTCTGTATAGTTTGAAAATTATCCTAAGACAGCATTTTTTTTCTTTTCAAACAATTCTAACTGGATAAAACAAAAAATCCCAAGATTTTTTAAGGTCAGTTTTTAAGCTTCAGATTTGGCTGTGAAAATTTTCAAGAATTCATTAGTTTTTGTAGCATTTACAGTTTGAGTTTTATTACAGATTTTTTGTTTGATTATGTTTGTTTTTTACTTTTCTTGTGATATTATTTTTTTACGCGTAATTCTAGGCAACCCCAAAAAATTTAGGTAGCTATAAAAACGTGCTTGTGTAAAACACTTACAATTGTTACTGGAAAAAAAGCCTATTAACTGAAACATCCAGTTTCACTAGTTCGCGCTTTTCATGATTTTTAAAAAGTAAATATAAGTATATCATTTAAAAGCAAAGTTTCACACAACACAGTTTGGATGCCCATTGTTCTCATAAACATAAGTTATGTGTTTTTCTGTTTTTTCTTAAGCCGCTTTTTCTTATGTCTTTTTTATTTCAGTACTATTGTTATATTATTCTTAGAAAAACAATACTAGAAAAAAATCATCAAAAAATAATTTTTTGAAATGTAAAGCTATAAAAAGACAGTCTTCTAGACTTCTAGAGAATAGTTTTTTTTGATATATGAGTATATAAAATAACGCGTGTCTAATTGAAAAGTTTAATTAGTTAACTTTGAAATTATGTTAAAAGATGAGAAAAATAGTTGTGATATTAACCTAACCTGAAAGCAATGACAGTTGTCAAGTATGAGATTTGTTAGCGTTGTTCTTTGTGATTAAGTATTATTTTTAAGGGTTTCCAATTTTTTTCAGTTGTAAGTATACTAAGATTAGGTACTAGTTTTTTTATGACACTTTTAGGTCATTTACGTGTAATTTGAGTTTGAAACAAATGCTTCAAAATTTTTTTAATAATTATTCAAAAGTTTTTTTTATCAATTTAAAGATAACTTGGATATTTTAATTAAACACGCAACTCCTTATTATACATACACTATCGGCCATAAATAAAGCAACTATTTAAACAAAAGTAATTGTGTATGTATTTTAGTAGTTCTTTAAATTATTCAATCGAATGTATTTTTTTCTTATTTTGGTATTATGTAAAAAAACATTTTCATTATTTTTGAAAATATCAACTTAACATCTATCACTTTAATAAAATGGCTATAATATTCAATAACAATATACCTAGTCTTCAGTCTAAATGCAATGTTTTAATTAATTTAAAAAATATAAATTTTAAATAAAGGCTTAATGAAGTACAAATAAAGTACAAAACGTCGCCGAAAATTGAAATGGTTTTTTTATCCTAAATCTTATTAAACAAACCGAGATAACAAATTCACATAACAATTTTGAAAAAAAAAAAATTAATAAAAACTTTTCATTAGCATCTATTATCATTTAAGCTTCTAAATAACTTACTTGTTAAAATGGAATAAATTTTTACGCGACAAAAGTAAAGCAACTTTTACGAAAAAAGTTTTTTTTTTACTAAACAACTACAAATATGGGTGGAAAGTTATAAAACTAAAATTATTATAAAATTATTAACTTAATTATTGATAGGATATTTATTATTGGCTGCAACAGACACAACATTAATAAAACTAAATTTTGAATAGTAATAATCGGCAGATTCAATTAGCCTTCGATAATTTAATCAGTCAAAGACTTTGTTTAGAAAGTTTGTGGTACAAATTCTTTCCACAAGTTATCGATAGGACTATAGTTCGTTGATCATACTGGTTACTGCATAAGAAAATTAATAAAAAATCACAAAAAGCTTATTGGATATCAGAATAAAGAATAACTGTAAAATGCTCGAACCTATATGTGTTCAATAATTGTTCTGGTCAGATCGCCTGGGTGTGGCAATTGTCTCAAAAAATGTATGTCTTGTTTAACATTACAAAACAATGACACATGACAGCTGTCAGTGCAATGCGGTTAAAAGTTCACACGTTCAACTGAGATAACGCTTGCAGAGTGAGTTCTTAAACATCTGCATACAATTATCATGATTTGCAATGTGATTTTTATCAAAAACTTCTAAATGCAAAAATAAGACAACATTTAAACAGTTGACAGCAAACCATATGAACTTATCACGTCAACCTACGTTTATGCTAGAAAGAGAAAACCATAGCAAACCACGACCATAACAATTATTGAACACATTTTATTAAAAAAAAATTTGAAAATAGTTAAAGAAACTAGTTAAAATTAAAGATTAGTTGAAACGTAACTTTATAAAAAACGTTCAGCTAAAAAACTATTGATTTCTGAAAGAAATCATTTCGCCAGACTTAAATCTGCACGACTACATTTGAACTGGGCGGCTCAAAACTAGAAAAAAATATTATTTAGTAACAAGACTCAATACAAAATTTTAAATTCTATCATAATGAGTCTTGTAATGCTTCCAGTTAAGACGAGATTTCACTTAAAAATGTTTTACCAATAATAAAGCACGAACAATTAAATTGAGTTGACTATTTAACTCACCTGTGATTTATAAAAATGGAACCAATAAAAATAAGGTATTGTTTGGTTAACAACCAATCACAACGAATTTTAGTGAGATAACCACGTGCGGAGTATTCAACTGAGATAGCCACTAATGAAAATGGTGAATATTTTTAACAAATGAATACAAATGAACACTTTTTTCCAAACTTTTGAGGTAGTAACAAAAATTTGTTTGATGTTTGCTGGTTGCGATGAAAATCATGTATAACTCAATTTTGAGGATCTGTATTTTTAATATTATTTGGTTTAATAAATAGTCTTCCAAATGCAACTCGAGTCAAAGATGAGTAGAATATTTTTCCGGTGGTATGACTTATGGTCATTTCAATTGGGGACACCATTCGTGCTTCCCACTCATGGTGTTCATACCAAGGAAATGACCATTCGTGATACCACCACAAAAACATTCGACATAACTTTGAGTACTCGTGGTATTATAACTGATTATTGTTAAAATGCGTAGTCTATTACATTTCATACATCATACTAGAAATTTATTTGGTTGATATACAGAAACATACTCTAAAATGCAATGTTACCCAACAGTAAGTGGAAGACGTCTCTACGGCTTGAATTTTAACACAACAATTATCAAAAATGTACATTTCTTTTCCTTCGTTGGTGATTCTACCAAAACGATGTCCAGGTTCTGCTGTGACGGCACAATTACCAGATCTTACCCTCATCTAAAACTTGTGAAAATAAGTTTAAGGTCAGACTCAATCTACAATTTTCCCAAACAAAGCTTTGGTTTATTAAATTATCAAAGACTGGTCTAATATGACAATTATTACTATTCAAAATTTAATTTTATCAATGTTGTGTCTGTTGCAGCCACCAATAAATATCTCAACAATAATTAAGTTAATACTTTTTTGCGTGATCGGTTGTTTTTATCAGTTTACTGTGCCTGTTTCCACGACAGTAGGTTGCTGTTACTGGTTGCTACGGTAAGTAATTCACTTACCGTTCAGTAAAGAGTAAGCAATTAAATCTAAAAAAAACAATTTTGCGATTTATTTATTAAAATTAAATGTACAATTATTATAATTAATAGTAGTAATACCACTCGCATTTGAGTATCTAGTGTTAATAGACAAACTTTCCGACGTAGAAGTCCCAGGTTGTTGTAATAGTCCACCAACATCGCTGTGTAAAATTTTATGAGCAAATTCAATTTTGTTTTGGAGGGAATCTTCTACGTAACTCTCGGCCACCGTTGATGAACGCCACCCACCATGTTTTTTTAGTCCCAACACATCAACTCCGTTATTCGCCAAAAGTGTAGCCGATGTGCGTCGAAACGAGTGTCCAGTAAAATCTTCAGGGGCTTGCAACTTTAAATACTCTGCAATTTTTGACGGCCAACCTCCAATTGTGCCTTTTCCTGTGACTTGCCTAGTGCATTTGCCATTTCGATAGTTCAGAAATAAATGATCTGACGTTGGGTTGCTTGGTTGAATTCTTATGTATTTTCGAAGTATTTCCAAATATTCAACTGCATCATTTTCTTTATTAATAACTGTGAACGTTCGCTGAATATTCGTTTTTGTATTTGGAATATTTACTATAAACATTTCTTCACGTTCTTCTATGTCATTCATTTTAATATTGTACTATTCCTCTCGTCTACAAGCGCCCGATACTCCCAATATCATTGCTACCTGCAAATATATTGTTTTCTTAGAACTCAGATGTACCACCTCATTATCTACAACATACCTTTTGAATTAAAAATTGTTCGTCTGGTGCTTCATTCAAGAATTTTTTCATGTCTTCTTTGGTAAAAATTTTAGCCTTCTTAGGCCGATATCCAATATTTTTTCTCTTAAGATAAGCAATTAATGTAGCAAACTTAGAAATATCGATAGCATCATGGAGAAAAATTGTACTCTTCAGCATAGAATACTCCGCCCATAAACTGCCTGCGGCCTTCAAGTGTCCACTTCTCACCACAAAATACGCTAACAAGCTCTTTTCATTTACAGAAATCTTTTTTGCTTCACGCCATTCCTTAAACAACTTGTATGTCTGTTTATATCGGGCTTTAGATTTTTTTGGAATTATTGCCGAACATCCTTCTTGTCAAGCGTCTTCTAAATCATCCGGTAGATCATCACTATCGCTCATATTTGCTTCGAAAACGGAACCACAAAACAGAACTATGTAGGAATGATTGTATCAAAAAGACAATTTTACTTGTTTGGAACAAAACCATAGCAACCATGGAACAGCCCAAAGTTTTCAGTTTCAATCTTCCCGATTATCACAAATGTATTGATATAAATTATTATTATTATTATTCTAGAAACTCCAATCGCGCAAAAAACGTTATAAGCATGTCGAACGTTAAGGATTACCGTTCTCCATACTTAATATACTATTATTTATAATGTTAGTTCTATAACTTTACACCCATAATTGTAATTTTTTAGTAAACAAAAAAGTTTTTTGTAAAAGTTGCTTTATTTTTCTCGCGTAAAATTTTGCTCCATTTCAAAAAATAATTTATTCCAATGCCTAGATGATAATAGACGGTAATGAAAATGATTTAATAATAAAAAAGTACTAAAATACGTACACAATTACTTTTGTTTCTAATAGTTGCTTTACTTTTTTCTGATAGTGTAAGTAAGTATAGCTGATTTAAAATTAGTTACGTGGCATAATTTTAACTAGAAATACAGTCCCACAAATAATAAAAATTTGCCTAAAAATTAGCTCATTTCAACTGATAACAAAATTATAAATTAAAAGTTTATTATAAAACGTATAACAAGAAACTGAAACTTCAAAAAACTACAGGTTTTTCAAATCAGAATAAAACAATCTAACGCAACTTACCTTTATACCAAGTTGCACTGTTTAGAAGTTAGAGGGCGCCAAAGTTAGTGTTTAAATTATTTTCTCGAAAACATATCTAAGTAAATATTTTAATATTTATTTTTGCTATACAAATTGAAAGTTATTAGATAATAAAGAAAAAATTTAATTATTACCGAAAACATGCAACGAAAGTACCACAACCGAAAATTGAGATTTTGTAGCAAAATTTCGCAATTATTAATAAAAGAAGCACATTTAGCTTTGTTTTTGTACCACATTTTATAATAATCAATTAAACGGCTTTTGAAATATATATAAAAAAAATTGGTCAAATTGGATGGCCTGTAATTTGGTTAGGTATCACTTGAGATAAGTTAAAAAATCTTGTGCAGACTTCTACCATATCTGAGGCTGTTTTTTAGGTTAAAGCTATGTTATGTACTTTGAATTATCTCACAGATTATTCTATATTATTGGTAGTATTTGTTGTTTAGATAAATGTATATATTTGTTTTATCTAAACAACACCAAAAATAAATTAATTAGAAATATTTATTTGGTATGGTTATCCACTGGTTGTCTAAAATTTCTATTTTATTTATTCATTTACATTTAATTGTACTGACTTTTTTAGTTATACAGCATATTTATCAATCTGTCTTTTAATTTCAGAATGTGATCCTTCAACCAAGAAAGCTTCATCGTCCTAAGCAGCTGCCAAAATGTTTTACGTGATTCGCTTAGGTATTCAAGAATAGAATTTAACAATAAAGATTAATAAAAGTGTCTTCACTCTTATGAAATCCAACCATTGTCAAAAGTTTTTTTAATTACAGTCAAAACTATTTTCATTATGTGATAAATATAGAAAGTTGTGCTAGTAACATAAATATATTTTTTAATTAAGAAGGTGGGTTTTTTTCCTAATTATTTTTGTACATACATACGTATACGTATAACCTACTTGGGTTAATGGGCAAAAACACTAAACCACTTTAAAATAAATTCGCAACGCTTAGTACAGTCAAAATGGTTATTAACTTTACAAAATTTGCATAGAGATGAAAATTGGTATAGATCTTAAATAAACTATTACAAAAAAATAGCAAAAGTCTCCGCCGATTCTATATCTGCAAAAAAATATTTAAGATAAAAAAAAACAATAAGGCCTTCTATGCTTTCTTCTTGCTGAATGTCTGTAGAATGTATTAAACAAAAAAAAATCGTCATTTTTTGTAACTGATTTAATATCAGAGCACAACTGACTTTGGCAGCTGACACATATTGGTGAACAAGGTAATCCAACTTTTATACAGCCACAATTTTTACTACAACTTTCTAACAAGTGCAAAAATTTTTTGTTATAAAGTATCTTAAGAGCAGACAAAAGTAATGGTTGAATTGGCTCCAAACTGTTAAATCTATTAATTTTCAACTTTTGGTCTTTTGAGTCCAGTTGATTGCCTAGCTCTTGATGGTATACACGATATAAGTGTTGATAAGCAGAAGCAAATATTGAAGAAAGTTAGGTCTGATCTATCCCAATAAGCTAGAGGGAGATTATTGCTCTAACAATATTCACTGCAATTCTCTACGCTATACTATTTACCGGAAAAAAAGCTTAAGAAAGGTTATATTCTGTACAGTAGCAAAATAATCATAAAAAGTCTGCTTTCTCTTCCTTATTCAACTAACTAAAATACACAACAAAATTTTTCAATCAAAACACAGCAACCAAGATACCACAGACCGGTTTCGGGGTATAAAATAAATACAGTTAAATAATTTAATTATTTATTATTTTTACAACAAATATAGAGATAACAGTCACACGTATGTTAATTACTTATGATAGGCCCTAACCAAAAATCTTTCAATTTCAATTTATTTATGAAGTGTATGTGACTAATAATTCTATATACAAATACTTTACATGAATACATATTTATCTAAATAACAATAACAATCAATCAATTTGCAAATTTTTTAGAATTGCTTTTTCATCTATTCTTTCCGTAGAATTACTTCCGCTGAAGAGACCCCACCACGAAGCTTTCTTTACTCTTTTGTTTTCATCAGCTTTAAAATGAACTGACTCCTTTAACCATCCAGCATATTTATCAACCATACTTTTAGTTTCACGATCTAATTCTTCAACGGAAGGAGCTTCACCACCATAATCAGCTGGCAAAATGTCTTGGGGAATTCCTTCAGGAATTGAACCTAAATAAAAACAAAAATAAGATTCAACATTAAAAAATCAAAAACAGGTTTTACCTTTATGAAACTTAACCATATTCAAAAGTTCTGATTTTATTAAAGGAACAACTATCCTCATAATGTGGTGAATCCATGATGCTGTATTAAGAACGTGGATGCCCTTTAAACGAGCAGGATGAGCTTCCTAAAAAAAATTCGAAAAGATTTTTGATTTTTCAGCCTTTTTTTCATACGTACCTGGATATAAAACATGAAGGCTTTTAATGCAGGTAAGCTAACTCGAGCAAGATGGCCAATTGAAACACCTTTCATGTCGAACACAACAATATACCTAAAAAAATATACTATATAATAAATATACAATTAAATCAAATTAATGTTATTTTTAAACAGACAAAAACAATTTTTTATTGAAAAGCGTTAACGACCAACATACATGGTCTCTTAATGTGTAACGTAGAGTTCTATAGACCCTCACTTTTTCGATAGACATTTAAACGGTGAAATGTTCAAAAACATATCGAAGCGAACTTTTTGCGTTATTGGCAAAAGTGCCAATAATAGTTAGAAAGCGAATGTAGTTCCAGGTAGACGATGCACCAGCGCATTTCTATAAAAACGATAGGAAAGCGCTCAATACTGCATTCCCTCAAAAATAGATAGAACGTCATGCCTCTCATTTGTAGCCATGGTCGCCCAACTTTACTAGTATGCATTTTTTCAATAAGGCTAAGTTGAAGAAGTTTATAAAGTGGCATTATTGGTGGGAACTAAAGCTGACATAAAAATTCGTGTTCAACATTTGTTTAGAGAAATAACTCTAAATGTGCCGGCACAAGTTAAAATGGCCTTTAAAAAACGAGTTCAACTGTGTATTGACAACGAGTAAATTGTTGTTTCGTTTTATGAGATGTTATTATTTGTTAGCGTTTCTTCTATATTGTTTTGAAACTAAGGTATTCAATAAAAAGTTGCTTTTGTTTGTTCAGAATTCAAAAAAATCTGATTTAATCAGGAAATAGACGAGATAGATATACGACAATGTAGTATAAGATTAAAGGTAATTTAACGGCCTACTTGTATCCGCCAAAAAAGGACAAAATTCCTATTTAAAAATGTTGAGTTTTTGGTAATTTTAAAGTGCCAAGTTTGACTATAGTTCTTGAACAGCCTGTATGTTATATCAGATCTTTTCATGTAGGCACACTTAAAATAAGGTTTCTATTGAAACTTTCCAAAAAATGGCGGCAAGATAATTTACCGTTAACAAGATTTTGGTATTTCTATCAATGACAGCAACTATCATTTTTTAACTAAAAAATTTCGTCGGGAGATAGATTCAAGAAGAGTTTTATTGCAAATCCAATAGCAACACTCTAAATGTGACCACTAGATTCCATAAAAGGGCGACAATAGAAAGTGTAATTTTTAGTAATAGAAGAAAGAGATAAAGTCGTAAAAGCTTTGAATAGAATCAACAAAATAAACCTAGCATATTTACAAATAGATGATATGTAAGATGACCACAGCAAATTAAAAGCTGTAGGAAGTTAACCTCACAAAGTTAAAAAAACGATAAAAACAATTGCCCAGAATTGTCCATCGATAGCCCATCATTGCCCACCGAATTATTTTAATTATCCACTTTTGTAAAAAAAAATATTTAAAGACAAAATTGCGGAAGCTAACTTTACGTTTTACCTGCCGAAGTAAAATTTTTACTTTTTCTTGTCATAAATTATTGCAAATTGACTGCCCACCATTGCCCAGTTCATACTTTTGATTCCCCACCACTAGAAATGATGATATTAAACAAAAACCTGCGCGAGCTCTCTGCACCTGCTGTTGTTCGCCAGTTATAAATTAATAATTTTTTTTAGTGTATACAGTAGTGTGTTGATTGTCCAAAATTGCCCACTTAATAATTTTAAATTACCATTCTCCAAGAAAAACATATTTCGAAAACAAAACCACGAGAAAACAAGATTGCGGAGGCCAACTTCACGTTTTCTTCGCTAAGAAAAATTTCTGCTTTTTTCATCACAAATAATTCCAATCCAGTTGCCCATCATCAACCATTTAGTACTCTTGATTGCTCAACCATTACTTTTAATTGTCCAGCTCTACACTTTATTTTTTATTTATATGCCGTTGTTTTTTCTTTTCTACACAGTTTTGAATATGTTGCTATGTAATATAGATAATGTGTTGAAAAGAGACAGACAACGGTATTTAAATAAAAAATGATCTATAGAAATAATAATATAAAACAAAAACTTAGGGGGTTAACTTCACGTTTTCTTTGCTAAGCAAAATTTCTACTTTTTCTTGTTATAAATGATTGCAAATCGATTGCCTATTAATATCTATATCTATATCTATATCTATAGCTGGGCAAATAAAAGTAATGACTGGGCAATCAAAAGTAATAAATGGCCGATGGTGGGCAATTGATTGATGAGGCTCTAGGAATGATGATATAAAACAAAAAAACTGCTTGAATTTGGGATTGTCCACGATCATCATTTCTAGAAGACAATTAAAAGTAATGACTGGACACTTAAAAGTGTAAATGAGCAATAATCAATGCATTTGCAATCATTTATGACAAGAAAGAGCAGAAATTTTGCTAGGCAAAAACCTAAGGTTAGCCACCGCAATTTTTGTTTTATCTCATCATTTCTAGAGCTGAGCAATTAAAAATAGAGACTAGGCAATCAAAAGTACTAAATAGCTGATGATGGACAATCAAAAGTAATGACTGGACAATAATGAGCAATTGATTTACAATCATTCGTGACAAAAAGAAGTAAAAATTCAACTTTGAAAGGAAAACGTGAGGTTAGCAACCGCAATTTTTTTTCTAATATTTCTTTTTACAAAAGTGAACAATCAAAATAATTTGGTGGGCCATAATGTGTGCTACTCATGGGTAATTCGGGCAATTGTTTTTATCGTTTTTTTTTAAATCTTGTATGGCTTACTTCGTACAGGTCAAATCAGATAAGATCAAAATTTCATTATTATACATTAAATATATTATATGGATACATTAAACAAGAAACATTTGATAAAGTATTACCATTTATACAGAGATAAAGAGAATATGATAAATTAGAGTTATTTTTGCGTTTCTGTGTGCTAGTTTCGTGTCAGCCTATCAAAAATATAACAAACCAGAGTTACTGAAATAACATTTTTAACTGCCAAAGCGCGTTAGGAATGCCACTAAATATCAGGTTTCGTAAAAAGACTAGTTTCCTCAGTAAAAAGTAATTCTAGTATAGACAGAATATTGCTATTTCTAAAACATCTACTTGGTTAATTTTCAGTAAAATTTTGCAATAGAAACAGAGAGAAATGGCGTTATTAACTATGAAAGCGTGTTGGTGATGCTACCAAATATCATATTTTGTTAAAAAACTAGAATTCTTAGTAAGAAGTAAAACTGGGCCTTAGTTGGTTACTAATTAGTAAAATTTTGCAATACAAACAGAAAGCGCAGTTGGCACATTTAATGCTACCAAATTTTATGTTTGTTTAAAGAACTAGTATCTTTGGTAAGAAATAAATTTAGTATAGAGAGTACATAGCCATCTCTATAACTCTAGTTGATTCATCACCAAATAGAGAATATACTAAAGAGGTAGAAAAGATTATTCCAGCAAGGCTTCAACTGCAAAGAAACGCACAGTAATGCGTGCTGCCTGACATAAGAAATACGCACAGTCTAAGCTTCTTTGGTAAATCCATTTCTGTAATAACAAGAAAAAAAGTGTTTTGAATAGTAGGCCCATAAATAAATGAATGCAGCTCAGAACACATGAGAGGTGAGAAAAAAGACTTTTTGTAAAAACTCCAGTAATCTTTGAGTGACAAAGGTTGAAGTGTTATTATAGGCCATTCTTTATTTATGAGATAGATGCACACTCCACCTCCAATTCTGTTTTGATAACTTGCTTTATAAATCGATTAACTAAGAATGCTTACTAAGATTACTCTTCTAGTGAACTGAAAGTTTTACTACAAAATTTATTTAAACCCTAAGTATTGAAAGAAAGACAGCCAAAAAAATAATGCAATAAATTTAATCTTGAGCAATTATAAACTCAACTAAGTTTGGCATACTAAAAAATTACAAAATTTACTCAAAGTATAATGAAAAAAGTGCAACACATTCAAAAAAAATTTTAATTAATAAAACTTTGTTAACATGTTAATTTTGAGTTAATAAATAAATGATTAAAAATTTAAAAAAAACATATTACAAATAAAAGAAAAAAATTAATAATAGGTCTAATGTCCTCTATTGCGAAAACACTTATTAAGGTATCTTAGAATAGAAAAAACCAGATGATCTATGTAATTTTTCTTAGTGTAACTGATTCTAAGCGAACTGAATTTCTTGCCAAAGTTTGAGGTGATTTGGCTAAATTGCTTATCATATGATCATATCTCTCACATGTTCGATTGGGTTTAGATCCGGCGATCTAGGAGGCCAAGGTAAAACATCAATTTCAGCTTTTTCTAAAAAGCTTATTGTTTGTCGAACAATATGTAAACGTGCGCTGTCGTGCTGATATAACGCAGTAGGAAAGGTTTCTATATAGTACAATAAAAAATGTCGTAGAACAGTATCGATGTAACGTTTGTAATATTTCTTCAAATGGTCACAATAGTTGAGCGTATATCATAAGCAATTGCCCCCCAAACTATTACTCCTACGGTATGGTTTACATGTCTTTCTACCGAAAAATAAATATTGGATTTTTCTCCACGACGCTTTCTAATTTTTTTTCAACCACTGTCATACCCAAACAGAATCGGAATTTGTCGGTAAATCACATGACTTTATTTTGCGTCCCAATGCTGACGATACATGCGCCATTCTAGCCTTTAGCGTTGGTGTTTAGCAGTTAAAAAACAATAAGGTCAAAAGATCAAATTCGACTGTACAAAGTTCTCATGTTAACTGGTCTGTCTTCCTCTGTAAACTACTGATCACCAATTTGCCGGCTAGAACAAAACCGGTCCCAAAGAGCCAAGACTCTTAAGCGGCCATCTTGGCGCTCTGTCTCAGTTGTCCAATTGGTCTTCTTCTCACTTCTCTGCCTTTTTCAAGCTATGTGTTATACACACGCATGATGGTTGTTAGATTAATAGGAATATCCTGCTCGACATAACCCCACAATTCAAATTCTTTCAAAATCACTTTACTGGTGATATAAATTTGGTCTTCTAGCTCCAGGCATTCTCTCAAACAGTATTTTATACAAAATGCAAAAATCATGACAATTAACTGCAAAATTTACTTTGTAATAATTATTTCTATAGCGATAAGTAGATAAAGACCAGTAAGAAATATATAAGAACGACTGCTCCAAAAAAGCTAAAAATTTAATCAAAGCATCTTCTTAGATAACCAAATATGTATGTAAAATTTCGTGTGTTAAGAAACATTTTTGCAGGTGTTGCACTTCTAAATGTCATTCAATACACATATAAAATTAAGAACTTCTTGTAAGGATCACAATTATTAATTTAATTAATTACTAATTAAATAAAAAAATTACTTACCCTTCAGCAAGTCCATCTTCAGATAGAACACAATCATTGTACATACAGAACCCTTTAACAGCATCACTGAAGATCATTTTGGTCGGATCCGGATCCCTGACACTGTACAATAAGACTTTATATCCTTCCGGAGTCGCTTTTGGCAATCGAATCAAGTTCCTGTATAAAAAAATTATCATGACAACCAAATAGTATTTGTCAAAAATCAAAATTAGACGTTCTATTTCCAAAAGTTCCTCGTGCTATTATGTAATCAAAATTCTAGTATGAGTTTGTTTTTAAAAAATCTGCCAAAATCATTTTTCCGTGCTTTTGTAAGTTTTAAGATAATCTCACTTGTGTGGCTTTACTCCAGAGTTTCAGGTGTCTTCGCGTCCTATCTTTGACAAAGCAACGTCACTTTTCTCATCAATTTCTACTCCTCATTCAACTAAACTCCCAATTTATTCCATTGGTAGAAGTCATGCTAGAACAATATGTTACAGCTCAAATGACGACAAAAGAAAGCAATTCTTGAAGAAATTCCACTTAAGTGGCAAAAGAAGTTACTCGAAAAAAGTTAAAAAGAGCGCAAAATCATCAGCCAAACAGAAAAAAATCTCTTCCGGTTCGGTTGAATGCACAGTAGAAGATGGAGCTATTGAGTGTTCAATAGACTGTGGAAAACTATCAGAAGGATTATCGCAAAAAGAAGACTTTATCAAACAGAAAAATGTTCTCATGTCTAAAAAACTAATTCCCAAATATAAAAAACAAACAAGTCAATCACAAAGATGTGACGTCAAGGCTTTAACAGGAACTTGGGTTAGTAAGAAATGTATCAAATTTGATTTTTCTGCTGGGAAAAAAGCTTCAAAACGAGATGACGATACAAAACCATACAGACTAGAAGATGAGCACAAGAATAAACATTGCACAAAAACTTCATCTAAAGAACTTGCAAGAAAAATAAGTCGAGAAAAAAAAGAGACAAGTTGTAGAAGTAAAGTTGAAGTCAAGAAAAAGGCATCTTCTGGCGGAAGTAAATCTAAACAAATAAAGAAAAAACCTCCTTGTGAAAGCAAAACTGAAGTGAAGAAAAAAGAATCTACCTGTAAAAGTAAAACAGAAGTCAAGAAAAAAGAATCTGTCTGTCAGAGCCAAGCAGAAGTCAAAGAAAAAGAATCTGTCTGTGAGAGTAAAACTGAAGAAAAGAAAGAAATACCATGTTCAGAAAGTGCTGATACAGGAAAAGTTGATCAAAGTCCTATGCTGTTATGCGTTAACCAATGTAAGATAAGTGGAAAACAGAAAACTGAAAAAGAATATCTAAATCCATGTTTAGAAAGTGATGAAAAAAACAAAGTAGATCAAAGTCCTATGCTACAATGCGTTAATAAATGTAAAATAAGTGAAGTAAAAAAGAAAGAAGTTACATGTGATACTAAAAATAAAGTTGATCAAAGCCCTATGATGTTAAGCGTTGAGCAATGTAAGAAAGGTACAAAAAAGAAAAGTAAACCATCAACTAAGAAAAAAACTTGCAAGGCCGCTAAACAAAAAAAACCTGTAAAAGATGATAAGCAAGAAGCGTCTTGTAAGCCATGTTCAAGCAAAACAGAGGAAGGTAAAAAAGTAAAATCTATTGCAAAAAAAAGAACAAAGTCTCCCAAAAAAGCAGAAAGGAAAGAAAAAGATTCTTGTCCTAAAAAACAAAGTGAAGCCCACTGTGCTCAGGTAGAATCTCAAAAAAATGATGAGCAGTCTTGTGAAGATCAAAAAAGTCAAGAAATGATTGCAAGACTGAAAGAAGAACTAGAAGAATGTAGAAAACAGAAAGCTAGAGAACGGTTAGAAGAAGCTAAAAAGTGTTTACCAGAAATGAAACTTGACACTAAATTACCAAAAATTAAAGAACCTGAAAAAGATGTAATTGCAGGAAGCAAAAACTTCATTAAAACAGTTTGTGATGGTATTTTTAGTCATGATAAAAAATCACCAGGAAAGAGTAAATCAACACCTGTTGTTAAAACAAAGAAAGCGGGCACTGTTGTTAAGCCAAGTAAGAGTGCTGACCACAAAATAGGTATACCGAGTTACTGCATTGTTAAAAAAGAACAAAAAAAGAAAGAAAAACGTAAAGAAGCAAAACCAAAAGTCTGTGAAAGTGATACTGCTAACCAGAAAAAAGCGACAACACCGTGTAAATCTACAAAATTAAAAACGGAAAAAAAGGAATTACCTTGTGGAGCTAAACAGATAAAATCTGAATCTAAACCGGTTTGCAAAAAGTCAGAAAAGAAGCAAGAAAGAAAAAAGAAGGCGACACCATGTGAAAGCAAAAAAGAACCCAAGAAAAAGTCATCCTGTGAAAGCAGAAAGGAACCAAAAAAGAAGTCATCCTGTGAAAGCAAAAAAGGACCAGAAAAGAAGAAGTTAGTTTGTGGACAAGAAAGTGCAAAAACAGAAAAGAAGAAATCTTGCGGCACTTGCAGTACAAAGAAAAAGAAATCTACTACAAAAAAATCTTCGAAAACGAAAACATCGCCGCCGTGTGGTGACGTTAAAAAAGTCTGTAAAGCTTTATCTGACCCCTGCAAAAGAGTTGAAAAAAAGAAGTCTAGTGAATGCAAAAAAGAGGACATTGGACCTCCTGATCAAAGTCCCTTAATGCAATGTATAGCTTTGTGTCGAAAAAAGAAGAAAGCCAACGCTCCTCAACAAGGAAAAGGTGTACCACCTCGAGATAAAAGAGACTGTACAAACGATGAGAAAGTATTCAAGAAGTTGGTAAATTTTGACGAGTGTAAAGAAGAAATTAGGAACTTTGACGAGTGTAAAGAAGAAATTAAAAATTTTGTTCCTTGCAAATATGAAAATATTAAACCTGGAATTAGGAACGAATGCTTAAGTGAAGATTACAAGATCTTCATTCCTTGTAAATATGAAGTTATTAAACCGGCAATAAGAAAAGCTGAGGATTGCGCATCTGATGATGGTGAAGTTTACAAAAAGGTTATGTCAAACGAATGTGGAGATGCAGGAAAAGCACTTAAAGTAGAAGTTGATTGTATGAAATGTCCTAAATTTAAAAATCCTTGCGAAGAACGTTGCGAAGTAAAGAAGATGGATCCCTGTTCGAAAACAGAAGAAGAAAAATCGAAAGACGAGTGTAATTAATCTTATTTAATATTTAAGCGAGGAGTTTGGAAATTAAAAATGTGTTATGTTTGTATAATTATTATCATCGTTTTTTAAGTGTTTATTAAATCTGTTTTATAGTAAACATATTTTTGATTTCTTTTTCCTCGTAGTTAGTTTTTTTCAAGAAGAAATCAAATTACTTCATTAAATTGCTTTCTTCTCTTTGGTATGAAAATTTTCAAATTTTTTTTGTAGTGTTAATTACTGGTAAAACAAAAGAAATCTTGGATATAAGTAAATCTGAAGAAACAAAGATTAATTCAAAATCTAGTAAACAAAAATTGAAAAAAGTAGTTTGCTCAAAACCAGAAATAAAATTTCAATATCTATTAAAATTTGATAATTGCAAGTACTCTAATAAAAACGAAGAAAATTTCAATAAAACAAAAAATATAATTCTGACAGAAAAAAAAAGAATCTTATCTTCTAAACAGGGCGATTCTGAGACTAAAAATAGTTTGCCTTTGCTGAGAATGAAATCTCCTATAATAAAAACAAAAGATTGTATTATTGGCTTAAGATCCCAATTTTCTGAAAAATCAAACAACGGCTCTTGTAAAAATGAAGAAGAAGAAATCTCCTGTTCAGAATTTGAAAATAAAAATAAAGAAAACGAAAACGATACGTGTGAAGAACACACAGATGAAATCAAAATTTTTGTACCTTGCAAATACGAAGACATAAAACCTGGTATAAGAAAAGTAGAAGCAAATGAAAGTAATAAGCCTTCCGATTATTGCGAATCTTATCTTCGTATTCGCAAAGATGTAAAAGATAAAAAAGGAGGAATAACAAAAGAAGGACAAAATAAAGATCCTTGCGAATCTTACCTTCGTATTCGCAAAAGTGTAAAACCAGGAAACAAAAAAGGGGAAGGAAATGAAGAGGAAGAAGAATCAGGATATAGAGTTTTTAAATCATGTGCTAAAGTATGTCCAAAATTTCGAAATCCTTGTCCAGATTTTCAAAATAAAGATAAAGACATCACCTGCTCAGAATTTCAGAATAAAGATAATAAAAATGAAGATGATACATGTGAAGAACAAAAAGATGAAATTAAAATTTTTGTTCCTTGCAAATACGAAGATATAAAACCTGGAATAAGAAAAATAGAAATGAATTTGAATGGATTTGAAAATATAAAACTTTTCGTTCCTTGCAAATATGAAGACATAAAACCGGGAATAAGAAAAGTAGAACAAGATACAGATAAAAGTATTATAGATTGCAAACACAAAGACAGCAAACAAGAAAAAAGAGAAGAAAAAAGTAAGAGTCTTGTTTTTTGTAAAAAACGTCAAACACAAAATGAAAAAGTTGTAAAAACTGTTCGAACTTGTCCCAAGTTTAGAAATCCTTGTCCTGATTTTAATAAGAAAGAAGATCAGTGTAAAGATGCAACAACGAAAAAAGAAGATCAATGCGAAGATGCAACAAGGAAAAAAGATCAATGCAAAGATACAACAAGGAAAAAAGAAGATCAGTGCGAAGATACAACAAGGGAAAAAGAAGATAAACCAAAAGATTGTAAGTGATTATTTTACAGTTAACACTGTTTTACTTGTTTTGGTTTTAGCTGTAAAAATTCCATGCCAAAAACCGGCACAAAAAATAAATATTAAAGCTGCAAATACATCACTTGTAATTAGCACTTATGACAAACACTGCTCTTCTTCAAGTGTTAAGAATGAAGATATTCGTAAAATGATTGAGCAGTTGAAAAAAGACGTTGAAGAATGTAAGCTAATGTGTAAAGAATCATCACATTCCTCATCAAAATTGCAAAAATTACCAATTAAATGCCATTCCTCACCAAAATTGGATCTTCCTTTACCACAATTCGTACAATGTAAAGACTTTGTTGGCGGATTAAAAGAATTATTTAATAGTATATGTCAGGTGTTTTGTCCAGGAAAAAAGACGACTAACGTACCGAAGAAAAGTCAGTCTGTTGGCAATTTGAAGAAACAATCAAAGAAAGATTTAAAAAAGGTTAAAAGCAGTGAGAAGAAAGGAAAAACACCACAAAAGAAAACATCTGGATGGGGA
Organism: Tribolium confusum; assembly: GCA_029207805.1. Classification (NCBI taxonomy): domain Eukaryota; kingdom Metazoa; phylum Arthropoda; class Insecta; order Coleoptera; family Tenebrionidae; genus Tribolium; species Tribolium confusum. The sequence continues at coordinate 20,708,563 of JALGAY010000009.1, read as the reverse complement.
TTTAGTAAAAAGAACATTGATAAAAAAGGTAAGAAAAGTAAGTCTGTGCCAGCAATCTCAAAAGCAGAAAAGAAGAAACCAAGTAAGAAAAGTACTAGTGAATTGAAAGTTGGTCTAATGCCGGATTATTGTCTCAAGCCAGCCAAAAAAGCAAAAAAGAAAAAAGTGGCAAAGAAAGAGTCGAAAAAAGATTTGAAATCTAAAAAATCTGGTAAATGTAAATCAGAATCTGATCTGGCAAAAGATAGAATAAAAGATAAGTGTCTTAAAAAAACGGGTAGTCTTGACTGTAAACTTGATTTAAAACCCCAACATTGCGACAAACAGAATAAAAAGAAAACAAAAGAAGATAAAAGCGTAGAAAGAAAAACGTGCAATAAAAAAGAATCTTCTTCAAAAGTTCAAAAGAAAGGTAAATCTCCTAAAATAATTGGCACGCCCGATTGTAACTTTGATTTAAATCCTGATTATTGTAACAAAAGTAAAAAGAAAGAAGAGAAAAAAGACAGTAGTATAGAAAGACAAACATGTAATAAAAAGAAAAAACAATTATCTTCAAACGCAGAACAAGATTGTAAAAACCAGAAGTCTAAAAAAATTGAACCATGTGTGTTCGAAGAAATAAAACCAAAAAATTTAAAAATTCAAAATAAAGACCAAAAATGTAGACCTTGTACAAAAAGAAGAATATCAAAAGAAATTTTGAAAGAAAAGAAAATTGACCCCTGTAAAAAAGAGAAAAGTACAGATGCTACTACTACTGAAGAGAAAAATGCAAAGAGAAAATGTAAATTATTTGGTAAAAGTAAATCTGACCCTTGTTTACCTAAAACAAAGTCAGAAAAATGTATACGAAAAAGTAAAAGTTGTGAAAGTAAAATTCAACAGAAAGAAGTGTGCAAAAACAAAACCAACACAAAAAAAATCGACAACAAAAAATGTCAAAAAAAGGGTCCGATTGAAGATATGTGTAGAGCAGACATAAGAAGTAAACAACCTCCAGATCAAAGTCCAATAATGGAGAGCGTAAAGTATTGCAAACAAAAAAAACAAGAAGAAGAAAAACTTGCTCTAAAAGAAAAAGAATCTTGTGTTAAGAAACTTGTTAAGTTCTATGAGAAGAAAAATGAGTGTGACAAACCACCACCAGTTAAAAAAGAGCCAAAAAAATTACATCCTTGCAAATTCATGTCTGAAAAATGTACAAAAGAAAAGAACATTGCTCCTTGTGAAAATAAAGAAATAAAATCCTCTCCTGTGGAAAGTAAAAAGTGCACGAAAGAACTTAAGAAAAAATTTGAAGATTTAAGAAATAAAGAGGATCCTTGTAAGATGTTATCAAAAGAAAAATCGTCAAGTGCCAAAAAAGATAATAACTGCTTAAAAAAATCTAAACCTTCAGATATCTGTGAAAAGAAAAACAAGGAAACTTCAGAAAAAAAGTATTCTGAATTTGTAGATCCTTGTTCTTTAAGTCAAGATGACGAAAAGTTGCGTAAAGACAGCAAAATATGTAAATTTTCAACAACTAAAAAGAATGAAAATAAAGAGCACCAAGAACAGAAAACAAAATGTGGCGTATTAACTGCTAAGCAAGATAAAAAGAATGATTTTGGAAGCTCCAAATGTCCAAAATTCCGTTTTCCAGCTTCATCACTTTGTAAAAAAGAAAATCCATGTCAAGAAAAGAAGAAAGAAGAAAGCTCTCCTAAACTTGTACAACCCTGTTCTTCAGATATTAAAGAAAACTGTAAAAATTCAAACGACGCAGATTGTAAAACTAAACATTCTAAAGAAAACAAGAAAACTGAAAAATTAGTCTTAGTAGAATCAAAAGGAAAGCTTGTTATTTGCAACTATAAGACTAAAGAATGTAGTAAAGATACTAAAAATGCAGTTAAACAAAATATTCCTTGCAAAGATAAACTTGTTACTTGCAACTACAAGGCTAAAGAAATTAAAAAAGATGGCAAAGATAAGAAAAAAAGTGAAATTAAACAGTTTGTTCCGTGTAAATATGAAGAAATCAAATCAGCTCTAAGAGGTCAAATAAAAAAAGAAAAATCTGTTGACAGCAAATGTACAAAAAACGTAAAAACTGTCTCTAGATCTGAAGATAGTTGTAAAGCAAAAAAGAAAGTAGCATGTAACGTCGAAAGATTTGGAAGTAAAGAAGATCCGTGTAAAAAAATTACAAAAAACAAATGTTCAGATGAAAAAGACACAGATGCTTCAAAAGAAGATTGTCCTAAATTTATTGATCCGTGCTCTTCAGAACATAATACAGATAGTAAGGATTCAAATTGCTCAAAAAAATTGAATAAAAGAGATATAAAGTGTAAATCTACAGAGAAAACGACAATGCAAGACGATCCATGTCTGGGAGATAATAAAACTTCCAATAAATGCGAAGAAGAGGAAAAAGACAATTGTACATCTATAGATCCGTGTTCTTCAGAACATAGCAAAGATGATGAAAACTCTAAACCTAAAAGTTCTAAAAAAGAAGATACATGTAAGAACGACTTTAGAAGAACATATTCAAAAGGAATAAACTACTTTTCGGGTTTTTCAAATAGTAATAACAAAGACCAAAATTTGTGCAACAATAACTGCGTGAAAGAACTTAAAACTTCGCACACAACATATCAAAAAAACAACATTGTTTCGGGACAAATTTGCTCTAAAACTTCTCCAGATTACTTCAATTACTATTTAAAAATACATAAAAATGGAAATAACAAAACCTAAATAAGTTAATTTTAAAATAAATAGCACGATCTTTTGGAAATAATGTGTTTCGTTATGTAAAATTCTGTTTAAATATATCTATACAAAACGAATTAGTTTTTAATTATTAGATATAAGTTGTACAAGGTTAAACTGTTCCAAAATTTAATTTAATTAATTACCCAAGGCTGATCATAACTTGCATCCTGGGTGAATATGGATCTCTATCGTTGAAAATGGCAGGTGCACTTGCTCGAATTGTAAAATAGTTTTCGATGCAAATTTTGGTTTTGTCAATATTGTAGTAGGCTGCATGAAGAAAGAGGTAGATGTATTCGTCCGAAATGTGTGGTAAATGCGGTTGCGAATTCATCCTGAAATAAAATTATATATTAAAAAAGAATTTGGTAGGTGTTGTGTGTTCAAATTACATAAATTGTTGCTTGACATGTTAATTAAACATACTTTCTACATTCTCAACCAGATATTATGTGTTTGTTGTACTTGTAGTGGATTCGACTAATTGAACAGATGTGCCCAAAATAGGAGCATGCGGTATATGGCAGAATATAAATTTTAATTAAAAGTGATATTAAAGAGTTTTAAATATTATGCAATAGTTAATTATTTTAAAATGTATCTTTAAAAATAATAATACACAAATTTTGCAGACAAATTATATGTAATCATGTTTGTAGGAATGAAAATTTAACGGTAAAAACAAAAACTGGTTAAAGTTGGTAACAAATGTGTTTTTGGAAATTCCAATTTTTACAATTAATTGTTTATGTTTGGTTTTAAATAATTTCTAAGATAGGTATTTAAATTTATTCAAAACCAGAACAAAACTATTAAGCAAGAATCTTACATATGAAGTTTTGCTATTTTGCTGTATTACGTCTCAATTACTGTTGTTTTAGTTCTTAGAACTTTGATATAGTAAATATTTTTTTTTATTTACGTTTTTTGAGTAAAAGTAACCTCATCGTATATGTTTACAGTAATATTCTCGTAACAGTTAATATTCTAGCTACTTTGTCATATAATTTCTCTTTGGTAATTTTGATAGCGTCTGTTATGAAACAAAAACCGTTGTAAACTTTATAGAAACAAGAAGCCAGTAACGGCGGCTGCACGATACAGGATGTTAGAAATGTCCTGCCAAAATTTAATGGCTTCCTTACAATTTATAAAAGAGTCTATTTTAGTAACACTTTATAGCAATATTTCATAAAGGCAAAATCTCTTAATTTCGAATATTTCCAAAATTTCCACGCCCATTTAAAGAAAATTGTAGAAAGACCAAGAGAGAAAGATAAAAATTAAAACAGGATAACATAAAATTTCTTTTTAATGAGAGAAGTTGTGTAGATCTTAGGTACTACGCTGCTACGTAACCATTCTGTACTTTTGTGGTAGCGTAAATTTGGCTTTGGTAATACCTAGTTGTTAAGAATTGCTATAAGTATTGTTTATTACTAAGTAAACAATTTATTAACCATTACGGTCTGTTGTCAATATGTAAAGGGCACCTCGATTTAAGAGGCCTTTTACGTCTTGACAACAAAGATTGTTTACTTAGTAACAAACAATTCTTAAAGCAACTCTAAAATTATTAATTAATTATAGAGATATTACAAAAAATAATGTACAATACACGTCCGATAGGTCTTTGCTGTCTCACCAGTTTATTCGACTCGCTCTTCAAGCTCGTCTCACAAACTTTCTAACTCAGCCGTAAAAGCTACCCTAACAAACTTGTACTGTAATAGTTATTTGTGTACCAAGGCCAAAAAACACTTTTTGGCCGTGGTAAACACAAAATTTTTTAGGCGACTTTAACAAAAAAAACTTTAACTGAAAATGTTTTGACAAGGCCAGGCTCAAATTAATTGGAGAGATTTGACACTGAATAGGGACTTGAGACATGCTTGTTACAAGTTTAATTAAACGATGGTCTTTAATATGTCACTTCAATTGTTGTTGTTGTTCTTCGAATTCTAGTTAATTAAAATCTGGAGAATCTAATTTAATATACACTGTATCGTGTATTAAGAAATGCGTTTCAAATTTATAAAACAATGGCAAAACGAGAGATTTGTAAAAAGTAAGTACTCACAATAACTGAAAAACAATTTCTTTATAATATTTTTTATAACATGTACGTTCAGTTTTTAAATTTATTTTCGACAAAAGTAAAACATTGGGTTCTATAATATACTACTTTAGCAATGGATGCCACAATAGTTAAAACAGCACCCAAATGAGTTTTATTAGTTTTTTACAAACACAAGTTAAAAACATAATTTTAAAATCTCCCTTTTATCTCTTAATGTATTTTTTTAAATTTATTGTTTTACTCATCTACCTTTATTTAACATAATAACCTATTTATCTTAAAAACTGTTTTTGGCCAGTTTAACTTTGTATTATTTTAGCTTTGTTTTATAAGCAGTAGTACTTCTGGAATTAGTAATTTAGTTGTTAACCGATGTTTTACGGTCTGCTTGTTACTACATAAACAACCTCTTTGTGAAGATGAGGCCCCAAAGAGTAACTATATATACAAAAACAACTAGAATAACGCTAATCACAACAAAATGTTTTAAATAAAATTGACAATTTTAGGAAAAGGATTTTACTGTAAAAGTTTATTATAGAGGCTTTTACAGCTAAAGAGATTCTGAAACAATCTCATAGAGACGAAAAAAGAGAGAAGAAACTTTCTAAAAACTGAAAACTCAATAATGAGCACAAATACATCAATTAATAGCTTATTACAATAATATTCATTATTCTAAAGTTTTATCAGTTACACGTAAATACATCAAAATAAAGTCTTTATCTTTTGAAATGTCTGTATTATTAAAATATAGCATGACCATTATTTTTTTATTACCATTTAACTAGGCGTGACACTTAACAAGAGCTTCTTTTAATTTTGAATTTAGTAATTTTCTTTGTTTTCGTGAGATTTCAGACAAGAAAAACTTCAAAAAAACTCAAATTTGATACGAAATCTAAAAAATGGAGAAAATTCAAAACTGACTCGATTGTGTTACCAACAAAATATTTTTTAAGAAATCTAGTGGAATTTATGTTTTTACCAACATAATTTAACCGGTGGTGGTTTTTTTATTTTTGGAGCCATTATATTGTAGGTACTTGGATTAAAAATAAACGGAGTTTAAATTTGACCAATAACAAACAATAATGTAAAAAATAAAAATGTGAAGAATCAAGTCACATAGTTGTAAAGAATACAAAATTTTACACATCAGTCAAGTCCGTCAGTGACCTGTCAGACGTCAGACAATGACAGTGGCATTGCACGATACACAAAAGCAGTAGAGCAAAAAAAATAATTAATTAAGGTTAATTAAGTAAGAAAGGATTTTAAAAAACAAATCGCAGTACATGATCATAATTTGCTTGTAAACAAGCTCCAACAGGTCGTCGTAGAAAGTCACTGTCAAAATTAAAAATTTCTAAATTGTCTGAAATTGATTTAGCTCCATTTTGTATCCTGCTTCATAAATCATTTTGATTAGCAACTTCAGTTTAGATTAGCAACTGGACCAAATATACTGATCTAATGACGACCAAATTCTCGATGTAAAAAATTAATAACATTGTGCTGACAGTAAAAAGTTGCTCTATCTTGCATGTACCATACGTTATTTCTTGTTTGTAATGGCATTACATCCAAAAAATTATCACTAATTTCATTTTCTAATAACACCGATAATTACTGCCGTTCAATCTGTTTTGCAGGACCAATAGACCTACCAGGCTATTACTAAAAATTGTGCCAAAAATTTCTAGACCTGACCTTCCACAATTGGTAGAATTGTCATTATTGTTTATTAATGACAATAAATACTAAGTACTATGAATAAAAAAAGTCATAAAATTTTCTCTAATTTACTTTTTTACTTTAATTATAACAATTTTCTTATCATAATTATATGAAGGTATGTAAATGCATAAGTGTGGATACATATATAAGGAGGTCTTGTTGTTAAGCAAAACTATTATTTTTTGGTTACCTACAAGAAACAACCATGTTGAAATATATTAAGGTAAGTGTTACCTATTTTTTGACATTTGAAGTAACTGAAAATTTAAAGTAAAAAAAGTAACTTACTTCGAAGAGGTAGATTGGCATGTGTAACCTGTATGGGTAATTTTAGCAAATTGAAAATTTGCAAAAAAAAATTAGTAATATTACCAACTCAATCAGAGTTTGTTAATCACGGTGTGTTATAACTTTTTTTAAACAATTCTAAACCGCGTTTTGTTTTAATAGTTTCAGTGTTTTATAAACTTTAGCTTTATACACAAAGATATATAATATTTTTTCAACTAGTATAGTCAAATTGTATCATTCACCTGAAGACAAAAATGGACTGAATCGGAGCATGCTCTGCTCTGTTATCTATCTACCGTTTTGTTCGATCAAGCAAGGTGCACACAGCCCATCTTTATTGAATTTACTCTTAGTATACATAATTTTATCAAATGTTCACATAATTGAAATTAAGTTATTAAATAACAATCTTATAGTTAGATTTTTGAATTTGTTTCAATAAACCATAAAACTTTATTGGCTGGGTAAGGGCCAAGCTAAAATGACAGGTTGAGGCAAAAAATCTTTTTTTTAACAGCCAGTGTATACATCTTTGTTGATGACACTTGTTTGTCGGAAATACCTCTATAAAAATACTCGTCATAAAACTCATCTAGCTACCCTAAAATCTCTCAACAATAAACATCCAGATTAGGTTCTGACTAATAGTGTGGTTATTGTCCGTCCTTGCTAAGAAAAATTTATGACTTAAATAACCTACCATTTATCGGAACGATTTCAAAAATCCAACTATATATTTTTTTATAATTAACAGTTTATTTTTTAACAGATTGCAACTATCGCAGCTTTATTTGTCTCCATCAGCTTAATTATGGTGGCTCAAGAAGAGAGACGCATCCAGAATCAATATTAGAAATTATAATTGTGGTGGTATGGTTTTAATTGAAATATTATGTCTTGAAGATCTTCTAAAATAAATAAAAAAATAAATAAAACAGTCGGTTTTATTAGCTTTTCTTACGTTCTCACATCCTCACGAAAATAATTAAATATACAGGGTCCCAACGAACGAGAGCACATAATTTAACCAAAGATTAAAAAGTGAAAATTGATTGATGCATATTATTTAATTTTTTCTAAAAAAAATTATTTACATAATTATAGCCTCCCAAAATAAATTATAATTTCTTTTATCTAATAAAGTGCTTGCTCAATTTTGATGAAACTTGATATACTCTTTCTGTATTAGATAGCCACCTTACAGTGTAAATTGTGGTATTGTAAAATATTCTAAAATGGGGATGCAAGGGCCCCCTTGGCACAATTTGCTTCATAGCTTTGCTGCACAAATTAGTGTAACGCTGGCGTTACTACAGTTTGAAAGCTCATTCAATTTAGAAATTATTTTGTCTCTTACAAATTTTTCGTAAATTGCACCGTTTTAGAACGAGATTTAGGAGTATCAACAAAAATAATACAATAAATTAAAAGTACCTAAAAAAGAAAAAGTGGAATAACAAAATACAAAAGTAAAATAACAAAATCCTTTCTGGAAAATGATCCTGAAGCCAATTTCTTACATTCAGTTGAAAATGAGGTAGTGCACCATCGTGTATGAAACGACCATATAGGAACGTTAGTGGATAAAAGCTGGTCATGGTAATACTAGCTGCATTGTTTTACTCAAAAACAGTGCGTTTTACGAAAAATTTGTAAGAGACAAAAAAGTTTCTAAATTGAATTGACTTTCAAACAGTAAAAACGTTACCGTTAGACTAACTTGTGCTACAAAGTTATAAACCCAATTGTTAAAAAATTTAATACCTACCCGTTATTTTTAAAAGAATGTTACAGAATAGGCCTCAATACCTACAAATAATTGCGATTTACTTTTTAATAGTAAGATCAGTGATGAAGATTATTACAAAATCATGAACTCTGAAATACTCTACTAAAAATCATTCTCCGTTTTTACTTCACTAGTGCCTACAAAAAACACAGAAAATTTTCTCGTTTAAAAAACAGTGACAAATGCTAATTTTGCCATATATATTATGTTGCTAACACTATATGTCAGTGACACCGCGTTTGTATCGTAAATATTTGTGAACAGTTAAATAAAGCAGTAAAAATAATATTTGAATTTAAAACTAGATTTACTTCACCACCGAGCTGTACTGGACAGTTATTGCTAAAAGGTAAAAAAATATCATTACTGCACATAACCTACACTCTCTCATAGAAAAAATGCTATAAAGTAGGTTCATAAGAGTCTTAGGGCATTACAGCAGAGTTTTCAAAGAAATTTTGACAATGACAATTGATTATAAACAGAAACTTTATGTACAGTCTTTACCACTGGAAATCAGACTGTCGAGCTGACTACGCTTGTGTCATTATTGATAATATTACAATGAAATATAGATTACACAGTGCTTTAAACAAAGTAAATATGCTCCATTTTGTAAAATTTTTAAAATTTAAAAAAATATAAATAGAACTTTGTTATTCCAAGGTAATGACAAGTGAGTTCGGTTTGATTGTCTCATTTCCAGTGACTTATAGGGTACATACCTATCTCGGACATAATGAACAATAATGACTTTCGTCAGGTTTTAAACTTAGGTTAAATAATTATTGTTAAAAATACTTATTTTTATAATTTTGGTGTTGCAGTTATTTATGAAAGTTGAATGCCTTTGTATACTTATTCTATGAGAGAGTTTCCCAAATATTTAATTTGAGTAATTTTAATTTTACATGTTTATGTTGATATCAATGTATATATTGTAAATTATGGTTAACAATTTTTATTATGTTTTAAAATTTCTAATTTTAAAATTTTATCAAAAACACTCGAGTACATAAAAATAAAAAAATGCTAAACCGTTTGTTAATGTCTTTACCTTCTAAAACTTATGTATATTAGGTACTGTAGGTTTACATTACTTTTTTTAATGCTATTTATGTAAAACATTTACAAATTTTATCATACAACACTTTCGTTTTCTATGTAGGTAATTATCACTTATCATTAAAATTATTTTTCTGTGGCGCTTCAATAAAAAGTTACACACACTGACTAAAATTAACAATGTTAAAAGTTTTTGTTTAATGTTTCAAAAAGTTTTTTAGGTACTGTAATTAAATTTGGGCATGTTTATATTATTAAGACAAATATTTGAGCTAAATTTTATTAAATTTTCTTAACTAGAACATTAATTTTTGCTAATATTTTTCTTTCGGATTTGATATATGTCATCTGACAAACACGGCATTACTATTTCCGAGAACCCATTTTAAAGAATAACTAAAAAATTAAATGAGACATTATTTTTAAAAAAAATTTTTTTTAAATAATTTTAATAAAAAAGATCTAATATTTTGCCAAACAACAATCAAAAATTCTTTTTTCTTTACATAGATATTAAATGTATATCTTTTAAATAAAAGCATTTTTTTTCTTGAAACTAGAAGATTTACTAGACATTTTCTTGCTTTTTTGTATATTACAAGTCTGGTCTATGTATGTCTTAAACTATTCAAATTTACCTCAATAAGGTGTTCAAAACAAGAAAATTTTATCTTTTTTTTAATCAGTTAAAATATTTGCCCAAAAATATGAAACTTAAAATATGAACTACCGCACTGTGTTATTTTTAATAAATTAAAAAAAAAAACGTAATCTTTATATTTTGTGCGTTATCTTGACCCAAAGTTCACCGAAAACACCGATTTTTCGAAGAGCGCCACCTTAAGCACGACATGATAAATAATATGCTTAGATAAATAGATAGACTCGATAAGAAAGGATACAAAAATACAAAAAAAGAAGAGAAAACAAACATTATTAATTTTCATATAAGACAATTGATATATTAAGTAGTTTTTTGATATTCTAATTGTCTGTCACCTTTGAGAAAAAAATCTTAACTGTTCTAAGCTATAAAACTCATGTGTTTTAACATAAATATACAAACAGTTGACAAATCAATTAAGAATCGATATAAACACTCACAATAATGAATAGGGCAGTTTACTGAAAAATCTGCCAAAAGTTAATACTAATAGTTTTTTATTAAATACTTTATTTTATATGTCGAGTTTGCTTTAAGAACAGACAAATAATCAAAAAAATTAAGTTTGAAAAAATATTTTGCTGTCAATCTGACCATACAGTCATGTGTCATTAACGACCTACTGAGCACTTCAGTATAATATTTTTAAAGTATAATGTAGCTAATGGACTTAAAGATAGCAATTGTGTAGGTACCTATTTAAGTTAATAGCGTTTTTTAAATTTATTATAAACTAATCATAATAATCATTAATTTATGTTTGCAAATATTTTATCATTAATACTATTTGTATTCCCCGATTATGTTCCTTCATTATGTTTTTTTACAAGGTTGCTTCCTACATACAGAGTATCCCACAAAAAAGTGCAAATATTTTATCCCTAAATTGAGAATTGAAAATAAATTTACGTATTATATGGTCGAATTTTTAACAAAGTGATTCTGATTTTGTCTTACATATAGCCATTCTGTAGATATAGATGCCCGTTAATGTCAGTTAGGGTTGCCAACTTTTCGATAGTGAGATAAAGGACATTCTCAAAGGCGTATCTAGGATTGATTTTTAGGAAGTAGAGAGAGAAATCGAGAAAGATTGAGTTTGCATTTTTTTACCATTTACAATATTGTTAGAACTCTTGGGTAGGCTTTTAAATTTTTTTTTACAACCGATTTTTCAAGCAATTATTTAGAAGCCAAAAGCAATAATTATTACGAAAACAAATGGTTCTAGAAGGTTTATTATAAACAAATAAAAAATGTTACTTTTAGTTCCTAAATTCCATTAAAAATTTTAAAATATTTTTGAAAGACGGAAACGAGAATTATTGTAAATTGCCTCTTCTAATCTCAGACTTTTTAAATATTTTGCTTAAAACACTATTAATTTTTAACACAATTTTTATATTAAAATAGAAAAAACATACAAATATAAAGTGTCCTAAAATTCTATGTTTTCGGTTCGGTATTTCCGTTTTTTTGTTTATAAAAAGTTTTCTTTTTGATTGTTTTAGGTTTTATAAGAGCTAACAAGCCCTGAAACTTAGTAGTAAAGTAACAAAAACAAAAATAAAATTCTAAAAAGAAAGTGCCATGAATAAGATTATTGCAAAATGTCCTGTCTATACTCCGACTTTTTTCTACATCCCGCTTGAAAGACCATACAGTTTTAAACACACTTTATGAGCCGAAGAAGAGCTAATTTAAAAAAAATGTTTCTGCAGTGTTTATAAAAAAGAAAAATTAAACTCTCGCGAGAAATTGTCTTTTTATTGTAGGCTGTAGCCGAGTCTGTTATTTGTATGTCGGCCATATGGCATTCAGTACTCTTCATAATAATGTAAACGACAATCTCTAAGGTACAATGGCGAGCAAAAATTTTCGGGCAGACTTCAAATTTGAGTGATCTAAAATGTGAAATGAGCTTTACGTGTTAGACGTATTAATAACCTCAATTTAATAACCATTCAGTACTGTCGCATGTCATTTTGACAAATTATCATAACATTTATGACAATAAAGGTCAAACTACATTGCTTTTTTTTAATGACATATGAATTGCTGCCCGAAAAGTTTTGCTCGCCACTGTACAACTTGATAAGAACCCAATAAACGTTAATTCGAAAAATTTTTGTATCTATTGCACTTGGTTTAAAAATAAACGCAGTTTAAATTTGACCAATAATTAACAATAGCATAAAAAGAAAAAATGTGAAGATTCAAGTCACATAGTTGTAAACAAATGAAAATTTTACACATCAGTCAGGTCTGTCAGTGATCTGTCAGACAATAACAATGGCATCGTACGATACACAAAAGCAGTAGAGCAAAAAAATAGTTATTTATGTATTAAGGAAATTATAAGGATGTTAATTACCGAGGGCAATGACTGTCCAGAGGGCCGTTAGGCCCTAGGGACAGTAAGTTGTCCAAGGTAATTAACATCTAATAATTCACGTGATTCATATATAATTTTATTTCTTAATTAAATAACGTATTTTTTTGTGGATGATTTATTACTTAATTAACTGTGCATAATTGCTATGGAAAATATTTGTTGACATTTTTTTTTTTAATTTGTAGATTGCAAAAATGTATAAAAATAATAAAATTCCAGAAGAATTACAAAAAAAACGAAATTTAAGCCAAAAATGTTATGTAATAACATTTTTTTTTCTTCTTGTAACTTTAGAGCGCCACATTTGTAATTCTTTTTAATATGCAAATTAGAGGGAATTAAGAATTCTTAACTCCCTTCTATAGCTCCATCGAGAGTTATGAATGTCATAATGGTTACGGTAACTAAGTTAATATTTGGCTATACTGATGTAGTGAGAAATAAAATAATTAAAATTATTTAAGTAGAAAACGATTTCAAAAACAAATCGCAATACATAATCAAAGTGGCGACCATTTCCTTGTAAACAAGCTCGAGTTCGTCGTCGTCGAGAGTCACGGTCGAAATTAAAATTTTCTAGATCGTCTGAAGTTTGTTTAGCTCCATTTTGTATTCTGCTTCACAAATCATTTTGATTAGCAACTTCAGTTTAGATTAACAACTGGACCAAATCTACTGATCTAATGACAACCAAAGTCTCGATTTAAAAAATTAATAACATAGTGCTGACAGTGAGAAGTTGCTCTATCTTGCATGTAGGTACCATACGTTATTTCTTGTTTGTAATGGCATTTCATCCAAAAAATTATCACTAATCTCATTTTCTAATAACTCCAGATAATTACTGCCGTTCAATCTGTTACGCAGGACCAATAGACCTACCAGGCAATAACTAAAAATTGTGCCAAAAATTTGTAGATCCTGACTTTTGACAATTGGTATTGATGACAATAAATACTAAGTACTATGAATAAAAAAAGTCATAAAATTTTCTCTAATTTACTTTTTTACTTTAATTATAACAATTTGCTTATCATAATTATATGAAGGTATGTAAATGCATAAGTGTAGGTACATATATAAAGAGGTTTTGTTGGTAAGCAAAACTATTACTTTTTGGTTACCCACAAGAAGCAACCATGTTAAAATATATTAAGGTAAGTGTTACCTACTTTTTTGACATATTTTGAAAAACATTTTGAACCCAGTTTTTAGTTAAGACTGCCAAATTTTTTACTTTAAGTGTGCATATTAACTCTTAACTTTTACTGATTTTTTGTTAACTTTTTTGTACACTTAAGATAAAATATATAAGAAGTTCCTGAAAAATTTAAGTAAAAAAAGTAACTTACTCCGAAGAGATAGATTGGCATGTGTAACCTGTATAGGTATTCTTAGCAAACCGAAAACTTGCAAGAAAAAAATTTAGTAACTTGAAACAGTAATAAACCGAGTTTTGTTTTAATAGTTTCAGTGTTTTATAAACTTCATTCTTTTATACAAAGAAGATATATTATTTTTCCAGCTGATATATTCAACTTGTATCATTTACCTGTAGACATAAATGAACTAAATCGGAGCATGCTCTGGTCTGTCATTTATCTATAGTAGTTTTGTTCGAACAAGCAAGGTGCACACAGCTTATCTTTATTGAATTTACTCTTAAGGTACATAATATTATCAAATGTTCACATAATTGAAATCAAGTTATTAAATAACAAACTTATAGTTATACTCGTATTTTTGAATTCGTTCCGATAAACCATAAAACTTTATTGGCCGGGTAAGGGCCAAGCTAAATTGACTGGCAAAAAATCTTTTTTTTTTAATAGCCATATCTTTGTTTAACACACTTGTTTGCCAAACATATTTTTATAAAAATATCGTCATAAAACTCATCTGTCTACACCGAAATCTCTCAACAAAAAAAAAAAAAACAGGCTAGGTTCCTACTAATAGTGTGGTTTGGTGGTTATTGCCCCTTTTTGTTAAAGAATAAAGCGACCAAAGCGACTTACAATTTATCGGAACGATTTCAAAAATCCAACTGTATTATTTTTTTTATAATAACTAGTTTATTTTTTTACAGATTGCAACCATCGCAGTTCTATTTGTCTCCATTAGCTTAATTATGGTGGCTCAAGAAGAAAAATGGCCGGTGGCGGCATATTGAATAATAAATCCTAAATATTTTCCGAGAAAAATAATTTTAAATATTTAATTATATTTGGTAATGGTATATTTTTAACTAAAATGTCTTCAAGATTTTCCAAAAAATAAATAAATAAATAAAAAAGTCGTTTTATTAGCTTTCTTTTCATGTATTCTAACTACGAACTACGATAAGAAAAGAGACCCTCCCAAGCACTTTTAATAAAAATTATAATTGAGGCCTTATACTTAATACTATAGTTATGTGTCTTAAAGATCTAAAATAAAACATATTAAAAAAAGTCTTTTTTATTAACTTTCTTTACGTTCTTACGAAAATAATTCAAAATGTACTTAGTAACATTAGAAGTATTAAGTGTCAGAATGAGTAAATTTAAAGCTAAAATACGTAGTGGCTGTAAATGATTGAATCTGTTGGTAGACCTGCATTAGCTCATTTGATTTTTCTGTGTTAAAAAAAATTTCAAACACACGCAAATATCCAGGTTAGGTTCAAAAAAGATTGAAGCTTGTACTAATTTAAATTATTGAAATCGTCAGAAATTTATTAAATGTGAAAATTACTAAAAAGGGTTGCCCACAAACTTAACCATTTAAAGCTACTTTGTATTTTTTTTCTATAATACTTGTCAAATTATACAGTTGGCCATACTTAAAATGACAGTGAATTTTGTTGCTCAATGTTGGACGTCCTGCTTACCTATCACATTGACAATTTGGAAATCAAATTTTATTATCTTAATAATAGATGATCATCATGAATCCTAGAAAAAGACGCAATTTTTTAAATGCGAAATTAAAACAAGCAATTTTGAGGTGTAAACAAGAATTTATTAACTTGAAACCAAAAATTTCAAAAGAAGTACTGTTGAATCGGCTTTGCAAAACATTTGCTGTGGTATTTCAAAAAAGTTTTTATTAATATTAAAATAATACTTCAGGTTTCAAAAACTGTTATTTGCAACATAAACATATATCACAAAAAAAAATTTAGACGCTCAGACTGGTAGAAAAAAGAGGGGAAAATGGTTTAATAATTTTTATTTAAGAATAGAAATCGGGACTTAATTTTTCAAAATTTACAAACAGGAAAACATATATAAATCATATTTTGCAAAAACGGAACTTGAATGTACTGGTTCGCGGAGTTATATGCAATATTTCGAAACATAGGTTTTACTTACAAAAAAGTTAACAAATGAAAAATTTTAATGAAAACAAATTATGTAATAACAGCAAAAATTAAATTTTTGAAGAGCTACTTTTAATTAAAATAGTCCGAAGAGCAAGTTAATTTTATATTTTTAGATGAAATCTGATTCTACAAAAACAGTTCTGATCTTCGTAGGTGGGCAGTTTACTCAAAAATTTGCCTAAAGTGAATACTAATAGTTTTTTAAATTTAATTATTCTAATCCTAATAGTTTTTTGTGAAATATTTTCTTATTTTACATGTCAATATCAAGGTTACTTTAAAAACTGACAAGTAATCAAAAAAATAAAGTTTGAAAAAATATTTTGCTGTCAATCTGACCATACACTCATGTGTCATTAACGACCTACTGAGCACTTAAGTATAATATTTTTAAAGTATAATGTAGCTAATGGACTTAAAGATACCAATTGTGTAGGTACCTATTTAAGTTAATAGCGTTTTTTAAATTTATTATAAACTAATTATAATAATCATTAATTTATGTTTGAAAATATTTTATTATTATTACTATTTGTATTCCCCGAATAATGTTCCTTTATTATGTTTTTTTTACAAGGTTGCTTCCTACATACAGAGTATCCCACTAAAAAGTGCAAATATTTTAACCCTAAATTGAGAATTGAAAATAAATTAACATATTATATAGTCGAATTTTTAACAAAGTGATTCTGATTTTGTCTTACATATAGCCATTCTGTAGATATAGATGCCCGTTAATGTCAGTTAGGGTTGCCAACTTTTCGATAGTGAGATAAAGGACATTCTCAAAGGCGTATCTAGGATTGATTTTAAGGAAGTAGAGAAAGAAATCGAGAAAGATTGAGTTTGCATTTTTTTACCATTTACAATATTGTTAGAACTCTTGGGTAGGCTTTTAAATTTTTTTTTACAACCGATTTTTCAAGCAATTATTTAGAAGCCAAAAGCAATAATTATTACGAAAACAAATGGTTCTAGAAGGTTTATTATAAACAAATAAAACATGTTACTTTTAGTTCCTAAATTCCATTAAAAATTTTAAAATATTTTTGAAAGACGGAAACGAGAATTATTGTAAATTGCCTCTTCTAATCTCAGACTTTTTAAATATTTTCCTTAAAACACTATCAATTTTTAACACAATTTTTATATTAAAATAGAAAAAACATAAAAATATAAAGTGTCCTAAAATTCTATGTTTTCGGTTCGGTATTTCCGTTTTTTTGTTTATAAAAAGTTTTCTTTTTGATTGTTTTAGGTTTTATAAGAGCTAACAAGCTCTGAAACGTTAGTAGTAAAGTAACAAAAATTAAAATAAAATTTAAAAAAAGTGTCATAAATAAGACTATTGCAAAATGTCCTGTCTATAAACTTCGATTTTTTTCTACATCCCGCTTGAAAGACCAAACAGTTTTAAACACACTTTGTGATCCGAAGAACAGCTAATATAAAAAAATGTTTCTGCAGTGTTTATAAAAAAAAAAATTAAACTCTCGTAAGAAATTGTCTTTTTTATGCTAACAATAAAACGTTTATTTTTATCTGGCTGGAAGAACCATAAATTATATACATACACTTTGGGAGCTAAAGGCGTCAATTATTACAAAAAAAATATTTACTGTAATTTTTATAAAAAAGAGTAAAACATTTTTTGGTGTTTAAAACGAAAATTACTGTAATTGCTCCGTACCTACCAAGACTTTCCGGCTCGAAAAATTATTCCTTTATTAATCTAAATCTTTTTTTGGTTTTTTACTATTCTTAACTTTATCTTTAGTAGTCGATTTTCATCTTTTTGTTTTTTTTTAAATATTGTTTTTCAAATTTGCTTTAAATTTTGTTCTTCCAGGACCTCCAAATTGACGTTTTTAACTTCTTAAATCTTTTTTTATCGTTTATTTCAGTTGTATTTATAACTACTTTTCTTCCAATCGTTGGTTTTGTAATTTTTTATTTTTTTATACGCCTAGAATCTGCAGTTTTTTTAGAATTGTCGAAACTATGTTTTTAAAATTTGTCTTTGTTTACAAATATACATATTAATTCTTCGAGAGTTTTTTTGTTATTAGGTCATCTTTTCTACAAATTTTTATAGAATTAATTTTTGCAAATATAGTGACACAAATTCAAATTTATAAAACGATGGCAAAACAAAAGTTTTGTAAAAAAATAAGTACCCACAATGACATAAAAAACAAATTCTTTATACTACTTTTTATAACTTGTACGTTCAGCTTTTTAATTTATTTTTGAAAAAAAATAAAATTTTGAGTTTTATAATATGCTACTTCAGAAAAGGATGCCACAATAGTTAAATAGGATGCACAATAGTTAAAACAGCACCTAAATTAGTTTTATTCTAGTTTTTAAAAACACAAGTTATAAAAATACTTTCAAATTTTTCTTTTATCTCTTAATGTATTTTTTTAAATTATTTTTTTTATTTATCTACTTTTAGTTAATATAATTACCTATTCATCTTAAAATTTGTTTTTGGCCTGTTTAACATTGTAATACTTTGGCTTTGTTTTATAAACGGTACCTCTGGAATTAGTAATTTAGTTGTTAACCGATGTTTTACGGTCTGCTTGTTACTATATAAATAACTTCTTTGTGAAAATGCGGCTCCAAAGAGTAACTATACAAAACTATACAAACTATACAAAAGCCACTAGAATAACGCAAATCACAACAAATGTTCTAATTTTTTTTTTTTTTTATATATATATATTTATTTGCGTATTTGCAATCTACATCAAAAAATAGAGTATTAAGCAAATTTGTTGAATTAGTTTTGCTTGGAAGGGAAGCATCCAGTGATGCATCTCCTTATGGCCGGGTTACTTTTTTTTTTTTTTTCATTGTTGTAGTACAAGATCGTGGGTCCAGGTGCGCTGGAGTCTTCTCACTTGTGGTCCATTAGCAAATAATTTGTCTATTAGGTTGTTCTCGTGGTTTAACGTTTGTAGATTATATGACGAAGCCATACGAGTGATCTCGTCTTTAACATAGGGCACATGAAGGTCAGTGTGGAGAGTGTGGTTGCTGACGAACCAAGGGGCGTCGGCTAGACTTCTTAGAACTTTTGATTGAAACCTTTGAATTATATTGACGGTTGACGATTTGGCACATCCCCAAAGCTGTATACCGTACAGCCATATAGGCTTTAAAACTGCTTTGTACAGTAAGAGTTTGTTGGATAGAGAAAGTTTTGATTTTCGTCCAAGGAGCCAATACATTTGCCGGAATTTGAAATCCAGTTGCTTTCTTTTAGTCTCGATATGTTTTTTCCAGGTTAGTCGTTGATCCAGATGTAGACCAAGATATTTAGTTTCGGTAGCAGCTGGTATTCTCTCGTTGTTCATAGTTACAGGAGGACAGGTGTTACGCCGCATGGTGAAGGTAACTTGTACCGACTTGGTGTGGTTGATCTTAGTTCTCCATTTCGTATATCATTCGTGGAGTTGATCAAGATGATTTTGTAAATTGTTCGAGGCGACATGTGGATCATCATGAGAAGCTAGGATAGCTACATCATCAGCAAAAGAGGCTATATCGGTATTGTGAGTTACTGGTATGTCTGCTGTGTAGATAAGGAAAAGCAGTGGCGCAAGGACACTACCTTGGGAAACTCCAGATTTGATAGGGTAGAAAATGGATTGCTGGTCTGAGAATTTGACAGAGAAGTGTCTATTTGATAAATATGATTTGAGGAGAAGGTAGTAGTTGCTTGATAGACATTTTTTTAGTTTCAGAAGTAGACCCCTGTGCCACACTTTATCAAAGGCTTGAGAGATATCAAGGAAAGCTGCATGACAGTACTTTTTTTCTTCGAGTGATTTGGATATTTTGTTTACTAATCTGTGGACCTGTTGGGTGGTTGAATGATGCTCTCGAAATCCGAATTGGTGAGTCGGTATTATTTCTGAGAGGTTATGGTCTTTATGTATCCTACTTTGTATAAGTCTTTCCAGGACTTTGCTTATTGTTGGTAGCAAACTGATTGGTCTGTAGGAGTTGGTTTCATTAGGAGTTTTCCCTGGTTTTTGTATCATTATTATCTCTGCGTATTTCCAGATTGTTGGGAAATAGCCTATACTTAATATGCGGTTGAATATGACTGTTAAGAGAACTATAGCTTTACGTGGAAGTTGCTTCAATATTTGTCCATTTATTAGATCAAATCCAGGAGTTTTCCGAGTGTTGAGTTTGTCTATTTCTAGTTTGACCTCTGTTGGAGAAAAAGATTTTATAGGAGGAGATAATTGACAGGGCGAATTAATAAATTCTTCAACTTCCTGATCTTCGTCTTCTGGTTCAGTTCTAAAAACTTCATACAGGTGCTTAGCGAATAAATCAGCTTTTTCTTTGTCTGATCTTGCCCACCCGCCGTTTGGTTTGCGTATGGGGGGTACGGGAGTTTGCGGTCTTTTCATGTGTTTTGTTGCTTTCCACAACGTGTTGTCATTTACCGATAGCTTGGATAAATAATTTTCGAAGGAGTTGTTTTGAGCTTCTCTGAGTGTCTTTGTTAGTTGCCTGCTCAGTCTGTTGTACGCGTGCTGGTTAATAACGTTTCTAGTCCTTTGCCAAGTTCGTCTAGCATGCCTTTTGTCGGCTATAAGTTGTCGAATATGCAGTGACACGTTTGTGGACATTTTTGCGGACTCTTTACTTTGCGGTGTGGCTTTCCAGGCAGCTTCCTGTATCAGATTTGTGATGTATTGTGCAGCTTTGTCCAGATCTTCCGGATATTTTAGTGGTAGGTTAAGTTTAATATTTTCATCTAGACTGTTGCGAAAGCTAGTCCAATTTGTATATTTTGTGGACAGTTGGGGCCGCAGCGTTTTTTTGATAGTTTTGGTACTTATACTCGTTATAACAGGAGTGTGGTCAGAGTTTAAGTCGTTATTAGCTTCTATTGTACAATTATTTTTTGATATACCGTTTATTATGAAGAAGTCTAAAAGATCAGGGAGTTTTCTTGGGTCGCTGGGCCAATAGGTAGGGCCACCGCTGGAGAGGTAGTCGTAGTTCTTTTCTGTCATTGCTTTCCAAAGATTTCGCCCTTTTGTCGTCGTGAGTCTAGAGGCCCAATGAGTATGTTTGGCATTCCAGTCGCCACCTGCAATGAAACGATTACCAAGAGTTTGTAAGAAATTTTTGTAATCTTCAGTAGTGATCGTATGTCTTGGAGGACTGTATACTGCTGTAACAACAAAATTCCAGGGCAGAGCTGATATTTCTACACTGGCTGCTTGAATTTTGTCTGTTTGATATTTTTGTAGTTCATGGTGTGGGATAGACTTGCGAATTAATATCGCTGCCCCACCATGAGCTGTTCCATCTGGGTGAGGGGTACTGTAAGTGAAGTATTGTGGAAGTTTAAATACAGTTAGATTGGTGAAGTGTGTTTCAGAAACTAGCAAAACGTCTATCTTATTTAAGTTAAGGAATAATATAAGCTCCTGCTTATGATTTAGCAGACCGTTGGCGTTCCAGGTGGCAATACGCAGTAAGTTTATGAACTTAGCTTATTGATCAGTGTCGTGAGAAGGTTCATCATCATGCTGTTTTGACTGATTAGCTGGGAGAACATACTTTTGAATTCGTTTAAAAATGATGTTAACTGATTTTCTATATTGTATGGCTGTTCCAGCGTCCGCGTGTTATTAGTTGTATTGCTAGCTTGGGTTGCTTGGGCATAAGAGTGATGGAGGTTTGCGTTATTTTGTACAGGTGGGAGTTGAGCTGGGTTTATTTGGGGTAGATTTTGTTGTCGATATCCTCGTGCAGTGTTGTTTCTAGATGCAACTAGTTCTTTGTAGACTTTGCATCCCTTATAGCTGGCAGGGTGGTCTCCATTGCATAGTGCGCATTTAGCAGGAGTATCTTTGGGCTTTTTGCATAGTTTAGAGTCGTGGAATTCTCCACACTTGACACAGCGGAACGGCTTAGTGCAATAGGATTTGGAGTGGTTATATGCTTGACATCTTGTGCACTGTATGGCATCACGCTTTATTTTTGGAGGTTCTACAGCAATTTTAGTGTTACATAAAAACTCGGTTTTATATATGTCTTTGTTGTTTTTTTGAGGTTCGAGATCAATAAAAAATAGTGCTAGTGGTTCCTTGGTGACTCTATGTTTCACATTCATTATGTTACGAACTTTGTGTCCTGATTTTTCCAGTTCTTCTTTAATATCTGCGGGAGGAGTAGAGTGATGAAGGTGCCGTATAACAATTCTGTATGCGCGTTCTTCCTTAAGTTGATAAGTATGGTGAATTATGTTCTCTTCTCTCAGATGTCTTATTAATTTCCGATATATTTCGACGGAGTTGGCAGAGATTTTAACAGTTTCGTTTGGTAGGGCTTTACTGTAGTATGTTTCTTCTTCTGTTGCTGCAGATAAGCTGTTGATCATTTCTTTAAAATTTTTAACGCCGTATATAAAAATAGGGGGAGGCTTTAGTGCTTTTTCTGGTCGAATTGTTTCGTCTGGTTGAGTTTGATCGCCTGTGTCCATTTCGGACAATGGGTTAAAACTGTTTTGTAGCTTAACTGGCGAGGATAACGGGGTGTTGGATTCGTTACATAGTTTGGCTCTTTTCCGCTTGTTTCGAGGTGAGTATTGTTGCCACGGGTTTTTTTTATTGGGATCTTCATCGTCAGGGTAATTTTCGAAGTCACTGGGGTCTACATCTGCTGATGTGTTTGATGGGGAATTAAAGTGTAGTTTAGGTGGTTTAAGAACCTGTCGCGGATGATTTGGGTTGTTTAAATTTTGGCCTGGTTGATATGTTGGTGGATAAAAATTCTGATACGTTGGTTGCATGAGTATTGATGGTTGTTGTGTTTGAGGGAGATTTTGCTGGGTCTGCAGGTTCATTTGCACTTGTGATGGATTTTGTGTGAAAAATTGTGAATTTTGCCAGCATTGTGAGTTTTGGGGGTTAGATTGTGTGTATCCCAGAGGCGGGTATTGCTGAGTAGGAGGGAACATTTCTTGGGGGATGGAGCCCCAAGGGTAGTTTTAGGCGGCCAAGCTGCTTACCTGAGCCTCTGTTAATTTGGAAAAAATAAAAAAAAGTTGGTTGAGTGGCCGCTGGTCGGTTTTTGTAGGCTGTCCGGTTCGACGACTGATAACACAAGAGATAGCGCGCACACAAGCGAGCAACGTGTGCCTTCCACGGCTGCTTACCGGGTACTTAAATGTTCTAAATAAAATTGAAAATTTTAGGAAAAGGATTATACCACAAAAGTTTGTTATAGAGGCTTTTACAGCTACAGAGATTCTGAAACAATCTCAAAGAGAAGAAAAAAAGACAAAAGAAACTTTCTAAAAATGGAAGACTTTATAATGAGTACAAATACTCAATTAATAGTTCATTACAATAATTATTCATTATTGTAAATTTTTATCAGTTATATGTAAATACATCAAAATAAAAGTCTTTATCTTTTGAAATGTATGTATTATGAAAATATAGCATAACCATTAATTTTTTTTATTACCATTAATATGTAATTACAAATTTTATCATGCAGCACTTTACTTTTTCTACACAAAGACAAAAATGTTAAATAGTTATTAACGTTATAAAACCGATATGAAGTAAATAAGAGACGTTGATAAATGTTGTAAAATCGAGGCGGTAGCCGAGTTTGTTATTTGCATATCGACTATATGGCGTTCAGCACTCTTCATAATAACGTAAACCACTATCTTTAAGGTACAACTTGTTAAAAACCCAAAAAACGTTAATTCAAAAAGTTTTTGTTTTTAATATGGCTCCAAAAAAAAAACATCTAAACCTCATCACAGCATATAAATTAAGACGGCAACACCGTGTAGTAATTTTTCTAGAAACAAATATGTCACTTCAAAAAAAAAGATTATGTGTTCTTCACAAAAAAAATGATCTTCATGAAACGGTAATTTCTTGCGATCTCCTCCACTTCTAAAAGATGCCAGTTCTTCACCCAGTTCTGTATATTTTAAAATATTGAAAGCCGTTGTTCGTGATCTATTATATAATAATTGACAAAATAAAGGTTGTCGTATAAGGTAATCTCAGATGGTTTTATACTGCAGTATTATTATCAAATAGTTTCAAAATTAACACAAAGAGGCGTTGAAGATAAAGCGAGTATCATAAGTTTTCTCATTACTTTAACCGAAAGCGAGATTTGAAAAATTATACTTACAGTGAAATGTACAATCGTTAAGGTTACATTATACGTTTGTTGCAAATAAAACTGATTTTACCGAAAAAATATTTTCCAGTTTCTCTTGAAGTAGACGCTCACTTAAGTTTGGTGCTAATGCTTTTAACTCGTCGTGGCACTTAACAAGAGTTAACTTAACTTTAATTTCGAATTTAACGAGTTTCTTTGTTTTTGGGCGTTTTTATCATACAACAAAAACTTAAAAAAACTCAAATTTAATATAAAATCCAAAACATTAAGAAACTTCAAAGCTGAGTCGATTGTGATACCAACAACATATTTTTTAAGAAATCTAATTGGATTTATGTTTTCACCAACCTAATTCAATTTTAACTGTTGGAGCCATATTGTACTTGGTTGAAAAATAAACGCAGTTTGACCAATTGACCTATAACAAACAATAGCATAAAAAGTAAAAATATGAAGGATCAAGTCACATAGTTGTAAAGAATTCAAAATTTTACACATCAGTCAGGTCTGTTAGTGATCTGTCAGACAATGACAATGGAATCGCACGATACACAAAAGCAGTAGAAAAAAATAAATAAAGTTATTTAAGTAGGAAACGATTTCAAAAACAAATCGCAATACATGATCAAAGTGGCGATAATTTGTCGACACGGGCAAAATTAATGATTTCTAAATTGTTTGAAATTGGTTTAGCTCCATTTTGTATTCTGTTTCACAAATTGTTTTGATTAGCAACTTCAGTTACATACACAATCGCTTCGATATGACCTCAGAAAAAAGAGTCTATTGGATTAAGATCGGGAGATCTGGGAGGCCACGCAACTGAACCAAATCTACCGAAATATTGACAACCAAATTCTCGATTTAAAAAATTAATAACATTGTGCTGACAGTAAGAAGGTGCCCTATCTTGCATGTACCATACGTTATTTCTTGTTTGTAATGGCATTTCATCCAAAAAATTATCACTTATCTCATTTTCTAATAACTCCAGATAATTACTGCCGTTCAATCTGTTTCGCAGAACCAATAGACCTACCAGGCGACTACTAAAAATTGTGCCAAAAATTTGTAGATCCTGACTTTTGACAATTGGTATTGATGACAATAAATATTAAGTACTATGATTAAAAAAAGTCATAAAATTTTGTCTAATTTACTTTTTTACTTTAATTATAACAATTTTCTTATCATAATTATATGAAGGTATGTAAATGCATAGGTGTAGGTACATATATAAAGAGGTCTTGTTGGTAAGCAAAACTATTACTTTTTGGTTACCCACAAGAAACAGCCATGTTAAAATATATTAAGGTAAGTGTTACCTATTTTTTTTTTTTTTTGACATATTTTGAAGAACATTTTTACCCAGTTTTTGGATAAAACTGTCTAATTTTTTACTTTATGTGTTCATTTAAACTCTTGACTCTTATTAATTCTTTTGTTAACTTTTCTGTTATTTAAGGTAAAATATATAAAATGTAACTGAAAAGTTAAAGTAAAAAAAATTAACTTACTCCGAAGAGGTAGATTGGCATGTGTAACCTGTATAGGTAATTTTAGCAAACTGAAAATATATTCACATAATTGAAATCAAGTTATTAAATAACAAACTGATAGTTAGATTTTTGAGTTTGTTTCGATAAACCATAAAACTTTATTGGTCGAGTAAGAGCCAAGCTGTTGTGACAGGTTCAGGCAAAAAATCTTTTTTTCAACAGCCACTGTATATAACTTTGTGGAATACACTTGTCTGTCGAAAATACTTCTATAAAAATACTTGTCATAAAACTCATTTATCTACCTAAAATCTCTCAACAAATAACTTCCAGATTAGGTTCTAACAAATAGTGTGGTTTTGTGGTTACGTGTATTGCTCGTTTTTGCTAAGAAAAATTTAAGACTAAAACGACCTACACTTTATCGAAACGATTTCAAAAATCTAACTGTATATATTTTCTTATAATTAATTGTTTATTTTTTAACAGATTGCAACTCTCGCAGTTTTATTTGTCTCCATCAGCTTAATTATGGTGGCTCAACAAGAGAAACGCTCCAAGAGGTACTATTAGAAATTATAAATGGGGTGGTATAATTTTAATGGAAATATTATGTCTTGAAGATCTTCTGAAATAAATAAAATAAAGAAAAAAGTTGTTTTTATTAGCTTTTCTTATGTTGTTACGTCTTTACGAAAATAATTAAATATACAGGGTGTTCAACAAACGAGTGCACATAATTTAACCAAAGGTTAAGAAGTACAAGTTAATTGATACATTTTTTATTTTTTTCTAAATACACTTTAACTTGCTCGATTTTGATTTTGATGAAACTTGATATATTCTTTCTGTATTAGATAACCACCTTACAGTGTAAATTGTAGAATTGTAGGATATTCTAAAAAGGGGTGCAAGAGCTACTTTTTCACAATTTGCTTCATAACTTTGTAGCACAAATTAGTTTAACGTTGGCGTTACCACAGTTTGAAAGCCCATTCAATTTAGAAATTTTTTTGTCTTTTACAAATTTTTCGTAAATTGCACCGTGCATCCTGTTACTCAAAAACCCAATAAAGCCCTTTCTGTCCCCTCTTAAACTGATTAATAATACTACAAGTTACACTGTATGGTGGTTCAAGTACAAAATCTAATACAGAAAGCGTATAACCAGTTTCATCAAAATCAAGCAAGTACTTTATTGCATAAAAAAAATAAAGTGTATTTTTGGGGCGATTTTTAGGGGCAAATAATTCTGTAAATAAATTAAAAAAATATATATTTGTCAATAAATTATTACTTCTTAATTTTGTTTAAATTATGTGCACTTGTTCGTGAGACATCCTGTATACTGAGTGACATTAAAAGTATCAGACTGAGTAAATTTAAAGCTAAAGTATAAAATGGCTGTAAATGATTGAAACTGTTGGCAAACCTGCATAAGCTCATGTGATATTTCTGTGTTAAAAAAAATTTCAAACACATTTCAAAAAAAGCTGCCAACAAAGTCAAGTTACAGAATAGGCCTCAATACCTGTGAAATTGTTGTACAGTGAGTAATACCATTTTTTAAGTAACAGTGAATTTGATTGGTTAATGTTTCACATTCTGCTTACCTGTCACATTGACAATTAGTAAATCAAATTTTATGATCTTAATCATGAATCCAAGATAAAGGCGCAACTTTTTAAATGCGACGTTAAAATAAGCGGTACTGAGGTGTAAACAAGAACTTATTAACTTGAAACCAGATATCTCCGAACAAGAACTGCTGAATCGGCTTTGCAGAACATTTACTGTGGTATTCAAAAAAGTTTTCATTAATTATAAAATAATACTTCAGATTTCGAAAACCGTTATTTGCAACATATATCACAATAAAAAAATGCAAGACGTTCAGACCAGTAGAAAAAAATTAAGGAAAATGATTTAATAATTTTTATTTAAAATAAAAAATCGGGGCTCAAATTTTTCAAAATTTAAATTCGGTAGAACATTTTGGAATAAATGAATTGTTATCTTTTGCAAAAACGGAACTAGAATTTACTGGTTTGAAGAGTTTATTATGGGCAATAGTTCGAAACATAGGTTTTACTATCGAAAACGATAACAATCAAAAAATTTTGATTGCAACCATGAACAGCTAAAATAAAATTTTTGAGGCTCTACAAACCATCTACGAAAAGAGCTCTGATCTTCGAAAGTGGGTAAAGGAAGATAACAAAAAAATGAGAAATGTAAAAGTAAAAAGTGAAGGAGATTGTTTTACTGTCCTCCATGCTGGTTATATAAGTGGCTTTTTAAAAAATTGCGATTTACTTTTTTATAGTAAGATCAGTGATAAAGGTTATTACGAAACCGTGAACTCTAAAATACTCTACTAAAAATCATTCTCCGCTTTTACCTCACTAGTGCCGACGAATAACACAGGAATTTTTCTCGTTTAAAAAACTTTAAAAAAAAAGTGACAAATGGTAACTTTGCCATGTTATATTGGTAACATAAAATGTCAGTGACATTGTCGTAAATCTTTGTGAACAGTTAAAGCAGTAATAATAATATTTGAATTTAAAACTAGATTTACTTCACCACCGAGCTGTACTGGACAGTTATTGCTAAAAGGTAAAAAAATATCATTAGTACACATAACCTAAACTCTGACATAGAAAAAATGCTAAAAAGCAGGTTGGTACATAAAGGTTTTGAGCAGTATAGTTTTTTAAGAAATTTTGACAATGACAATTGATTATAAACAGAAACTTTATGTACACTTTTTACCACTGGAAATGACACAGTCAAGCTGACTACTCTTGTTTCATTATTGATAATATTACAATGGAATGTAGATTACTCATTATTTTAAACAAAACGGTTGACAAATCAATTAAGAGTCAATATGAACACTCACAATAATAAATAGTTTACTCAAAAATTTGCCAAAATTTAATACTAATAGTTTTTTATTAATTACTTTATTTTATATGTCGAATTTGCTTTAAGAACTGACAAATAATCAAAAAAATAAATTTTGAAAATAATATTTTGCTGTAAATCTGACCATACGGTCATGTGTAATTAACGGCTTAAGTATAATATTTTTAAATCATAAAGTAGTTAGTTAACTTAAAGATACCAATTGTGTAGATACCTATCTAAGTTAATGGCGTTTTTGAAATTCATTATAAACTAAATATAATAATCATTAATTTATGTTTTTGCAAATATTTTATCATTAGTACTATTTGTATTCCCCGATTATGTTGCTTCTCTATGTTTTTTACGAGGTTGCTTCCAATATACAGAGTATGCCACAAAAAGTGCAAATATTTTAACCCTAAATTGAGAAATGAAAATAAATTAACGTATGTATTATATGGTCGAATTTTTAAGAAAGTGATTCTGATTTTGTCTTGCATATACAGCCATTCTGTAGATATAGATACCCGTTCATATGAGTTAGGGTTGCCAACTTTTCGATAAAAATTTCGAGATAAAAGACATTGTCAAAGGAGTATCTATGATTGTTTTTTAGGAAATAGAGGGAGAAGTCCAGAAAGATTAAGTTTGCATTTTTTACCATTTATAATAGTTTTGAGAATTTTTCTCTTAGGTAGGCTCTTGAACTTCTTTTTTAAGCAATTATTTAGAAGCCGAAGGCAATACTTTTTACAAAAACAAATGATCCTAGAAGGTTTAGTATAAACAAATATAAAATGTTATTTTTGGTTCATAAATTCTATTAAAAATTATAGAATATTTTTGAAAGACGGAAACGAGAATTATTTTAATATGCCTCTTCTAATCTCAGGCTTTTTTTAATATCTTACTTGAGACACTATCAATTTTTATATGAAAATAAAAAATATATTAAAATATAAAGTGTCTCAAAATTCTGTTTCCTGTTCGGTATTTCCGTTTTTTTTTGTTTATAAAAAAATTTCTTTTATGTTTTAGGGTTTCTAAGAGCTAACAAGCCCTGAAACTTTAGTAGTAATGTAACAAAAACAAAAATAAATTTCTTAAAAAAAAGTGCCATAGATAAGACTATTGCAAAATGTCCTGTCTATACTCCGACTTTTTTATACTTCCCACTCGAAGGACCATACAGTTTTAAACACACTTTGTGAGCCGAAGAACAACTTATATAAAAAATATTTATGCAATGTTTATAAAAAAGAAAAACTAAACGCTCGCAAGAAATTGCCTTTTTTATACTAACAATAAAACGTTTTATTTTTTTTTCATCTCGTTCTAAAGACCATAAAATATATCCACTTAAAGCTAAAGGCGACAATTATTACAAAAATAAATATTTACTACAATTTTTATAAAAATGAGTAAAAGATTTTTATGTGTTTAAAGCGAAAATTATTGTGATTGCTTCGTACCTACCAAGACTTATCTCAGTATCCGGCTTGAAGGATTATTCCTTTATTAATTTAGAATTTTTGTGGTTTTTTAGTATTCTTAACTTTTTTCTTTAGTAGTCGTTTTTCTTATTTTTTTTTTTTTTCAAATATTATTTTTAAAATTTGCCTTAAATTTTGTTTTTCCATGATTCTAAATTGACGCTTTTAACTTCTTAAATCCTCTTTTATCGTTTATTCCAGTTGTATTTATATCTTCTTCTCTTGCAATCGTTGGTTTTGAGAGTTTTAATTTTTTTAAACGGCCTACAATCTACAGTTTTTTTAGAATTGTCCAAATTACGTTTTTAAAAGTTGTCTTTGTTTACAAATATTTATATTAATTTTTTGAGAGTTTTTTTGTCATTAGGTTACCCTTTCTACAAATTTTTATAGAAATTATTTTTGCAAATATTTTGACACAAATTCAAGCTTATAAAACGACGACAAAACAAGAGTTTTGTAAAAAAATTAGTACCCACGAGTGACTTAAGAAACAAATCTCTAATATTATTTTTTATAAGTTGCACGTTCAGCTTTTTTAATTTATTTTCGGAAAAAAATAAAATTTTGAGTTTTATAATATGCTGCCTTAGCAATGGATGCCACAATAGTTAATACTGCACCCAATAAGTTTTATTCTAGTTTTTTAAATTCACAAGTTATAAAAATACGTTCAAAATCTCTTTTTTATATCTGAAAGTATTTTTTTTTTAATTATTTTTTTTATTTATTTACTTTTAGTTAATATAATTACCTATTTATCTTAAAAACTGATTTTGGCCTGTTTAACTTTATATTATTTTCGCTTTGTTTTATAAACAGTACCTCTGAAATTAGTAATTTAGTTGTTAACCGATATTTTACGGTCTGCGTGTTACTATATAAACACTCATCTTCACAACTTCTTTGTGAATATAAGGCTCTAAAGAGTGACTATACAGACAAAAACCACTAGAATAACGCAAATCACAACAAAATGTTCTAAATAAAATTGAAAATTTTAGGAAAAGAATTTTACCATAAAAGTTTGTTATAGAGGCTTTTACAGCTAAAGAGATTCTGAAACAAAATGTATGTATTATGAAAATATAGCATAACCATTAATTTTTTTTATTACCATTAATATGTAATTACAAATTTTATCATGCAGCACTTTACTTTTTCTACACAAAGACAAAAATTTTAAATAGTTATTAACGTTATAAAACCGATATGAAATAAATAAAGGACGTTGATAAATGTTATAAAATTGAGGCGGTAGCCGAGTTTGTTATTTGCATATCGGCTATATGGCGTTCATTACTCTTCATAATAACGTAAACCACAATCTCTAAGGTACAACTTGTTAAGAACCCAAAAAACGTTAATTCAAAAATCTTTTAATTTTACTATGGCTCCAAAAAAAAAAACATCTAAATCTCATCACAGCATAAAAATCAAGACGGCAACACCGTGTAATAATTTTTCTAGAAACGAATATGTCACAATGTGTTCTTCACAAAAAAAATGATCTTCATGAAACGGTAATTTCTTGCGTCCTCCTCCATTTCTAGAAGTTGCCAGTTCTTCACCCAGTTCTGTATGTTTTAAAATATTGAAAGCCGTTGTTCGTGATACCTATTATATAATAATTGACAAAATAAAGGTTGTCGTATAAGGTAATCTCAGATGGTTTTATACTGCAGTATTATTATCAAATGCTTTAAAAATTAACAGAAAAAAGCGTTGAAGATAAAGCGAGTGTCATAAGTTTTCTCATTACTTTGACCGAAAGCGAGATTTGAAAAATTATACTTACAGTAAAATGTACAATCGTTAAGATTACGCTATATTTTTGTTGCAAATAAAACTGATTTTACCGAAAAAATATTTTCCAGTTTCTCTTGACGCTGACGCTCACTTAAATTTGGTGCTAATGCTTTTAACTCGTCGTGGCATTTAACAAGAGCTTTTTTCAATTTCGAATTTAACAAGTTTCTTTGTTTTTGTGGCATTTTGATGCTTCAGACAAGAAAAACTTTAAAAAAATTCAAATATTAATATAAAATCCAAAAAATTGAGAAACTTTAAAACTGACGCGATTGTGCTACCAACAAAATATTTTTTAAGAAATCTAGTAGAATTTACGTTTTCACCAGCATAATTTAACAGGTAGAATTTTTTAATTTTTGGAGCCATTATGTTGTACTTGGTTTGAAAATAAGCGCAGTTTAAATTTGATCAATAATAAACAATAACATAAAAAGTAAAAATGTGAAGAATCAAGTCACATAGTTGAAAAGAATTCAAAATTTTACACATCAATCAGCTCTATCAGTGATCCCTCAGACAATAATGACAGTGGCTTCGCCCGATACACAAAAGCAGTAGACCAAAAAAATTAATTAAAGCTATTTAAGTATAAAACGATTTTAAAAAACAAATCGCAATACATGATCAAAGCACATTCTTAGAATATAAATTTTTATATTCATTTATATTCGTTTATATTTTAAGTATATGGATCAAAGCGGCGACCATTTGCTTGTAAACAAGCTCGAGTCCGTCGTCGTAGAGGGTCACGGCCGGAAATAAAATATTCTAAATTGTCTGAAATTTGTTTAACTCAATTTTGTATCCACAAATCATTTTGATTAGCAACTTCAATTTAGATTAGCAACTGGACCAAATCGACTGTCTATTGACAACAAAATTCTCGATTTAAAAAATTAATAACATTGTGCTGACAGTGAGAAGTTGTTCTATCTTGCATGTAGGTACCATACGTTATTTCTTGTTTGTAATGGCATTTCACCCAAAAAATTATCAGTAATCTCATTTTTTAAAAACTCCAGATAATTACTGCCTGTTTTGCAGGACCAATAGACTCACCAGGTGATTACTAAAAATTGTGCCAAAAATTTATAGATCCCCTGACTTTTGACAATTGGTATTGATGACAATAAATATTAAGTACTATGATTAAAAAAAGTCATAAAATTTTGTCTAATTTACTTTTTTACTTTAATTATAACAATTTTCTTATCATAATTATATGAAGGTATGTAAATGCATAAGTGTAAGTACATATATAAAGAGGTCTTGTTGGTAAGGAAAACTATTACTTTTTGGTTACCCACAAGAAACAGCCATGTTAAAATATATTAAGGTAAGTGTTACCTATTTTTTTTTTTTTTTTTGACATATTTTGAAGAACATTTTTACCCAGTTTTTGGAGAAAACTGTTTTTTTTACTTTAAGTGCTTATATAAATTCTTGATTTTTATTAATTTTTTTGTTAACTTTTCTGTACATTTAAGGTAAAATATTTAAAAAGTAACTGAAAAGTTAAAGTAAAAAAAATTAACTTACTACGAAGAGGTAGATTGGCATGTGTAACCTGTATAGGTAATTTTAGCAAACTGAAAACTTACAAAAAAAAATTTTGTAACTTTACTGCTTACTCAGTCACAATTTGTTAATCACGGTGTGTGTTATAAGTTTTTTTAAACAATTCTTGATTGTGTCATTTACCTGTTGACAAGAATAAACTGAATCGGAGCATGCTCTGGTCTGTTATTTATTTATAGTTGTGTTCGATCAAGCAAGGTGCACACAGCCTATCTTTGTTGAATTTACTCTTAGTGTACATAATTTTATCAAATGTTCACATAATTGATACCAAGTTACTAAATAACAAACTTATAGTTAGATTTTTGAATTTGTTCTAATAGACCATAAAACTTTATTGGCCGGGTAAAGGCCAGGTTAAATTAACAAGCAAAAAATCTTTTTTTTTTAATAGCCATATCTTTGTTTAACACACTTATTTATCGGAAATAGTTTTATAAAAATGCTCGTCATCTATCTCCCCTAAAGTCTCTCAACAAAAGACACCCCAAGCCAGGTTCCTACTAATAGTGTAGTTTGATGGTTATTGCCCGTCTTTAAGAAAAATTTATGACTAAAGCGACTCACAATTTATCGGAACGATTTCAAAAATCCAACTGTATATATTTTTTTATAATAACTAGTTTATTTTTTGACAGATTGCAACCGTCGCAGTTCTATTTGTCTCCGTCAGCTTAATTATGGTGGTTCAAGAAAGGGGACCCCGCATGTATTTTAAATAAAAATTATAATTGTGGCCTTATAGTTAATACTATAGCTATGTGTCTTGAAGATCTTCTAAATTAAAAAAAAATTAATAAAAAAGCTTTCTTTACGTTCTTTACGTGTAGATACCTATCTAAGTTAATGACGTTTTTTAAATTCATTATAAGCTGATCATAATAATCATTAATTTATGTTTGCAAATATTTTATCGTTATTGCTATTTATATTCTGTAATTATGTTTCTTCATTGTGTTTTATTAGAAGTTTGCTTCCTACATGCAGAATATTCCACAAAAAAATGCAAATATTATAACCCTAAATTGAGAATTGAAAATAAATCGATACGTACTTTTTTTTAATTTTTTTATTCATAAAAAGGCGTTTATATTTTTATCTATAAAAGTACACCATTTTTAACGAAATTTGGTGTACGTTTATGACTTTATACCTTATCATTTAACAAAGTAAATTGTATAGTTTTACATTTTGCCCGTTTACTCCAAAACGGTGCATTTTACGAAAAAATTGCAAGAAGCAAAAATTTTCTAAATTGAACAAGCTTTTAAACTGTAATAATGATAAAACTAAACTAATTTGTTCTCAAAGGTTATAAAGCAATTAGTGACAAGAAAACCTATTCAGCCTTCTTCATTAAACGTATAATAAAATATAAATAATATACAGGGTGTTTCACAAGTGATAATGGGCCTGCAAAACTAAAAATGCAACCAGCAATACAATTCCAAAGTCAACGTAGTTATTTTTGTTTTGTTTACAAATATATTAAATAAAAAATCATTTAACCTTTTGGTTAACTGAAGGCAAAACTAATGCCACTTGCATGTGAAATCATTCTTTGACTTACATGTAAACAGAATCAGTAACTGTTCTTACTTTTGGCTTTTTTTTTGGTCATTTTTTTTTTAAGGTAGTTTCAAGTCGTCGAATATGGTGTCAGCATAAGTTCTTCTCTACCCGGAAAACGTTGTCTGTACAAACCTATCGCGGTAGAGGCATTTTTTTCCATATATCATCATCATATCAATTTTTTCATCGATGGAATACTTTTTTTTAATCTGTGACAGACTTGACAAATAAAATTTGAAATCAATAATAATCTACGTTAACTCTGGATTTGTATTGCTGGTTGTATTTTCAGCTTCGCCGGCTCATTATTACTCGTGAAACAGTCTGAATATCTAGTTTTATTTATTTTAATTCACGCAAATAAATTCGTTAAACGCCCTTTATTAATAATAACTCCATAACATTGTTTCTATAAAAATATATTTTGTTCAAAGACATTATTTCAAAATGTGCAGCTTTATGTCATTGCAGCAAAACTGTGCAGCTTTATGTCATTGCAACAAAATGAAATATAACACAATTAAATTGTGCATAAAAACAAAAAGTGCCTAAATAATGTTTTCGTTTTAAGTCTTTATTGCTTTGATAAAAATCGCAATATGAATTTTTAAAATTTTGTATAATTAATTAGTAATCAATCAAACATAGTGCCAATAATTTTTATAACGCAAAAACAAATACGACATGGGCTTTTTTCCAAAATTTTGTTTTCGAAAACGAGCTAAAATATTTCTTACTCGTTTTTTGCTAAACCTCCTAGTTTTTGAGATAACTCATCGTATATGAACATTCAACTTGTATCAGCAACAGATTGTGTACAAATATGTATGTGCCCAGTGGGTCGTTAGCAACCCTTTCAGATTTGTTAATCTATTGTACAAAAAAAGACAGTTATTTATAAATTATGTATCAAATATTTTTTTAAATATTTGTAATAAGATTTCCGAAATTTTGTAACAAAAATTTTTAAAAATAGTATATAATGGCCTAGTAAATAAATTTAAAATTGTAAGAATAATAGGTATTTTATTAAATCTTTTATTAACCTCTTTAAATGGTTTTTTGGCTAGACATTTACTAAAGAGATTTGCTTCAACTAATCTTCTTTGAACTGTTCTTGAACTAACTTCCAGTTCAAAAACTTTAGCAATTATTCTTGGTCCTGACAACCACGCATTTTTTTAGAAATTTTTTTAATTCTCCTGTTTATACAATATGTTAATATGTAGTTCTATATATATATGTATTAGTATTCTATAATATGTATTCTAGGTGTTTTTCATTTTGGCATGTCTTCTACATGTCCTTTTTTATGGTACCGTGAAATTGTTTTGGACATACTATATTTGGGCAAGTCAAACTGCCTGGAAATTGCAGACATACTCTTTCCTTCTAAAAAAGCTTTTACTACCATTTTTCTTAATTCTATGCATATTGGTTTACCTTTTACCATTTTTATTCCTTAAAAAAAGATGTAGATAAGCTAAATTAACTCAAAAATATTTTTTTATAAGTTAAGTTTTATAAGTTCAAAATCCTTTTCTTTATATGTATATAAACACAAAAAGTTGCTTTACTTTTGTCGCGCTAATAATAATTATAATTGTTAATATAAAACAATAAATGTACTTGCGTTACTGATATTTGAAAATAATTTTATTTTGCTTGTGATAACAGCTTACCATGATTTTGAAACTGATTGGTTTTTATGTTACGCGATTATCATTTAACTTTTAGTTTCTTATTAGATATTTGACTTTATCGTGAAAGTTGCTTTACGTTTGTCCGATAGTGTATAGATTCTTATCACTTGTATATTTTAAATAATAAAAGTGAATAGTTCTAAGTCTTAAGAAGCGCAATTTATTAGAAAAGGATGGTAAAGAGGAATCCGAATTAAATGAATAGTGGGTTGCAAGCAATGATGGGTTAAGAAAAACTCTCCACTGTTCTAAACTAATTCTTATGTGTTTTACCATAAATGTACACAAAAGTTGACGAAGTATTTAACAGATATCAACTAAACACCTACAATAAGAAAGAGAGCAGCTGTAACAAAACTTTTTTGAAATTATTGTTAGAAGAGATCCAAAACCGGTCTACAAATTAATAATATAAAAAAACAAAAGTATGGTATTATTAAAACATTATTATTTGTAATTTTGTTTATAAATTTGGAATTGTAATTGGTCATAGAATATTAATATTGTAAATTAACCAAACCTTTGTACCTCACAATTATTAACATCGCCAAATTAAAACAACGCAATATTTAAGGTAACGAATAATAAACAAATATTAATTATAATTCTACTTCTTTTAGTTATATCCGGTTTCACAAAATTTTATGTTAAAAAGAGACAGGCAGAAAATACTCATAATTATCTAAAGGTTATTTTACGAAAGATATTCACGATTATGTTAGAATGTATTTTCCATATTGATTTTCCAAATGTAAATAAAAAAAAATAGAAGCACTCTTCAAGAAAAACTACAATTATAATTTTTCCTTATTCCTGACATTAAATATAACGTACTTATTAAAATTATAAATATTCCTAAGGTCATTAAAACCAGAATTTTATCCTTCCCGTCTTCCTTTACATTTAAATGCTGACACTAAATCAAATTCTGCTGTTTTACATTTCCTAGTTCATTCACTTTCTGCATCTTTCAATAAAACACTAAACACAGCAAAAAATTTAACCTTGAACTAGCTAATCCCAATAAAATTTCTTTGCTTCTAACCTGTTGTAACTGTTTCATGGTTTCTCCACTAGACATACTTCCAAGTGATGTAACTTATACAACTACCGCAAGAAGATTATGAAATGATTTTGGTGAAAATCTTTATAAGCCTACCATATGGGTATGTTTATAAATCGTGTGGTAATTCAAGGTATAAAGGCTATACTTTTTCAGATAAAAAATTGGCATTGGCCGTATTAAAATTTAATACTGACTTATGCTATACAAGCTATACCTACAAACAATTTTTATATTTGTTATTACTTATTTCAGCAAGAATATTATTTGATCTTTGACCCTCTGTTTTAGTCTTCGTATTGTAATTAGAAACATTGTAAAACCTTGACAAGTGTTGGTGTATAAATACTAATAAACAATAATTATTTTATAGAACTCTTCTTAACCGAATTGTTAAAATTTGAAATATCCCACACAGGTGTTCAGTAAGTAATTATTATAATTTTACTAAAATTGAGAAATCTCTTTATTCTTTGTCGCATATTGATACAAATTTTCATATGACTCAGTTTGAAGTAAAAGTCTAATTGCATTTAATTATGCGTAACAAATATTTTTTTTTAGTGAATTACAAAGGATTAGCCTTGC
This sequence comes from Tribolium confusum, assembly GCA_029207805.1. Lineage (NCBI taxonomy): Eukaryota > Metazoa > Arthropoda > Insecta > Coleoptera > Tenebrionidae > Tribolium > Tribolium confusum. The sequence continues at coordinate 20,669,983 of JALGAY010000009.1, read as the reverse complement.
ACTAGGTGAGTTGTATCGTCGATTGTTACACTTTAAATATTTGTAAAAGTTCAAAGTAAAAGTTAAATATCGTGATTAATCAAGATTTTCTCGAGGCAATGCCGCCTCAATAACAATTTCTGTTACAGGTTACAGACTTGTACACACGACGTCGTAATAGTTGACACACATTTGTATTTATTGTATTTGGTTATAAACGATGTCCAGTTTGTTTTTTGCCATGTTTGTTTGTTTGTTTGCACAAATGGATAATTATTATTTAGTTTAAGAAATTCTGTTTTATTTAGGAACAAAGAACCAAATAAGTAAATGAAATACCTACAATAGGCTATTAAATACAGGATGTCTTTAAAAAAACTACAAATTTGGCAAGTGATTACTCTTGTTGAAAAGATGCTAAAAAACCAAATTTGCGTTATACAAAAAAAATTGTTTTTTATGAGTTATGACTTATTATAGCAATTTTTTTGATAACAAGGTGTCGTCGTTGAAATATTTGCAGAAAGTATTCCAGGATATACACTGTTTTTGAGAAATAACTTCTAAATCTTATATTTTAGAAGCTATAAACATTATTGTATAACGCAAATTTGCTTTTTTAGCATTCTTTCAACAAGGGCTATCACCTGTTAAAACCTCAATATAGTAAAGTTCCATACTTTAATAACACTCTGTATAACAGAACTTTTATGTTATAGATTACATTTTTTTTTTACAGGCAGAAGTTTTATACAGTACAATTTCTCTAGTCTGGACAGATCGAAAACAGGGTGTCCGAATAAAAGAGTTTTCCGGATTAGCGAATATTTTTAAATCAAATTTATAGCTCAAAATTAAGAAGTACTGTATATTTTTATGAAGAAACAAAAATTCATTCAGAAACTAACATAAGCGTATTTTTCTAGTTCTCTTAAAGAATTAATTAATTTTTTATTGTGTAACATTTTGCAAATATTTTTTCTAAGCGTTTTTTTTTAATTCTTTTTATCAACAGTATATCTGATAAGAATAGCTAATTTTCTTCGGTCCAATTTATACATACTACAAATGCTTCAATCGCGGCACAGTGTTTATCCTAGACGACTCTCACTCTCTTCATCATCATGTTTGTCTTCTTCTCCCTGTTGTCGTTTTTTTTCTATAGCTCTAGTAATTATTTGTTCATCAGTTGCGTCACCAATTGCTCAAATTCTAATTTCTTCGTCTGTAATTTGAGTAATTGGAACTACGACGAGAAGTGTGTCTTTAATTTAGTTTAAATCTTTGTCAGTATTAGCTCTAAGCCTTCTTTATAGTTCCACAAACAAAAGAAATTTTTCCTCATCGTCATCATCATCCCTTGATAGCCATAAGGCAAATCAACTGCTCTGAATGTTCTTTTCTGTTCTAGATTGCAATGCTTAATTCAAAAATATAACAGCGTCTTTCAGATTGAATTTTTTCAATACCTTCAGTATATTATCATCATCTTGATCAATTATAAAGTTTAGTATATTTTTTCTATAAACTGATCCATTGTCAGCAATATAGCCGTGAACTTAGGAAGACAAAACATTTCACTCACTTGTCTAATGTTTGATTTTTCATCAAAAACCTCTAATATACCCTTATCAACTAATGTAATTGTTTCAATTTGCAGAATAAAGAGTTCCGAGAATTCTTTGTGAGATGATAGATAAAAAAAAATTCTGAATTACAAAATAAAACACGTGTGTAGAAAACGATTCTGCAAATTTTGTTCGAACTATAGAGGCAAAAAATTTAAATTGTCTGAAACGTGAAAGGCTCCGAACTTTTGGAGTGTCCGATCTAGAATGTGTCCTAATTATAGAAGTCGTACTGTAATATTTTTAAACAAACAGTTATAAATTTTAAAACTGAGTTTGAAACTGTCTGTGATGTCTTATAATAATACTTATTTATTATAAAATAACCAGTTTTCTAAATTGAGGTCTACAAGAAATAAAATAAAAAATCTTAAATAATTTAGTTTATTATTTTTTTATTTGGAGATTTTTGTTTAACTTAGATGTTTTGAACTTGTGCACATAAAATAAAAAATATGTTTTATAAAGAAGATTTTGAAATACGTGTTTGGGTTTGTAAATCAAGCAGCGAAGTGTGACTGATCCTGATCACTGATTATATATTTTTTCGATTTTTATCAGTCAGCGAGTTTCCAATTTTTTTAAGCTATATAGATTTTTTTTGAAACGTCTTCAAAGAAACGTTATTTTGGCTATTACTCCTTCATTAGGTATAAATCTTTTTCCACCGAAACATTTTTTTAATTTCGGAAACAACAAGAAATCACTTGGAGTCAGATCAGGTGAATAGGGCGAATAAAGCAGCAATTTGTAACCCAATTCGTTTTATTTAGAAGTGGCAACTTCGCACGAATGAGAGGACGCATGATCCTGATGGAACAGGACTTTTTCTTGTACAGATTTGGGTTTTTTTAATCCGGTGTCAAAACGTGTAAGACAGCATAATATTGGCTACAGATAGCGAATATAAATTATTTTTTACGTCCTTGAAATTCCAAAAAAATATAGGCATAACTTTATTAGCCGATATAACAGTTTTTGCTTTTTTGAGAGCACGCTCATAGAAAAAGGTCCATTCTTTTGACTCTATTTTGGTCTTTGGAGGATAATGATGTATTCAGATTTTATCTACAGTGATAAAACGACCTAAAAAATTTTTTAAATTGAATCATAGCCAAACGATTATTTAAAGCTGTAACGCAAGCGCTCATTGATCAGCATTAAGCACACGTGGCACCCATCTCGCGTATAGCTGTTTCATATTTAAATATTCATGGAAAAAATGGAAAACGTATTCACTTAAGATGTTCACTTTCTTAGCTATCTTGCGCATTTTAAAGCGTAGATCGTTATTTACAAGAACAGAGAATTTATTAGTGATTTAGGGAGTCGTTACAGCAGATAAGGCTCTGCGCGCTCAGCATCTTCCGTGCTCATATGACCAATTTTGCAATGAGAAAACCGTTTATAAATTATATCATAAGACGGAGCAGATTTACCATAATAATTGAACAAGTTTTCATCAGTTTAAGAAAAATAATGCTTACTTAACATTTAAATTGAAATATCCCACTTCAAATTTAAATTTCCCGGGTTGCCATCAGTGTATTTGAGGTCGGTAGGTTGGCAGCATCGTTAGAGGGAAGCTGGAGAAGCGAGATGGATGACACCAGGAGTCGATAGACGAACGGAGTATCGTGTGCATGTTGTTTTTGTGGCAGGTGCATTTCTTTAGTTTTTTTCAGAGTTTTCACCTACTATTAGCAACCAGGTATTGTAAAATCAGTTTAGAACTTATCTCTGTAACATTTAAATGTGGATGGTTTGCGAAAAAACAGATTTTTAAAGATAATTCAAATTTTGTCTACCATGTGGTTCCCAGACATTGAATCAGCGGAATATTTTCAGGGTCAAAAACCATTTCAATGTGTTTTATTCGTATTTTAACATTCTGTAATGTGAATTTTTATTTGATTCTGGTATTTCTGATTATTCAAAAGGGGGGTTTCCAAATTATTTTATGTGGGGGCGTCGGTTACTTAGATATTCGTGGAAATTTCCGCCATGTTTTTCGTCATTTAAGAATTTAATTTAACGGTCGCGTTGTTATTAATTTTATATTTATTCATTTATTTTGTGTGTTACTGCGGCGTCTCAATCATTTCAAAAGTAGTCGATCGAGGTGGAGGAGAGGTACTTCTGATGGATGTACAAGTAGAAGACTATAAAACTCCATCAATTGGTAGCTTTCCACTATTGCGTTTCTTAGTGAATGCTTGGGAGGCCGAGGATCTGGATGGGGACGTTAAGTAGTAGACTATTGGAACTCTCCTCATGCTTAACCTGCCTTGGACTAAGTATTCTCGCTACAACCAGTCATTTTTTTATTTGTTGTTTTTTATGTAGGTTTCGGATTCGAATAGGTGTCTAAAACAATGAGTACTTGGTGGCCGATCCTCTCACATTTATTTCATGTCATTGGGTTTTATTCGTATTTGGTTATATTGAATTAAATGATAAGCAAAAGATTCTCTCCACATTTAAATGTTTTTTTATGCAAACTAAAATTATTGTAGGCTATTTAAATTGTTATAACTTAATTTGTCAACATGAAGTTCGAAAAGATACACGGGCATCGTTTATGGACATGGTTTAGGAAGGTTTTATCCGGCCCGTCTTGCAGTAAACTTTTTCCAAATTTTATAATTTATTATCATGATTTGCTATTGTGTTAATTTTCTTTGTTTATTTTTGAATTTAGCATTATTTCAAAAATTTTGTGTTTTGTTTTTTTGCAATTGTTCTTTTATTTTGTTTAGTGATTTATTTGTGTTGTTTACGATTGATCATTTTAGTAAGTTTAACATTTTATAAGCCATTTACTGCAAGAAACACTAATAAATGCCTCCTTCCAAATGGTAGTTTTATTGTACTCTCCCAACTGAACCCTCATACAGTCACATCTCAAAGAACTTTGCCGCCATTTTATTAAACACAACGTAGAGGTCCTTTCCACTAGACGACGATCACGACTTTTGGCCACTTTTATTTAAATTTGAATTTAGCGCGCAAATTTGGGTTTATGGCGGTAAGTATGGCCTAGTTTGGGTCATTACAAAAAAATTTTTCTCCAATGTTTCACAACAACAAAAACACTTAAAAAAAAAATTGTAAGAAGCGAACTATTTAACAGATTTGTACGGAATTTTAAAAGCAGTCTTCTAAAGCATAATAAAAATCAAAAAAGTTGCTACTAGTAGTCAAAAAGTTAGTCTTTCGTCAAACCATCCTCGTACACTTTTGATGACTGAAAACGAGACGGTTGGACTGACTACGCTTGTGTCATTATCAATAATATCACAATGGAATATAGATTACTTAGTGTTTTAAAGAAAATAAATTTGACCCATTTTGTTAAATTCTTGAAACCACAAAAAATGCAGATGGTACTTTAATATTCCAAAATAACGACAAGTGTGTTCGGTTTGGTTGTCTGATTTCAGTAATCTACAGGGTACCTAAGCCATAGTATACATTTCAAGATTTTTTGTGTGTGTTTACACAATTTTTAGTAAGTAATAAATTTAGGAATGACAAACCATAAATAATTAGACTGGTTTTGATAGTAAAAGTATCGATATCAACTGTTCAATTGAATAGTTTATCAAGTTAACTATGACTCATAAGAATACATGAAAGATTTGATGTATCAAAGTTAACTTGATGAACTTTTCAATTGAACACTTGTTACATGTAACCACTGAAGTGTAAAATAATACAAAATCAATTTTTGTTTTAATATGTTAAAAAAAAAGTGTAAATTGTAATCTATAATTAGTCTAATCTCTAATCAACAATTCCTAGACACTTTTCGTGGTCTCTTAATTGTATTTGATGTTTTAAACAATGTAACCAGTTATTCACTTCTATTAACCAAATTAGCAAAAAAATAAAAAATATTTGGCAAGAGGCATTGGACGTTGTTAGTACATGGCTGGACGTAATTTATGTGGTTAGGAATCTGACATTCCTAGTAACATTAAAAAAGTAATTTGTACAATTGTAACAATACTGTTATTTCAGCACTCGACTTCTATATTACATCAACGTGTTGAGTTTCGAAAGAAAATCTCTGAAAAACGCAAAATCGAGTAAATAATACAAACAAAATTTATTTGTATTTTTTTCGAAAAAACATTTTAAAAAAATAAGGAACTGAAAGACTTTCCTTGGATTTGATATATGGTGGGTTTTAAACAAAGCCTTGTAAATTAATAAATTCTTATTACTCTATTTTTTAAATTATTTTACAACTCAATATTGTCAATATTCTTAAATAAATGCACATACTTTATCAATAGTAGTGTTTATTGTTTGTATAAACAAAGTTTTTTTTAACAGCTATACAGCCGGTGCAGTTTTATTGCGTTCACTTCCTTGTGTAAGTTCACGATAATTGGCCAGTTTAAGTCGTTTTTTAAACGAGAGCAAACGGTTTTAGTGAGAAATCTGTCACAATTGACAGATGTACAAATATAGGTTAGAATTTTGTCGCTTTTAAAAATGTGTTGACTATTTTCCTAAATTAAATTTGTGAAGTTATGAATTTTTAATATTAAATTTAAAATTATTTTCACTGCCTTGTGCCACTAGATAAGCGCTTGATTGATCTCCTGTCAAAATTTGACAGTGAATTAGTACTGCCAACTAGTGCACTGAAAAAAACTAGACATAACTGCCAACCTAAGAATTTATCAAGTGGGCGCTATGAAAGTGCATTGACTTTACGTATACTTTATGCAATTTTTAAAAAATTCAAATCCTGTACCTTACAAAAATTTGTTTTTCAAGTTTTTTTTTATTATTTAATTATTTTATTTTGCAACCAGAATCTTTTTTATACGCTTACAAATCAGCGTGTTTTATGTACTTTTATAAAACTCAAGTTACTAAGCAACTCGAAGGGTTGACAGTAGGCTAGTGTATATACTTTTACCATATACCCTTATTAATTATACCCTTATATACTTTGACAGAAAAAATAAATTAGTTAAAATTTACTATAAAAGATCATTTACTGATTTCTCGTATTTAAAACAAAATTAATCTCTCTATTTTTCTGAATAAGTTTGGTAAATTCTGACTTGCCATCCTAGTTTTATTTAAAAAGTTTACGTTGGCACTACAACCGTCAAAAACGAGTGTTTCCATTGAATTATTTAACAACATTAAAATTATCAGGTTATTATCATTTTTATAATTTATATTGATGTAATTTTTATAAAAAAACAATCTAGGCTTTCCCTTTCATACAAAAAATGCAAATTGATTACTTTCATTTTAGTTTTCAAAATTTTACTAAAAACTTGTTTTCTGGAACTACATTCCCAGCATTACATTGGTCACATCCAATTCTGACGCAAATATACGAAATACACCCGGTATCTATTTAATGCTTATTATTATATATTATATTATCTAATTTGCTTATTATTCTTTAACAAACAACATTATGAAAGCGCAAAAACATTCCTTTACATTAATTTGACACTAATTTACATTTAAACACTATTTACAAAACCCCTAATTGAACCCACTATTTCGCAAATTTAATCCCTCTGTTTACTTTCGCTAATAATTTTTTAAATAAATGTTAATAAAAACCGATCATAATCGTAATAATTACACGAATTACAAATTACATCACAAATTAAAGTACAACGCAAAGACTACCTCAAGTAATTGCTTTGCTCTAATTGATTTACGTTTAAAATTCATTGTAACACTTCTTTTAATTACATCAACGCATTACTATTGTGTAAACTGTTTCTATTTTGACAGTGAAACTTGACCTTGAACATGTGCATAAATAAAACCAAATTCGCAAATATTTTAATATCCCAAGGACAATTTTTCAATAAAACAAAAATAATTTATTACAATTTTGCAATATTTTATAATTTTAAAATTTAAATTTCATCAAATTACCCTAGATGTCGCGACGTGTCAATTTAATTAATTAAACTAATTTGCATACAATGTCTACAAATTTCCCACTTGATCCTCTTACCTACTTTATTCTAATTAACCTAATTATTTTTTCGTTTTATTAAATTTATAATGACTATATTTGATGATGAAAGAGAATATTCACTAGCTATTATTAATTTCGAAATCAATAGTCTGGTGTGGTCTTGGGTAATTACCTGAAATATTGTGTGTTGGTAAATTTTTTTTAGTAAATTTTGTTATTATACGAGACAACCTTGCATCTTTATTGACTTCGATTATTATAATTTAATAAAACAATGTCAGATATTGGTGATTAAAAAAAATATTTTTAATGTAAACACGAGTGATTAAATTACTTTTTTTTAGTCAATCCTTAACCTAACTCAACCTGTATAATCTATATGTGATAGAGTTTGATAATTATAATTATGTCTAATTACTGTCAGTGTTTGCGTCTTTCTGTAATTAATTTCTCGTTTACGGTTTCATATTTAAAGCAATATTAGATAATTGTTTGTAGAAGGTTATTTTTTTAATGTTCTAAGTATGTTGCGGCTGATGCTCATTTAAAATATTTTTATTAAACATGTTTTACAAATACAATTTTAGGAAAATATTTATTGCAATATTTATTAATAGTTTATAAATAATTCGGTCTACGATATACAACAATATGGATTTTCTAAAAACATTTAAACAAGATTTTTAAGACGCAATTTAGAACACCATTTTTTATACGACTAGCCCAAAAATTTATTCAAAATAGTAAAAATCTGTTATAATCGATGTTGAAAGATAAAAAAATAAATAAAATATTTAAATAATAGAAAGGTATTCATCTTTACGTTGTGTATTATCTTATGTCTAATAAAATAAAAAAATACTATTTAGCTTTTTTTAATAAGCACAATTTGTCACAGATTTGTTCTGTAAAAAACACCTTTTTAACGCATAGGTACATAGGGGGTCAGCCAGGTCCCTTGACTCACCTATAGATTTTTGAGCACACAGGCACTTTTTAGTGTAAATTTTAATCAACAAATTAAATTTTGTAAAATATACTGTAAAATTTTTTATATTCTTAGTGAAAGACAGCGCGTGCTATGAAAACATTGTCAAATGAGTTGATTTGATTGAAAGATATGATCCTTTAACTTTTTACACAATACATATCGTCCTTCAGTCCTTTACACAATGTTTTAACTACAGAATTATACAAAGAACAAAAACCAAATTTTTTAATAAAATAAATCACATAAAACTCTAAGCTATAAGCACTAAATATTACTCAAAAATTTCTTTTCTGAAGTACTGCGTAATGTAGTAAATAATAAAAATTTTAATTTTAATAAAGTTTTAAAAAAATACCATTCAAATAAAGTTTTTTTTATAATAAACTTTACATTTGTGATAAAAAACTTAGCTTTATGTCTTGTTATACAATATTTAATTATATGTTCGATTAAGAAATAAAGCATACAATTTAAAGTTGCGGCTGGTTGTTCAAAGCCAAAACACAACCGTGTCTTTAAAGCTAGGCAAAATATTCTATTTTATTTCTGAAATGAACATATAAATTTTTTGTCGCGATCTTTTCAATTTAACATTTTTTTCTCTTTAGTATTGCCATTTGATATTTAACGTCAAATTTCTGTATAAACTATAAATACCTAACCAGCACTGTTAAATTTAATAATATTTTCCATAACTGTTTTTAAAATACGACTTATTTTCGACTCTAAACAGAACCAATTATTGGCATTAATGAGTTTTTATTTGTAGTGTTTTTTGTTTTCAATTAAAAAAAACAAAAATTAAGTTTTTTTGGCTTTTTATGATTCTCAAATAAGTCAAAACAAGCACTAAAATCTCTGCTTTACTGTTTATTGTGAGTATAAATTTGACACACAATGAATTTATACAGATCTAGTTTCATTTCTCATATTTATAAAAAAAATAATTGAAACGTCATTTTACCGCATTTAAATGTTTAAAAGAAGGATTATAGAATTAAAACACTTTCTAATAAAAAAAACAAAAAGTTCATAAAAAATATTACTTTAAATGTAAAATAGATTATGAAACGGTAAAAATATATAAATTCAAAAAACACCGACAATAGTGTATTATTATTTTCCTATTGTTACTAAAATAAATGGATCTTAATTTGCAAAATTAAACCTATTAAATTTATAGATTAAAATAGATTGGCTCTTTCCTGAAGGGTCAAATACCTGCCTGGTCATACAAGCTAGTTACGTCACTGAATGCGACAATCTGTCCTATTTTTTTCCTTTTTTTTGTTATTTATTTAGTTTATTAACATAGCTTAACAATTGATAATCTTTCTTAAAATTTTATTGCCAGATTTATTCAATCTTCTAAGATTGGATATACAGTAGTTTAGAACCCAAAATATTCATTATTGAAGCATATTTCATAGATGGTAAACTCTAAAGAGATCGTTAGTTCTATTAGACTGACGCTTGTAAACAAAAATTTCGTACCCAATTTCTAGGTTTCAACATCAGTGATGAAACTCTGACAAGAGACATATGCAGATTTTTCAATCGTTTTAGGACAACAAAAAGTGTTGATGACGTAAAAGACACAAAACAACTGATAAGGTAGTGCAAGATTTGCAAGCGGACATAAAACAAAGTTCGAGAAAAACTCTCTTAATGGGTTGTTTTTGCAGTTTGGTATGCTTTCCACTACCTATCAAAAAGTGAAGTAATTGAAAATCTACTCTGATATTATCGTGACGCGGATACGACACAGACCGTGTGCGACTTTTTTTGATTATTAACAACAAATTCTTCTTTTCAGACTGGCTAGCTTCTTAAACCCATAACTAGCATTAAACTATTAATGTAGAAAATTGTATTTAATAATGTTATCAAAATACTTTATATCCCTGCTGCAAAAGTTTGTTGTTGCTAATTTTCACAAATTAAAATTTACAATAATATCCTGTAAGCAAAGTCTTAAATATAAACAATTTTGCATTTTTATAATGTTCAAAACAGTTAACAGTAAATGTGCGTTTTTTGACACAACCGATATAGATTCGTATACAAAATATAATTTATCTATTAATCAACGTTCTCTTACAGGTACAAGAAAAATCAAATAAAAATTTATGACCATTTCTGACTCAATTTAGGGTCAATTTATGACTCTAAATTGTCTAAATCGATTGTCTTTTAAAAGAAAATCAACAATTATTGTTGCGTTAGAGCTTTATTACTGCAATATAATGTATTTTAAAAATTAAAATTGTTCATACTTTAATATAAGTTTTATATTACATCAATAAAACACTCACGTTTTTTGATTAAAAACACAGATTTCTTATCATTGACAAAGTACTTACTATTCTTTTCCTTTACGTTCTATTCTTGTTCTTTTTAGAAAGTTAGCTTTCTGATGAATAATCACGTAATTTGAAAAAAAAATGACATGCGAGGACTTGTTGCTACTTAGAAACGGGTCAATTGATCATAATTTGTTATCAATTCAAAACATTGCATTGTTATTAAGAATACAATTTCATATAAAAAATCACATTATACTATGATAAATGTCGATATTTTTTATTACCCTTATCCTTCAAAAGGTTAACTATTTAGAACTCGTGACTTCCAACAAGAACAATATTGCTATAGCTAGTAGCAAAATCTTTTTCCTTTGATTCAAAAATCACAAAATTTAGAAAACCAATTTGTAAAATATTAGGTCTTTTTTACCAAAAACTAAATACATTTTTCAAATTTGGCTTCCTCGTTGTACTAATTAGTACTTGAAAAGACCAAAATTACAATGTAGGTTACCTATACTTATTACTCGTATCACTTAACCGTAACTTTCAGTAACAAACAACTTTTTTCGTCCAAATTTTTTTAATAACAAATGCAATCTGGTTTTAAAGTATCTCATGCATGTACCTACTGTGTTTAATTTAAAGTTAATTTAATTTAAAACATTAGTTTGAACTGTTATTAGTTATTATCCAAAAACAGGTTGAAAGATTAGAATGTGTTGTAAACATTTTTCAAAATTAATAATTTTTGGCCATGCGATTTTAGGGAAAAAATGACAATCTTCTTGTATATTACCAATTTTTATACTTTCTTTTCTTGTTATTGCCATTCCCTACAGAGAGAAACTAACATTTAAAATTTTTTGGAATTTAAAATATAAAAAAATCTCGATCATTTGAAATACGAGTATCTATTATCTAGAAGATGCACTATTGGACGAAAAAAAATAAGAGAACAAGAATAGTTCAAAATAATGAATTCATTTACTTGTATTATAACTTTTTGATTTTATAACTTTACACTTGGATGTTCAAAAATAGCGTTTCTAGCTCAGGATTATAGTGCGTTAATTCTTGAAGTGATTGGAGCCTTCAGGCCCTTCGAATCCTCAAGCTTCAAACTTTTACTCTCGGGATTAAATGATGCACTCTAGTCCTTTAATATATAATATACTACTTTTAACCGATTTTTACATTTGCCTGGCCGGTTGCTACCTGAAAACAGGTCTAAGAACTACATTTTTTTATCCAAGCAGAATATTCCTTGATTTATGATGACGCGATTTTGTGTAGAAAAAACTTAATGCACGGAGCTATTATTTTAACCAAAATATTTTTAATAAAATAATTTAATAATTATATTTATTACATTTGTTTTACGTCAAACAATTTTACAAAAAAATATTTACCTTTAAATTCATTACAATTACATTTAAAAAAATCTAAAAAAATTTTCGGTCAAAAATTTAATTCTTATATTTTCTGAGATTTTATGACTTGTTGCTACTCATTCTGCGACTACAGTTTGTTATCGATACAAAACATTATCGATGCGGTTTGACGAAAAACAGTTGATTCTTATCAAAAATTGATTATACTCAAAGACTTGACAATATACGATTGTTCGCACCCAAATTAGATCAATTAAATGCATTTCAAATTTTTAACAAGGCGGCAGTTTCTTACCCACTTACCATTATCTTTATAATTTTAAAACAAAAGGATTTTTTGAATTTAACCACACTCAACTCACATAACCTACAGTTTAACATTAATTTATACAGTCTAAAGAATTTTCCATGTATAACCTATACTCTATAATCAGTTAATCACCTTCCTTCAGGTCATAATAATTAATAATTTAATGGAACAGTTAGTTAACATTTAGTTAAGTAACTTTATACCAATGTTGTCACAATTTAATTGCTGTGTTATTGAAGAAAATGCCATTGAAAAATCCTCATAATTTAATTTCCTGATTAACAGGAACTAATTCTTATTCAAAAATTTCCTCAGATGCTAATTCAACATAAATTTCCAATTTAAATAAATATTCTTAGATTGTTTTTCACAATTCTTGCGGAATAATTCTCACTTACCAGATTTTAATTTTGTTGAGTTCTTTTTTCCTATCGGGAACATTTTTCAATCCATCTATAAAAGGATGTCTGTGCTTGGGTGCCATTTTTCACACTTAACAATTTTTTTAAACTTTGGATGAAATTTAACAATTCGCACACCTTCACCTACCACTTAACATTTCGCGTCTGCAAGCAGTTCGCGGCGATTTTGAAACCGAAAGTTGATATAGTGGGGATATCAACCGTGGAGGAAATGGAAAGTGAGTCTGGTGTTGATGAAACTGAGACCTAGGTGGATTTTGATGACGTTACCGAATATCTCTTCTGTAATGTCACCGCTTCCTTCGAGGAGAAAGAAGAAAAAAATGATGATATGTAATTGAGTGGCGGGAAAGTAGGTGGCTAATTGTTGGGTTTAGTGGAACTGAATTGTTAGTTTGGTATTGAGGTGATGTCGATGTGTTATAAATTTGAAGGAAAAATGTAAATGAAGAAATGTCTGGTTTAAGATTGTTGTTTAACCTCTAAAAATGTGGTTGAGATTGAAAGATTAGGGGTCAGATTGACCTTACAGAATCTTCATATTCTAAGCAGTTTTTCAGGAAATAGTATTAGCAGTTTGAAACTAATATGAAATATAACAAATATTTTTGTTATTTTGTTTATGAGGACCAGCAAAAACTACAAAAATAGACGTTAGAAACAACAAACAAAAATTTTATTAACTATTTTTTTATTCTGTCAAAAAATCTTTTCATTTTGATTTCAACGACTGTAGACTGTCCTAAAGCAGGCGTGCCAAATTGTTAATATCCTGCCAATTCGGGTCAAAATAATACGAAAAAATATGTTTAAAAAATTTATTTCATTTAGTTTATAAGATATAAGGACTAAAACGTAACTGACTGGTTATTTTTTTTAACATCTAAAGTAATTTTTGAGATTTGGAGAACACAAAAAAAAACAATTTTTTTTAATCTTTTTTAATTTTTTAGATATAAGACCCCAAACACCAAAAAACAACCAATTTTTATGAGATGACGTTTATTTTAAAAAATTTTGTTTTTGTTTATGTAAAAATTTTAATTTAGTGTTTTATTTTATAGGCCTCTTATTTGAGTTAGCCCTGTCAACTAGCAAATTAAATAAATAATAATAATATATTTGAAACTATTAAAAACAAAGATACCTACCGTTAAAAACTAAATTTGCAATTTTTTGAAAATATATATAAAAATGTCAAAAAATATTGTATTATATTGTCGTTTAAAATAACGAAATTAGTGGTGGTTTCTGATATAACCGGAAGTGACACAAAGTTGAGAATATTTTACAGCATAGATTTAAACATGTCAATCAAAAGCACATGTACCGAGAGAATTAAGTTATATCCGCAACTCAAAAACACGTCTTAAAACACGGAAAAAAATTATGAAACTTATACATATATTACGTTAAATTGGTATCCAGTCTACCTTCAAAAAATTTTTGTTTCTGCAATTTATTTGACCTATTAAACTAAAAAAAAATGATTTTAGAAAAAAAATTTGCATCCCGTTTTTTACGTCAACTGATCAAAAATATCTAATAAAATCAGTCTGCAAAATTTATATAAAAAAATGTTAGATTTTGATTAAAACCCATTTTCATATTATTTGTCAAATATTTTAGTCTAATTTATGACTTGCTAAATTGGAGTAGTAATAAATCTCCTGCTTATCACCCTCACAATTAAAATAGATTTATGACCGATCTACCCAGTTTCGTCGGTTGGCTATTTCTAGGGCCGTAGTAAATAAAATGTTTTTCTTAATCTTGGGATGTTTATGGTTTCTGGGATATTATTTACAACAAAAAATTTTTGTTGACATGTTAGGCCTTAATTTAACTTTTTGGCTTTTTTAGGACTAAATTTTTTTTATTAAGTTCTAAGAAAATAAGGGCAAAACTTTGATTTAAAAAATTATTGTTTAAATTAAAACTCCGTCTAATAGTTCTAAGATAAAAAAACTGGATGATAAAATATTAACAACAACAAATGAAATTATAAAACAAAATCAAAAACGCGTAACAAAATTTTATAAATATTAAAAACAAGTGCAGTCAAGAAATAGGTAATCACAACTCAAAATTGTAATCAGAAATGAGATGCTTGTTGTTATTTTAAAAAACATTATAAAAAACCCTATTAACTATAAATTATTTTAAAAACATTATTATAAAAAACACAGCTAGGGTTGGTACAATAATTTACCTGAATATTAGAGAGCTTGACTTTCGCGGAAACAATGGGTTTTCATCATTTCTTTGAAAAAGATTAACATATTTAGAATAAACACATAAATTAAATGAACGAAATTTCATTGCAGAGCAACTAATTTTCTATTTGATTAGGGTTTACCTAAAAATTTCCAATTACATTTACGACAAATGTTAAAAAAAATTACTTTTAATTAAAGTTTTGACGTCATTCTAACTAAAATTGTCTGTAACAAAACACTTTAAGTGTTGATTTGGAATAGAGATCTTTCAAAAATAAATAGACAATTCGGTTCTGGGAACTTGTTACCAACTGTCTGAACCTTTAAGTTTTTACAATAGTCGCGTGCCAGTTTTATGATGAGTACCATAAAATTTAGGAACCACCACTCTAATGGGGTTCTTTTTTGAATAAAATTTACGACTTTCTTATAAATTATAGGAAAGTAAATGCTTCAATATCAAAATATTAATTAAAAAGAAACGATACATTTGTTCAAAAATTTAATAAACCACTTCGATGCATTGTATCAAAATACACCTGTACACAAAAATCGTTAACATTAATTTATAATTAAATGAGCAAATGTAAAAAAAGTAATTGTACAAATAAACAATTTGAAACTTAAAGAAAATCTTATTTTATTTGAAAATATTATTTACAAACTTTGGAGAATTTTTGCTTAATTGAAATGGCTGTTTTTTGGGTGCGGGTATAACTTGATTTACCTGGTACAAAATTTAAATCAAAATATGTTTTTATTTTTTATACCGTGACATTTTTTTAACTCTGAAAATAGTCCAAATGTTCAATTTAAAAAAAAAAGCAGATTAACATAGACCAATTTCATCGATCGGGACCATAAGTAACATTATTTCGAAATTTAATTCACACAGATGCGTTGGGTATAAACAAAACAAAAGAAATAAAATCAGCTATGTCCTAATAGAAGAAAACAAATTTATTATCTTATATTATGCAGAAAAAAACTTTGTCTTTGTTAAGAATGACAAGCAACTATTTTAATATTTTTTGTTCTTCAATCCGAAAAGTTTTAAACTCCTAATATTGTTGATCTGTTTCTTTTAAAACTTAGGGACTATCTATGTTCAAATTTAAAAAAATGTCTCGTAAACATATTTTGACAGACTCAATTAAAAATGACAGCCTGTATACACTGTTAGGTTTAACAGTTAAAAAATTTGTACAAAAAAATATAAAAAAACATTTAATTATACTATGCAATATAATTGCACAATATATTTAACAATTTATATAAATATGAGGTAATATCTTGCCTTCTTTTATAGAGTGCCTACAGTTTTGAAACACACTGTATAATTGTATATTCATTGAAATATGTTGCTCTGTTTAGTGACAACTCCAGTAAACTAAAATATGAAATATTGGTGATTAATTAATTATCAAGCTTATTAAAAATTTATAAAAACGTTTATAAATTAAACAATTCAAAAAAAAAATAGAAAACTAATTTAACAAAAAATAAATAAGAAATTAAAATTAGTAGATTATTTTGTAATACGTTGTGATAATAAAAAGTGTTCTTAAAATTCCATTGTAAATTTTAACAGGTGATAGTTCTCGTTAAGAGTATGCTAAACACCCAAACATGTTACAAATGTTAATGATCTTTGAGTTTTGAGATGTACGAGTATGTACGATGTAAACATTTTTTTTGAAAACCTTCGTTATTATATTCCATACATTGTATGTATATCACAAAAATTTTTTTTAAAAAAAATTACTTTTTGTATTTTTTATTTTGAAAACTAGCATAATTTGAGAACAAAAATTAAAAGTGCAAAAAAATTGCGTTCACACCTAAAAACTAAAATGCCTTGATCTCTCGAGTATTTACAGCCCTCAAGCCCTTCGGTTTCTCAAGCTACTAGGCTGTACCTACTCGTATACTGGTAAATGATTAGCCTCTTTTCTTAACGTTAATAATTAGAGAAATTTTATGAAATTTACAAATAACAAAGATGGTATAGTACTAAAGGGTAAACAATGCTCCTAATTGAGCGTTGTTCTGTCAAGTTTTACGACTAGATTTTGTTCTCACGTCTATATGGTAACTATGGTCTGTTTTTTTACCAGAAATAAATCAATTAGTGTTTCGATTTAAAATACTTATTTGTTATTAGTTAATTTCGAAAACTAACTAATCGCAAATGAGTATTTCAATTCTTGAACGCTTAGATTTTTCCTGGTAAAAAATAGACTTCAGTAAAATTTTTATTTAGACATTTTACCAAAAAAATGTGTTATTTGGCAAACACATTGTTTAAATAACAAATATTAATTACCCATATTAATATAATTTTAATACCAAATACATAATACGAGAATATATTCTTTTCTTTTTTCTCTTTATAAATAAAAAAAATATTTATATATTTTTTTTTTTGAAAAATTTGTGTTTTGTACTAAATAAATATAATTTAGTAATCTGTGGTAAACAGAGCATAGGTAATAAGAACACCTGTAATCTCAAGTAATTTAAAAAATTGTTTTGTGTTTTTTGGCAATAAAAATAAATTACTGTAAAGGTTTTAAAAGTTATTTACCGCAAAATATAAACAACATTAAATCATTTTTGATAAATTGCATATTGTTATTTCAACAAGTGTTATTTAAAATATGCAATTACGTTTTATAAATAGGTTATGAAAGTTTTCTTGTAAAGTCGGTAGGATAACTCAAATACTAACTAGACTGATATAAATTTATGGGCAAATTATTTCAGAAATTTATTAATTAAGCTATTTGAATATAAGATAAATTGTAACACTTAGAAGCTTAAGATTTATTACATAGTTTTTAAATAAATAATATGTACAGTTTTCATAACGTTAAAATTGGAACAAAGTAGATAATAATTTATAAGTAATATACAATACAAGAAAACTTAAAAAAAAACGTTTAAAAACATACATTGCTCTTTGCATTGGTAATCTAAAATGTTACAACCTAACAAAAAATTATACAAACAAGAGATTTAAAAGTCAAAAGTCTTGAATTCGAAGCTGGCTTAAAAAAAAGCCTGTCAGAAATGATTGTGTAAAGTTTAGTAAGGAGCCATTTTAATAAAGACAATTTGAAATTAGACTTCCAGTGCCAAATCAAAAAAAAAAATCAAATTTATTTTTGTCAGTTTTGGCATATCAAATTACATACAATTCTCAGACATATTTTTTTCCTACTACTCAATTAAGGTTCTACTATTTTTAGATCTCTCGATGTATTTTATTAGTCTACATAGAAAAACATAATAGATCGGTTTGCTGCACAATGCTGTACCTATTTTTTATTTTATTTTGGAACCATAATCTACTTCATACGCCCGCAAATCAGGGCGTAATCTTTATTTTTATTTCACTGCATTTTTTAAAGTTTCTACCCAACAATGACAAATATATATTTGCACATTCGTCTAGCTGTCAAATAAATGTCTTCAATTTTATAAAGGTCACTTTTTACATTAAATAACAATTATTGTGAAAAATCATCATTTATTTCAAAAACTGTTAAACACTACCAACGCACGGAACATGACACAACTTTTTCTTGAATTTTGGGCTCTTACCTGTTGTAACATTTTTCTAGAATACACGTTTTTATCAGTTTCTATTTTGGAAAATTGCAAAACAGAAAATAACAACATACCGTATCCTGGCAACGACAAGATAGTCAACTAAGAAACAATTCAAAATACAATAAAACGTTGTGTATACCAGGGGCGTAATCGTCACTAATGGCTTTCGGGAAATTAAAAGCTCTTCTACGTCGGGCTTTAAACATTTTTTGTGCCATAATTTTTTTGATTACGCCTTTAACAGATAAATTATAATAGAAAATAAATATAATAATAATAGTAATAATAATAATAAAGTTATTTAATATATTTAATAAAATTATATATTTCAATTATTAAAAAAAAATAAAAAAAAATTGTTGAAATGATTCCTATTCTTTTGCCGGGTTTAACATAATAATACAATACTTTAGTTTGTAATCAAGTTAAATTATAAAGTTAAAGTCTTAAATTATTTAAAAAGATAAAATCGTATATTTTATAATTTGATAAAAATGACTTGTCGACTGTTAGCTGAATTCTTTTCAATTTTTTCTACTAACTATACTTAACAGAAACAAATTAATAATTACAAAAATTTGACTAAAACTGAAAATTTTAACTTATTTTTTTTGCATTACTTTCTTAGTTCTTAGAATCTCAAGATGCTTTACGTCGCGTAAAATCTAACATCTTTCTAGAACACCTTATATAAAAAATTTTAAATAATGAAGGTAATGAATTAATGATTGTTCTATCACTTACTATTGCGTCATTTACCTACGTGATATTATTTAGTATGTAATTTAATTTTAAATTGGATGCAAAAATTGTTTTGATAAGTTGGTTGTTAACTATCTATCGAAATTATAATATTAGAACGAAGTAAATGTAATTGTGCTGTTCGTGGTTGTTTCCATTATTCCATTTACTTTATTATTTACATTTACAGCAAATTACATTTAGATTTGAACAACTCTAATTTAAAATTTAAAATTTAAAATATAAAGTGCTTTTTTATATTTATATAAATCATTTTCTTGGATAACTAAATATAAAATTTTTAAAGAAAAGTATGTTTTTAAATTTGAAATTTAGAATTACAAGGTTTATAATGGTCACTTTAAATTCGAAAATACACGAACGGCGAAATAGAATTATATTTGGTGATCCCAAAAAGTAAATGTTTATATTTTTTTAATAACAAATATTGATATCTAAGATACACAAAAACATTAAATTTAATAAAAAATAAATAAAACGAATTAAAAAACGATTTTTAACAATACCGAAAATTATTTCGAAAATGTTTAGACAAGGTAAATACTTATCTTCAAAAATAATCAACCTTTTACAAAAATATCCAAAACCATTTCGATAGATAGAGAAATATAGGGGTTTCTAATGACCCTACCTAGCCATCGGAAAGTTTAAGCAGTAAAATCTAGAATTACCTTTTAAGCTAAAGTATATATGTAGGTATATTAAGGTGGGCCAAAAAAATCGATTATTTTTTTTAACTTCTGACACTGAAAAATTGGTTTCTAGGCACTTTTAAAAAATACTTTTTTAAGATGAACTCTTAAATTTATTAGGAAAGACTCCCTCATCGCAATTCTTTATTTTTTTTTTAAGTTCCATATGGCAAAATCTCGTTATTACTTGATTGTACAGAAAATTTGTGTTTACATTTTTTGTAGAAAATTAAACGCTCTGCAAAAAGTTATCTTACAATTTTTTATATCTCTTACCGTTTAGAAAATATCAGAGATCAAAATTTAAAGAATTTAACAAAAACTTCTTTTCTACTTGTAAATTTTATAACTTAGAGATAAATAAATATTATAAAATGCGCAACATATAGTTTTGTAGGAAATTAAACGCTCTATAAAAAAGGTTTCTTGTAGTTAATTGACTATTCTAACCATTTAGAAGATATTCGCATTTTAAAAACCAAAATTTGATACTAAATCCCCATTTTTTTTAAGTGGTTGAAGTAATCAATCGACCACAAACGACTTTTTTTGTAGAGCGTTTAATTTTTTACACAACTGTGTGTTGTGCATTTTATAATATTTATTTATTCACGAGTTATAAAATTTAGAAGTAAAAAACAAATTTTTGCTTAATTCTTCAAATTTTGACCTCTGATATCTTCTAAATGGTAAGAATTATAAAAAAATTGTAAGATACCTCCTTTAGAGCGTCCAATTTCTTACAAAAAATGTAAATAAAATTTTCTGTACGTTTAAGTAATGACGAGATATGGATTTTGCCATATGGGACTGAAAAAAAAATGGATAACTGCGATGAGGGAGTTTTTTCTATTGAAATTAAGAGCTCATCTTAAAAAAGCATTTTTTAAAGGTGCCTAGAAACTAATTTTTCAGTGTCGGAAGTTAAAAGAAACATAGTCGATTTTTTTGGCCCACCTTAAGGTATATAGAACA
This sequence comes from Tribolium confusum, assembly GCA_029207805.1. Taxonomy (NCBI): domain Eukaryota; kingdom Metazoa; phylum Arthropoda; class Insecta; order Coleoptera; family Tenebrionidae; genus Tribolium; species Tribolium confusum. The sequence continues at coordinate 20,648,716 of JALGAY010000009.1, read as the reverse complement.
AAAATGCCTAGAATTATAAAACTTCTGTTTATGTTCTTATCTATATAATTAACACCTGTTTTTTTTGGTTATTTCAGAACAAAGAAAGAGACTTTTGTAAAGTATAAACGTTTTGACGACATTTTTATAGTCCTTTGTGCTTCGTAACCCTTTTTAGGGTAGGTATACCCGAATTTGAAATTTGATAAATTAAAACGATCTAAAATAAAATAAAACGTTTTATGTACCAGGGGCGTAATCATCGCTAATGGCCTTTAAGAAATTAAAAGCCCTCTTACGTCAGGATTTAAACCTTTTCTCGTGCCATAATTTTTTTGATTACGCCCTTAGTACATTAATAATTAATTTGGACAATCAAAACGAGTTCATTTACTAGATGAAATTATTGACAATTTTATATAGTCATTTACGAAAGAAGTACTAAACTTCTATATTTAAAATTGACATAATTATATATTTTCATGTGTAGATATTTTTCGAGCTATTACTTTTATTAAAAATTTAATTTTTTAATAAGTAGTTGCAATAGTTTTTAAATATTTTTATAAATATTTCTTATTTACAAAATATAAAACACAAATTTCTCTGAAGCTTAATTTTTCTTACAATTTGCCCCAGATAAAACTAATCCCAGTTTTTGTTTCTTACATTGAAATATGTAGTTCAATAAATAAACACGATTGCCATATTTAGGTTTAAAAGTGTCATCCATCATTACTTTTATAAAAATAATTTTTAAAAAATTAAGCAAATCAATGATACATAAAACAAAATCATTTTCTTCAATTCTTCATAAAAAAACAATGAATCAAGAAATCGTAACTATATATCACAAAGGAGTATAATATTAAGTAAATTTTATATTTTTTTTATTGCAAAATTCAATGTTTTTATTTATTTTTCTAGAATGGACAAAAAAGTTCTTCTAAAGACAAAAATTATAGTAATATTTGTATATAAACTACAATTTACAGTAGTAAAAGTCAAAAAGCATAAACACAAAGATAGTGATCGCAGCAGAAATTTGTGTGAATAGTGACCTACTAATCGTGTCCACCGTACTGTTAGAAAAACTTATTTCAGTAATAATAAAAACTAAAGTTTTAGAACAATTGTTATTTACTAAATGACGTTATTAATACAATTAACTTTTTTGCTTAGTTTTTAAATATTTTTTTTATGTGTACTATGTCTACTTCTACATTGTCAGTTATCCGATTCCGAATCTTCAATTTCAAAAATGCCAGGATCAAGAATATTCTGTTCAATTTTATCATCCTCAAATTTCTTATTTTCGTAAATTCCAGGTGCTAGAATACGAAGCATTTCGGCACTCCATTCCGGTAAAGAGGCTTTCAAGACAGAGAATTGCCATCCAGGAACTCCAAGATGAGCTAAGGCCATCCGAAAATATGTAACAAAATCTGTACACAAAAGATATAATTTTTTCATTTTGTAGTACAGCCAGATACCGAGGATATCTGACGGTGTAGGCTGGGCCAAAACTACGCAATTTGTATCATCTATTTGAGCCAAAACGTATAATTTGCTGGAGAGTGCCAAAAATTTTGTACCAGCTTTAGTTGAATACGTGACATTACTTGTTGCAATTGTTTCCATTTGGTATAAAGAGTTAATTTCGATTCCTCCGAGTACGTAGTAACTTTCATCATCAGCCTCAGTCTTGTTGTACTGAAATTTGTATGTCAAAGAAAAGCCGTTTGTGGAAAGAAAAAAGTTTCGTAAATCTTCAGGCAAAATAAGATCATTTGTGTCTTCCCAAATGTTCACTTCCTCAAGAGTGGCTCCAGGATGGCGTTCTATACGGACGTGCTTTACGGAATTGCATCGTGTAAGATTCGAGGTGATGCCCAACAATAAATTTCCGTAAAATGAATCTTCTGTAATTTCGTCAATCAGAAATTCTTCTTTTCTAGACAAAGTGTCTGAAACTTTCTCCATAACTAAAGAAAAATATTAAGAAATTATTTCGACAAAAAATTTTGTTTTGATTTTGACACAAGCGTTACTTAGAAACTAAAATAATATGTTTATCAATTTTGACAATGTCGATTTGTCAATTTTATAAAAAGTATCTTCACTCAGTCGACAGAAATCGCTAAAATTGTGACCAAAGCTTTTTTTCAGTATTATTAATTCTTAGGTGACCAACTTCTTGATTACCAATTAACATTATTTTGGTATTTTTTCTACTGATGCTTTCCAAAAAATTAAACTTTAAATTTAAAAATGTAAACTTTAAGAAGAGTGACAGTCGTCCACTGAAACTGACACTGTGGTCATTGCAGCGTTCGGGTTAGCAAGTAAGCTCCTAAAACTCTATTTACGCTATTTCGGAATAACCGAACGCAACTTGAATAACAAAAATATTGTAATTTTGGAAACTAAATTGCACAAACCTTTGCCGTTGCAACAGAACTAGATACAAGGAATTATACTCTTATTCCCAAAATTTTAATTTCTTAGGTATTGGATTACGCTAAGGTTATTGACTGCTAAATGATAAGCTAAAAAAAGATGAAAAGTGTGACATTATAAATACAATATTTTGTGTTCATTGCATTTTAGGCCATGATGTAGAAAGAGATAGCAATAAAAACGCGAATTCTTACTTGCATTGGAGGTTTTATTTCAAATGGATATAAGACGGTGAGACAAACTTTAATGTGTTAAAATGTTAATATCCAAATTTGACCTCTTCTTAGCGACTCACAATTCCTCAAACTGATGGGTTAAAAAATAACGGAAGAAAGAATAGCAGAAATAAAAGCAGCAAAGTATTTTTTTGGTAGACGACTCTACGTCAGACATTTCCTATATTGACCAACCGCTCGTAATAATTAGAGATGTTTTTAAAAAAGAAATTTCAGTAAAAAGATTTTGCTGTTTTCTACCTAATGTGGGACATAAATCAGAGAAGCTCTTTAGTGCTGTTAAAGATCTTCTCGATAAGAATGGTATTGACATTAAAAATTACAGGAGACAGCCGTATGACAATGTTTTCAACATGTCTGGAGAGTATACTGACTACAAACCAGAATAAGAAAACCAACACAAACAGCAGTGTATTTTCTCTGCAGTGTTCGTTCGCTGAATTTAATAGGAGAGCATTTGAGGAGTAGTTTTAAAAAAAGTTGAGATTTTTTTATGCTTTTAATAATCTTTATTATTTCTCCTCTTGCTAAACCTGAAGGTAGAAAGTATTCATAAGATGTGTTGACAAAATGGACAATTTAAGCATAAAAACCTTGTCAAAAACACATTGGCCCGCCAGAGATAACGCTTATAATATTTTAAATTAAGACTAGAATAAAGTAATAGAAGCACTTACAATTATTTTGAATGACGAAAAAAAAAAGACAATTACACAAAATAAAGCATCTAGCTACCTCCGCCATCATCAAGGATTAGAAACTAGAAAAGAAAAAGATTGGCAGAAAAAACTTTAGAAGTACTACTTTTGTGTTATAATTAAGAGAATAGAAATGGAAAGACGAAAGAATGTTAATGATGAAATCAATTAGTTATTTAAATTTTTAATTACCGTTGACAAAGATGTCTTTGATCTACAGACACTTATGGAAAAAACAATGTAGTTTCTATGACAAAGGTTTACTATCAGCAGAAGTTTTTATGAACAAGTGTTTATATTTCTTTGGGTATCTAAAGCAATTGAAAAAACGACTAAGAACTATTTTAAAAATGTAGGAAATTGTACACAAAAACAAACTTCAATACATTTACCCTTACATAGACATAGCATTAAAACTTTTTTTGACAATTCTTGTGGGAGAGGAACAAGTTACTTATAGCCCATGAGCGGTAGAAGTGTAAATTCGCCAATGAGTTTTTTCTAAAGCAATGTTAATTAATATTATATTATGTTAAATAGACAAAAAAAGTTTTTGATAAACCGACTTTTAATGCATCGGGACCGGTTTCCAGCGACATGAAATCTGCTCACACAATGGGGCAAACACATGCTACAGTCGTATAACAATGCTTTCAACATGTCTGGAGAGTATACTAGACTATAAGCCAAGATAAGAGAAACAACACGAACAGCAGTGTATTGTTTCTGCAATGCTCATTGGCCAAATTTAGTCGAAGAGCATTCGACTAGTAGTTGCAAAGAAAGTCGCGATTTTTTATGCTTTTCAATAATAATTTTTAATACTTTTTATCTAGAATGGGGAGCGACTGAACTAAATCTGGATGACTGCACTATCAGAATTATTACAAACAGAAATTGCCAGCTCCTTGTCTGGACTTATATCTCAGCTACTATGATATAGCAGTAGAAACAGTTTTCTACACCACCATAATGGTGCCGGTCTCTACACGGTAGTGTTTGCGGATGGTTTAAAGTTTCTGATTACTGGAAATATGAAGGTGGTTTCTGCAGATCGTGCTACAGACGATCTTTTATATAGACAAAAAATGGTGGATACAGTACTATTGATTAGTAAATTTGAGTAAAATAGATTCAGTATTTTTTATGAAGAAAAGAAAATTGAGCGACTTACAGTTATCCAAACATAAAAATGGCCGACTCTTAAACTCCAGCTTTGTCAAGTTCCTACAAATTGTACTTGATAGTAAGCTGAGTTAAAGCCAACACTTGGAGGTACACATTAGTAAAGCATTTGCGGTTTATTGGCACTATTGGCAGTGCCGCCAGATGGTGGAACAACTTTGATGTTTTTCATTGATGTTTTTCTTTTGATGGTCGGTGTTTAACTAAAAGTCCAGGCATTATATTAGGTGCGATCTAATTTTCTATTAAATTTGTCAAGCAGTACAATGTTAATCAAGTTAATATTTTTGCTTTTTTTTACTGCAAAATTTAATTTATTTATTTACTTTTTTGAATCCTTCTAGAAAACGGTTTTTTTTTGCAGACCAAATAATCCTTAATCCTTCTAATACCTGAAATGAACAGCCTAAATGCGGACCAACTAAATACTTTATTTTAGTAGGTGGGGTACTAAAACAGCTAGTTGTATTAAAAATTTTAAACTAAGTAAAATACTGACCCCCGGTTGCACAAACGTCAATCAAATTTGACGGTCGATTAAACACTTTTTCAAAAGTGGTCAATTTTTCCTTAAAGTAGTTTCAAGTCGTTCGAATATGTTGTCAGCAAGAGTTCTTCTCTACCCGGAAAACGTTGTCTGTACAATCTCATCGCGGCAGAAGCATTTTTTTTCATATATTATCATCATGTCGGTTTTTTCATCGTTTGAATACATATTTTTATCGGTGACAGATTTGACAAATAAAATTTGAAATCAATATCATCTACGTTAACTCTGGAATTGTATTGCTGGTTGTATTTTCAGCTTCGCAGACTCATTATTATTCGTGAAACCTTCTGTATATATCTACTTCTATTTACTAGAAATGTAGTAGAAAACTTTTTATTTTCAGACAAACGCCGTATTTCTCCAATTTATTATTTTAATCTTTCCGGCTTTGTACACTCAAACATAAAAAGGTACTATTTCTGTCTCTTCTTATAATTTGAAATCTATTACAAATATCCGAAAATTTTAGTGTAAATGTCTCCTAGAAAATATAATTGTAGACTAATTTTTTATAAATTGCATGAAAAACTGAAGACCTAAATAACATTTTAAATCAATTGTATTCTACAAATACTATTATTTTATTCTATAAAACGTAATAATAATAGCAGATTTTGCATTTGCTAGTATGTTGTATATAATACTACTTAGTAGATAGATATTTAGACAAAAATTTAATTGTTTCTCCAATGTTATGAGCTACACAAAATTCAGCAACGACACTTACCGGTAAAAAAGCAGTACAGAAAAAAGCTAATTTAAATTTGTCAAATGTGTTCCATATTTGTAAATTTAATAAAATTTTGTAAAGTATATTTATTGTTTGACAATACCTAATAGATTAAATATTTTTTGCAATTTGAGTGTTTATTAAAAAGCACTGATTAATTCTATCCTATTCTTCGTCTTTAATAAAATGTCCCAACGGTAGTTTTAAAAATAACAATTTATTTAAAAGATAAAAATTAGGAAGTATAATTATTTATAATTCACACACAAATTTATTTTCTTTCTCTATTAATTTTCTACATATTTCAAACCATCAATATATCTTTTTCTAGCTTGCGTTAACCATAATGACAATTAATTTTCATTGTAGCACGCAAAACAGTAACTTTTCATTGGTTATGTTGGCACCGTAAGCCTAAAAATTAGACCTACCGGCTCCGCAATGAAGATGATATAGAATAGTTAATAAAATCGTAAGCGAGCTGTCGAAAATATTGAAGCAAAATATCAGTTAATTAGTAAATCTTTGTAAATAAATTGACGCTGTTGATTTTAAATTCAAAACTTGACAAATGTCATTACTTCATTAGTGCCAACCAAATTTGTCAAAAATCTAAAGTTGTGACTTTTAAAAGAGCCTTTTACAGTGCTTTTTTTGCAACACAAAGTAGAAAAAATAGTATATTACACTCGTATCATAAGACGACTTGTGTCCACTTTTCGAGTTGTGTTTGAGCTGTGAAGATGTCTCATCTGAGCGGCTCTCCGAGTGCAACTCTGCCCCGTACGCCATCGCCGACGCCGAAGCGCCCCAGGAAAACACCCGGTGAGTCTACCTCCAATTTATCCGATCGTTCGCGATCTCCACTTTCTCCTCTTAAATCACCAAGCATGCCTCTTTCTCAAAGCCCTTTAAGATCAACCTCTCCTATGTCCGATTCACCCATTGATTTTAAATACACCGTTCGCAACATTCCTCTAGAAGTAGCCACTCAAAAAAAATTCTATTCTTTCCTAGTTTCTACTCTACTCTTCCGTGACATTCAAACCTTAAAAGTAAACCATAATAGAACTGCCCTCTTAATAACTAACAATCCAATTCCAAACCACATCATTAATAGCATGCGTGCAGCCCTCAACGATAAAACCATCACTGTAGACCCAATTAACAGAAAACCTTCTCAAAATTCATCCCCAAAAAAACCTTTTTTCTCAGTAGTTATTAAAAACATCGAACAAGACATCACCGAACGCGACGTCATGAACGCAAACCCCCATTTATCCTTCAACAAACTCTTCCGAATCATCTCGCGAAAAACAAACCGCCCCACCTCTTACATTCGAGTCATCTCCGACTGCAAATTGACAATAGACACCCTTCTTTCTAAAGGTATTTCAGTCTTCTCTCGTATTTATCAATGTGAAGTTTCACACCCTCCACCTCCGACCCCTGTTCAATGCTCGAAATGTTTCCAAATCGGTCACATTCCCGCCACATGCACCAACAAGCCAATTTGCCCCAAATGCCCCGGTTCACACCACCCTTCAAAATGCCCCGCGACTGACCCAATCTGCCCCTTTTGCAAAGGCCCCCACCATGCCTGGTCAAGACAATGCCCCACACTCAAAGAAACCCCCATCCCCGACAAAGACAAAATTCCCTACTTAGAAACAGTCATTCTCGACCCCCCTTCTGAATTCTGTGACATTGACATTTCAAACGACCCCGACGACGAAAACCCCCAAACTGACCCCAACCCCATTCAAACTGCCCTCCGACAAATCGTTGCATTTTTCGCCAAAATTCTTTTCGACATCTTCCCCCACGACAAATCCAGAATGCAACACATTCTCGAAAAAGCATCTCGCGCCGCCTTTGATATCTCCACAAAAATATCCCACTCTGGCCACCGAATCCATTTCACTTTCAATTAGCAATGGCTAATTTAAATATCGCATGTGTCAATGTTTGCGGCATTCGCCGCAAACTTTCTCTTATTAAAAATCTTCTCTTTTCTGACAATCTTTCTATCTTAGCCCTCTCCGAAACAAAAACAAACAACCCAATAAAAATCTCTAAATTCGTCTCTTATCAAAACAATTCTCAAAACCCTCAATATCATGGAGTTTCACTTTTAATCTCAAATTCAATTGCCTCTTCACCTCACCCCCTTCCACCCCATCTCTCAAATCTTGAAGTCATCGCCGCTAACGTATTCATTAACAATATTCATATTATCATATTTTCTTATTACAATCCTCCCAACACATTAATTTCTCGCGACCTAATTAACTACGCCTCTAATTTCCCCCACTCTATCATTCTCGGTGACTTTAACGCTCGACATACTGACTTTAACGACACAACTACTAACCGAAACGGACGACTCTTAACTTCACTATTTACACAATACCCAATCAGCCGCCTCCACAACACCACCCCCACGTTTATCAATCACAACGGATGCTCCATCCCCGATCACATTCTTGTTACAGATCGCCTCAGGCCACACATGAACACCCACTGCACGATTGGAACAACAATCACATCAGACCACCTGCCACTCTGCTCCAGTTTCAACCTCGCCGCCCCCCCACCCCCAGAAGAGCCCCAGACCATCTTCAACTTCCAACACGCAGACTGGCCAAAATTCCAAGACATCATCACCACCAATCTCCCAAACTTCACCGCCACCAACCGCCCCCAAGACATCGACGACCAAATCACAACCCTGACGAACCTCATCATCGACGCCCGAGACGCCTCAATCCCCAAAACCACCATTCGCAAATTTCGTCCAACAATTCCGGCACACATCCTCAACTTAATTAAAGAAAAACGAAAAATTTTCCGAAGATTCATCCGAACCAGAGACCCCTTACTCAAGACCCTATTCAACCGACTCAACGCCCAAATAAGAAGAGACATCAATGCCTACAAAGAACAACAATGGAACAAGACCTGCCAAGAACTTGACTACAAAGAAGGTAAAAAATATTGGGACAAATTCAAATTATTAACAGGTCAAAAATCAATCCCCCACTCCCACCTTCACACTAATAACACTGTTCTTTCAAACCCGCGAGACAAAGCCAATCTTTTTGCACAATCTCTTCAAGAAATCCATCAAATTCCACACGAACCCCACTTCGACAACCCCTTTTATTACTTCACATCAGACAAAATTAACGATTTTCGAAATCAACCTCCAGACCCTAACCCACCAGCCCCACTTAACGACCAATTCTTAATTTTCGAAGTTTCTCCCTTAGAAATCAAACCAATTATCTCAAAACTAAAAAACACAAAAGCCCCCGGCCCCGACAACATCAAGCCCCAACTCTTAAAACACCTCCCAGATGTCGCCATTAACGCTCTTGCCATAATTTACAATAACTGTCTCAACTCTCTCTATTTTCCAACCGCATGGAAACATGCTCATACTATCATGATCCCTAAACCAGGCAAAGACCCCACAAACCCCCTTTCATATCGCCCCATCTCTCTCTTAAATATCACTGGCAAAATCTTCGAAAAAATTCTCAATAACCGCCTCCGCGAAGTTCTCGAATCAAATAATCTTCTTCCACCCCAACAATTCGGTTTTCGCCCCCAATGCTCTACAATAAATCCACTTTTCGAATTCCACACAGACACCACCCGCTCTGCCAACCTTGGAGAGTGTACAATCGGTGTCTTTCTAGACATTGAGCGTGCATTCGACAGGGTCTGGCACGACGGCCTAATTCAAAAACTCATCAATATGCAAATCAATTCCCGCTTTGTCCGCCTAATAACTTCTTTTCTTGCAAATCGTTCCTGCAGTGTCAAAATTCAAAATTCTTTTTCAAACCCCATCCCAATTCTTGCCGGAGTCCCTCAGGGCTCCATTCTATCCCCCTTGTTGTACATTGTATACTGCAGTGATTTTCCAATTTCAGACCACCCCAGGACCAAGACAAGATTTTCGCAGACGACACCGCCTTATGGACTTCACACAAAAATCCAACGAGAACTTCAACGCATCGAGACATGGACCAACAAATGGAGAATCAAACCAAACCCCTTAAAATCTCAATCAATCACCATGTCCTATCCCCAAAATCGCCGAGCCAGAATCCCCATCAGATTATTCCTCAACAATCAACAAATCCCACACAACCAAACAATCAAATACCTCGGAATCACATTCTCACACACTTGCTCTCTCATGCCCGACATTCAAATCACCCTCAAGAAAATCCGCAACAGAGCCAACCTCCTCTACCACATCTGTGGCCGACTCCAAGGATGCAACTCACAAACCCTTCTTCACACATACAACACCTACATTCGCCCAATCATCGATTATCGCGCCCCCATCTACTCAACGCTTCCTCCTCACCAACTTCAGAAAATCGCCGCCACTGAACGCCACATCCTCCGAAGAATCTTTCGACTTCACTATCACTTCGCTTCAAACCAACTCTACACACACACCAACACCACCCCCATCACCGACAGACTCATCAAACTTCAAAAATCCTTCGTCAATAGAACTCTCAACAATAACAATAGAATCGCCATTCAAACTCTTCACACTTCTTACAAACTCCCAACAAGAAACAACCGACTACTCAACAGAATCCCCAAAATCCCCAAACGCAAATTTCGACACCCCCCAACCGCCATTCTCTCCACCACGTACGACACTCTCCCACCGGACCTTCAAGACCTCGTGGACGAAACACCCCTCTCGATGCGCTGAAGAACTCACAAGATTTCCGGATCGACGAACCCACTTCTGAGACTTTTCTATCACCCGCTATTTCCTAGACTCTCCGCCCACCCCAGGACCCCCCCCCCCTCAAGACACATGCGCGCCCCCCTAATTTTCTCTAGTTTTAAGTTAGTTTTAGTTCCCCCTTTTCTCTTTCAGGATAACATTGTAACCCCTTTCCCCAAATAAAATATCTTAAGACCCTCGTGTTAATTAATTTAAGTTTACAAATGTTAAATGAAATATCTTAAGATCCAAAACGCTGAAAAGGCCTTAAGCCTCAGCAGCGTCTCTGTTTGCAACCAAAACTTGTTAATAGATTTAAGAAATTGTAACATATGATCGAAAAAATAAATGATTCAGTCGACTTGTGACACTCATTCTATGTGAGCAGTCCTTGCTTCGCTCGTCGTGCTCAAAACTCATTCGTCTTACAATAATCGTTTTATAAAATACGTATAATAATATACTATTATGTGTTGAACTTCAAATATTTTCAAAACCTATCTTAATCAAGTAGGTAAATGTTGTAGGTAAACTATCCTCTACAGAGTAGTACTAGTCCTGGGATTGGTTCGCAAAAAGAAAATATTTCAAGAACCTCTACGTCGTTGGTTCACAAAAAAAAGCCGCCGCTTCTGCTTCTCGAAGATGAACATTAATCATCTAGACGTAGACTACAGTTTACAAACATAAAAGTCAAAAAAGGGTAAACATAAAAAGTGATTGTATCAAAAATTTGTGTGGATATTGACCTACTAATTGTGCCCACCGTACTGTTGGGGAAACTTACTATCAAAAAACATAACAAAATTTAAAGTTTTAGAAGAATTTTTATTTATTAAAAAATACTACTCTTACAATTCACTTTTCCGTTTTGTTCTTAAATAATGTTTTTTTTATGTACATTTTGTACATTTCTAATGTGACTTCTCTTATCCCAAATCCTCATCTGAAAAATTTATGATTAATAATGTTCAATTCCATTTTGTTTTTCTCAAATTCTTTCTTTTTGTAAATATCAGGTGTTAGAGTACGAAGCATTTGGGTACTCCACTTTAATATAGATGCTTTTAAAACAAATAATTGCGATTTTTAAACACTCAGCTGAGCTAAATTCATCTAGAAATACGTCACAAAACCTTCACACAAGAAATTGAAAGTCCTTATTTTGTAGAAACAACCAGATACTGAAAATATTTGCCGGAAAAAACTATGCAATTTGTATTAACTTTTTTCGAATTTATGTCATTAGTAGTTGTAGTTTTTTCCATATAAAAAAAGAGTTGATTTCGTTTTCTTCGGCTTGCATAAGTTTCATCATTTTTTGAGCTACCAATCATAGTTTTTGCTTTATATCATTATTTCTAAAGCTAGAGAATCAAAAGTAATGACTGATAACTGATAAGCAAACAAAAGTAATAAATCGCCAATAGTAGGCAATCGATTTGCAATTATTTATGATAAGAAAAAGCAGAAACACAAGTAGTAAACTGGGCAACCAAAAGTGAATGGACGACGGTGCACAATTAATTTGCAATCATTTGTCATAAGAAAAACCAGAAATTATGCTTTCAATTTTGTTTTCACGAAGTTTTGTTTTTTACTTAACTTTTTTGAAAGAAGGTAATTTAAAATTAATTAGTGTGCAATCTTAGGCAGTCGACAAACTACTATTTACACTATAAAATATATAAATTTAAAACTGGCGAACAACAGGTGCTGCTAGCGCGCGCAGATTTTTGTTTTATATCATTATTTCTAAAGGTAGATAATCAAAAGTAATGACTGGGCAATGGGGAAAAATTAATAATTTGCAATCATTTATGACAAAAAAAGTAAAAATGTTATTTTGGTGAAAAAAACGTAAAATTAGCCCTCATAATTTTGTTTTTTAATATTTCTTTTTACAAAAGTAAGCAGTCAAAATAATTTGGTGAGACATGATGGATATTGTTGGGTAATTCTAGACAATTGTTTATATCGTTTTTTTAACTTTGTGGGGCTAACTTTACTCAGCTTTTCAGTGGAGACTAAATATAATACTCACTCCCCTAGTGAATATTCCGGGGGTGTGCATTACATCAAGATACGTACCCTTATAATAAAAAAAGAAAAAGTTATATTCATATCAAAGCTAGGTAAAGCAGATTTCTCTCTAGCGAAGTTGTACCATCCTATAACGTTCTTTCCCTTCAAGACATTGAACAAGTTGTGGACAAAGAGTGTCGGATAGATTTTGTTTCTGTTCTCTCCATATTATCAAATCTAGAATTCAGAAGTACCATAATAAAGAAAAAACTTTTTCTGTTAACAACTTTTTCTTAAAGTTAACAACTTAAAAAAAACTGGTTGCTTAGGAATGGGTTTCATAATGATAAAAACATAATTTGCACTTTTTTAATGCAAAAAATTAAATTTTGCAAATTTGATCAAATTTTTTTCTTTGTAGTGGCTCTCATTTTGGAATCAATGGTAATTCTTTACAACGAATTTAGGTCACATGCTCTGTTTACAAAATACTTGAATATAAAAAATATAGAACATATTTGAAAAATTGAAAAACAAAAAAATTTAATAAGTTATATACTTTTAAGCAATTAAATCATTAGGTATTTATCCATTGACTTGTCTATTTTATGTCAAAAAACTGGTTTAAAGGTTTATATTAACGTGGTACTAGTTCATTCATTTCTAAGAACATTGACAAGGTGATAAATAATTTGTACAACATTTATTTCACAACAAATAATAGAATAATAACATCAATATTTTAAAAACAAATCAATTAGGCCTAGAGAAAGCCATAAATATAATTTCATGAAACATAAATAAAAATATTTATTTATATCAAAAATTTTTATATGTATGTTCCAGCAATTAATATAATTAAAGAGAAAATATTAATTGCGTCCTATAATAATTCCCTAATATTTTTAAACATATGGTCCTTTTTCTTGTGATAATCAAACAATGCAACAAAAATATATGCTTTCACTTCACGTAACACAAAATACCAATAAACTCTCTTCTTACATAACACTTCCTGTACATTTCTCTCCCGTTTATGCTGTAAAGCAAGTTTCGTTTTCGTCCTCAATGATGTTTAAAAGACGCATAAAAGAAATTACGTGAGCATTAAATTATGACTGTAATGCTTTATGTCAATAGAAATTGAACAAAATGTTATTCGCCAATTTCCGGTACTGACTGTATTGCGAAATCGGTACCTAATTGTTAATAAATATTAGCATATCCCATTCACTCAATTTTTGTAAAATATTTAATTGAAGCGTAAATTATATAATATGGGATAATTAATCGAAATCTAAAAAAACGCTAAATTTGAATGAATGCAGATGCCCTTGTACATTTAATTATTGTGTTATTGTGACAAACAGTTTTTTATTTTACTTTTGCTCTTAATTAACGTAAAACGAGCTTCGGAAATATATTTGTACAGAAAATTGCGTTGGTTCTGACGTTTGTTCATGAAACTTGGACAGCCATTAATATATTGTCAATTTTATTTAATTTTTTTGTTATTCTTATTTTTTATTATTTATTAACTCTTCAAAAAACTTGAAGATGTGTCTACCTTAATTAATTGTAATTATCACAATTTTGTTTGCAGTTTTTATTTTTAAGCTTTGCTCAAACGGCTTAACAACAAAATTAAATTTAATAATAACAAATTAATAAAATAATTACAGGTACATTTGATCTAATTAAATTAATTATAGATTATTTAATAAAAATAATAGAAATTGAAAACCATGTAATAATATTAGAGCTTATATGTTCGTACCATCGCCTGAACATTAATAAATTATTGCAATTAGAATTTATAATTATTATAACAAAGTAGGTGATGTTAATATTTATTACATAACAAATTATTACATTTGTATCTATTTGATTTAAAACGAATACAATTTAATTTTTTATTTATTTATTTTTCTATTGATTTTCTTTTTATTGGCGTTTATTTTTTTATTAGCATAACTTTCATTTTTTTAACACTGATGATGAGCTAAGTAAAATTAAATATTTTTTATTTTTGAATTGTTTATCAAAATAAATTAAATACGAGTATATTTAGATTTGTTTCACTATGTTGTTCTATAAAAATTCAAAAACACAAATATTTTATAAAAAATAAATAAATAAGTGTTGTTCAATAATCACAACAAACATTGATAAAATAAAGGTCATAATTTATTTATAACAAATAATAATTCTCTGTACATGTTGAAAAATATGTTTCTTCACCTCAAGGTAATTGTGTCGTCAATGTCAGTTTTATTATTGTTAGGTAGCTTCCTTTAGTCTAGAGTTTTATATGTATTAAAATTATTCATAGATTATATTGCGAAAATAATAAAATTTAAAAACACTGAAGAAATATTGTTACTGTTTAATGTTTTTATTTTTTTTTAAAATGTATCAAGACTAAACATTTCTTTTAATAGAGTGACTCGGTGCAAAGTCAGGTTAGGATGGTCGGAAGATTGGTTGGGAGGCAAATTACTCCAAAAATGAGGTTTTTTGAAGCTACTGAAACGAACTGAAACTTGGTATTACTCTTCAACTGCTCATACAAGTTATTTTTTTGAGTGTTAGCTATTGTTTGCAGGGTTAGATAAGACAGGCAGAGCGGGTTCAACTTATCGATTTTTTTTTATTTGGAAAGATGTATAGGTAATTAGGTTTTACAATTATCTAATTAAAAAATAAAACAATAGCAATAATGGGGTATCTACCAGACCAGATGATGATTTTATTTTGTTTTCACTTATTTTTGTGAAAATATTATAAAGAAACCCAGAAAAAATAATATCGCAAACGATACTTTATTTCTCTTAGTAAAAGAAGAAAATAGCTGTTTATAGCCACCTGTCCTAAACAGCTTGTTTTACGGCTCCAAAATTTATAGTTTTGAACAAGGCTACTAAATCCTATTTAAGGCTGTTGCTAATAGAAGAATGAAAAATAATCTGGAAAATCATCATTTTTGTTTAAACGGCTAAAAAAGGCTTTTTTACAACTTTTATATTGGCTACGAAATGTGTTTAAATTTAAAGTTAGCACTTGCTAATTTTATTTTAAAACGCTGCGCAAATAGTTGAAAGCACAGAAAAATTATTATAGAAAGCAATTGTAAAAAAGTAATTTTTACAAATTAATTTTTTGTTAAAAATTTGGAAACTGAAAAAAAGCTGAAATTGCTAATAAACATCTTAATAATTTAATTTAGTTAAGTAACAATTAAATTAACTTGCCAACTGACAGTTCTGTTTTTGTTGCTTGTAAATTTATCTTCTTTAAAGAGTATAAGCAACTTTGTAATGCATTTGAAGCATAAATAACCACTTTTGGCTGTTGACAATTTAGATTTACAATATTTCAAAAAAAAAATTACTTTTGTTACTAATAAAATAAACCGTCAAATTTAAAAATTATTTAAATTATTATGAATCTTTACTGTAGGCTAGGCAAATTATTAGTTTTTTCTTCTAAAAACTAATAGAGTTCTAGAATCTGTTTTAACTACTTAAGTAGCTTCTGATATAAATAGATAAACGATTTTTGAGAAAAGCTTTTTCAGTTTTTGTGTTAAAAAGCTCTTAAAAATTTCGAACTTTTACTGGTTTTTTCTAAATTTCTTCAAAATAAGATGTAAATCGTAAAAATTACTAATTAAAAAAGTATTCAATTAATTACGTAGATTTGCAGAAAAGCTACTTTTTTCACATTTATTCACAAAACTGAATTTGTCTCTACAAAACATATTTTACATATTATGTATTTACATATTATGTATGTACCTATTAGAGTAAGCCAAAAAAATCAAATATTTTGTTTTATCTTATAACACTAAAAATTTGGTTCCTAAATTTTAATAAGAAGGACCTCTTTATCTCAGTTTTCTATATTTTCTTTAGTTCTATATGGCAAAATCTATATCTCGTCACTACTTAATCGTACAGAAAAAATTTATTTACTTTTTTTGTATAAAATTAAACGTTCTAAAAAAATATTTTATAATTTTTATTTTAGCTATTAGCGTTTAGAAGATATCAGAGACTAAAGTGTAAAAAATTTAACAAAATTTTTTTTAACTTCTTCATTTTATAATTCGTAGATAAATAAATATTATAAAATGTGCAACACATAGTTTTGTAGGAAATTAAACGCTCTACAAAAAAAGTTTTTTGTGGTTAATCGATTATTTCAACCATTTAAAAAAAATGAGAATTTAGTCTAAAATTTTGGTATTTAAAATGCGAATACCTTCTAAGTGTTTAGAGTAATCGATTAACTACAAAAGATTTTTTTAAAAAAGCGTTCAATTTCCTATAAAACTGTATATTTTGCATATTCTAATATTTATTTATCTACGAGTTATAAAATTTAGAAATAAAAAAAAAATTTTTGTTAAATTCTTCAAACTTTGACCTCTGATATCTTCTAAACGCTAATAGCTATAAAAAATTGTAATATACATTTTAGAGCGTTTAATTTTCTACAAAAAATGTAAATAAAATTTTTTCTAAAATTAAGTTGTGACAAGATATGGATTGCAATGCCAAATGTAACTAAAAAAAATAGAAAACTGAGATGAAAGAATTTTTCCTATTAAAATTAAGAGCTCATCTTTAAAAAGCATTAAAAATAGTTATTTATTGTATAAGTATTTTAGACAGCGTTTTATCCACGCAAGAATGTTTAAGCGCGAGACGCAGTCGAGCATTTAATATTATTAAGTGAATAAAACGCGACTAAAACACGAATTCGATATAACGCTTTATCCACAATTACAGCGATTTAAAATCAGAATTGCCAAAATTTTATCTCATATCATCAAAAAATGATTTGACATTACACTCTGACAGCGAATGTCATCTCAAAAATTATTGAAATTAACAAAAAAACATGGGAGGTGTTGAATCGTTGCTATTTATTTTCGATTGTTTATCGACTCCATTTGTACAAAACGCTGTGCAAGTTGGTGAAAATGGAAAAAAGTGATACTGATCCTGAGACAATTTTTGAAGTAGCTGAAGAAGCGACTTGCTAGTTATTGCCTGCAAAGTTTAGGGAACATTATGAAAATGTATTTTCAGAATTTAATAAATGGAAAGAAGAACGGGGTGTAATGACAATAAATGGAAAAGTTCTGCTATCGTATTTCTTAAATTTGAAGAAGAGATATGCAATTTTATCCATGTGGTTGAAATACTCTATGCTGAAAGCCGCTATAAAAACGTAGACATTGGAAAATATAGTAAGCTTAAGCTTATGGCCTATCTGAAGAATCAGTCAAGAGTATACAGGCTGAAGAAAGCAACAGTATTAGAAAGAGTTTTTGACAAGGGCTTGCGATAAAGAATATTTGATTAAATTTGAATAATTAATTGAAGATTAGATTAAAAAACTCTTCTAATAGCTCAAGAGATGAATAATGTAAGTTTGTCCCAATTTCTAAGTGGACTTTCAACCGTGATGTTAACAAGACTTTGAAGCTTTTGTACTTGTCTAGTTTTTTTACATTCTTTAATAGTAAGCGATTAATAATAGTACATTATACACCAAGGTAGAGAATAGTTATTTATACACCAAGGTGGTGAAGAATGTTATTATTGACCGAGCATCAAGATTATTTCGCGAGGGGCTTTGCCCCGAGCGGAATAAGGTGCGAGGCCTATAAATGTCTTCACCACCGTGGTGTATATACTATTTTTTCCACTACTATCCAAATTTAAGGCAAAAATTAAAAACAAAAATTTTTCTTGTAAAAATCAAGTAGCACAGAAATAATAATAAAATTTAAAAACAAGCATAAAACTATCATTCTTTGAAGTTACACCATGGCAACATAAACAACAACAAACATTTTCGTTGACAACGAACCTAACAACGAGTCAACAACAAAAATTTCTAATGGCATTTTTATTCTAATAATTTTGTCGTAAATACATTAAATACATTCGCAAATACGATAAAGACGATCTCCTGAGTATACAAAACCATGTTGCACAAATTTTTGTTGAACAACTATCCCTGGATTCTCAAAACATTTGAATTTGTCCATTATTAACTTAGGTTAATAATAGAAAAAATTATTAACCAGTAACAGAGAAATTCAACTTCTCAGTTGACTAGGAGACACAATAATGGTCAACTTCATAGCTAGTATTGGAAAAACACTTTTTATAGCCGAGCGGGTTTAGTGCCCAAGATGCGTAGCATCGAGGGCAATAATAGATGCGAGGCTATAATAGTTTTCTCTACCGTGGTTTATATATGATTTTTTTCACTACTAGCACATTAATTTATTATGTCCTATAAAAATATAACCTCATTTAACGAGCACACATCCAGACTAAACATAAGGTGTCTTTATTTATTGTCGAAAAGTAAATTTGATGAAAATAAAAACGATTGATATTTAACTACTTACGTTTTTCCACTTCGGAAATTTAACTTCACAGATAAAAACCGAAAAGGACGTTATTGTAAGCATTTTTTATGTATTTATGTACTGAAAAACAAAATAGCGTAAATTTTCCATCAACTGAAATCTTCAGAACCCCTAGTTCAGGATTTAAGTTGACAGTCCCCGCTTTCCTGGTCGGAAACTTGAACAATGGAATTTGCAACAACACATATGGTCAAATTAACAATACATAGGGCTCCACACTTGACGTGTAACCTTATGAAAGTCCATTTTCATTATGTACAACTTTAATAGCAGTTATTTTTATTAATTCTGCATAAATTAAAAGTAATTTTTCTGTTCTTGTGTTTGAGGTTATGTTATTTACAACTTTATTTACCTACCAATTTTCAAAGAATTTTCCATTTTGTCACACTACAAAGTGTCTTTACAATAAGACAAGACCAAAATATATGTATAAAGCTGTAAAAAATTACAATATTTTTTTAATGCAATCAACGGATTTTATCACTGGTTGGTTGAAGCATGACTACCTACCTTTTTCAATTTTCTTGGATTAAAAATATTTCATTATTAAAACATCAACGTTTTAATTATGCGTTTATTCTGCTTTTTAACGTTTGGCATAGATTTTATCAAGATTATGATCTGTCTAACACACACTTGACATTTGAGAAGATACTTCGCGCAAGCGCACCATTTTGTTTTGGCAGATTAGAGATGAGGTGCGGTGTTAAACAAACTTGCCTTGAAATCACAAATATTAAATAAACTGTTTATTAGTTTATTATTAACTGTGCACCTAATTTCGGACATTATTTTTTCGGTGAACACTTATATCTATCGTTTATAAAAATTGGGAAGATATTCGCATCAGGCAACACAATTAAATGTCGGTGTCCACTCAACTCTAGCACTTTATCTCCCTTGGTTTATAATCATTATTGACTACTAGGAGAGAAAAACAACTTCACACCCTCTCGACAAACTAAATAATGATGTCTTCTGAGACTAGTAGTAAAAAAAAATAATTGCAAATCAATAATTATAGAACAAAAATTTTGCGTCAACTAATTATTATTTCATGGCAATTAAATTAAGTGATCTTGTAGAAAAGCTACTTCAAAATAGTCAAAAACTCATTTTGTTTCTCTTATAATGTGTGTTTTACAAAAAACTTGTAGCAAGCCATGACATTTTTGAGTATGTCGTACATGAACCTATACAACAACAAAATTTTTATTATTTACATTATCCATGTATTGTTGGTTGCCTGCTATGCTATTTTACCCTTCACAAATTATCTTAACCATAACCTAAGAATATCTTCTCTTCTCGCCAAAGCAAGCTCGGTCTTGGTGTGTTATTCTATGGTTGCCTGTGGTGTTTTTGTTTTTTAAACATTCTTTATTTTATTTAAAATGTATTTTTGTTTTAATTGTCAAAAAGTGAGGTTACTTATGAGATCTTTTATTTTGACAAGTGTGTAATCACAGACATACAAAACAATTGTTTTTTAGTTTTTAATGCACTCTAGAGTTTTTTTAAAAAAAACACACGATATATTTATTAAGTAAGAGGAAATCTCGTCTTTAGAAAGTTCAAGAAAGTGTTAAAAAAACTTAACCAGGTAAGACAAAACATATCTACTACACCCTTACACATTTTGTTTCGTACAATGTTGTATCACAAATAAGGTGTTTTAATTAAATTATTTAAAGAGTAGGTTTATGTGGGCAAAATAGATAAGTGATAGCACACTCACATCTTACACCGAAGTAATATTCATTGATATGAAAATCCTGCTGTTTTTATTAAAAATAATTTTCTTGAAAAGTATCAGCCGTCGATGAAACAAATATTAACGGAAATATAAAAATATCAGTAGAAAAAGAATTCAAGAACCTTTAAAATAAATATTAATCGACCTCCTTTTCTAAATTTTCTAAATTCTAGTGGTAAAAAGTTCTGTTCTTAAGGGGGCGGGGGTGGTAAAATCAACGTAATTTTATTACAAAAACATGACCTCTTGTCCTCCTGATAATAAAAATCAGTCTGTCTCCATTTTTTTCCTAAATCAAAATCGTTACCAAGAAAATTAAAGTGGACTGTTTTAAAAATAATACTCTGTTTATACAAATATGAAATAAAAAATTAAATTAATTGAGTATATGTATTTAAAATATAGAACACAATTTAGAATACAATTGGTAAAAAATAGTTATTAGACGAGCAAAGCACTATTAGATGAAACAATTGCATTCTTGTGTGCCCATTTACAAAAAAGTTTTCACTTGAAATGTAACATATTTATTTACATTCACGTGTAGATGTTACTTATTATTATTTAAAAAAAAATTAAAGAAAAATTGCAATAATTTTGGTATTTATAAGACGTGCTTAAACACAAATTACACCGATGCTTAATTTCTCCCCGATATAACTGATCTGTTTCTGTTTTTCACAAAAATTTAAAACTCTTTTAATAAATAAACAATATTATTATATTATTACTTATGTGTAAGTATAATGTGACATTAATCATTATTTTAAAAAAATGTCAAAGATAGGCAATACATTATACGAAGTTGTCTAAGCCAAAAGTAATTTTAGTTTCTCAATAAAAAATGTAATAAAGTACCACATACAAATAACGTGTCTTCATTACTTATTTAGATCATCGTCTCTACAGTGAACATTATTTTGCGTTTTTATAACTGTTTTGCCGATACACAGCAAGAGTTGATTTAAAAAACGTTTTTGAACGCTTTATAATTACTGTGTATAATGTAAATTAAGCTGATTTTCTAGTTTTTTTATCGCATTTTTCTATTTATTTTTAGAAGATAAACAACAATCATAGAAACCTTTAGACATAGGCTACAGTTTACTGTAGTCGACTCTGTAGAAGCGGCAAATAAATCAGTGTAAAAATTGTCTAAGCAAACTGCTGCCAACCGCAAAGTTTCAAGATTTTTTAGTTGTTTTATCTTTTTTTAAGTACTTGCATTGTTATGTTAATTTTTTTTATTAAATTTCACATTCTTTCTTATTTATTTTTTTTTACAAAAAAATGGCTAAACAAAGGGTAGGTAGTTTATGGATGTGAGCGGTGTAAAGATACACTTTTCATAGAACATTACCAACGTTCAAACAAAATATTGTCAGTACATATTATACCGGGTGATTTTTTTATCTGTTTCCGCCCGAAACTCTAAAAATAGGCAACACGTTATACAATAAAAAGTAATTAATTAATTAAATAATGTAGCAACAAATGATCCAAATAAATTGACTTTGGATACACTGTTAAAGGTATTATCAACAATGTTGACAATAATTCACAACTCTTTAAGCTTTAATTTTGAAAATAAGTTTTTTAAAGTATAATGTGTTGTCTATTTTTTGAGTTTCGGGCGAAAACAGGTGAAAAAATCACCCTTTATGTGTTTGACTTAATACCCGAATTCGGGTAATGCCCGAAAAAAATATGGGAAGCTAGTTTTAAGCAAGAAAAATGTCCCGTACCCGAAATTTTTTTTTAAACGGCTATTGCGCATGATAAAATGTGCGGAACTAGTTTTGCGTATCTTGCAATAAGCAAAATTAGTTCTGTGCAGTAGGGTTGTTAGACTCAATATTCAAATTCAGACAATGTCCCAAAAAAAATACGCAAAACTAATTTTGAGCAAATAAAATGTTTCGTACCCGAAATTTTATTTTTAAATGGCTATTGAGCCTAATAAAATAAAGAGAACTAGTTTTGTAAAAAAATTGAAATCTATATTCCTAAATAATTATAAAACGAGTTAGTCATACATAACATTATTATTATAAAGAAAACAAAAAAACTTTATACTTAGAAACCTATAAAATTCTACATAATTGCACTTCATTATTTTATTTGCTGGAACATGAACTGGAATAATGACGTCTAAAGTTACAAATAAAATTTTTTTTTGACAAAAACATGCTCTAGTAGTACACTTTTTAATACACATGGTTATAATACACATTAGGGTGGGCCAAAAAAATCATTTTTTTTAAATTTCGATACTAAAAAATTGGTTTTTAGGCACTTTTAAAAAATGCTTTTTTGAGATGAGCTCTTAATTTTAATAGGAAAGACACCCTTATCGCAGTTTTTCATTTTTTTTCAGTTCTATATGGTAAAATGCATATCTCGTTATTGCTTGATTCTACAAAAAAATTTTATTTACATTTTATGTAGAAAATTAATCGCTCTGCAAAAAAGTTATCTTACAATTTTTTATATCTCTTACCGTTTAGAAAATATCAGAGGTCAAAGTTTAAAGAATTTAACAAAAACTCCTTTTTTACTTCTAAATTTTATAACTCGTGGATAAATAAATATTATAAAATGCACAACATACAGTTTTAACTCAATGTCTAACATATGTATATCTGTAAAATTCTGCGAAAGATGCGTCATCTATCGCTATTGATAAAAAGTTTAAGAAAAATTGGATTGAGTGTTGTCTACTTTCAGATGTTACGACAACATAAATTTAAAAACAAACATGGAAACGAAAGCTAAACATTTGTTATAAATTATCAACTGAAAGCTGCTAACGCTGTAATAAAAGAACAATATACAAATGACAAATAGCAAATACTAGTTAATTCCACTTCAAATATTGTGTTCCCTTTTCGGTTACAGCGGTATTTTAAGAATAAATAAGGATATTGTTTTATATACAATAAAAAAATTATAAATTAAAAAAAATAAATTTTATGCGAAAGGTATATATTCAATTTTAATTTTAGATACACAAACAGATCGGCTAGCGTCTCGTGTTTGCAATTTTTTTTGTAGAATATCAGTTACTTTCCACACTAGTTACGTAAATAATTATTGTATAATAGCTGCAAATTACTACAAAGCATTGCTTTTACCTGGTAAATAAAACAATTAAATATAAAAAAAATTGACGGCTGAACACATCACACAGTGGAGAACTGGAAATTTGTATTAAGTTTTCTAAATTTTTCTCAATCCCAATGTCAACCTTTTATCAAGTATTGTGAGTTGTATTTTGGCATAAATTACGGTGTTGGTGGTTTACATTAAATAATAATAATAATAATAATAATAATAATAATAATAATAATAATAATAATAAAGTAATGCGAAAGAGCAATGATCCCAATGAACATATTTTAGTTTTAATTTTAAACATCTATTTGTAGAAAACTGTAATAAATTACAGAAATTTGTACAAGTCTATTTGGCAGGACCCTGCGCCTACTTTATGCGCCCATCTAGAGTTCCTAAAGTTAACTCAAAGATAAAAACATTACAGAGACCTGATGCATCACTTGATTTGTCTCGTAATAAAGCTTCTGATTCATAGATGGCGCTACAATATTTAAAATTACTAATAAATTTTTAATAAAAATTCTAATCAGCATTAGAATATTAATAATAGTAATTTAAAATTAGTTTCATAACAAAAAAATCAATTTAGTTAATCTCAATTGGCTTCATCATATTAATATCGTTAACAAGCTTCAAACAACCCGCACCGTCATCGTCAGCAACAAGAAGAAGAAGTTGATTTTTAAACGGTTATGTATCCGTGTAGGTTGAATGGTTTGGTTAAAACAAAAGGCGCGGTATAAGCAGCCAGTGCTACCACCCACCGAGACCGGGACCGCTAACAAATGAAGCTGACCATGTTACCGCCACAATGGCACCTATGATCTCCACTTTCATAACTTTAAAACGCATCATCATGACATCGACGACGTTTATACAAAGCTAATCACCACCTAATTATTAATAGCTTGCTTAAAGATGTAGATTTTAATTATGGCGCCATACTGAGTCGATAGATGATGCAAGGAAAGCATTGTTTATGGCGGTGTCATTTCGATAAGTTAGGGAAAGAAAGAAAATGACTTTAGGGTTTTAGTTGGGTGGACTTTGAAATATGAATGAAATGAAATTAATGAAACATACGAAGTTTTAGTCTATTTATCAAATACTTTTTTAAATGTAATACTACAAATAAAAATTTCTTTAGTAAAAATATTGCGTGATTAGTGTACTCAATTTCTGTACCTACAGTTTGTTTTATGTCTTATTTAACTGAACATTAATAATTTTTAATAAAATTACTTCATTATTTATTTAAAACTTGATGTTTCTAGTGGTAATAGAATAAAACTTAATCAATAGATAGCGCTGCGCATTATAATACCAACAATATTGATATAAAAATTAAAAAAATAGCAGCCGAAAATTGATAATATCTTACCTGACTTGACCGAGCTGTAAGGATACTCGAGAGGTATTTGTAGATATTTTAATATTAAAATAAATATTCATTTATAATAAACTAAGTTTATCTGATGTAACCGCAGGGCGCAGGGTTATTGTAATCGAGAAGTGTAAATGTATTTAATACAAATGAAAATACAACAATAATAGGTACTTTTGCGTTTCATAATAAAATTGTTAAAATATTACCAGAATTACCGTGTAATAATTATTATACTTACAACACTGTACTAATTTATTTTTCAAATGGTTGATATCATTGTTATCAGAGCAAATTTTGTGTAATTTAATTAAATGAATTAAATATGAAATTCTTTTCTATGATAAGCTAAATCGTTGCAAAAGACTTGCAGAATTAACATTATGTTTAGACGTGTCTATAGCTGTGTATATGTAGGTTATACAGGGTGTTTTTGAAGTAATGTGAAAGATTGTAACAGGTTATAGCTCTCGTTAAAAAAATGCAAAAAAAAACAAATTCGTTTTATACAAATGGTTATGGTTTCCGAGATTTACACTAAAAAACATTTAATTTTTTTTTAATTAAACGAGATACAAGGTAATTATAGCAATTTTTTTGGTATACACTTAGAAAAGATGCTATAAAACTTAATTTGCCTTCTACAAATGTTTATATTTTTAGATGTACGCTGTAGACTATTTAATAAAAAAAACATTATATTTGAGATACACATTGTATGACGAGCAAAAACTCTTGCATCGTGTATCTCTAAATATACAGTATGTTCTCGGATCGACTTTAAAAGAAAAGAAAATTTTTTATTTTTAATTTCTCAGAAAATTTTACTCTTGACAGTTTGCCCTACTTATTTTCAAACCCTCAAAACACAAATAAAAAATTTGGACTTAGTTTTTTTCGTAATCTTTAGAAGTAGCTCTAGTAGGCGGATTTTATTGAAAAATACCATTGACAGCAAATGACAAATCTAATAAATTGTTTAGTTTAACTAATATGTCTATCAAGTAATAAAGTGACTTTTTAAACAATTTTTTAATTAATTTTTTTTGTTGTAAACGATATAAACTACTTTTTTAGTTTTAGCAAAGAGATCTTTTTGGTCCAGTAATATTTACTCTCCGATTTAGCCCGCCATTGACAAACTGATTTCTAAACTCAACATTTGGACTTGAACTGTTGCACCCTTGCTGGTTCTTTTGATAAAATTCTTGCAGACTTTCAAACAAGCATTAATAAATGTAATCTTCTTAGATTATCGTTTAATTTTTCTAAATGTAAACATTGGCGATTATTCAAGATCCGCAAGAGGGCGCTTAAACTGTCAAAATGGCGGTTGCAGCAGTGAACAACAAATGCTCTTTACATTGGTTTACATGTGTTGCGTGTAGGTCTCGCCTGTTTTGCGCATATTTCAGTGTCGTAGTCTCGGTGATATTTATTCCAATAATTGATATTAGTGCAGTTAGTGAACAACCACAGCTAAAATGCAACAAATCCATAACAAAATTTCCACAAAGTCTAGAAGATTTTGTTCGGTCCCACAGTGTTTATCACGTTGCACAAATACATTTCTCAGCACACATTTCCCGTCAGTGATTCAAAACTTTGTAAACAATAGCAACACAGTTAAAAATTGGAAAAAATATAACCAAATACATCCTTATTTCCAGCAAGCACTTTCAATCATCCGATTTCTTCTTTGATAGTTACTGTAAGTTTGTACTCTTCTGATAAAATATTATTCTACAAGAAATTCATCTCTTTTTCAGCAAATGTTGTAACACAAAAAAGACGACTGAAGAAAGGTACGGTGCCTTTCCAAAATTTAGCACTTTCGTCATTATACAAGACTTTGAAAAAGAAGATTACAGTTCGTAAACCTAAATGGTAAACGCGTTTGTTTGAAAAAAATGCATACTTGTAATTTGTTTATTTTAAGATTAATAAAAAAAAGAAAAAATAAAATTATTTTGAATTTCTCAGACCAACAAAATCAAGATGTATTTGAACAAAATGTAGATGTTAGAAATCAAGAGGCGACAAAAGTAAAATCATCAAGTTGTATCTCAAGGTCTGTATCGATAAAAGCCCTACAAAGATATTCATTCACAGAAGATAAGGCTACCCAAACACACTTTGATAATTTCTCTCTTCTTAAGCTGCTGAATAATGATAAAAAACTGAACAGTTTTACAGGTAATTTTGTTGACAAGAAAAAAAATAGACATAAAATTAAATTTTGCAGGTATTAATCGTGATACCCTAAATAAGTCACCCTTAATGTTAAACACAAGCAATAAACTTTACACAGTTAGTTCCCTGAAACACTTTCTCTTTAAATTAAACGCAGAAAACCCTAAGAACACACTTGGAAACACATGCTTTTACGATGTTGTTCACTGATACAATGTATCAAATTGGAACCAACAGATGTCGCCTACTTCGCGAAAATCGCCAATAGTTTTTCTAGAGCCTGTTCAGATAAATCTGTCACTTTTTTTTATACAATTTCAATCTTTTGCTACTGACGTTAATTTTCTTAGATTTGAAAATTTGCTTCTTCTTGTTTTTCTATTACATAAAAATAAATTTTCTCTTTTTGTCACTATTGTTCTAGAAATATTTTCATTTAGATCTAAAAATTTTTACAAAATATATATTTTTTTGGAATTGCTTTTAAATGCCTAAACTCACTTATTATTTAAGATTATATCTATTCTAAAAAATGTATGCGAGGCTTTTAGTAACAAAATTAAAGCTACACTGTTCGTTCTGTTGTAGATGTGTTATATATAGCAAGATTTTCTACTTTCGGTTTTTTGCAGTTTAAGTATTGTAGGCTCTATCCTACTTCCGTCTATGACTGTAAGTACCTCTGAGATTAAATACAAGAGTGAAGATTTAGCTTTATAGACAGAACGTTTTTCTACACTTGTAAATATCGTGTGTTTTTTTTAAAAAAAACTCTAGAGTGCTTTGAAACTAAAAAACAATTGTTTTGTATGTCTGTGATTAATCTTTACACACTTGTCAAACTGACAGATCTCATAACCTCACTTGTCGACAATTAAAACAAAAATACATTCTTATAAAAATATTCATTTATTACCTAAAAAAACTGTTGAAAATGTCTTCCTTGATACTGAACACATAAAGCATATCGTCTTCGAACATTATTTATCACATTATTCAGTTCAACCAAATTTTCATTAATTTCATCAAGTTGTTGTATGGGGTCCGTACGACATACGTAACAATATCATGGCTTGCTACGAGTTTTTTTTTTAACGAACACACATTAGATAACTTTAACGTAATTGGGACATTTTGGTAGAAAGATAAAAATTTAAGAATTTGTTAGAATTCTCTCAACCTTGGCAACAAGCAACTTATTTATTAGCTGCTTTTCAACAAAATCTGGTGCATGATTAGAAGCTTTACCTTCTCAACAACTTGGCACACTTTTGGTCAAATATGTACTACAAATATTGTTTGCTTACGCATTTTTTTCTTATGTTTGTTAACTTTATTCTTGTGTTTGTAAACAATGAAATAAGTATGATCTTAAAGCATGCGTTTTTATCGACTGATACTTTGTTTATGTTAGAACCACCTGAATTATCAAGATGTAACGCTAAACGACCTAACAGTTTAATTATTACGCCTTAGAAAAATTGTCGTTTTTGAGAGAAGACCAAAAATTTTGAAAACAACTCATTAGTCTGCAAATTCAAAATGCTTAAAACGGTCAAAACAGAAATTTTATTACTTTTGTATGTATATTTGTTATACAAAAATTAATATAAAACTTTAAGTACAATAACACAAAAGTTAAAAATTACTGCAAAAATTAAGACAAAGTTGTTTAACAAATTTTATTTCTTAAGTAACATAATTAAAGAGCTTATTTCGAGTGTTTTGGTTAATAGTTAAATATTACAACAATACGTAGGTATTTTATAAAAATAAGTAACAACTGCAAATTTAAAAAAATGGTATAAAAAATTTATTTTGAGTTATTGGAGGAATATTGACTATAAAATGCGTTCTATAATATACTATTTAATTTTGTGATTTGTTGTAAGAAGATATAAATTAAACAAATATCTATATACCTACTATAAAAAGATTTAAATACAAGGATCGACAAAAAGTACGATTAATTATATTTAAATACTAAATAAAATTTCAATACATTATTTACACTTTTAAATAAAACAGTTAGTAGGATTTGGAAAGTTTGTTAAATCATCTTATTGAATCTTTTTGGTGTGTCAAATAAAACGTCAAAAGCACTTAAACGTAAAAAATCAAATACTTTACCAAACACGACACGTGTTTCGCTAACCCATCTTCAGGTAGAAATAAAAACTCTTGGTTAGAAAAAAGACCTGTGTTAAGTTAACTAACGTATCATTTCTAAAATTATTCAAGTAAACAATTATTAAAAAACGTAAAAAGCACTTATTAGCACCAAACACTACACTTAACACGCCGCGCGATCCGACAACAAAGTTACCACTTCTGCAAGCATATCTTACTTTACTAAAAAAAAAACCAAAATATTCTACAGCTTTAAGTGTAGCTGAAATTTGCAATTATAGAACAACAATAAAATACAAATTTGGTAAAAGCATCTTTACTTTTTCAAAGTGGAATTGTCTTCATAGAAATAATAAAAGAATAAAAATCAAAGTTAAATCTATAAATTTACTCTAAACAAAATTTTTATACCTATAACACTATTAGAACGCTTTCGAAAACAATTTTATCACAAGTGCCTAAATAACAATGTTTATAAAAAACATAATATACAAAATTTTTGAAAATGTTTGAAATAATTCACCCAACTTTTGTCAAAAACAAAATTAAAAATATATAGTAAAAATAGAATAAAACGTTATTTCTAGCACAATAATTATTGTTGATCGATTTGAAAAAATTGTTATAAATAAGCAAATAGTTGTTAGAAAAATTGACAATAAAAAATAATTTTAGATGTATAAAAAGTGTTTTAAAAAATTGACAACAATTTGAGATTTAATTTAAAAAATAATTTAAAAAGAATAACCACTAATAAAGAAAGTAAAGAGACAAGATTATAAACATTCTATTAATTAATAAAAATTTAACTAGTAAAAATAAAATATTAACGTTATAATTTAATTGTTTATTTAAAGTTCGTAGAAAAGACTGGTAAGCTGATTTAAAAATTTCTAAAACTTCTAAATAATTTAAGAAATAACCTTTATGGCACATGTGAAAGATTTTAGAATTATAAGTAAGAAAAAAGAAATTACTGAAAAAAAAACATTATATTTGAGATACACATTGTATGACAACACTGTTTTTGAGCAAAAACTCTTGCATCGTGTATCTCTAAATTTACAGTACGTTCTCGGATCGACTTTAAAAGAAAAGAAAATTTTTTATTTTTAATTTCTCAGAAAATTTTACTCTTGACAGTTTGCCCTACAGCCCTAAAAGTAAAAGCTGATATAGTGTTGGTTATACCTATTTGTGTTATTGATATTGTACTTTTCTATTGCCTTTACATGTTTACGAAATCTGGTTTTAATCTTTCGTTCTGTTTGACCAATTAAAACTGCATTACATTTATTACAAGATAATTTGCAGACGCTCGACTGACGTAAAAAAAATAATTTTTGTTGTGTACGAAAGAAGTCAAAAAACAACCTTTTGAATTAAATGTAAATTTTATATTATAGTTTTTTAAATATAAGAGATGAAAAGAATTTGAGAATTTAGTTTCAAATGTTGGTTTTTAAAATGCAAATATCTTCTAAATGGTTAGAGTAATGAATTATTCACAAAAACTTTTTTTGTACAGCATTTAATTTCCTACAAAACTAAATGTTACACATTTTATAATATTTATTTATCTACGAGTTATAAAATTTAGAAGTAAAAAAAAATTGTGTTTAATTCTTTAAACTTTGACTTCTGATATCTTCTAAACGGTAAGAGCTATAAAAAAAATTGTAAAATGTCTTTTTAATACGTTCAATTTCCTACAAACAATTTAAATAACATTTTTTTGTATAATTAAGTAATAACGAGATATGCATTTTGCCATAAGAAATTGAATAAAAATTGAAAAACTGAGATGAAAAAACCTTACTAAAAAACCTTTACCCTACTAAAATTAAGAGTTTATCTCTAAAAAGCATTTTTTTAAGATGCCTAGAAACCAAGTTTTAGTGTCAGAAGTTAAAAAAAATAGTCAATTTTTTGGCCTACTTTATTTCATATAAGTATTATGAATGCAAATACCAACAAGGCGAATTACTTTTTACGTAGAAAAACCATTAAAAAACTTATGAAAAGTTGTGTAAATATTATGGTAAATTCGTCCAGTCTCATGACATATTTGTAAGCAGTTTTCTCATTTTACAATTGGTCATATGAGCACGAAAGATGCTGAGCGCGCGGAGGCTCACGTGCTGTAAAGACTCCCGATTCAATTATAGTTTTCAGTCAAATTTTTAACAAATATCCTCATTCCGAATAGCTTCATTAAGAAAATTTATCAATTTAATACAATTTTTTTCTCTCAGCAGAGAGGTAATCTTAGAAGATCACCGAATTTTTAAAAATTCTTTTTTTTTGTGTAAACTGTATGGTTTTACTTATTTTACTAATTACTGTTTACCTATATATTATTGACACTGCCTGCAATTTTAAAAAACATTTTCTTTTATTGCAGGGTGTATCGCTATTTTTTATATGCTTGTATATTTTACAAAAGTTGCCACTAATACTACTAATTATATTATTATGTGTTGCAATATTGATATCAATAAGTAAAGTAAGGTGAGACAATATCCCTCCAAAATTTAAAATCCAGGTGCTACTCCCTTAAAGTCCACATCAATCTTTTTCTCCAATTTCTTTTGATACTAGTTTCAGTGTCGGCTCGTTATCCCGTTTTTAATATTGTTGCGTATAATTACGTTGTGCATTAAATGGCCTGACAAGTGTTGAAACGTCGACCATAAATAATCGCTATATCGTCGTTGGTTCAACCAATGAGGTATAAAGCAGGTGATTTGCTTATTCACGGCTCTGTTTCTTCTTTTTTTTCGGTTCTTAATTGATTTTCGTCTGTGCCGACTGTTGTTGGTCGAGGATGGAATGTTAAACATCTGTATAGTGGCGCCAAGATTTTAAGATTCAGCGATGCGCCGCTTGACGATGAGATCGAAGAAGGCGTCGGAGATGCTACAGGGATGGTCATTTAATTTAATCGAAGCATGTGTAATTACACGATTTAATTGACGCTAAGGAATTTTAACGGAAAAAGGATTATTGATGGACGAACGATGAGTTTAACGAGATTTTGTCACGGAGAAAGTTGGGATCATATAAGATTGATAGGATAGGAAGCTATTAAATTTGGGTTTAAAGATAGTATTAAGTAAAAAATGATAACAATTTTTTTACCGTAAATTAATTTAGTAGTTTAGAATATCTATTAAATAGTTACCTGTCTATAATAAATTACAATTATTATTTTTATTAATCTGAAAGTACATTTTTGTTTTTTTTTTGTAATCAATTGTCAATCTTACAATTTAAAAAAAAACATATTGTACCACCCTAAAACATGTATTTACGTACATACTTTATAAACAAATTTTTATGTCAGAGTTTATTTATGCCAGAGTTTATTTATTAGGTTATGCCTACTAATGAAATTTTTTTACTTTTTAGCAATAACCTCTCAGTACTTTTTGGTGGTAAAGTAAATTTAGTTTTAAATCAAAACATTATTATCATTGCTCTAACTATACTTCTTTTTTTATTAGCTTTTATTAGCTAGACTAGCTTTGTTTTCGATGTAACAAAGCGTAAAATAACTAATTATTATCCAACTGGACAACTTGGCTTTAAGTTTAAACTTTAATTCCCTTTTCCCGGTGAGGGTAAAACGTAATTTTTGTATTTATAGTATTTATTTTGGTGATATCTAGTTGCTGTGTGTGCAGTTTATTAATACTGATAACGATAAAGAAGACATTTTATAATTTTATTTTAGTAAGTTTTTTTGTAAATATTTTTAAAGCACACCCTGCAAAATATCTGTGATGTGGCAAGAACGGTACAGTAACCCAGCAGTAATTCAAATATGATAAAACCGGTTTGCATTTAAATATTGAGTTGGTCGTCTGTATTCTCAGTTTCTCTCGATCTCTCTCCCTCTGCCGTATATCTTTTGATGCAACAGTACTAACCTAACGACACTTTCACAATTGATTATAAACAAAAACACATTTTATACGAGTTTATTTTACAATTAAATATTTTTTGAAAATAACTGCATTTAGATCCAAGAGATAAAATAAAACTAAATAAATTAACTAAAAAGTAAAACAAGTTTTGTATAATTACAACAACAAAAAATGGGACAAAAAATTAGCAAAATTAAATGCAACAGACAATTCCTTAGAGAAAATAATCGAAAGCCTTATCAAAAAATTTAATATCACCAATTCAAACACCAAATAAGATAATAATAAATCCCAAAAAAAGCAAAAATTTTTGCAGACTCGCTTCAATATCAGTTTACACAAAACTCATTTTGCCCTGAAAATTCAGGTCACAAACAAGAAATAGTAGAAACAGTACTATTGCTACAAATGAAAGACGAAGAACTCGAGCATACAATAGAAGAAGAAATTACCAGTGTTGTTAAAACTTTTTCAAATAGAAAAACTTTAGGATCAGACTCAATAACGTGCGAAATGATCTCCATCTAACATCGATCAGATATTAGTCTGATCACTAGTCTTACGTACATAAATGGAAAATTACTGATATAATTCTAATTTATAAAAATCAGGAAGACCCAACAAGCTGGTCACCAGCTATAAACTACTACCAAACACACTGAGTAAACTTACACAAAAAAATAATAATTAAAAACAGATTAGATAGAGAAATAAAAAAACAACTTATTTTTAATCTGCAATTGAGTTTTAGACCACAGTATAGAACAATAAAACAAATTGAAAAAATAACATCACATCTAAGAAAAAACTGAAAGAAAAAGAAGATAGCAGTTGAGGTTTTTCTAGACATAGTCATGCAAGTCTAATTTATAAGTTAATTAAAATAAATATTAATAGAAATTTAGTTTGAACTATCACTAATTATTTGGCAAACAAAACATTTCAAATTAGAATAGATAAGCAAAAATCAACAACAAGAAGAGTCAGAGCGGACGTTTTTTAAGGAACAATCGTGGCTCAAATTCTATACAATCATTACACCGGAGGTTTGCCACTATTGGCACATATCTAAATTGCCCTTTATGCAGATGACAGTACACTATGTAATGAATGAGTAATCATAAATCTAGCAATTAAAAAACTACAATATTTAGAAAAATTAAGTATCTGGATAAAAATTTTGAAGATAAAAACTAATACAGAAAAACGGAAGCCACTACCTTCACAACATCACTAAAAACTAGGTGAAATATCTTGGCATCACACTAGTTAAAAGACTAAACTTTAACGACAAACAATAAGCACTGAAAATAAAACAAAATAAATACATTCCTACAGCTCTATATCCACTTTTAAATTCTAAAAACAAGCTGAGTAAAAAAAAACAAAATAAAATATTTAAAACTATTATTAAACCGTCAATTGCATGTGGATTGGAAGCACTTTATAAACTAATAAAAACAAATAAAAAATACCTTAAAATAATACAAATAAAAATTTAAAGAAAAATTCTACAAGCACCGAGATATGTCAGAAACCAAATAATTCTAAGGGATACAAAAATCAAAACTATAGAACAAGAAATACACATAAAAAAGCAACCTGCTCGAGATATGCAAGACACATCCTAACCCAGAATATACAACTTGAGTAAAACAAATTAAAATTTAACCACAAAAACAGACAAAATATCTAGCCAAGAAAACCAGAAGTTTTCAACTGCTAGAAATTACAACGAGGACATAAGCACAGCAGCATATAATCAAACAGTTCAATGAAGTAATCAGTGGTGCTGGAGAGGACGAAAAAAAGCCCAAGTCTTAAAAACGTAAAAATGCTACTTAGATTTTACAGTAGCATCACTTACATCATTTACTCTTTGCTTTACCTTCTGGGGGAGCTAAATTATATGATGTTATGTGCACCAGGTTTCACACACGAGGATGTCGGCTAAGTTTTTCTTTGTTTCTAAAGTTGTGGGTGTCACCATCTTTTTGCAAACCTTACAAAGATGTTCAGTAGGTATCATTAGACAGACACAAGAAGATGCCTTTTTGGCCAACTTTTAAATAGTGAAAAGGCTTGGTCAAATAAACAAAGAGGTTCAGTTAACGAATTTAAAGCAAGTAACAAAATAAAAAAGTAACAAATAAATTAAAAAACAAAGTAATTAGTACAACAAATTAGCACAATAAAAGAAACAAAAAAAAACGGTTACTAAAAAAAGCCTTTTGAAAGAGGGCTAAACGAATGCACTAAGAATGCTTATTAGGTATATAATTTCAAATTTGTTTTTAATCTAAAAGTTTTGCACTATTCTAAAATTATGTTTTATTGTTCTTTGTTTGAGAAACGTTTGAATTATGCTTTATAAAAATTTTTGTCAAGTGTTTTAATATTTTCTTTAGTAAATAACAAAACTCAATACTATAAACAAATTTACAAAAATATTTTTATAGTAGGTAATTATGTCAATTTCTATAAACAGATTAGAAAAAATTCTAATCTAATTTATTAAAATTTCTAGTACTTTTTTAGCAAAAATATGTCATTTTTTGAGTTACAGCATCCAAATATTTTATTGCTACTTTTTTGTGAGGTTTTTCTTCAGTAAACACTATAGTCCCCAGTACAATGTTCTTAAAAACTTTTTTGATACATACAAATGTAAAACTTTGTAAGTGCCTTTCTTGCAACGAGTCCGACAAATTTATCTAATTGGAAACTTTCGACGCTGCTGCGTTTTCAAATGCCGTCATACCGACATCTTCGGGGTGGTGGACACTCCATACGCAGCATGATTTTTGTCGGACAAATTGACTACTATTATAGTTTTAAAATTTAAAAATTGTGGTCAACTTGTCCGACAAAAATTATGTTGCGTATGGAGTGTCCATCACCCTGAAGATGTTGGTATGACGTCATTCGAAAACGCAGCAGCGCCGAAAGTTTCCAATTAGATAAATTTGTCGACTCGTTGCAAGAAAAACACTCACAAAGTTTTACATTTGTATGTATCAAAATTTTTTTTAAGAACATTGTAGTGGAGACTACTATTTACAGCTTTATTAATAATCTCACAAAACTTTTTTACTGTACACGTTGAAAGTAATAATGTTACAAACAATCATAATAAATGTATAAAATTTAAATTGGAATATTGATGTCCGCAAAAAAAAGATTAATTATGTCAATTCGTTTTTTTATAAACACTCTGTATATTAAAATTTGTTCCGACAAAATAAATGTATCGATTAAGGCAAAAACGTCGTCTAGCCATTGAAAGAATTCAAGAATCATAAGCATCTCGTAAAAAATGATAAATATTTTGTGTGAAGCCTGGTCACAAGCAGACCTCCCAGTATGAAATATGGTCAGGATGTAACCTGTGATTATGACGGGGGGGTTCAGCCTCCTTGGATCTCTGTGAGCACCTTGTTAGCGAAATCATCACTTAGCGTGACGTAGTACCAACCTTATTATACCAAATATCCTCAGGCATCCTAACGCTGGATTATCAACGTTTCTTCCGTTCGAGCTGAGGTAGGTGCTCGGTTTCGAAGAGTTCGCTCTTGGAAATTATCAGATTGTTATGGTCTGATCGTGATGTAGTCGTAATGGCCTTTCAAATAATTTCACTAATGTCTGATTTTACTTCGATGGACCTAGATCGGACCATGTGAAAGGAGCTATTGCACGATTTTACTAAAACTACTCACTTCCTTTTCTTCACTAAAATTATAAAATAAGACTTTAACTTCCAATAAATTCCAATTTTGGTAGACATTTTTATTTAGATGTTCTTAACATATCTTTAAAAGTACCTTTAATTTGAACCGTACAATATAATTATGAAATAATAATAAATTACTAATATTTATTACTAAAAAAATAGTTTATAAAGTTATACAGAAAAAACACTAAACTTCCTTTTGTGGAATTATTTATTTTAAAGATCTGGTGAGTGCTTCTTTTACAGAAAATTGGAAAATTATGCACTAACTCCGAATTCAAAAGTAGGAAGTGCACATTTTGTCATTTTCTCTATTAAATCAAAAACAAATATTTTAATCTTTAAGCGGTCGAAAATCGCGTCTTATCTATCTTTATAAAAACAATTAAAGTTATGTTTTTTTAGTCGGATTTGAAATACTTTAAACCCTAGGAGTTAAAATTATACACAAACGGCTTTCCTGACCTAAATTTTGAAGAGTGGTACGTGTTGAAATTACGGTTTATTTATTAAAACATACGTAATTTAATAATAAAATATATTGCATTCATTCGATTTACTGGATATAATTATCCTTTTAAAAATAGTAAAATTTTATTCTATGATCTATCACGAGCCGCCTATGGGTATGAATGCAATGGATGACGTTTATGAGCCGCCTATAGGTATGAATGCAAGGTATGACGTTTGTTGGTTGTCAAATGTCAAAATTAAAAAATAACAAGATAGCTGATGCTTTAAATTGATAAAAGAGTTAATAAGTTGATTAATATTAGTTAATATAATTAATAATTTAATTCATAATTAACATCATTGATAAAAATAAGATAAGTTTCTTAAAATTTTAATTGTTTTTAAATTTTTTGTTATAATTATCATTGTTAGCCATTACCTAACTATGGACGATAAAATTTAGACAATGCAGTGCATGCCTCCAAAATTGACACAGATTGCAGCAAAATCCTTACAGGATCTAATACCAGAAAAATTTCGAAAAGTTTATAATTTTACTTATAAACAACTCTTAAAATGAGCCAACTAACATAAACCTACATATTATTCTAAAAACGTAATGCTAGCATATTTCGACAGTTTGTTAAACAATCAAAATATGAAGAGTTTATCACTGTAGAGCCATTATTCAATGTTAAAAGCAGAATTAAATATTAACCACAATATTCAACTCTAAAACTACACTAAACTAGTTGCTTTTTTAAAGAGAAAAAATGCTAGAAATAAACCGAAAAAAGCACGAATCCTATCAAAAAAACAAGTGGATAACTTTTTACATAATGTTCCTAATAAACAATATTTGAGGACAAAAGTAAAAATTTTTTACTGGAAGAATTATACTAAATTTTTATTATAGTTTGTGTTTGTACTAGGCGTGTCTAAAACTGCATTACTAGAACGACAAATGTGCAAAAATGATTATGGAAAAACATAAAATAGGATCGGCACCACAAAAAATAGCTACCTCCTTAAATCTGCCTAACTTCAATGAATATACAGGTCATTGTCTCCGACATACATTAGCCACTTTGTTGGTGGACAATGGAGGTAATATTTTGGTCTTAAAAAGACTGAGGAGTTGGCTATCCACGACTGTCGCAAAAAGTTATATAGAAAAATTCATAGCACCTATGAATAATATTAATATTATTGAAGAAACTCTCAGTACTATGCATTTTGCGACTGCAAATATTAATAATATTGCAACAAAAGAAGCAGAAATTACAAGTGCCTTAAAATTTGAAAATTGCAAATTTGAAAATTGTATATTTATTTTTAATACAAAAAAATAAAAAATTAGTTTACGTTTAAATTTTTTTATGCTTTTCGCTTGAAGGTAAATTAGTACATATCATTTGGAGTAGAAAGTCTTTTTATGCTTCGCCCAGCTGTTGGTCTCGTCTGCGTCTCGGTCATCAATCACTAGGCCTACCACAAAAAGACTTACTTCTACTTCTAATGATATAATCTACTATTTTTTATAACAGATTAGTGTCAACATTATTTTAAATGCAGTTTTATTATTCAATTTTAATTCTAGATTATAACATAAAAATGAAAAAAGACTAAACCCGTTAACTAAAAGTGGTAGATAGAATGTCAATTACCAGATTTTTTTATTTAATTATATTTTAAGGTATAAAGTAGACTATTTAAACAAAATAAGATCATTATTTTTATGTGGTTAAAATTTAAAAAATTACAAGAATTTTAGAATTAAAAGAATTTTTTTGTTACTCGTATTAAAATAAAAAGTGTATTTAGCATTCTTAAACTTCTTAAAGTGTACTTTAACAACTGTAAAAGTTTAAAATGCTTAAGTTAATTCGTTACTTAATGCAAATCGTTTAAGCAAATCGTGTTTTCTGTAAAAAAAAACACTTTATTTTATTTTTACAAAAACTCTAAAGTTATATGTAAATTTTTTTGCCAAAACATACAATTTTACGTAAAATCAATAAAAAATATGAAAAGTACATTATTCTATTTTAAATAACAAAGATGTTAACTACTACTCGTATAATCAAAAGTTTTACTATTTAAAAAATAAATAATTTAGTTGGTATCAAACATAGGTTATGTCTAAAATTTTGTTGTAATATATTTTTTATTTTATTTTATATAATATAATTGTGTTTATATTTTTGAGTGTTTCAAATACTTCTAATGTGTGCTTACTGCAAGACACGCTGTATATAACGTGTGGTCAAAAAATTTACTAAAACAATTTTTAAAAGAATTTTAACCCTAAAAAACTAAACAAATTTCGATTAAGCTGAATTTTTGTAAAAATTTTTATTTAAAGGTTCTGAACTGTCTTCAGAAGTACTATAATCATTGTAAATTGTAAAATAATATTAGATACATTTTGCTATAGAAAAAGTAGATTACAGAATAAAAAAAAGTTATTCTTTTTCACTAGTCGAGAGTTATCTTTTTACAAAAGGTTTATAGTAGCAAAAATGTACTTTTAGTAGTACTTTTATCTGCATGATAAATATTTTTTTTACTCACTTATATGAAAATATTATACGCATTTACGCTATTATTTTTTAACTAGGGTAAAAATAACTTTTACCACTAGAGATGAAAATAATTTGAAATGGTAAATTCGATAATAATATGAAGAAGTCATGCTTACTAAGAAACCAAGTAAAAACTATATAAATAAATTTGCGGTGGTATGTAATCCGATAATAAAATTATGGTAGGTTTTTTGTTTGTAAGTGTTTCATTCGCTGCTTAGGCAGTTTATAAACAAACTACTTAAACTTGTTCAAGTAGTTAAACTACTTAAACAACTACTAACTTAAACAACTTGGTTTGTATATCTTGTTATAAAATGTACTAAGAGTTGTCTGCCGACCAATTAGCAGGTCAAGTAATCATTTCTTGCTTTTTGCATTTTTTGAATAAAAAAACCTACTAGATTCAGCTAACGCCACTATTTAGAAAAAAAAAAGAAAACTTATGTTTTTAATTAAAGCACGTTTCTAGACATAATTTAGTCTTGGATGTTTAAATAAAGTTATTTGAAGTTTTTTTAACATTTCTTTTATTAAATATTTAAAAGTGATTTTTGAATATTACATATAAACATTATTAAATCAATCCTTCCTATTATACTGAAGCAAATTCTCGATTAATTTTTGGCCGAATTATAGGTACCGCAGACTTTTAAACTTTTTTCTGGATATAATTTTTTAACAATTTATTAGTTGAAATCTTATTATTGTTGTTGCTAACGTTTATGTATTATGTAACTATATTGTTAAGTGTTAAGTGTGACAAAAACCCATTTTTGCTAAGAAATCGACGTTTTGGCTTTATAATTTATCTATTTTTGACTTTTTAGATAGCCTCCACAAATTTTTACAATATTACATACAGGATGTTTTACGAGTGATAATGAGCCTGCGAAACTGAAAATACAACTAGCAATACAATTTCAAAGTTAACAAAGTTATTTTTTTTATAAATACATTAAATAAAAAATCATTTAATTATTGGGTTAACTGAAGACAAACTAGTACCACTTGCTAGTAAGATCATTCTTTGGTTTACATGTAAACAGAACCTGTAGCTGTTCTTTCTCTTGGCTTTTTCAAAAGTGGCCAATTTTTCCTTAAGGTAGTTTCAAGTCGTTCGAATAGGGTGTCAACAAAAGTTTTTCTCTACCCGGAAAACGTTGTCTGTACAAACTTATCGCGGCAGAGGTATTTTTCCTGAATATCATTATCATGTTGGTTTTATTATCGTGTGAATACATTTTCATTTATCTATCGGTGAGAGATTTCACAAATAAAATTTGAAATTAATATCATCTACGTTAACTCTGGAATTGTATTGCTGGTTGTATTTTCAGCTTCGCAGGCTCATTATCACTCATGAAACAGTCTGTATAGTAAATGATCGCCAGAAAAAACCATTTCTAATAATAAAGTGGTATTTTCTGGCGATTCACTTTGTCCAGTAGATACTGGGGTATAATAATCCCTGGAAGTTAAATGATTCTCTTGTTTATCTAAAAATTGAGTAGCGATATCTAATCTAGATATTAAATAATATATAGATATTAGCTTTTTGTGAGTAAAAAATAAAATTTATTTACGGTTATTATGTTTATTTGTAGACAGTAACCAGTAAATATCGTGTGTCCTGTGTTTAATTAAAAAAAACTCTAGAGTGCTTTGAAACTAAAAACAATTGTTTTGTCTGTCTGTGATTACACACTTGTCAAAATGAAAGATCTCATAACCTCACTTTTCGACAATTAAAACAAAAATACATTTTAAATAAGATAAAAAATGTTTGAAAAACAAAAACACCACGAAGGCAACCACAGAAAAACACACCAAGACCAAGCTTGCTTTGGCGGGAAGAGAAGATATTCTTAGGTAATGGTTAACCAACTAACAAGGATAATGTAAATGATAAAAATTTTGTTGTTGTAGATCATGTACGACATACTTAAAAATGTCATGGCTTGCTACGAGTTTTTTTTAAACAAACACATTAGTTTGATTATTGCTGTTGTATGTTTGATTTTATTTATTTTAAATGCAATATTTATTAGGTCTTTTTCTAAGACCATAAAAAGTATTATCACATTATAAGAATAAAATGAATCAGAGCAAGTTTTGGTCTGCCATATTTTGACAGTTTTTCTTGATCATTTGCATAACGCAATGCTAACTCTTATTTACCATATTTTTTTTACCTACTGTATGTTTCAAAAAATTGTGTTTTGTGCTAATTCTAGATTCTAGGATGTTTAAATTCTCTATTTATATATAAAATAAATGTGTGTATAAAATTTTGTAAATGTAAATTTATAAGTTGACTTTATTAAAAATTATTTATGTGAAACAAAATGGTTATTAATAGTAGAACAAATTGAATATTGCATGTTCTTTAATCGATAAATATATATATTTTTTAAATTATAGGCACACTATTTACTGTAGAAAGCCAGAGTCAAAACTGGAATTCTAAACAAATAACAAACGCCATAGAAGAAAACAGAACAATTTGCCAGAATTAAAAATCAAAAGTTTAATTGCAAAAGAAAGTACGAAGCACTCTTGGCAATTTAGCAGCACCAGATAAGCACCAGAATACGCTACACAGACAATAGAACAGCAACCTCGAAACCGGTTTGTAGTTTCTTGGTTAGAGTATCTGGTTGGTAATCTTTTTATTATTCTAAAATCCCAGATGCTTGCGCATATTCACTAATTTCTCGTTATACATTTTCTATAAGAAATAGAAATAGTGACTTAAATTATAAATTTTACTAATAAAGACTTTTTACTTGAGCTCTAAGCATTATTACTACGTACGACATCTTTTATTTTGCATTGGCAAGACTGAAAGTAAGGATAGCAACCTATTGTTAATTTTCAAATTCTTATAAATATTTAACTTTTAAATTATAAAAGTTTGAAGTAGTTTAAAACTAAAATTACTAAAAACTCAGGTAAAAATGTATAAAATCGACAATGAAATAGAAAACTTAGTTCCACCAGCAATTGAACATTAAGTCATAATTAATTGTCACAAACAGTTTATTATTTGTAAACAGATCAGCTAAAAATACGAATCATTCTATTCGTATTTACGAATCAAAAAGATTAACACCTTTTTAAAAAATGTTTTTATTGTTAATTTTAATTTATTAAAAAATAAATAAATAAAAATTAAATTTACGACTTTACACGTGGTCACAATACTCAAATTTGAAATTTATGTTATCTATTAAATCTTAAAAATAAAGTGAAAATATCGAGAATATTGTGACTAGTAAAGAAAATAGTGTATGGAACACATTTAATAATGATTAAGACATGTTTGTTGCATAATACACTATTTTTAAATTCAAAAGTAAAATATTGCAAAAAGTTAAATTAGAAAGTGAAAAATATAAGAAATAAAAAAACAAAAAATTTAACAATTTATTGCTTTTAATTAAAGTTTTCGTAGTTGCCTTATGTCAAATGTGTGGAAAGATGTGTTCTTGTATAAATTAAATCATTTGAAATCTGGTTTGTAGTGTCAGTCCCTCGTATAAAACCTCCTCACCTTGTTGTCTCTATCTCTGTCAATTAATTAGTTTTGGGTCTGATGTAAAACACGAATTCCGAAAATAAAGACAAAATACCCTCGATGTAAAACTATCTATAAATTACCGAAAAATATGTAGCAGGATCGGTATATGCGATCATTTATCTTCCGAACCGACCGTGGCGCCGTCTGGTATTGTTTTAAACCGCTCGAGTCCG
Organism: Tribolium confusum; assembly: GCA_029207805.1. Taxonomy (NCBI): domain Eukaryota; kingdom Metazoa; phylum Arthropoda; class Insecta; order Coleoptera; family Tenebrionidae; genus Tribolium; species Tribolium confusum. The sequence goes on along the minus strand of JALGAY010000009.1, from coordinate 20,604,595 downwards.
CCTTCTGTCCTATTACCATAACTTCCTTCGTCGACCTACCTCCGAAAAAAAAAAATTAAATACATTCTAGGTGGCCATCCCCGGAAAAAATGCGCATCAAATGCCGATTTATTGCATCCCTAAAGAAATTGAATCGTCCCACCCACTCTGACAAATCGATATTTTCTCTAACGACTTTACCAAAACTGATGCTCCACTTTAATGATGTTTTAAGTGGTGCGATGAATTGTTTAACAGCAACGAGAATAGGTGAAGAAAATTATAGTGTTTAAGAAAATTACCAAGACTTGAGGCCACAGACGATGATAATTGCTTAGTTCCGATACTTTCGATGATAAATCAAATTTTTTACTTGGGATGGAATTCGTGAATTTTTTTCAAAGAGTTCAACTCGCCTGAAGGCTAATCAGGAATCTACGAAATTGCCAGATCTTATCACGGATTCGAGTATAAGCCACAAATCAAAAATGTGTAATAATGAGACAAGATATAACGGAAGATGAAGTGGTTTTTTAATTAGGATTATACACAAGAAAGTTCGTAATCTTAATGTAAAATATTTTTAACTTTTTTGTTTTCAAATTTGTCCTAAAAAAGTGACAAATCTGAATACTTTTTATTGCTGTCTTTACTTCCAACAACTTAAAAGATATTAAATTTTTTCTTAAAAATATTAACAGTTTCAAGGTCTTATATGAAGATATATTTCTAAAAAATTATTAAAAATAAGAATCTAATTCTACACAGAATTATTGTTATTTTAAAATAACAATAATTTATTTTGTGTCTTTTATTTTAAAACTATAAATTTTGTTTTGAGCATGTAGAGTAGTTGAAATTTTTTATTTTTATTTTGCGTCTGTCACAAAGCTTTATACAATACCGATTTGGATGTCGTATTCTTCATCAAGATGTTTTTGTAAGTGTCGCAATTAATCTATAAAACACTCGAACAGTGCGGTAAGTCTCTTAAACAATGAGTTAATTTAACTCTATATATATAATAAACTTTTATTTTGAAGAGGATGGCTTTAAAACAGCTTTCAGCCACTAGTGTCAATTTACAGCTCCTATAGCGTTTGATAATATATAAATTATTTGCTAGATAGCACTGCTTGGTCTGAAATAACGATAAAGAGAATCGCTGAGAATCGCAATTACTTTGGTTTGCGATTTGGTAATTTAAAAATTGTTGTAATATATTTAAAAATTTTCTTATTTTGTTTATGCCAATTGAACTGTTCAAGCTTCGCGCTCGTTTTATAAGCTTAAATTCGAGTCTCAAAATTGATTTTTTCCACTTTGTCTTAACAACATTGTTATTGTTAAACGCAAACGCGTTCAACAATAATGAGACAAAATTTTCATTATAACACGCAAAACAGTAAAATTTTCATTTGTTATGTTGGCACTGTAAGCGTAAAAATTACGTCTACCGCCTACGCAATGGAGATGATGTGGAATAGTTGATAAAATTATAAGCGAGTTGTCGAAAATATTGAAGTAAAATATCAGTTAATTAGTAAAACAATTGAAAACCTTAATAAACTTGACAAATGTCATTACTTCATAAGTGCCAACCAAATTTGTCAAAAATCCCAAGTTGTAATAATTCTTCAAAAGAGACTTTTTGAATGCTTTTTTTACAATGCAAAGTAGAAAAAATAATATATTACACTTGTTCTACAAGGCCTCAAAAAAAGATTTTCATCTAGTCGCCTGTGAATTTCCCATGTAAAATAAAAAAATGCCGCTTTAGTAAATAGGAGTAACGAGTAAACCTAGTAATGTCACTAAGGTTGTAACAAGAAAAATGAAAAACCCCATATATTCGGTCTCTCTACAAGCGGCAATTTTCAAAGAAAAAGTTTTCCTGCTTTGTATGTTTATTAAAGGTCAAAGTCCCCTTGCCAAACTTCAAATCTGAATTGACATTTGATTGATAGGTGACAGAATAAATTAGTTCAAACTTAAAGAGTAGAGCGGCACAAAAAAATTAACATGTAAAATAATTTCAAAGGTAACTAGATGAAAATCTTTTTTTGGGACCCTGTATAAGACGACTTGACACTCATTCTATTTGAGCACTTCTCGCTTCGCTCGTCGTGCTCAAAACTTATTCGTGTTACAATAATCGTCTTATAAATCACGTATAATAATATACTATTTTGAAACGCGTTTTTTAATATACAAAGTGGATGTAAATGGTTGAATCTGTTGGCAACTCTGAAGTTAGTAAATTTAGTGCTATGTTAATTTTTAGCGTTTTTAAACAGATGTGTTAATCTTGTTTTGTTTATGTTTGACAATTAGAACAATTTTAAGGTTAAATGCTTTTCTTTATTTTATGAATCATTTATATTTTGCAAAAAGCTTAATTAAAGAAAACAATAGTGTAACGAACATTTAGGAGTCTCTTCTCGCAATAAATTTTGGTAAGTTTTTAAATGAACCGCTCACTACATGTGTTCGAATTTTGTTTAAATTTGTTCAAAATGTTAATAAAAAGGCTTATGAATTTGCAAAAGAGGTAGCTGCAACGCCATATTTTGAACCCTAACATAGCTTATATACTCAGCATTCTGCTACTTCTGCTGAAAAAAAGCTGAAGATCTTATTAAATTTAAGTAACTTGACCAGCGGTTTTGTTTATATTAAGAATTCACACATTAATCAAAGATTTGATTGTTTAATTCACTACATTTTAATAAGTAGTATTTAGTAGAGAGGGAAAAAAACTTCTGCAATCTGTACTTATCAGCCCCATTTCCTTTCTTCTACTTCATCGCAAAGTCTGCCGTAACGCACATGAAAAAAAAAATAAAGCAAAACAAAACACTTAAATCTAAAAAAAATGGTTTAAAAATTTAAAACAAAATATATAATGAAATTGTTCAAATTGAGCCTCTTCATGTTCTTAACATAAAGCGATTTTTTTTTTAATTTTCAAAAATATTAACTAGCATTTGTGGAGTTACGTTAGCAATTTCATCTGTTATAGCTTTTTGTAATTTTTCTAAAATATGCACTGCCCTACTGAACACTTTGTTTTTTAAAGAACTAAAAATAAAAAGATCAAAGGGTGTCAGATCCGGTAATGTGGATAGCCAAATGTCTCTACTTAATGATTGATTTATTAAAATTCCTGTTAAAAATCGAAGAGTTACTCCGGTGGTGTGTGCTCAAGCACTATCTTGTTGAAAAAAACGTGAGTTCGTGGTCATTTAGTTGGTCAATAAAAGAAGTTAGAATCTGATTAATGTAACGTTTTTAGCATTGATTGCAAAGTTAAAAAAATTGATCAATAATTTTTTGCCTAGAAATTGCTAACCAAAGACCAATTTTTTGAGAATTTAAAATTCTGTTTCTTATTACATAAAAATCTTTGGCGGACCATATACAATCATTTTGAGAATTTATAAAACCATCTAGATGAAACTAAGACTTGTCGAAAAAAAAATTGTTTAAAATTTCGTTGCTATTTTAATTTTCTATTATAAGCAATTGACTACTAAAAATTTAGTAGCAGTCTTAGATCTGGTGGTAAAGTTTGAACCATTGATATTTTGTAGAGATAAAATTTAATTTTTTTTGACAATTTTTAACAAACAAGTGACTTTTGTTAAACCTAAAATAAGGATAAGATTTTTTAAGACTAGGGATGTGTACATTATGAAGAAGCTAAAATTGGAGATATTCTTATTACACAAAAATAATCTAACCTGTTTGAAAAAAGAGCTTTCTGACATATTCTTTAGAACTTTTAAATTTTTTCTCTTACATCCTCAATAAGATCTTTCGCTATAATTAAAGAACGGTCAGAAAATTTTTTTTTTTTACAGTCTCTGTTGTAAAACAACGGTCTACTAGACACAAACAGTGCTGTTTAAAGAGAGACAACAGAAAATTGTGTTCTGAGTACATTTTTTGAAATTGTCGGTATATCTCTTCTAAGGAATACTCCCAAACATTTTGGAGAGTTGTCTTACTCGTTCTAAAATATGCTATGCATAAAAAAATATCATTTTCTGTAGCAGCAGAAAACGAGTTAAAAGTTAATATCAATTGCTATCAAATTTTAAGGCTGTCAACAGATTCAACCATTTACAGCCACTTTGTATATTTCCACTATCAAAATTTTTTTGAGAAATTATAGGTTCAGATTATATACTCGTATTAAGCATACAAAATTCCCTGAAAAATACTGCCTTAAAAAAACAATTTTGTAATTTTAAATGTTAATAACCAATTAATAAACGATAGTTGCGAGTAGAAAATATAACAATATATACCTACAAATTATCTGTGATGACACCATTGAGGTAATAATAAGACTGGAGTGAGGGTAAGCAAAGAAGTACGGTGATGACATATTGGTAGGCAAAACATTAAAAGTGGTGTATTTACCTTGTTAAAGGTTGTATTTGCATTTAAACAAGTGTTAAAATCGCTAAAATTTGCATATTTCTAAACAATTTTGTTTATAAGAAGCGTTTTAAGCAGTTTTAGATAAATTAAATAATAATTTGTAAAGTATGAGTGTTGTATGCATGCATGCACCATAAAGGCCTGGCGCTCATATTTTTACAAAATTAAAATAAATTTATTTTCTTGCTTTATTCTTTCTGTATTTTCAAAAATTCAACGTTCTTGCCTACCAGCAAGTGATTTGCTCTTTCACATACATTTAATCCTTGTATTATACTATCTCTCTCTCTCTCGTTTATACTATATACTGACTATGTTGTCACCGCAGCTCGCTTCGGCAACGTATAGGCGAGGCTCGATCCAGTCATATTATTAGATCTATAGATGGCACAGTCGGTTTCCTGATTCTATGTATTTTTCTAATATTTTTTTTATTGGCCAGAGTTCGTAGGAGTGCCTGTTCCAAATACACGCATTGAACTCTATAAAATTATAATATTTATTATTTTAACTGACAAATAATATGTATTAAAATCGTAATAATAAAATAAAATAAAATAAAATAAGATTTTTCGGTTTTTTATTATCGGTGTGATAAATATTTATGTCATTCATCTGATTCATATAAATTATGTTGTTGTCGTTCGCATAATTTTTCTTATCAAAATTGATAAAATTTAAAAATTTTACTGCTTAATTTAATTATTCAGTGTATAAACAAAAGTGGGCTTATTATTAATAATAACTTTTCAATACACAAATAAAACTTTAATAAACACATTTTTATAACTTTTTGATATACATATTTATATTATGTATGTAGTTAAGGCATAATTAATCAATTTTACACTCTATTGATTTCAAATATTTTTTAAAAATAATTTGTTATTATTATTAATTAGTTTAATCTATTTCTCAGTTTACCTATTGCATTTATTTATCTCAATATTCTGAGTCTTCAAATTCAGCATTAATTTGTAATTAACATATTCTAAACAACACCTGAGAACAAAAGACTCGTATCCTCATCAATTTTCAAAACCAGCAAATTTCCACCTAAAACAAGGCGCTGTAATTTACCCCCTTAATAAGGGCACGTCTCCCAACAAATAAATTTAGTTATAGGTTTATGTGGTAGGTAGGCACCTCTAATAATTACTATGATCATCAAAACCTACATTAAATTTGGAAATCAGGCACCTGCCCAAACCGGATGCTTCTCGTCTGTTAAATATGTTTTGGTCATTCGCCAACCGCTCTATACTCCACGAAAACATATAATCGCCCTAAACTAGCCTAATTCACGAACAATACAAAATACGCAAGAACTGACTATAGTATTTACAAAGCTGACGTAAATAATGACAGGTTAGAATGAGTTTGTTTTAGGATATCTACCGTATCATTATGTGAATTTAACATATAAAATATGTGCTAATGATTTTTGTATGAGTATATAATGTGTACGTTTAGAACGCACATTATCTGATATATAACAGTTATCTTCGAGACTATCGAAATTGGTAAACAGAACTTATTTATTATTAATCATAGTTTAGTATTGTTGAGTTCTTCTTTTTTTGTAATTCTAGTATTGGAATCGATTGGAAGACGATGTCAATGGAATTTTATTTTCATAATTGAAGCCTTGTTGTTTATTACATTTTACATTGCGATGATATCCTGGTTAATTATAGGTTTAATGATAATTTTATGATGAGTGCTATATTATTCAATTTGTTAAAGACTTTTCTAAAACATTTATTCAATAAGTAATTTTCAATAAAAATTTATTGATGTACCTACATTTATTTGTTCTTACAAAACTGACATTTCTGACAATAATTGGTGATGACGTTATAGTACCAGTCAAATTTAAATTACATGTTTTTGGAGTTTTGTTTAATGTCTTGTAATGATATATTTAAGCTTGGTATTTTGTAGACATTAGATATTATAAAATGACTTAGCACTTTAACTCTATCTTAATAATCTATTCTTGTAACTAAAATTTGCTGAATGCCAAAATTTTGTCAACCAGGACGATAATATAAAAATAATAATAGATGTAGGTTGTAACTACATATTATTATCAGGTGTTTTATAAATAAAATCATTTTTTGCAAAAAAATAATTACTTGTTCTTCTGTAGTTTGGGATAACGAGACAGATCTAAAAAATAGAACTCGCCAGTTTTTGGAAGAAAAAAACGGTCATAGTGGTCATGTTTGAAAATAATTGTAGATTTATTAAAATTTACTGTAGAAATAGAAACAAACTCTTGCATTCCAATTTTAGATCTTAATATAATTAGAAAAGACAATTCATCTTTTGCTTTCAACATTTATAAAAATCCTAAATCAACTGATACTATAATTCTTCTCGATTCTCTTACATCATGGCTACATTTACTATACGTACTATCACTTACATGGCTGTTAGAAACATTAAGTTATTTTCAAAAAATGAATCAAAAATTTTATATTAATTTTTATTAATATTTTAATTAATATTAAAATTAACTTTTGTTAGGCAAATATTATAATTTTATTGTTTTTTTTTGAGTTTTAAGTTAACCTTGAAAAAAAATTTAGACTATACGCTGTTCGCTGAACAGATATAGTAATAAAACTCAGTGGGAGGAGACAAGCAGTGTAGAACGTTCTGCGGTGAAGTCAGATTTACACTGTTTCATTATTTGAAGTGTAGATGTAAATGCTTAAAATATGAAATTGTTAGATTTAAAAACGCTCACCCAGACAAACAAAACAGAAAAGAATAAACAAACACACCCTACGTTTGGCTTTTATTTTGGGCGCAAGCTTAGAAGTTCTTACTTTCAATATGCTCTAGAGTGTTGAGAACTTTTACTTTACGCGTTCTATTTAAAATTGACCAATGAAGAGCCGTTATTCAAACAGCGCGGTTTAAGTGGGCGTTTTTATTACTTTATCTGTTCAGGGGACAGCCTATAATACCTATTACTTCTTTTGACAATTTTGACGACAGCACATCAAAAAGTTGTCATTACTATAAACATGTGGTAATATTGTTTCAGATACAAGGTGTGTTACGGCGCACTAAGACTTGTCTATTTGTGTCTATTTTAACCATTATTATTTTTTTAAAAGTCTTGGAAAATATTTAATAAAAAAGTTAATAGAAAAGTTCAAAAATATGGGCATAATCAATGAGTTTATTATAACAGACTGTTATAATAAACTCAATGGTATAATTAACACTTTATCGGTTTTTGCCTCTTATTTTTTTTTCTGGTCATTTCTTTTCTCCTATTGATAATTCTAAAAATTTTTACATTTATAATAAAGGTTATTCTTTAAATGTTGTAGAAGTTTTAGAAATTTTTAAATCCACCTACAAACCTTCTCAGCAAACCTTAAATAAACAAGTAAATTTTGATTGTAATATTTTATCTTTAATAGTTTAATCTTCATTAGTTAATTGAATGTTTGTTTATAAATTTTTTTTTAGTTTTTGTTTTTCTCTCTCTACCTCTTTAAATTATGTTTTTAAATCAAATGTAAAATTAATATCAAATTTAAAAAAAAAACATTTTAAGGCGGCTAAAATTTTGGTTTGTCATTTTCCTAAATAGCAACAACTTATTTTTCTTATTATTATTAAATGCCTTCAGATTAATTTGAATTTTTTTGTTAAAAATAACGATTACGTGTATTTTATTTTTAGTATACATTTTTATAATTTTTTGTTTATTATTATTATTATTATTATTATTATTATTATGTGTTAAACCCGGCAAAAGATTATTATTATTATTATTATTATTATTATTATTATTATTATTATTATTATTATAATTATTATTATTATTATTGAGGCACTGATGATGAGACATAGTTCTTAAAAACGCTGAGCTATTATTATGTAAAAATTTTGTTTATATAACTTGTGAGTTTGAATTAAATTTTAATTCTTTTATTAAAATTGTCATTACTAAAGAATTCAACATTTGTGGTGTTTGTAAAATTGTAAAAAGTGTTTTCTAGTTTTTAATCTTTTGACTGGCTATTTTCAGACAGTTAAAAAATGTAGTCGACTTGAATTTACTAAGCTCTGATAAAAAAAATATTCTTTCGTAATTAACTACATTTACTTTCTTCGTAAGTAGAACTAACTGCAAAACAATGTTGCAAAACTAAAAATTTTAAAATCTAGTAGGTTCATCAAAACAAACAAAAATGTTTAGAAAAAGCTGGAGTAATGACAAAATTTTAGTTGTTTACAATAATATAAAGTTACAAAATAATAATTAACAATTTTAATATAAATAGTATATACCAAGGTTTAGCTCATCTATCAAAGTTTGTTCGAATCTAAATATATGCTATAATTTTCAAAAAAGAGGTTCTACGAGAATAAACAAAAATAGTTTTGGTGTAAGTCAAATTTTAGTAATGCAAAGATTTCACAGTCAATATGTTTTCAAAAAATTCTGATGATTGCCAAAAAGAAGTTTTAAGAAAACAACAAACCAGTTGTTTTGGTGCGAATATCGCTTGCAATAATTAAAAAAAAGTCCTATACGTTTAAACTCCAGAAAAAGTCGACAAAGATTTAGCCTTCTTGAAAAGTCCAAGAGTTAGTCTTCAAGCAACGGGGATATACGGTAGTACAAAAAAAAAAAAAATAACACAGTTGTGAAAAGTTGAAGTTAGTCAAAATTTCTAATAAAAGACTTTAAGCCACGACCTGCTGTATAAAATTAAAAAAAATATTTAAATAGCGGCCAAGGCTACGTTATAAAATTTGTAAGTAAAGTACCTATGGATTGGTGCTTAAAGAATAGAATTAACCGTAGTTTTAGAATTTGTAAAACTTGGCTATTTATTTATAACGCGTTAAAAACTAGGTGGCTGCTGTGACTTGAGGTGAAAATATTTCAACAGCTCTTCGCACATTCATCTTTTAAAATTTAGTCGGAAAAAAGTGTTTTTAGTGAGATATTTAGCCGGCTTTACAATTAAGTCTCTTTGAATCTCATATAATTGTTTTGAATAAGATAAAGAAATTACTCCATCGCTTGATTTCATGTCATGCCCAAGAAAAATTTAACTAAGATTTTTAACTATATGGCAGTAATCAAAGCTGAGAAAAAGAGGCATTTTAGGTTTTACAGGATGGGTGATCGTTGAGGATAGAATACCTATCATTATTCAACATCTTGAAAAAAATAACGTTGGATTTGTGGTTGTATACTATTCTTTCTTTTCTTCTATTCTTTGTTTCTTTTCCATTGTTACTATTCTTAAAATCTTAAATCCAAAAAAGCTCAACATTTTTAAAACTTTTATTGTCAAATTTAGATAATCAGATTTATTTAATTTTCTGTGAAAAAAATATGCTACTGGAATGGTGCATTTGGTAGTGATGCCTCGTAAAAGGAAACATAACATCTTGTTGGCCAGGAGTAGGGTTCTAATTTTTTTTACACAGTATCACGTTCACAGTATCTAAACCATAATATTTATCTTCGAGCCGGTCATAGTACATTTTTTTCTTAATAGACATGTCATCAATTATTAATGAACACATTTTTTCCATTGGGTTTCTGGCTTCTATAAGCTTTCTTATTTCCTATTTTTGACTAATGTTGTGTTGCAACGTTCTTTGACTTGGAATGCTAAGTATCCAAGAATTGGCATACCTATAGCCTTTTGGTGAAGAAATTCACCAAACAATACAAAAACGAATAGTAGTTTCTGACCATCTTGGTCTTTTTTCCCATAATTATTGATTTGATCTAACGAAAATACCGCTTTTGGTTTGTTTTTATTTCCTACATTATTTTTAATCTTTTTTACCAACTGAGCGCTATGTCGTTTACTATTTAATTCTTTCTGCATGTCTCGTAACTTTTTGTTTATTTCTTTATTTTGCTTGTTGAGCCGTTTGACTTTTTGTTTTAAAAGTTTAATTTTATTTTTAAGTTTTTTATTTTTTTATTTTTTTGTCTTTACAGTGTTGGGATAGCAAAAAGTAAAAAAGCGGTAAATGACTTGAGGAAAAATTGGATGAGGAATACTGTAAACATTCAACATTCTCCTGGTTTTGTTCTACAATCTAAAAAAAAAAGTTTGAGTTTGTTTTTAAATTTAGAAAAAATAGGTGGATACTTCAACTTCATTAGTTGTCAAGGGCGATGGAAAAAAGGAATCTAAGCAGGAAGAAGGAAAAGAGAGCTGGAATTCTTTATTGATCTTTAATAAAAGAGAAATTGATTAAATAACAGACAAAATCACTCTCTAAGCACTAATTTTAGTTTTTTAAAAATTATTGCTTTGAGTTCTCAGCAATTTTTTTGAATACAATTTTTAGATTTTAAATGAGATATCAGTAGATAAAAATATTATAAAATGATGATAAAAAAGATAGAAATATTGTGGGTACGGCATTAATAGTCAATAATCAGCGTTTCTTAATAGAGTGACTGAAACACTTTTTTTTAAATGTAAATTGTAAATTTTGGAACTTTCTCTCATAGACGTATGTGCTTAAATTTTTTGTTAACTAATTAAGTAATTTTATTTACTATTATTAATACCATAAAAACAACAAATATTCGTTATCCACACTTTCCTTTCATTGGGGTCGGAGAGAAATTCATAGAAAAAGATTGCTGAAGATTATAGTCCGTGCAACCGGGCACACAGCATTTCTGTTTCTGGTATGGCCGCTTAGACATTTTTAATGAAACAAGTAATGTTACAACAGAAAAAGAACAAAGCAAAACAACTCGTAATAGTATCTATCTATGCTACCAAACCAAAATGAAGCTGGTAAGCTAAACACTTAAAACACTTTACGAAAAAACTAAGAACAATTTAAAACACCACTTATTTTTTGAAAAAATTGTTAAATACAGGGTAATTTTTTATTTGTTCCCGCCCGAAATTCTAAAAACAGGCAACACGTTATACAAACGAAAAGTAAGTTAATTAATTAAATAATGTGGCAACAAATGATCCAAATAAATTGACTCTGGAAACACTGTTAAAGCTATTATCAACAATATTGACATTAATTCACAACTCTAAAGGCCTTAATTTTGAAAATATATTTTTCAAAGTATAATGTGTTGCCTATTCTTAGAGTTTCGGGTGGGAACAGATAAAAAAATCACTCTGAATAGCTGCTTTAGATTCCCGATAAAACATGAAACATGAAGCTGTCACTATTGTCAATTTTGATAATTAGCGGTTTTATTAGCGCCAAATTTGTCAAGTAGTGCTTCACTGGTGCTGTGGCCGCTTATAGTGTCATTTTTTATTTAATCCAGAAGGTCGTGCTTTAAGCTTACCAAAAGTAAACTTTACACGTTTTAACAACAACAAAAATAAAAGGTAAAACTGTTTTATTGTGATATTATAATATAATAAAAAAATATTAAATATAATTAGGTAAGTAATGTTATTTAAAAAATATATTTTATTTGGTAAACTACCTACTGTAAAATTATTCTTACATCTTATTATGTAAACCCTACCAATATAATTATCCGGTAAAACATCCTTATCAGAGCTTAAGTCTTAGTATTTCTAATGAGCACCTAACAATGGATTGGAAACCTGCTAATAAATCTCACTAATAAAGTCAAGTAAACACACGCAACACCTACAAATTTCCCAAAGTTAAATTTAGAAAATGAATGCAAGTCAAAAGTGGCCATTTATCACCACCTGAAAACCCTTCAATATTTGAAAAAACCTTTGGTCGATTGCCCACTCTTCCCATCTCAATTACGCCGCCCATGACGCGACCCCATTAATCACCCGAATTTTTTCTTCCCATCTCAGACGCTTCTCAAGCCTTCTTCCCATTTATTAATCGTCTCAATTGTCTCGCCAATTAATATTTCATCTCTTTATGAATAAAAACGGGGCGCCAATTACGCGGATAAATTGTGCTTCCAATCAACTGCAGCCGCTTTGCATACATATTACGTATTAACCTCATGATGAAGTCCTGAAACAACATCGACACCTTTGACCCCGAAACGAGGCCCACGAGAACGACGCGGTGGGTCCTTGGACCTCTTTAATAGCTCCAATTGTAGCAAAAGCCGACTGATTGCGTCATTGCAAACGGACATTTTCTTTGCCTCGAAGTGGACACGAGACGTGGTGATAATTTGGCGATGAGAGGCGAGGCGCCCACGAAACGACCATCTTGGGGGTAATTTCATATAAATGTCCTTGTTAAAAAAATTTCAGGTTATTATTTGTTATTATGGGATGGGCAGTGGGAGCGAAAGGATAATTGGGAGAAAACAACAAAAACTGGTTTTTTTGGTGATAAAAGATTTGCCAATTTCGGGTTTGGATTTGAGGTGATTATGATTAAGTAATTTTAGTAATTCAAATTTGAAAATCAAAAAATATGCTTGAGTAGTTTTAAATTATTAGTTTTATTTGTATTGTGTATATTATGCTAACAATCTTTTAAATGTAGAAATTTCTTAACTCTTCTTTAAACAGCCTACTGACAGGTATACTATAGTATTACTTCATAATAGTAAAACTATAGACAACGTAGTAAATAATAAACGCAAACTTTCTTATACTGTTATCTGTACTATTTTATGTTATCTGTACTATGTTACTATCTTATTAATTATGTTACTTCTCTGTAGAAAGACTTACACTAAGCGCTGTTTTACCTCTGCTACAGGCAATTTTTTTTAGTAAACCACTAATTTGCTACATAATGTTCAGCATTTAACAATGTCCAGGTACTCCAGGTAGAAACAATTACTTCCATCTAATACCTTTGTTAAACTATACGGTCAATTATGTAGTAAAATTTTAATAGTGTGGGGTCCGCATAGAAGCGCCGTCATAAAAAAATTGCATTGTTGTTACACAGATTGGTTTCTTTATTTTAAATAAAATATAATTTTTCATGGAAAGCAAGATAGAAATATTTCTTTAACTCTTTATCGTTTGGAAACTTTTTTACCGACTGAGAATCAAGATAAAACACGTTAAATAAACACTTCTTATATCTAGGCTTTCTCTACCAAAAATTTTGCTACTTTATTACATAATTTTTTTGCTTAATCTTCCAGAAAAGTAATGTAAAAGAGAACATTGGCGACTCTGCTGCGATTGGCAGTAACAAAACTTTTCATGTCATTCACATGTCAATTGTCATTCAATTCTATTTAGGATATAAATAATTGCAAATAAATTTAAAAAAAGTGTTCAAAAAGTTGACTTTTTTGCTAAAAGCAAATTCAAACTGTGTTGGATAAAGCATTAAAAACGTTTGCAATTGTCACTTTAATGACATGCTGTAATTTTTGCAAATTGTTAACAGAGTTACAAAGCGTTGTTGTACGGAAACAAGAAAAAGTCCAGAAGGGTCAGATTATACCATCTACTTGGCCATAAACCTGCACTAGTTTAACGTCCCAGGAAAAACTCTTGTAAATAATCTATGGTGACACGTGCGGTATGTGCAGTGCCAGAGTCCTGCTGTAAATAACCTTTTGTTAATTCGATGTTGTTTAACTGATTTAAAAATAAATTTATAACAAATTTTCAATATCTTTCCGCATTGTTTCATGAGAGAACCTTAGCCTAATAATTCGTCTTCGTGACATAAAGACTCATACGCCGATTTTAAGCGGATGCAATAGCACTTTAATTATATTGTTTAGATTATAAGACCAAGTTGTATAATTTTGCGAATTTATGAATTATAAATAAAACAATGCCTAATCAGAAAAAAGTAATATTTTGCTGGTTAAGATTATTGAGCAAATTATTGTTATACTAATGACAAAACTGTATTCTTTAGAGATTATCAAGAGGATAAAGTTGTTGGACCAGAATAAATTTGTAAAGGCGTAAATGTAGAAATTTTTTTTAGGATCTTACAAGGGAATTAGTAGCAAAGCAGAGTCCTGAAAAGAAAAAAAAATGTAGGAAAACAGAGAACAGTCTAATTGTCAGGAAAAACCAATTTGTTAGAATTTACGTCGTATAGAAATTTGACGACTTTGTTCAACAATTTTTTCTATATTTTGCACAACATCAGGTGGCAATAGTGGAGCGATCTGTAAAATTACCTTTTCCCACATTTCCAGTCTTTAAAAAAAGGTTAGTTATCCGACCACATTGTTTTGCAAAATTACTCTATTTGATTTGCTCTTCAAAATAATTTTAAACAAATTGTTTATAAGCCGTCTTTTGTGCATAACCCAGTCACTATTTTTATTTTGCAGTTCACTTCGAAAATAGGTTATTACAATAAATGTATTTTGTTCTGTTGTAAAACCTAATTTGGTAATGAGTAACTGTCAATTAAATGACGTTTATTTAAAATTTTGAAAATTGAGAATGTTATGCTAACGATGTTGCCAACTTAAGACTTTAAATTTATGACCAACATAACAAAATAATTTACAAACATTAATAGTCACTTGGTAGAATACAGTAGTGTAAATCCTCGTTTCAATGCCTTTTTTACCAAATCTTTTTGATATCAGTTTAAAGAGGTTTTGTTGAACTAATACTTTTAACAACAGAACGTTTTAAAACAATTTTATTATTCTAATCTCTAGTGAATATTGTGGTATATATTTAGTTGTGAGTGTTATTGACTAAACTGTAGATTTTATTGACTCAACTGGAGATTCCAAAAGCTTGTAAATCATTGCAAACTCAACTAGAAGTTCTATTTCTTTAACTCAATTAAGTTTTCATAAAATTAATTATCTTAGATTAGGATTTAGATGTAAAAAAAACAATGCAAACCTTTTCACCTTTAACATAAAAAAACTCAGAAAACTGAAAAATATCGTTATAATAATAGCTTTAAAAAAAGGCATTATCTTTAAATATACCTAATGACATCAGAAGTACCACACCTGCAAAAATGTTTTTTAACAGACGAAATTTTATATACATGTTTGATTATCTAAAGGATGCTTTGATTAAATTTTTAACTTTTTTGGAGCAGTTGTTTTTATAGACTTGTTACTGAGAAAGCAGTGAATTTGTGGAAAATCTAAGAATGCGACAGAAATGCAGAATACTACAACCGTGCTGGGCTGAAATTAAAAGTGGAAATTGTAATGTTAAGTGTATAGAACAAAATGACTACTACAAGAAAAAGGGGTATGCGTGTGCAGAAATTAAAAGAATGAGAAATGGAAGAAGAACTAAAACAAAGAGATGCTGATATAGATAAACAGAAAACAATTGCAAGTATAAAAAAAAATCAAGGTACAATTCAAAATATGCCCTGATTATTACTACCAAACTGCCAAAATATTTAGATAAAATAAAAAGTAAAAATAAAAAATAGTTGCAAGATACAGATGTAAAAATGAAGAAAGAGAAATTGATAAATTTTGGAGAGAAGATTGGGAAAGAATGTGTAGAATATGTAGAAAAGAAAGGGAGACGATGGAGCATTGTTTGTCAGATTGTGTAGAGTTAAGAATGTTTGAGTATAGAAGAATAAAAATTCTAAACGATAATTGAGAAGGGAAAGAATGGATGAAAGAAGTTACGTGTGCTAGAAGAAGATTAGAGAAGAATTAAGTTTTTTTGTTAAATTAAAAAGATTTTGTAAAAATAATATATAAACTTTCAAATACGCAAGGCTGTAAAGCCAATTAGGCAATAAAAACATTAAAACTAAAAAACTATATACTTTTTACTGTTCTCTCTCTACTTATCGCTAAAGAAATAATCATTACAAAATAAATTTTGCAGTAAATTGCCGTAATTTTTGCATTTTCTATAAACCACTGTTTGATAAAATGCCTAGAGGTAGAAGACTAATTTTATATTACCAATCAAGTGACATTGAAAGAGGTAGAATCGTGGAATTACGCATGTATTCATGAATAACAAGTATTAAAGGTGTTAAAATATTAAAAATATTAACACTCTGTTGAAAGTAAAAACACAATTTCGATGAAAATTATAAGAAAAGAAGAAACTGTATCAAAGAAAAGAAGAATGTGTGACGAAAATAGCAAAACTAAAGTGGTGTTTACAAGTACCGTTTCCACTTGTATTGAAGTTTAGGCAAAAAATCTGATATCTTCGAATGTTCAATTTAGTCACTTAAGCAATTGTACTTTTTATGTTTATAATAAATAAAGAAAATGAAAAATGTTTTATTTTTATTTTTGAGTACTAGTGTTTGAAAGTTCGTCATTCAGCAATCAGAATGACAATCCAAAAGTCACTGTTATAAAACGCTGTAACAGAAAAGGTATTTAAACAGCCTTAAAGTCTCACAGTTGATAGAGTGCAAAAAGACACTAAGAAAAGCTCAATAAAAGTGAAAGTCTAATAAAAGATCGTCTCTCAAAAATGGTGATAGACAATGCATGTTTAGAGTGGAGATTTTCTAAAAGTGCCAAAAAAAGTAGAGAAAATTTCAGAAGGGCAGATGACAAGCTTGTCTTCTTGATGATATGCCTACGATTTAAGGTAACGGCAAAAAAGCCAAAAAAACACTTTTACTTATTACGTTTTTTGTTTTTCTTTCTTGTTTCTCTTTGTGTTGTCGTCTTTTCCGTCTTTGTTTTTTGTGGTTTTTTATTTTTGTTTTTTATTTGCTTACTTTGTAGAAGTACGTAGGTAATCTGTCTTCTATTTACTATTACAAAATTTAAATTTGTCAGGTGCTTTTTAGGTGTATACCTAAATCAACCCTTTCACCAAATATTGCTCAATGTCTCTAACTCGTAATTAACTATTTTGCTGTCAATTTATAGTAGGTATATGTAAAACCCTTTTTCTACTCTAATAGTAGGTAATTTTAAAAAAACGGAGACAAGTTTCGGAAAAATATTTATTAATTTTGCAAAATTTGATTTAAATATAAGTAGTAAGACAAGTTATTTAACAGATGTATTTAATATTTACCAGCAAAGAAATAGGTACAAAATTACAAAAATAAGTCAGCCTTTAAAATATTCGTATATCAAAAAATAGAGATTATCGAAATCATTAATACCCGTCCAAAAAGTCATCAATGAGCGATCACGTGTCTGTCTCACCTGCGTGCTATACCAGAAGCTCTCTCGCCTCCTATGATCTCGAGCTCGATCCTCACCGTTTCCGATTAACCGATACCAACCTAAAAATAATTTATTACTTAATAACACCGCCGAAAAAAGTTGGCATGATTTATTTCGTCGATCTGTGTTCTATGTGCCGCACACTAAAATGATATAAGACTTTATTCTTGTCCGCCGTCGGTGGTCCAAAATGGCGCCAAGATGTGATCCAGTTCCGAGATAGTCCGAGAGATGGCCCGAGATTTATAACGGACCTTTTATAAGCGCTCTCTAGATCCTCACCACGATTACCTTTGCTTATTATATTTGTTCCCCGCTTTACTACACGACTAAATTTAAATAAAATATTTTTATACAACAAGACTCTCTGTTTGATATTCTAGAAACGTACCGATCTTAAGATATTATTATCTCAAGATAATAAAAAAAAACTCCAACCCTTTATAGACCTACCGATTCGCATGTCGCAGTAGGCTATGGTAATTAATCAAACCGCATAAAGACAGGACGCAAACCTCGGGCACCCTTGATCTTATATGTATTATTATTTTACAAGACCTACTTGATGATAGCCACTTGCGGTTAGCCACTGTTATTAGTATTATTATAACGACGGGATAACATATGGCTACCGGTAAAAAACATCATTTTAAAAATTACGTTTTTCTGTTATTTTTGTGCAAAATACACGAAGTGTTAAATTATGTTCGATGGGTTGGTACAAAAGTGTTGCGGTTTTCTTACTGGATAGTAATTACAGGGAGCTGCGGGATGTTTGTATTGTTAGAAAATCACACCATAAGGTGTTGCGGTAGGATGGGAAATAATCGGTCAATTGATGAGAAACGAGCACGAAACGTTTGCTAAAGTGAGGTAATGTTGGGAGACCAAGACATGCTAAGTTATTATTTTGTACTTACACATTATTCTTACTTCAAAAAGACTCTTGATTTTACCAGAGAATAATAAAAAATAGAAATAAATAAAAAATAATAATTTTTACTTCTTATAGGTCATCTTTAATTATATACCGTTGTCTGTCTCTTTTCAACATTGTTTTACATGTTACTATAGTTGATTTTTTTTATAATCACTTGTCAAATTGTTGTTATGTTGGTATGAGCACCAATGGTAAATTTCAAGATATGGGTTGGTAGGAATGACTGTCATTATTGACATCACAATGACTGTCATCACTGACTTCATTTGACATTGTCATTCCATTTACGTCGTTGAAAATTGGCGAACATTTTAAATATGAAATAAAACCAAAATGACTTTACGTAAGAAGGGTATTGGGCGGACACTTGCAGACCGTCAACAAATGTCTGCACTTCGCTATTGCCAAGAACTCAAAACTGAAAAACCTGGTTTGCTTGTCAAAGTAAGTTGTCATAAAGCTTCACACATATTCGATGTTCTGTTATGACAAATATTTTCCAAATTGTAATTTTTCTCTACCTTTTAAGGTCTATTCCTCGACTGTTTGCAAACTAGTGACTGATAAGTTTCTAACTTTTCATAACATCAAAGCTACTAAAAATAAAAGACGGTGCAAAATTAACTACAAAAACTGATCCGTTACTTTATTACATAAAAGAATTGTCTAGACAAATTTACCGGTATCATTCAAAGAAACAATATTTTACTATCAACGACCTTTACTAATATGCTAGAAATAATTGTAAATTTACGTGTAGCAAGTCAAAGTTATAAGACATTGTCAAGTCGATAGGGTACAAATTTAAAAAGTTACTACAGAACAGTATCAATAGAACAGTCACAACGTCATTTCTAAAAAAGTTAAGTTTTTAAAAAAATATCTTCAATATCTAGAGACTGACAAATATATTTTTGTATTATTTGAGAAACATGGGTATACAAAGATGGTAGTCTGGTACGACAGTAGGTTAAGGAATTAGATCCACTTGGTGTTCCACAAAGACGACAAGGTAAAGGAAAAAGGTTTTTGTACTCAAGAAGTGTGAGCAGCTATTTCTCGATGATCCTCGACGCATAAAAAGACTGCTTTTCCTCACCGAAGTGTTTTTTATTTCCCACAAGGCAACAATTAAAATTTGCTTGAACCATTAGTCGGTAATAGTAAAGTAACAACTTTGGTTTGGTTTTCTGGTCCCAAAATCTTCCAATCAGTTTCACCAACTCATTAATTAATAAACAAAATTTTCGAAAAAGTTAGGTTAAATTTGCAGCACAAGCGAAGGGAGTGCTGCAAACAAAGTGCTCATGCGGAAAATTTATCTTCCCGAACATGTTAGGTAAATAACTATTACAATTCCACATGCTGAAACTTCTGCTGAATTTTTGCCAAATTGTGATCTTTGGCTTAGTTCTGAGATAGTCCATCAAGATTATCATAAAAAATAAGAAATGAATGCGGGAATTTTTACAGAATGGGTTCGTAAGCAACTACTTCCAGCGTTAAACACCTTAGATAAATCTTGTGTCATTTTTCTTGATAATGCAACTTATCATTTACACCAACTTGATAAAGCTCAGAGATGGTTAATTGGTTAGATAAAAATAATATAACTATAAAATAATTCATCCTAGAAAACAAAATACTCAAAAAATCTACGTAATTGGCCAATTAATTTATGAAAATGGCTACATTGTACTCAAACTTTCTCCCTATAATTGTTAATATAACGCTATTGAATGGACTTTTTAAAAACGTTCTAGAACATATCCAGTTCTCTACTGAAACAAAAAGACGCAGGCAAATGTGTGCTTACTTTACTTCAGAAATGTAGCAAAATAGTGTCCACCACTGCGAAGACCTTATTCGAAAAGATTGGCATAAGCTTATGAGCAATACCCTAATAGCAGATATACCGCCAGTAATTATACAACTGCGAAAGATTCAGATTCTGAAGTAGACTCTGAGTTTGGTGATTCCGGTTCAGAAGCAAATTATGAAAATGAATAGTTTTTCAGTTTTAATTTTATATTGTGTTTGTCTATTATACGCATTTTTCCTATTATTTTAACCAGCAATAGGATTCTATTTACTTGTATCTCTCGATGACTTGGTGTCTGCACTTTTCACCTTCGTGATAGACATAGGCATAGAAATGTCTCTCGCTTGCAGTCAGCTCGAGCCATAAGCGTCGGATCTAGGCTTGCCGTGTGTAACCGTATTATATAATTATTAATATATATAACACGAAAATTATAACTAGAAAGTAAAATCCGAGAGACGACGGACAGTTCGATTGCTATATACAAATTTCTGTAAATTCGTTAAATAAGTAGGTAGCTAATAAGTCGGTCTAGTTCGGTGCGCGCGCCAATGTGTAGCGATCGAACCGCTTGGATTTCCCGCCGGGATATTTCTGTGCCTAAGTCTGGTGATAAAACACAATTTGACAGTGATTTGACATAACCTCAATTTAAATCTAGTGGAAAATATTATACAGCAAATAAATGTTTTGTGCAGTCTTTAGAGTTCTTTTAGAAGAAAGTTGACAATGACAATTGATTATAAAAAAAAATCAACTATATGTAATACAGACTATGTATTGAAAAAAGAAAGATAACGGTATATAATTTAAAAATAACTTATACTGCTCAACAATTAAAATGGAACAGCCTAAAGTTTTAATAAAGTTTAAAGTTTTGTACGTCTTTCAAAAATTTATTAATTGACATAGAAAAATATCTGGAAAGCTTATTTTTTATACTTTAAGATGTTTAATAGTGCGTTTCTTGTAGATTTGTTGTTTAAGTTATACAAGGTGGGTTTTTTTGTATCTTAAGACTCTTGTAGCATTAGTTTATTCGGTATTAGGGTCCCTATCATAAGTAACGAGCTGTTCAACTTAAAAAAAACTTCAATTTGTCCCTAAAAATATGCTTTTAAAAATCGGATCTTATCACCGACCAATGCTAAGTAAACCAATGTTACAAAGATCTTGCTATACAAAAAAAACAAGTTGTGTGTCTAAATACACGCTTAAATTTTTATCTTTCTTTTATCAGTTTATCACACTAAAATTCAAAGCTGTTTAAAAATTTCATGTTTATGAGTCTTTTTCTACAACAAATGCTAACAGTATGTTTACCATTGTCTTACAAAATTCAAGTCTAAACTATTATCTTTAGAATAAGCCAAAAAAGAGAAAATGTTTACATCAATTAACAAAAGTGTTGCATGTAATGCATTTTTTTAAATTTTTCTTTAATTTTATTATTTCTTACTTTTATTTCACAATTCAATTTAACAATAATAGCTTAAAATTTGCAAAAACAAAGTGCTCAAAGTTTTGAGAACTTAGTCTAGCGCTATTCCGAAACTCATTAAAGCAATGATTATGTTCAAATGAAAGCAGTTTAATTTTTTTTGCAGAACTGTCTTTGACACTGTACAACTTAAACAACAAATCTACAAAAAACGCTCTATTAAAGACTTTAAAGTATAAGAAATAAGCAACCCAGAAAAAAAATTTCAAGTAATGATATTTTGCAGGAGTTACAAGACTTTAAACTTTGTTAAAATTTTAGAGTGTTTTATTTTAATTGTTCACCACTGTAATTGTGTTAAATAAAATAACAAATTTTGAAAAAAGTTTAGTGTACCAGCTTCAAGGTGAATTATCACTCAGCTAAAAATGTTTTCTTTGTTTTTCGATTGCAACATACTAATGTGTGTTCGTTTAAAAAAAACTCGTAGCAAGCCATGACATTGTTACGTATGTCATACATGAGCCCATACAACAACAAACTTTTTATTATATACATTATTCATGTATTGTTAGTTGCCTATTATGCCATTTTACACAAATGGCATAGTAGGTCACAAATTATCTTAACCATAACTTAAGAATTAGGTCTTCTCTTCCCGTCAAAGCGAGCTTGGTCTTGGTGTGTTTTTCTGTGGTTGTCTTCGTAGTGTTTTTCTTTTTCAAACATTCTTTATTTTATTTATCAGTATTTTTCAATACTAAATTTTGTGTTTTCTTGATTTGTAATTATGGTGTACAACTGTACACCAGTAAACAAAAAGCTTTTTTGTTGGAAAGTTATTTTCGAAATGGAGAGAAAGTTAACGGTGTTTAGAAATATTCAATTCATCCGTGCCTGCAGGAGTTTCGAGATGCTTTTCCTAACGTTTTTGTTGTGTGTGAAGAGTTTAAAAACACTCTCTACCAAAGTGTGAGCTTGTTTCGTGAAACTGGGTCCGTTACACGTAAAGAGGGCAGTGGAAGACCAACTAAACGAACAGAAGAAGTTATTCATGCTGCACAAGAGATTCTACAGCAAGATCCAAAAACGTTGATTAGACATCTGTCTCAGCAAGTTGAACTATCTGTTAGTACATGTTGTAAACTCCTACGAGAAGATTTACATATGTACCCTTATCGTCTCCAAGCCGTTCAAGAGTTACGACCCGTAAATTTTCCTAGAAGATTGCAGTATTGTCAGTGGTTTTTAAATAACATTGCAAATCATAATGAACTCCTTCAAAAAACTTTCTTTACGGATGGAGCGTGGTTTTACCTGTCCGGCTACATGAATTCACAAAACATGAGAATTTGGGCATCAGAACATCCTCATGAAATTGTAGAAGAACCTCTTCATTCACAATAAGTAGGTGTTTGGGTAGCTATCAACAGTTTTTGTAGGTAATAAATGAATATTTTTATAAAAATGTATTTTTGTTTTAATTGTCGAAAAGTGAGGTTATGAGATCTGTCAGTCTGACAAGTGTGTAAAAAATTAATCACAAACATACAAAACAATTATTTTTTAGTTTCAAAGCACTCTAGAGTTTTTTTAAAAAAACACACGTACTATGGGGAGCGAAAGTGTGACGTTAAAATTGCGCGAAAATTCAAAGCACTGTCATTCTAAAAACATACCTTAAAAAAGTCGACTTTATTGTAATAGTACATAAGGTCAAAATTATAACAGGTAAACTTTGACCGAATAAAAACTACATATATAAACACAAATAAGGCATAAAGACACTCAACTCCAATACTCTAGACATTCTAGTTTTAGCCAGACACAAGTTTAAAAAAATTCTTTTATAATTGAGAAATTAATCGAAAATAGAAATTACTGTACATGCTTCGTGCTATCAAGGTCACCCGAACAGCTGTAAACCAACTACCGAAGATGGCCGAGTACATAACATTTGCATCTGCGCCGACAAAAGGGGAGGGACATCGTTCACATTCGGTATGGTTCGCTGGAATTCGCTCATGTTGACTTGCGTTATAGCTTAGAAATGAAGGAAATCTGTGCATCGAACATTTTATTTTCCATTAATTTCTTTTTGTCAAGTGTAAGTTTGTTGCGATTCGTGACTTATCAATAAATAAATTGTTTAGGCTATCGAACGTTGGCATTTTTAAGTCTTATTTATTTTATTTAATGTATTTATTCGTCGCTTGAAATTTGATCTTTGTAAACTCAACCTTATTTATATACGCAATACGATAGACTTTTTCAAGGTACTTTTATCGAATGGCAGTGTTTCAAAATTTCGCGCTGTTTTGACGTCACGGCTTTCGGAGCCCATTATCGAAAATAAATAAAAGTCGTTTTTAAAAAATGTGACAAAACAGTGACAAAACTAGTTTGAATTCCTACCTGAGGTGACAATTTTGTTGTTAAAACGTGCGTCGTATTAAGTAAAAAGTTTAGTGTTAGTGGGTGTTTTTCGTTTTATTTTTAATCTAAACAGATCAAGAAAATCCAATAAGAATATTTTTCTGTTGTACACTTTTTTTGTGGCATTGTAACACCTTTTTCTATGTTAAGCTGATAAATCACGTTAATAAATTAAACCAAAATAAGCGAAAAGTCACGTCATAATTTCATAATTACCTACTATATTTTAGTGGTTATTAATAGTGTTTATTTTATTTTGGAATTATAATCTTGCTTATAAGGATCCCAAACGTGAGCATATTTTAACATTTTCTAATATTTAAAGCTACTAAGCCAAAATAACAAAATAGGTGTCAAATAGAATATTAAAGAACGGGTTTCAAAAATCAACTTTATGACACAAATTTAAGTTTATAAAACAAGCGCAAAGCGCGAGTTTTTATGAAGAATGAGTGCACACAATAAGTTTAGAAATTAGTTCTTTATACATTTTTTATTTTGCGCGTTCTTCAAGTACAAAAGTTAAGTATTTTTTTAATTTTTAGGGACTTTTGCGTTAATATGAGGTAGTTGCTAATAAATGTCATGAAAGTGTCAAATGTTTTTTGAAGTGTTTTCAAATTCCCCCAAACTCTGGTTAGGTAAAAGAATGTTTTTTTTTACCCACCGAACCGGTTATTGCTTGAATAGTCCAATTGGCATAAACACAATAAAAAATATTTCCAAAAACATTGCAACATTTCTTAAATTACCAAATTGCCAAATTTAGACAAATTCTCTCATCATTATTTCAGAGCCACATACTCATATAGCAAATAATTTGTAAATTATCAAATGGCGGCCATAGAGGTGGCAAGTAGTGATTGAAAGCTGTTTTAAAGCGTCTTCCCTCAAAAATAAAGTTGAGGTTACTTTATTGTTTAAGCGGCTTACCTCATTGTTCGAGCGTTTCATAGGTTAATTGGGACACACAAAAACATCTTGGTAAGAAATACTGGTCAGAAAGTGCAATAAGATTAATCGAATAAAATTATAAACTTATAACGCCCATGACATATAAAGACTGAGACGTCCCTAATGTGACTAATGTAAGATTTATGACGTTTTATTTATTTGCTCTGAAGTCCGATATCCGATAAGTCCGATAAGGTTACTTACTAACTCATAAAAATTAATTACTTTAATTACTGTTTAACATAAATGGGTGCTGAATTGGCTAATAGGACACTGAAATCGATATTGCATTGGACTTTGTTACAGACGTAAAATAGAAAAAAAGTTATAAACAAGCGATTGCAGTATACGGAGTCTTTGTTAATGGCAAAGTACCTAGTCGCCAATTTTAATTTTTCGCTGTGTAGATTTAAAAAAAAAAATCTAAAATAAAATGTTGTATGTACCACGGGCATAATGATCACTAATAGACCTTGGAAATTTGAAAACCTATCGGGTTTAAAACATTTATTTATGCCCTAACTTTTTTGATTACGTCTTTAATACATAAATAAATATTACATTCGAAAACTTGTTTTTAGTAAATCTAAAGACTCTTTTTAACATCTTAGTGTACAAACTCGTTCTAAAAGTCCATTAGATATACTTCTAAAAATTACTTTACGCAATAACTGTATTTTGTTATCACTTGAGATAAGCACAAATTTTTGTGATGCAGTTTTTGAAGTCTTGTTTCATTCTTGTGAATCATCTGATACAATTTACCTTGTAATTGCAAAAGTAACGTAGTGTGAAGCGGTATTTAACATGAAAGCATAATTGTAGTCATTATCACTTTAGTGCGGCAAAAAGCTACGTTGATAAGCATCAGTTTTACCCACTTACAAATGCAAATATAATAATCCTGAAAGGTTTTAATGTGGTAGAAATCGCGTCCGAAGGAATGAATATAACAAACAGCCGCATTACAATTAATTAAAGTTGACAATAATTAAGCGTAAGCGGACAAGTTTCGTAGTCGTAACACGCCCACCTCTAACCGTTTCCCATCTCGCATAACATAATATCATTTGTCATCGTACTTGTTTATGCAAATCCGCTCATATTTATTGTGTACGCTATCACGTATCATATTATTTCATTTTTTTTATTTTGGTCTTTTTCATGAATGAAAACAGTTTTTATTGAGGCGAGTGCCGTGTAGTGGGAAGGATTAAGGACCAGTTTTCGGAGAGAGATTCAGATAAGAGATCTTCACGTTGTTTTGGTGTTGCTCTACGTTGAGATCATCTGGAAAACGTGAAAAGTTCAAATGTTATAAAAACTAATACTCGTGGGAGATTTTGAGGGCGATGCTAAACAGTTTTCTCGGATTTATGGAAAGTTGCGAAAGAGTTGAGTGAAATTACTTACTAGCAGTGCTTACTAACAGATTTTTTTAAATTAAGAAACAAATTCTCGTCTTTACCAATATGTTAAATATAGTGTATGTCAACATCTGGTTTTTAGGTATTATAATATTATATTATTTATAAATTTACGCACTGTCAGTCACTTTTGAGAAAAAATCTTGGTTATTCTAAGCTATTTTTATGTGTTCTACCATAAATCTCCAAAATATTGACAAATTAATTAACAATTGTCAATATAAACATAGAGGCCTTAAAGTTATTAATAGTTTTAGCTTATACTTCTACTTAAAAATTGAGTAAAAGTTAACATTGATAATGCATTTGTTAAAAAAATAAATAAAACGTAAATTAATAAAAAAATTTAATAACTTGTATAAATCGTTAAAATGATAGAAATTGAAAATGACATGTTGTTCGTTTTTCAAAACCTGCGTGAAGTTAGTTTAACAAACTTAAAAAAACGATAAAAACAATAGCCTAGAATATCATTGTCACCTAATTATTTTGATTACGCATTTTTGTAAAAAAATATTTATAAAACAAAATTGCAGAAGCCATTTTTACATTTGGTTTACTAAAGTAAAATTTTTGCATTTTCTTGTTTTAAATAATTGCACATTGATTACCCACTATATTAGTTTAATTGCCCACTTCAAAAAAAAAAATTATACTAGATATCTCAAAAATGCATACCTATGTTTCTATAGGACAAATCAAAAGAAATTAATTTAACGCAACTTACCTATGTATATCTTAAGTTGTGCCGTTTAGAAGCTAAAGGACACGCAATTTAGACATTAAAATTTGTTTTTTGTAAATAACTATTTAACCATTTTAACATTTTAAATAGTATTTAATACAGACGTAGATTACATATAATATTATTCTTTTTTTTTAATTTCAAAGAGCTTAAGTAGTATCATACTTAAACATTTTAAATTTTTATGCATTACTTTATCATGTGTTATCCGATTGGCTCAAATATTTTTATTTATTGTAAAGTCTTTCATTTTAAATAATTTTCGTTTTTTGTGAAATTTTTGTATTTGCTCTAGTTTTTAAGGAAAACAACAATATTGATAATATTATTACTATTATTATTATGTGAGTTGCCCAACAATAGCATTCAATTATAGGACGTCACAAACTATAGAAATTATTTGTGATTATCTGATAATCGTAAATCACCAATATTAAATGATTATTATTAATAGAAATATTGAATTTTTCAAGAATGAATAAAACTGTTCTTTTACATTTCAATAGGCTAATTTCAAGTTAAGTTAATATCAGTAGTATTTTTGTTTCTATAAAAAATTTAAAAAAACGGGGCTGTAATTGGTTGATGTCATAAAAAAGTATTAGAATTTGCAATACTACCGGTAGTATCTCAACTTGAAATCAATCTATAAATCTCTTACTTACATTTCAATTTAATAAACTAATTAATTTATTTAAAAAACCGACTAAATAATGAGCACCAAAATTATGTATTTTATGTAGCAATATTTTTGTGCCAAAATTTTATAAAAATTGTCAAAAGATAAAAAATTTATTAATAAGAATCTATTTCAATTTTTAACTTTGGTGCCTTCTAGCTCCTAAACGGTGCAACTTAGTATATAGATAAAGATAAAATGTGTAAAATTGTTTTATTTTGATCTCAAGAATCTTATGTTGCTCTATGGAATAGTATCATGTGTTTTTTTAAATTTGACGTCAAAGTTGGCTGTGCATTGTCGTTTGTAAACAAACCAGAAAATGACATCTAACCTCACTTTTGTGATTAAAATTAAAACTGCTCTACTTACGGTTTATAATTACAATTTAATCGAAAAAAATTATAACAAATAATCGAAATGTCCACCACCTTCATCTAGGCACATTTGGATTCGTCGACACATTCCATTAGCAACGTTCATCAGCATGTTAGGATGTTCATTAATTTTATTAATTCTTCCAACAATTCGATGTCGTAACTCGTCCAAGTTATGTATTGGGCGTTCGAAAATGGAGATTTTCAAATTATTCAAACTTTGACTATTGACTTTTGCCACTTTGCAAATAATTACAAAGGGAGGTTAGATATTATTATGTGGTGCGTTCACAAACGACAATGCACAGCCAACTTTGACGTCAAATTTTAAAAAACACCCTATATATTGTGCACCTTAGCTAGAAAGAGGCAGTTTCTAAGCCGAAGGAAGAGATGGCCAGCTGAGACGAAGTCGAAGCTGGCCACTTTCGGAGGCTTGGAAAACCTCTTTATTGATGAGATGCACACATTATTTTTTATCCTACTCAAAATATCAAACTTTTAACGGTAAAATAAGCTGACGGAAATGTGACCTAACCTCAAAATATCTCGGAATAATTTGATTGTAATAACAAGAATTCTAGAGAGTTTTTATATTTTTACCTGATTATTAAACATGTTGTATGTTGCAGGCACTTACTGTGTAATAATCACATTTTTCCAACAAATACAATAGCTGACGGAAAATTTGAAATTGAAAGGTGTCAAAAATTGAAAGGTGTCAAGCTCAGATAATTGACCGACACTAATTACGTTGATTACAGCCAAAATATCTCAATATTAGAGTATATATTACAGTTCGGATGGTGATGAATTATTATTATTTTTTCTCTTCTTTAAATATTTTGAGGTTATGTGTCGTGACAAACCTGAAACCAGGCTTTCGAATTTCAATACTTCCACCTGATTTTTGTCTTTCGATTTACAGCACTCGTAATTTTTTGTATTAGATCTCCTATTCCAACAGTAGAAACCACATTATTAAGTTGATTTAAAAAAACTTGTGACTTTAGTTGACGTTTAACTCAGCGCCATCTAATGGCCACAAATTGCGACATGCTTTATTCCCTAGGAAAACAAGAGCGATTTTCTGACCTGTCAAGAGGTTAAAATTAACTAACTTTGAAGTCGAGTAGAATAAAAAAAGTCTTTTAGGGATACCTCTTGTATAAAAAACTACAAAAAAGTACCGACTACAAATTTGTAAGCCACTCATTAAATTTGGTAAAGCTTAATAAAATATATATATACTTAAAAAAAATAAGAGACTCACTTCAAGTTTTGTCCGCCAAAGTAAAATTTCTAGTCTTTTTTGTCATAAACATTTGTAAATCCATTGTCTACGAATGCTCATTAATTAATTATGATTAAATATTAAAAAAATTCAATCGACTAACTTTACATATTTTAACACAACAAAGTCAGATTTATAGATTCTACTGTTAAGGCCTAATTACACTATCCAATTTTCTTCAAGGATTCGTACATTATATGAATTTCTTGAATGCACCTCTTTGATGTGTTTATGTAGTGTAAATTGATAAATTTCGTTTGACATTTTTTCTTCAAAGTAATTGGATGTAAGTATTTGATGAAAGCGGGACGTGCGCTACTTTGAAGGTTATTTGAATGAAATAATTTGATGGGAGCATGCGCACAACTACGAAAAATAAAAGATGGCAACAGGCCACATGTGTTTTCTGTATGTTTTCATAGAGTTCAAGTTCTGTAGTGCTATGGTGTTGATAGCTATGAAGTTTATTAACGCCACTTTCTTTATTTTGTTAAGTTGACCGTGTTGCATACTAAAACTTTTTTGAGGTTAAATAATAAAACGTCATATTAGTTTTTTTTTGACGTTTGATTCAATATCTTGAATCTTGGATGCTAGCACCTTGCCCTACTTCATTCAATATTTATGTTTAATTAATTGGAAAGTACCTTTGAAGGAAATTGTATAGTGAAATTAGGCCATTATAATCACAGCTAGGTACATACGAATAAATTTACGTAATTATTCATTATTTTAAATTGTGCCTAACTAGTGCTCTGTTTTTCAATGGACATTATCGTACCAATGAATTTACGTCGTCAAAAGATTTTAATAAAAACGCAGTTTTACAACTAACTAGGCTAATTAAGAATATCGTTTAGTACCAATTGTTTTTTATAGAGTACAATATAAATATTTAATAATGTGTTCTAAATTTATAAGTACAGTAGCAGGCATAAAAGTAGAATACCTACTAAATTTGGCAAAGTTATCCCAAAATTTAAAAAATTGCAGCATATACATAAATTAACCTTATTGGCAGTGTAATTTAAAAAGTTATGCTAAACAAAGAATGATCTTAGTGGGGTAACTAAGTGCAAAAAAAACCAGTCGAGTTATCAACTTTTATGAAGAGTTTAGCCACTTTGGGAATAAGTTAGTATTAATAAAAGTAAAAAATCTTAAAAAAATTAACTTTTTATGGTTGATCAAAAATAGTTTTAGAGCAAAAAGCTAAAAATAAAACTGTTAGTACTATTTTATTGTCTATATCTAAGAAACACTTTGTTAAAATTTTATTAAATGTTTTTCATTCTCTCTCTTGCAATATACAAGGTTATTCACGAATGATGACAAATCCATATGCAACCAAATTTACATATTAAGCAACTTTCTTTATAAAATTTTCATTTTAGTGAAATTATTGAATCAAAGTTACCAAAGATTAATTATCGATTTTCGTCAGATTTTTTATAACTTGTCAAATTGAATAACCACTTACTAATCTGTTACTTTTAGTTTAAGTATCAGTATAACATGGTAGGGATTGAATTTATTAGCGCGTATTATTTTATAAACCATCTATATACGGAATTTTGGCTAATT
Organism: Tribolium confusum; assembly: GCA_029207805.1. Taxonomy (NCBI): domain Eukaryota; kingdom Metazoa; phylum Arthropoda; class Insecta; order Coleoptera; family Tenebrionidae; genus Tribolium; species Tribolium confusum. The sequence goes on along the minus strand of JALGAY010000009.1, from coordinate 20,573,381 downwards.
TCTAAATTTTGTGTCACAGCGTTTTGCCCAATATGGTATTTTCTGTAACCGCCTGAATTACAGCAATTTTATTATTTATTTATGTCGCAGTTTTATTTTGTGGCTATTTTAAGAGAGGACAGTCATGACGCAATTTTGTTTCAAGTCTTCTAAAAATTTTGTCTGTTGGAACCACTCGATGTACCACATCTTTTTGCATAAAGTCTTACTTCAGCTGAATATTTTTTTCTCTATTCTTTTTTATATGTTCTTATGTTTCAGGATCATGTCAGTCTCATCGTTATCAGTGAACAATTTGACTAAATTTGCTTAAAGACAGTCAAATTAATATAAAATAATATACAGTAACTATAATTGCAAAAATATTTTTTAAATTAAATTTTATCAGAGCTTTATGGAGAAATGTAAGATTAGTTGCATAAATCTTTTCTCATCATTTGTAAATAATTATATTTCTGCTGCATAGACAAGTATAAATATAAATAACTAACAGGACATTTATTGTCTTACAGTTAATAATCAGATGGAAGTGTAATTTAATTGATGCATAAATATCAATGTTTGGATAACCACTTTGTAAAAGCAAATCTCGTGTATTGAAACAGTGTGGAATACTAAACACTCGTCCGGTGCTAAATCGGTAATTTCAATTAGAGATCGATAGTTGACCGCACGCCATTGGACCTAATCAATATCATCAAATTCCCCAACCTAATCGCTTTAACACAATTTCAAGCAATTTGACCGGATCATGGACATGGTAGCAAGGGATTGTGGTATATTGAGAGGGATAAAATTAATATAAAGAGATAAGTGTCGTCACGCATTGACATTAATTCCGTAAATAAAAAAGTAGAAGAGAATCCATAAAATGAAGCTCTAAAATTCTGCATTGTGATTCACGTCCGACACCGTGTAGGGTAATTTATGTTTGTATATTTTGTGGAGGACGTTCCGAGCATACGAATTATTCAAATATGAGTGGACACTTTGTGTACCAAACACCGTCACATTATTATGGAACATGCACTGTTGACCTCGTCGACGTACTTGTAATTGGTACGGTTCTGGAGCTCTTGTTATTCTTGACTTTCTCATGATTATTGCATCGGATTTTATTGTCACGATAATACGTGGTGGAAAAATTTGCAATGATTGGAATAAAATTATATTTAGCCAAATCTGATTGAAACAGCAGCTTTTTTAAACAAATATTAAATATTTTTTATACGAGTGTAAAATGCGCAATATTAGTCACGAAAGAAAAGGTTTACCCACGAGTTTGAAAAGCGACTGAGTAATTTTCTTGAGAAACTAGCGAGCAATTCCATATAAGTAAAATATAAAATTTTATCCAAAATTTCCTAATCGCTTTACGTAATATTTTAGTAAAAATGTTTTAATGTTAGTGTTGATTTAAATTATTTCAAAAACTTTACAGGGTATCTTATAATTCCTTACTTCTTAACTTTTCTCTCACTGCGTGAGTAATGTATAATATTCTCTGATTCATACTAACTTAAGAATTTGCTTGATACACACGATTTTGGATAATTTTTTATTCATATTTTAATGACAATATCAAAGTAGAAAAAAGTGGAAGTGTAAATATATATTTTAAGTATCATATGTCTATTTAAAATACCTAGGAAAATAAGACAAATCTGTCACTCGATAGCAGAGGCGTCACACAAAGCACAAATATTTGTAAAATACAAAAATGTATGTAAAATAAAAATACAGAGTGTTTTAAGAAAGACGTGTCAAATTGTTTATATTTACCTTGTCAATTCGGGTTTAACCAACACTCGAAAATTTTTTTCGTACTAATCGTCTTGCTCTTCAGAAGCTATTTTCCAGGTGTCTTTGACGCTTAGAAAAACGGTTTTTTTGAACCGAAATGTTTTTTATTTCCCACAAAAAAATATTAAAATTTGTATTAGCGATTAGTCGATTATGGTAAAACAACAACTTTGCGTTGGATTTCTGTTGCTAAAATCTGTCAATTAGTTCAGTTTTACCAACGCATTAATAAATAATCTTAATTTTCAATAATATTAGATTATTATTAGCATCGCTTCTTCTTACAATGCTAGCTTTTATTCGTTGTACCCACCTATTTCAGAAAGAAATACCTACATTCGCACTAATGCAGAACTTTTTTCGCTGATACTGTAAAAAAAGTGCTTAAGCAGGAAATTTATTTTTTGAATACTTACGTTAGGTAAATAACTATTACAAATTCCATCTCTCTTAATTTACAAGATACAAGGTCTAAAACCAATTTTATTATACTTTTTAATTTGTTACTTCTTTTTTGTTACTTAATTTTTGTTACTTTTTGAGGTCTCGCTAACATTTTTTTTATTACTTTATCACGTACGTACATAATAAATCTCATATTCACGTAGGTTATTTAAATTTCTATCATTCTAACATAGCCCGCAATTATGTTAAAATATTTTTTATTTTTTTAAAAAGTAGTTTTAAATTTTCACTTTGTAAACAAGTTAGGTACACTTGTTTTAAGTCTCTTTAGATTTAAATAAAAAAATGTCAAACCATGTATTTATAAATTTATATTCTTTTCCAAATAAACCATTTAAAATATTGTGTTTAATATGCGTGTTTCTTTAACAATGTTGTCATTCTTAGATGAGAATTAATAGCTATTTATTATACAAGTGTCTTATAAGACAAATAAGTCAAGAAAGAAATGTTTAGCCACGAGAGCTTGCTCAAGTGGTCTAATTTTTTTTAAGTGACTTATTTGCTGATAAGACATGAGTGCAATACATAGTTTTATCCAACACCTCTCTCTGTAAGAGTTCTTAAAAAATTATCAAAACCCAAAAATTTTATATCTACAAAGATTAGTAGTAGTCTATGATTTGCTTGCCATGTTGTTGTTGACAACAAAATTATTATTTGAAAAAAATTCTGCAAACAAACTGTTTCGGCGCTTGTAACATTGTTGGAAATAAAAAGAAGTAGTTCTCTTCCTAAAAAAAATTGCGAAAGATGTTGAAGAAGTCACATCGAGTTTGCTACCCAAGAAATTCAGAAACGCTTATTACAAAGAATTGGGTGAGTTCAATAACTGGAAACAAAAAAACGATGTTTTTAGGGTAAGCGAAGACCTGCTGTTAAGTTACTTCTTCAACGCCAAAATAAGATTCGCAGCCTCTTCAATGTGGACAAAATACAGCATGTTAAGATCGACATTAAAGCTTCACGAAAATACGGATATTTCACAACATGCGAAGTTGATCGCTTTTTTGAAGAACGAATAAAAAAATTACAAATGCAAAAAATCAAAAATTCTTGAAAGAGAGCATATTTAACAGTTTCCGGCAGAAGCACCCAATAAAAAATATTTGATGTTGAAGGTAGGTCAATTTTGTTATTAGAGAATGAAATCTAATTTTTTTACATTACAGGTCGCACTAATTTTTAGTGTGTCAGATGGGTGTCATTGTTGTGAATTATTGAATATGTCGATCAATAACGTAGAAGATAAAGGATTTTATATGTTGATATCTGTACCAGATACAAAAACATATGTTTCTCGTAGCTTTACGATTATGGAAGAAGGATTTGCAGTTAATGTGCTGAAAATTTGTAGAAAATATATGTCTCTCCGACTTAAGAATTGTATTTCTCACAACAGGTTGTTTTTGTGCTATAGAAATGAGAAATTCACAATACAGCTACTGGAAATAAATAGTCTATCCAAAATATCATCAGTAGTAGCCGATTTTTGAAATTATCAGAATCAGAGTCTTACACGGGATACAGTATGAGACGCACATCAGCAAGTTTATTGTCCAACGCTGGAGCTGATCTTGATATGATCCAACGTCATGGCCGATGGAAGTCGACAATTGTAGCACAAGCGTATGTCAAAGAGTCAATTTTGAGCAAAATAGAGATTGCTAAGAATATACTGAGTGGAAATTCGAAAACAGGAGGCAATGTTATTGTGAATACTAAGAAGCAAAAATCAAATGAATGTGGAAACAACATTGAAGTAACAAAAAATGAAGCAAATAAAGTTATATCTTTTAATATAAATGTTAACGTAAATCTCTACAAATAATTTCATCTGAGATTCCTGTTTTTTATAATTGTAACTTTAAGTATTGTATTTTTTGGTGTTCAGTAAATTGTTCTATTTTCTGTAAACTGTTCAATTATATAAAAACAGTTTTATTTTTAATTCGTAAAACCACTTGTGGTTTATAGACCCCATAATTCAGTCAAAAACATCATTTTTATAAAGTCATAATAAAGAGAAGTTGGATAAAAGTTTTTTTGTTATCATAATATTAATTTTTATAAGAATAACAAATAGCCAAATAGGTAAAATAGGTAAAAGGGGCAAACTAAATAAAGTGTTTGGTGTAATTGGGTTTTTCTCGTTTTATACGAGAGACCAAAAAGATTCAACAAAAAGATTAAAAAAACTTTTTGTTTAAAAAAGTATATACCTACTCTTTCTATTTTCTTTCCATCTGTCGTAAAACTTTAAGACATTCTCAAAAACCACAGTGGTTAGCTTATTGTTAAGTATATTTACTTAAAAGTTTTTTTCTTTTTTACTCAAGTTTAGTCTGTAAGAAGATTTTTGTTTACTAAGCAATAATTTGGCAAATAAAAAGAATCCTAACCTGTTTTCAGACTACATGCAAGGGAATAAATACCAGTTTAGAGACCTTGTGTATTAAATTGACATTAAGCTCAAATAAACAATTATTAAAAGCTAATCACTGCAATTTTCAAAAATCCAATAAAGTTTTACAACAGACTTAAAGAAAATCAAAACAGTATACCAAATTAACCAATAATTAAAAATACTTGATAATAATATTAAGGTAAGAAAATAACAAATTAGATATAACTTTTGTCAATTTTTGAAGTTATTAGGGCTTAAGCAGAAAAAAGTATTTGTGCTGTTGGTAGGTCGCAAAAATGTTTTAATTAATTATTATTATTATTATTATTATTATTATTACTATTATTATTATTTTATCGTCGACTGCTGCTACGATTGATCAGAAGATTATAATTTATGAAAAAATTGCAAAACTCGTATAGCTTTTTTTAGTTTTAGAAAAAAAATAAGTCTCAAATATTTGATGAAAGCATTTTTTCGTTCTTAGAGTATTTTCAAACAAATAATAGAAGAATTAAACTCCAAGTTAAATTAACAAGTTTAATCAAGCAAAATTTTTAGACAACAGTGGCAAAGCGCTTTTAAGAAATATGTCTAAAACCATATCCGTGCCTAAATAAAAATGTAAAAAAATACGAAAATTTTTAAAAAATGTCAGAAAAACTTATCAAACGTTTAACAATAACAAACCAAAAACAAAAAAATTAAAATCTATACTAAAAACAGAACAGATTGATATTTTTAGTAAAAGAGTGTTTAATCAATTTAAATTTGAAATTTGACAAAAATAGTTACTATTTAGCAAATTAACAACAGAAAAATAAATTTTTTTGAAAATCGTCATAAAAACAACATTTTCCTGCTTATTTTTCGTACTAGTACTGTAAAGGCTACAAGAGGTAAAAGGGTAACTTAAAAGGGTAACGTAAAAGGTAGTTTACTTTGTAACAATAGTAGCCAACAAAATTGACAAATTAGATTTTTCTGGAATTTGTAAAACAGTTTTGTAAATTTCGTCTTCTTTTACGATTTCCGGAATAATTTAATACAAATCACATACAATCTCTTACTTGACTCGGAGCTTTAAAATACTCGGCACAAAGTGCCTCGTATTTCAATTTAGCTCCTCTTTAGTAATGTGAGATCTTTTAACTTTTATGTAAATAACTATTTAGCCGTTTAAAAAATGGTGTTATTTAAAAAAATTGACATACAATTGACATTTAATTTTAAAAATGATTTAAAAAAGTATAAATACCAAAAAGAGAGTACAGAGACAAGATTATAAGCAAACATTCAACTAACTAATAAAGGTTAAACTAGTAAAAATAAAATATTAAAATTAAAATTTATATGGTAATTTAATGTATGTAGAAAAGATGCGTAGGCGGATTTAAAAAGAAATTAAAGAATAACTTTTAGAATGATCAATAGGAAAGTAAATAACTGAAAGAAAGTATATGAGAAGCAAAATTAGATAAAGTGTTAGTTATATCTTATTTTTATATCTTTCTATTGTTTTTATGGTTTACAAATTCTGGTTTTAATTCTTTGTCTTGTCTGATCGATATAAATTTATATACAAGTAAACTTTTGTATATAAAAGTTAGCATCGTTAGCTTAAATTAAAGTAAACAGTAGGGCAGTAGCAGCCAATTAATCTTTGTATCTTGAAAACGGAAAATAAAACACAACTTTTTTTATAAAAAGTTACTATTATAAAATTTGCGAAATTCAATTTTTAAAAATGATGTGCTCCACTTAGGTACTTTTTTTGAACGGCTTGTATAGAACCCAGTTAACTTTCTTTAGTATAGATCAAACATTTTTCATGCAATAACCCTCAGTTAGTTTCAATAACTTCTTATATCAAAATTTGGTTAATCAAAGTTTTATTAGGTACGTCAAAATTACACAAACATATCCCATTGTAAAAATAAAGTCGGGCTAATGCTGCTAACAGCTCTAACAACAATTTATAAACTCGAAAAAAAGCATTTGTTATGGTCATTTTAAAGCCAATGCAGATGTTATTTATTTAAAATTAATTCTTAATTTACAGTAGCTTTAAAACCTTTTTTTATTATAAATTAAAACTTTATTATAAAAGCAGAATGCTTCGACATAAGAAAAAATGTCTAATTTACAATGCTAGAAACATTGAGCTAGAATTGTTTTTATAAGTAAATATTAGATTTGGGTCTGAGAGTGTAGAATTGAAGCCCTGTTTTCAACAAAAAAATTTTTTGTCAGCTTTATATCTTAAACAAAATTAAATGGATTCCTTTCGAAACTTTAAAAATAGGCAACACATTATACTTTGCTAGTTTTTTAACATTTAATTTTCGAAATTAAGACGTAGAGGGTTGTCATTAATGTCAACATTGTTGACAAAACTTTTGAAAGTGCTTCCAGAGTCAGTTCATTTGATTAATTTGTAGTTTTCTTTAAGTTGCTTATTGTTTGTATAACGTGTAGCCTATTTAAAAATCCTGGACATAAGCAGATAAAAAAATCACCCTGTATTTGTAAGAAAAAAGTAAAATAATAAAACTATACAAGTAAATTAAATTGCAAGGAACTAAAAAATAACCATTTTAATTATTAATTATTGTCAAAGTTGAAATAGTGTAAAATAATTTTGAAAAAAAATTAAATTTTTATGAAATTTTTTGTTGTCTTAAATTTCTTGCTCAACTTTTAATCTGTCGGTATAAAAATGTTATCTAAAACTTGATTTTTTAATAAGCAAAGATTTTTATTTGTAATAATTTTTAGTCGGCAAAGCCGCAATAAAGCTTCGTCAGTGGCTTATCGCCCCCCCGGGCAGTCTTAAACCATTCGCTCCTTGATTAAAACCAAAACGATCGGAATTCGTGTTGACGATGGAATGCAGAAGTAATGTTCGGGTGCGAAGCACCTTTTGTACATTTGCCGGCACTCTTTGTCGGTAAGCACAAGGCCAATTAGATAATATGATCGATGGATCTGAGCTGATCACGCGAACGCAAATATCGATAAGAGATATTCTCTTGGGAAAATTATATAACTTAAATTATTTTTTTCCCGGTGGAGGTTTTAATCAATTCATTTTGTAATTGTATACTTGGGTTTGCTCTCACGCAATATGTCGCAAAATTTCCAAGAAAATCAAGATTTTGACCTAGGTTTTGGTATGACTCAAGTGTTTGTAGTGCTAGGTGTTGCATTTAGATTTTTAAGGAGATTTCGGTCATCGGTTGCTTTCATCTTTGGACGTGATGAGATTTAAAGTGTTGGGAGTAATGGTATCTGTGATATGATATTCTGGGTTTGTCTTTAATAAGTTAGCAAATAAAAACGTTTATCTTTTGACGTCACTTGGTCTCTTGGTCCATTGTCCATTGGGTTCGGGGATAGGACAATGTTCTATTGTTGTCCTGTATTTGATTACGTATGTTGTGTGCATTGTTTGCTAACAGTGGTCATGCGTCGTTAAGTGCATCCTAACGACGGTCGTTAAGGACGTTCCAGTAATGACCAACATAGATTCGATCGTTGTGACATTTCAACCCTCGCCTACATTCCGAATCGGACCAGTTTAATGCCGATAATAATTTAGAGGTTTGGGGGTGTCCTCTCGCTATTTCGACAAGTCAAATTGCATGCGAAATACGCATGTTTCCGAATGCAACCACGCTTGAACTCTCTCCTTGTTCATTAGCTACTCCAAATTAGAAGAGAAAAATAAATACCTACCGTGGCTTTTTATGGTTAGTTCCTAAAATAAGAAATGTAACGGTAGTGTATAGGATAAATTAATTAAAAAAAAATAACATAATAAAAATATTTATATGATTTATGGGCTAATTTCAAGTTGAGATATTACCGGTAGTATCAAAAATTTTAATACGTTTTTGTAGTAATAATCAATTACAACTCCAAATTCTTTTATTTTTTATGAAAATGAAGATTTTACCGATATTATATCTACTTGAAATTACTCCATAAGTCTGTAATCTACCCAAACTTTTTCTAACATTTATACTTTTAAATACTTTATTAAAAAACATCCTGTGTATTGATACAAAAACAATTCTTTTTTGACAGTTGTCTTTTAAAAAATGAAATTGTAAGCTAGATTCTACAGTAATAGTTATTGAGATAAATAACAGATATTTATCTGTACATATAAAACTGTAAAACTGACACTTCCTTTAACTTTTTGTAAATTTTGTAAAAACTTTCTGCTACAAGATTTGCTATAGTACACATCTCGTTTAGTAGGTATACTTCGTGTTTGCAAAAAAATATATTTTTAAATATTTAAATTTAAAAAATTTTATAAATTTATTTTTTTAAAAAAAACTAGATATACAGGGTGTTCCTTAATGATATGCGAATACTTAAGGATGTGAATCTACATAAACAATGTTAGTTTGCTTTAAAAACTATGGTCCAAAAATGTTTCCCTACAAAAACTCGGGGTGTTGAAGTTTAAGGAAAAAAAAGGAAATTAATTAATATTTTTAGGACCACTTCAGATATTTCAGTGATATTTAGTACGTAGTAAAAGTTAATAAAGGTGCATAATTTTCAATGCAAAAAATTTTTTTAGGTTTAATAGTGGCGTGCGTACGAGTATTGACTTCAATATTTTTTAAGAAAAAAATGATACACCAATGGTTTTTTTCCAAATAAAAATTATTTTTGAATTTCCCGTTCAAACATAAAATCTCTCTTAAGTTGTTTTCCTTCGATGCGCCATTTTTGAGTAAAAAAATTTGCAAAATTATTATTAATTTAATTGAAAAAAATAAATACATTTGGGGTAATCAACAACAACAACTGACAACATAAACATAACATTAAAACCAACGAAATGATTACAAAAATTGTTGAAAATGGCCACCTTTACTTAGTATGCTTGCTTTCCGTTTTCCTTCTCATGGAATTGCGCACTCGTTGAAATATCCCTGGAGTGTTTTTTATTCTATCACAAGCTGCAACTATTCTTTCTCTTAATTCCTTTACAGTGTTAATGGGAACTGTGTACACTGGTGTCTTAAGATAACCCCACAAAAAGAAATCTAGACTGTTGAGGTCTGGGGAACTTCGTGGCCATTCTTCGGGGCCAATCTAACGATTTAGATAAAAAGTTTGTAAATAATTACGAACCAATACACTAAAATCCGCTGGTGCACCATCATGCATGTAGCACATATTATTTCTTATTGCTAACGGAACATCATCAAGCAGCAAAAACAACTGTTGTTGAAGAAAATTGAGGTAGGTCTGTCCGGCAAGAAGAATGGTGTTGGAAATGGAATTCGGTTACGGTATAGAAAGTTTTTTCTGACCACAAATGATTATTATGGAAATTGTGAATGGAATTATTGATTCAAATTGCGGATTTTGTGTAATATTTTGAAGATACCACTGACAAAAGGCCACACGCCTCAGAACCTTAATGGGAAGTAGTGCCTGTACTCTTAAAATATGGTAAGAATATAACAAGAAATCCACTAAAATTCTCCATACAATTTGATGGTTTAAATATTTAAATGTCTAGCCAGCGATCTCCTGGTACTTGTTTCAGGATGTTCTTCAACTTCGTGCAGCACTGCTTTCTCAATTTCAAGTGTTCTCTTACTTAGAGGTCTACCTTTAAATTTTTCTTTTTGGACAGAACCAGTTTCCACCAGACGACAATAAATATTAGAAAAGGTTCGACTATCTGGCAAAGCACTACCGGGATATCTCTGGTGATAAATATGTCTGGCTCGCTCACCATTACCGTCGGCAAGACCATATACGTAATGGATTTTGACTATTTTGGCATTTGAATAATTTACCATTATTAACAAGACTGAAAAACTAAAGAATAAAAAAGATGTCACAGCAAACAGATTTAAATAACAAAGACTTACTAGAGAAAGTCAGATGTTAAAAACTAGTAACATATTTCAGAGCAACTAGATATTTACTGCTAAATTGCATTCTTCAATTATTACATTAATATTTTCGAACTATAAAACGGTTTTTATTTTTTTACTCAAAAATGGTGCATCGAAGGAAAACAACTCAAGAAAGATCTTATGGTTTAAAATGAACGCGAAATTCAAAAATAACTTTTATTTGGAAAAAAATTATTGGCGTATAATTTTTTTCTTAAAAAATATTGAAGTCAATACCCGTACGCTTGCCACTGTTAAAACTAAAAAAAATTTTTGCATTGAAAAATATGCACCTTTATTAACTTTTACTACATATTAATACCACTGAAATATCTGGAGCGGTTCTGAAAATATTAAATAATTTCCATTTTTTCCCTTAAACACCCCGAGTTTTTGTAAGAAAACATTTTTGAACCATAGTTTATTAAGCAAACCACAGTATAAAAATGAATCAGTATGGACAGCTGATAAAAAACTTGTCAAAAGCTAGCATCCCTTCACGTAAAATGTGTAAGATGGAGCCACTAATATTTAAATTTTTAGCAACTAATAAGTAATAATACACAATTGAAATCTAAAGGGCTACAACTGTAAAAAAAATACTATAAAAACTATTTAGTCGTTGCTTTATCCTTGTCTTTTGGTTATTTATTATATCGTGTGTTTTTTTAAAAAAAACTCTAGAGTGCTTTGAAACTAAAAAACAATTGTTTTGTATGTCTGTGATTAATCTTTACACACTTGTCAAACTGACAGATCTCATAACCTCACTTGTCGACAATTAAAACAAAAATACATTTTTATAAAAATATTCATTTATTACCTACAAAAACTGTTGAAAATGTCTTCCTTGATGCTGAACACATAAAGCATATCGTCTTCGAACATTATTTATCACATTATTCAGTTCAACCAAATTTTCATTAATTTCATCAAGTTGTTGTATGGGGTCACGTACGACATACGTAACAATGTCATGGCTTGCTACGAGTTTTTTTTTTAACGAACACACATTATAATTTACAGTATAGCCCTTTAGACTAAAATTGTATACAATTGTGTATTATTAGTTGCCTAAAATCTAAAAATCAGTGGCTCCATCTTACACATTTTATATGAGGGGATGCCAGCTTTTAACAAGTTTTTATCAGTTGTCCATACTGATTTATTTCTATCCTGTGAGCAAACTAACATTTAGATTCACACCCTTTAATATTCGCACATTATTAAAGAACACCTTGTATACTCATGTAAACTTATAGGCACATTTCCTACTATCCAAATTTCTTTTGCTACAAAGACATATTAATATAAACTTTAAAACAGTGGCCCAAATTCTGCGATTTTAAAGACAATCAATAGTAAGATGACTTTGGAAAATTAGAAGAGAAAACTTAAATAGGAAGAGCTGTGGAATAAATACAAAATTTTTTGATAACGCACTTATGTATTTTTTTTAACGTGAGCATTACTCACTGCCAGTGACAGTTATTTTTTACTAAATTTGTGTTCTAAACAGTTAAAACAAATAGAAAGAGCTTAGAACAGCCGAGATTTTTTCTTAAGTATAACACCTACAGTACGTATCTTAAGAAAAAGCAGATATATTAAATATATTCAAATGACATTTCTTTTTTGGATGCAAAACTCAACACAAATCGTTTACAATTTAATTGAATTTATAGATTCAAACGGTGAAAAGTGTCGTTGTCAATTATTGTTATAAGAGCACTTTATTTTGAAGAAGAGTACGGATTATGTAAAACATGAAATCTAAGCTAAAATGAGGTTTTCGAAAATGTGTTCAAAAATAACCTAAATGATGTTGCTATATAAAAGATTATCGACTGCAATTGACAACAAAAAATAACAAAAAAACACTCGAAATTGACATTTTAAGACGACCTCTTTGTCGGGACTACACAAGCTTTAGTATGTAGTCGTACAGAAATTTTTGTTATTTTACAAAGTTGTTTCTTACTTTAGAAAAATTTAGCAGAAACTTTCATGTTCAAATTCTAAAGTTTCTGATGTTTTCGGTGGTAAAAATAACAATTGATTCTCTTTCTGTCTGATTCATAATCTTTATACATAAATTAGAAATTTTCGATACGTCATTACCAGATGAGGGCTTAGATGGTTAGTGGTCGTAAAACATACAAGCTTTAAAAAAATTACTTTATAAAAACTGCCAAAAGCTTCTCGCGTAATTGGCAAAATTTTGTTATAAACTGACAACACTACAACTATGTTTACTAATGGAATGAAAAAAGTTTAATTTCTACAATTAATGAAATCTGGATTTGATGTAAGACCGGAAATATTATAGTTAAATTTTGTGTCAAAGTCAATCAAAATTAAACAAAATTTGTAACTCTGGGTGTTCTTGGTATTGTTTTGTTTACATCTCCTAGCAGTACAGTAGGTATAAAGATGCCAAGTGAACTGACTATTATAGAGATGATTGTAAGATGAGCAGGACCTCAAAAAATTGCAAGTTGTTATATGCGACTCGTTATACCATACCATATAATTTGTATACATTAGAAACTAAAGCATAATAAAGATAGCGATATAGTTGCAACCTTATGTTGATTGGCTAAATGAGTTTGGTAGTCACCTTGTAACAGACATTTCACCTTGTGTAGATACGAAAAATTTTTATCAGAAGTTTTTAATCCAAAAACATCTGTGTATATTACAGACCTAACCTGACCTGACCTGACCAAGCAATTAAAAAAAATAGTTAAAAACCCAGAAACTTGCTTGATTTATTTCGTTGAGCCACTCTGTGTAAAATACAAGATGTGTCTGTTACGCCCAGTAGTCTATTAAAAAAATTGTATTATCTAAAGACGCAACTTTGCACAAAAACTATTAATCCTTTTTTTAATCAGAAGCCTTTTTGCTCCATTTACAAAAAAGTCGAAAAGAATTTGTGTGGATTATTTTATAATTTCTGTTAAACATTAAAATTACAACGAAAATGAGCGCTATAAATTATAATAAAATTTAAGACTTTATTATTATTTTTTAATAAATTTGTGCATATAAAATAAAGTACATTACCTTACGAATTTTGTAGTTAAAATTTTAGAATGAAAGTGCTACTAACAATCTTCTAATTTACACTTCAAATACATAAAAAAAAAATTACCTAAATAATTAGCTTTAGAATGTCATCACAGATTAATTATTAAAATAAAAAATAAATTTTGATGAGTTTTAAGATACTGTACAGTAGCTCAAATGAGAAAAAATCGGACTAACAATGTGAGATCCGCGTTTGAGATCCAATCGTAGAAAAAAATTCTTTTTGCTAAATTAAAGAAGCACTTTAACAAACTTATATGTCAATGTCGGTAATGTGTTTGAGTATTGGTGATTGCAAATTTTACATTTTAACAAAATACGCAATGTTATTTAAATATTTCTCTGTTATCCTCTTAAAGAAAAAATTCCAATTTGTCTAAAAATTCAACTCTAGTGTCTTGCTAAACAAATAACTATTATTGGTATACGAGTACAATTATTCTTTTATTTCCAATTTCAAAACTCTCTTATTAAACTCTACGTTTTAAAATAATATTTCTCGGAAACCGTTCCTGTTTCATTGAAAACCGTCCGCGTAATAAATCTACAGGTGGGCATATCGTGGCCCCCGAGTTCTTTCATCTCGCCCCCGCTTTCTCGGCGCCCATGCACCACATTTCTTCGCTGTAAATACGAGTGTGTGTCGGTAAAACAGAACATTGATTTATGCGACAGAATACACAGACCTCCTAGTCGGCAAAGTGGCGGTGCTTTTTTCTCAAAAAAATTTCATACGTAATATTAGACAATAAATAATTATTGAAGCAGTGAGTTATTTACAGTACGGTCCTGTGCTTTTTTTCTGATTATTGTTACAAATTTAATTTATGATTCAAGTTTCGGCGATAATCGATGTCGAATGGAGAAGTTCGGCATCAAAAAGAAAAATTGGACAACTGTAAAAGTCAGAGTCAAATAGTGTTGAACATCCTTTTTCCCTTTTCTCCTTATTTCTCTTTTATTATTTTTCTTATAACTCGTGTGGTATATATCAAAGTGTCTCACACAGCTCTTGAACAAATAAGAAAGAATCATTTTGGTGACGGTCGTTTTTCTAGTGTGTTTTCGGCAAAAGAAGGCGACACTAGAGGAAAACAACAAAACTAAAAAAAATCAAAATCTCGTTTTATAAAAATCAGTACCTAATAATATAATATTAAGTAATACATAAATAAAATTGTTAAATTGATTAAATCTAAGTTGCTAAAATTGCAAATTCTTTGGATTGTAATACAGGTGAATAAATAACAAACTAATAAAATTGTAAAACTGCATAAAATGATATCTCGAGACATTTTTTAACTCTAAACATAGTCTTTATGTTCAATTAAAAAAAAAACAAATTAACGGTATAATATGTATAATACTAATAAAAATCAAGTAGGTATCTTACGTCAAAATAGTTTGAAAATTAAAAAAATAATTAAGTTGAAAGTAATATTTTGCAATAATAATGAATTCAACAAACTGAAGACAAAATTCGAATAATTAACTTGTATTATGCCAATCAGACTATCAGGAGGATCCGCGACACTTTTTCAGTTTATTATGCCGATAGACCAATTCGATCGATCACCATTATTTCGAAATTTAGTTTATACGGATTCGTTGAGTATAAACCCAACAAAAGAAATAGAACCAGCTATGTCTTAAGAGAAGAAAGCAAAATCAACATCTTATGATATGCAGAAGAAAACTTTTATAAAAAAAATTCTTTGTCAAGAATGACAAGCAACTACTTTAATATTTTTCTTTTAATTCGAAGAGTTTTAAAAGAATTCAGTAACAAATATAATAAATTTATAAATTATCAACAACTAAGTAACACAAACAAAATGAAGAGAACAGATTTTTTAAAAAAATGTATAAGTTAATAAATAACAATGAAGAAATATTAGAAAAATTAGTATTTTCAGATTAGGCATTATTTTCACTTGACAGTAAAGTAAATTCTTAAAATTATTGGTTACACTGGTTACTTCAAACCTCTTTTTTCTATTCTCCCTTTCCTTACAGATATTGGTCAAGCTCTAAGCTACCCCTACAAAATTTAAAATAAACTCAGTACAATCGTAGAGTTAATGTGTAGACAGGAATGATCAATGACAAAATGATTATTGTTTTTTTTTATTTAATAAAATTTAAATGTAATTTTTTTTAGAATTACTTCAAACACAACTATTACCTCAAATTAAAAATCTTAATGTCAATGAGGTCTGGTTTTAAATGGATAAAGCTTCTTCCATGGCAAAAGTTACACGTTATTTAAATAAAATATTTGACCAACGCTGGACTGGCAGATTTAGATTAACAGCTTAGCCACCTAGGTTACCGGATATCTCTCCCAATAATTTTTTTCTTTGGGGGCATCTAAAAAACGAAATTCATAGTGATGTTATGCTTAATAATATTGAAAAACTTAAAGATTGAATAATCCACGCTTGTGTTTGCACACTTCTTCGAAATTTTAATTAAAATTCTGTTTAAGGTTTTTGCCATAGACTGACGGTAAAAAGTCCTTAAGCTTAAACAGCGCCCATGTTTGCATTTAAATATGATTAAAAAAAGAAATGATTATGACTTGATTTGGCCATAGACTGACGTATTGTCTCAAACAGGAATGTGGCCATTTCAAATATTTGTTAAAATAATAATAACATTTCTTACTTGTTTCTGTTAGTTGATTAATAAATTTTTCAAAAATTAAGGTGTTTGGCTACTTCATATTCAAATCTGCACTTGTTATTTCTCATTTTGTTTTTTTTTGACAGTTTGCGGCAAGCAAGTATACTTGGTTGCATAGCAAAACCTCCTAATACAGTTAATTTGTTGTTTTTTAAATGAACATAGGTAGTCCCTATATTTATCTAAAAAACGGTGTTAAAAATGTCTCGATATATATATATGTATAGTTTAATTTTACCAAAAATCTATGGTAATAAATAATATTGAATAGTAGATAACAGTAATTTAAAGCACGATATAAGACGGTGTATTTTAATAATTGAGTGCTGTAAAATAGTTAACACACAAGCTTTGTATTAAATTTTTTGGTAAACATTTTTTTAAATTAAAGATTATTAAGTAACCTAATTTTTTTAAATATACGTCAAAAATAGCAGATTGTTGCCATTATTACTAATTAAAAAACTATAGTATAAATCTGTAATTGACATTACGCTTTTGCGAGATAGGGCCTTTCAATTAGAGTTACAACATGAGATAAGGTCTTTCAATTAAAGTTAAAAATATTGTTAAATAATTTAGTATTTCTTATTCAACTATTAAAAGTTAGTAAATAAATATTTTTACAGTTCTACAGCGCGATGTCATAAATCACCTCATTTTGGCTGACCAACAATAATCGTTCAGGTGACTAACACGTTGTCAGTAATTTTCTCTTTTTTCCAAACCTACCATAATTGAATCAATATCTCGTCGTGTTTGCTTCGCAATTATTTGAGTAAAACAAACAGTTATAGTTGCGGTTAATTAAGCAATTAAATCGCAATCTTTCGAGAAAGATTAGAACAAGTTTATAAAAATTAATCTAAATTATCTTAAGTATAATATATAATCAAAACTGCCAAAGTTGATATTGTGTTTTGTCATACAAAAAAAGTAATTTTTTTTATCTGGTGAAAACATGTTCTTAGCTGCGATAGTTTTAAAATTCTTTATATTATTCCAAATTTAAAAAAGAAGAATACAGGACGATTACAATGTCTTAGTAACTTACGTAAGATAATAATCGTTATATTTTGTTCTTAAAATTTAATTTTAAAGTCAAAGTTATTTTAAATGTACCAAGTTCTGTAATAATTTTGTTTTCAGCTCAGCTGAGCTTATTTTAAATATAATTATTATATTTGGGCTTTTAACTCGACTAGCTGTTTATTTCTATGTAATTTTTGTTTTCTTAACCTATAACATCGGTTTATTTGTAATTAAATTAAGTAAATTTTTAGCTTAAATTATTAATTTTAATTGTAGTATTTTATTTATGTGGTTTAGTAATTTGTAATTTGGAAACCTGTAACTATTTTTTAAGTATAATCATATTTGCTATTTAATTAAAATTTGGTTTTGTAAAAAAACGTACGATTAGAACGCATTTTTAGATTGTCTGTAAGTTATATATATTGTGACGTTTATTATATGTGGGTTTCTGATTTAAAGAGCTGGAGATAATTTCTCGGCAAGTTTATTTACAAATCAAATAATTTACAACTAATTAACACAGCTAATATTCTAAATCACTAACGGAACACAAAACACTTTAATTTATCGCTTTCTAAATTCGCTGGATATCGCCGGAGTTCGCCTTTATGTCGCTCTCCCAAAACCAGACAGACTGACTGACTCGCTGTCTCGCATATATATATGGGTATGGACTCTTTCCAGAACTTTCGACTCTTTCCAGAACTTTCGAGTATTTTCTCGCGTTTCTCCTGAATTATTTCAATTCGGCAAGATGATTGGAATTCAATCACAATAGCGACAAACAATGCCGACGTAAACAAGAATGAATAAACCCATTCAAAACGTAAATAATACTCGAAGTTCTATTCAGTTCCTAGAAGTGAGCGGTCCACAACACAATACTCGATACTCTGATTCACCGCTTCTTAGAATTGAGTCGTTCGCGTCACACTACCCCCCTCTTAAGAATTGTTCGTCTCGAACAATCATTCATCGTCATTTGAACCCGCATAGGGGGCTAAACGGTCTAAATGCACTACCTTCATCTTAGCCCTGGGGTTCTTTTGGATTCTATACACCACGTCGTTAAGTCGGGTCAGTACGGTATAAGGGCCTTCCCATTTCGGCTGAAGCTTCGGACATCGCCCTTTCTTCCGTTGAGGGTTAAATAGCCAGACCAAATCTCCCTCTTGAAACCCTACCGAATTCGCCCTCAAATCGTACCGCGTCTTCATCCTGTCACTGGCAATCTCAATTCGGTCTCGAGCCAAGTCGTGGATATGGGACATTGTCTCTTGAAGCTCTTCTACATAGCTTCTAACTTCCTTGGGTTCTTGAGTGGGTGTCCCAAACACAAGGTCACAAGGCAAGCGGAGTTCCCGTCCAAACAAAATCTTGGCTGGAGTTTGATTTGTAGTTTCATGGATCGCCGCTCTGTAAGCCAACAAAAACAACGGTAAATGGCGATCCCAATCTCTTTGATGGGCCTCTACAACTTTCGATAGGTGCTCTTCCATGGTGCTGTTAAAGCGCTCGACCATTCCGTCGGACTGAGGATGCAGCGGTGTAGTCCTGGTTTTCCGAATACCCAAGAGATCACAAATTCCTTGGAAAACCCCTGACTCAAAGTTTCGCCCTTGGTCCGAATGCATTTCCATGGGAAGCCCATAACGAGAAATCCAATTATCCACCAAAGCACGAGACACAGTAATAGCTTCTTGGTTTGGTAACGCGTATGCCTCAGGCCATTTACTGAAATAGTCGGCAACAACCATAATGTATTTGTTGCCCGAGTCGGTGACTGGAAATGGACCCGCAATATCAAACGCAATCCTCTCAAACGGAGCCCCAACGTTGTATTGCTTCATGGCTCCCCGGCTACGAGTTTTCGGGCCTTTACTCGCAGCACATGTTGTACATTTCCGGCACCAATTAGCGACATCTTCTCGGCTATTGACCCAATAAAAGCGTTCGCGAACCTTCCCCAAGGTTTTGTTGACGCCGAAGTGAGCTCCAGATCTTCCATCATGGATTTCCCTTAAGACTTCCTTTACGCGACTCTTCGGTAGGACTAGCTGCATTGTTACCGTCTTTCCATCCGCGCTTTCCCAAGCCCTTTTGAGCAGCCCATTTTCGACTTTCAGGGAGTCCCATTGTGCCCACAACGCCTTCAGAGCAGGACTCTTATTTGAAATGTCATGCCATTGCGGTCTTACATTTCCGTTCTCCTTGCTTTGTAAAATCGGTCCGATCTCATCGTCTTGCAGTTGCTCTGTTCTTATTTCTTCAGCTGTCCATCCGTCAGTAGGTTGCAAAACTAGCCTTCTAAGGTTGCACAGGTGGTCAGCTTGTTCTCGTTGGCTACAATGTTTGCAGTCGGCTCTGCACGGTCTTCTGGACAAGGCGTCTGCATTTTGATGAGACCTTCCCGAGCGATGCTTGATTTCAAAATCATACTGCTGAAGTCTCTCAATCCATCTCGCTGTTTGACCTTCAGCATTCTTCAAATTTAACAGCCACTTTAAAGCGGCATGATCTGTCCTTATTGTAAAATGTTGGCCGTATAAATATTTGTGGAAATGGCTTACCGCGTTCACGATAGCCAACAGTTCTCTTCGGGTGACACAGTAATTCCTTTCAGGTTTAGAAAGAACCTTACTATAATATTCGATAACCCTCTCTTCGCCATCCTGTACTTGAGTTAATACTGCGCCAACTCCATTATTACTGGCGTCCGTATCTAAAATAAACTGACCTTTTGCCCTTGGGTAAGCAAGTATTGGTCCCGTACAGAGTGTAACTTTTAATGTTTTGAAGGCCGATTCACACTCTTTGTCCCAAATAAAAGGCGTCTTCTTTTCGGTCAGTTTATGAAGAGGTTTGGCAATATCGGCGAATCCTTTGACAAAACGGCGATAGTAGGTGCAAAGACCCAAAAAGCTTCGTAGTTGGTGCTTATCATTAGGTCGGGGCCATTCCCGTACGGCTGCAGTCTTCTCAGGGTCAGTTTGTATCCCATTCGATGAAACAACGTGTCCCAAAAACTTGACTTTTCTTTGGAAAAGGCAACACTTTTTAGGGTTAAGTTGAAGACGAGCGTTTCGCAATCGGCTGAAAATTTCTTGCAGGTTACTTTGATGTTCTTCGAAAGTTTTCCCAATAACCATCACATCATCAAGGTACACAAGGCAAGTTCTCCAAGTCAACCCTCGAAGGACAAGTTCCATTAGCCGCTCGAACGTAGCTGGCGCATTACAAAGTCCAAAAGGCATAACATTAAACTGGTAGAGCCCAGTTCCAGTCGAGAAGGCAGTTTTCTCCTTATCCTCAGGGTGAATTCCAACCTGCCAATACCCACTCTTCAAGTCTAAAGTAGAAAACCATTGGGAACCAGCTAACATGCTCAGTGTATCGTCGATGCGTGGAAGTGGGTAACTATCTTTCTTCGTTACTTCGTTGAGCCGTCTATAGTCAACGCAGAAACGAGTTGACCCATCTTTCTTTGTTACTAGTACAACTGGTGAAGACCAGGGACTTGACGAATCTTCAATGACGCCATCTTCTTTCATTTTTTCGATCATTCGAGCCACTTCTTCCTGTTTCGCAAAGGGGAGTCTTCTCGGGGGCTGACGAATAGGTTGTACTGATCCCGTATTAATTCGATGCTGTACCAAATTAGTTCTTCCCGTAATCTTGTCCCCTATTGCAAAAATGTCTTGTTCCTTTCGAATAAAAGCAGTGGCTGCTTTCCTCTGATCTTCTGATAAGTGTTGCCATTCTTCCAGAAAATAATTTTCCAATTCCGGGTTATTTTTACCTTCTCCTTCCTGGTAACTCTTGTTGTCCTTTTCTTCACAACGAACAACTCGTAATGCAGGCTGAAAGAAGCCAATCTGTTCCCCTTTCTGCAACGTAACTCGATTTTCGCTGAGATTGGCTATGCGAATAGGAATCTTTCCACCAGCCTCAACGAGTGCTCTAGCTACCAAGATCTGTTTATTGTGTGTCGCATTCGTGAATTTCGTCATGTCCGGTTCAACAACTCCCGTTCGGTATCCCCCAGGATCTTTTTCCAACTCTGCCAGCACAATTTTCTCAGAATTGCCGGGGACACGAACTGATTCTGAGACGATGATGTTTACATGGTCCGATGAAGCGGTCGCAGAATGTAACAAGATTTCTTCGTTTCCCATTTGTAACATCCTGTTCTTAATATCCAGCACAAATCCATATTTGTCCATAATGTCCAAACCCAAGATCACTTCATCAACTATCTCAGCTACAACCATTCGGTGTACAATATTGAATGGTCCTATCTCAAGTTTGACATTAGCTTCTCCATGTACTTGTGCTGTTTCACCAGTAGCGGTTTTCAAAACGAAGTTACATCTTGTCATGTAGATATTTTGAGATGTTTCCAGCATGTCCCGTCTCACTAGAGAAAGTGTTGCTCCCGTGTCAACCGTCATCTTGGTGTCTCGACCGTTGATTCGTCCATCCAGCAACAGACTATCATTTCCTTTTCCTAGCTGCGAGACGGAGATGATCCTAGGGGCTTTGGGCGTATCAGCTAGCACACGCCCCAAAGTGCTAGCTGAAATTAGTTTTCCTGATGCCGGGAAATTGAGGGGCCTGTGACATCTTCCTGACCCTTCCTTACATCCTCAGACCTTCCCCGTTGGCGGCAATCCCTTCTTATATGGCCTATCTTACCACAACCATAACACTTAGGCCGTCCTCCAGTGCGTGCTGGTGTCTGCTGCATCTTTTCCAACATACTCTTCAGTTCTTCGCAGCAGCAATTATTTGTTGGAGTTTCCTCTGCGGACATCAATCGCACGCGTTGAGCTGGTCGTCGTGAAAAGTCTTCATTTGCCGCCTCATATTCTAACGCGTGGATAAGCGCGTCAGCACAGGTTTTATATCTATGTAGACGTAGATAACGTCGTAAATCGCCATCTCTTAAACCATCAATAAATGCGCTGGCTTCCATCTCATGGCGAAGGTCTGCAGGTGCGGAAGGATAACCTAAATTAACCAATCTTTCTATTTCCGCGGCATATTCTTGCAAACTTTCGTTGCTTTTCTGATGTCGGGACTTAAGCATCATTTGGTATACTCTGTCCATGTGCTGGTCTCCGTAGCGCAATTCCAAGGCGTTGACCACTGCGTGATAGTTTTTCTGATCACGATCAGATACATTCTGAAGCAGCTGGAGAGCTGGTCCTCGCAGTGCTAACACCAGAGCTGTGGCTTTTTCTTCATCATTCCAGCAATTTATCTCCGCCGCTGCTTCAAACTGCCTCCTATACATTGACCACGAAGACTGACCATCGAAAGTTGGGGGTTTTACTCGTTGCGATGTTACTTCGCTTCCTAAAATTTGTCCTGTTCCAAGTTTCTTCATTTTACTTTCCAATTCTAAAACTTTCTTTTCTAATTCTTCCCTAACTTCTTTTATCTCTTCTTTTACTTCTTCTTTTACTTCGAAAACTTTTTCCTCAAATTCCTTTTTTACTTCTTCGACATCTTTCTTAAGAGCATCTTGTAAGGTATCGAATTTTTCGAAAATTCTTTCTTGCTCTTCCATTCGACGTTTTTCTTCTTCTTCTTTTTCTTGCAGTCGTCGTTTTTCTTGATCTTCTAGAAATTTCTTCTGTTCTTCTTTATCTTCCAAGCGTTGTTTTTCTAGTTTCTCGAAGAATACACGAAGTTGTTCCTCCATGGTTCTTGTCTGACTTCTTGTTGTTCTTCCAGAAGGTTCCAGAGACATAAACTTTTCTTTGTCCACCAAGCTTCTTTAAATCCCACTTCTGACACCAGTGTGACGTTTATTATATGTGGGTTTCTGATTTAAAGAGCTGGAGATAATTTCTCGGCAAGTTTATTTACAAATCAAATAATTTACAACTAATTAACACAGCTAATATTCTAAATCACTAACGGAACACAAAACACTTTAATTTATCGCTTTCTAAATTCGCTGGATATCGCCGGAGTTCGCCTTTATGTCGCTCTCCCAAAACCAGACAGACTGACTGACTCGCTGTCTCGCATATATATATGGGTATGGACTCTTTCCAGAACTTTCGACTCTTTCCAGAACTTTCGAGTATTTTCTCGCGTTTCTCCTGAATTATTTCAATTCGGCAAGATGATTGGAATTCAATCACAATAGCGACAAACAATGCCGACGTAAACAAGAATGAATAAACCCATTCAAAACGTAAATAATACTCGAAGTTCTATTCAGTTCCTAGAAGTGAGCGGTCCACAACACAATACTCGATACTCTGATTCACCGCTTCTTAGAATTGAGTCGTTCGCGTCACAATATGTCTAATCCAGCTATCAATGCTATAAAAAATACTTTTTAAAACGAGTTCTTTCTTATTTCTTTCAGACAATTCTTAATTTCAATCAAAATAATTAAATAAAAACAAGCTAGAATAATTCTAACTTCGCTGCAAAAAAGGACAGCATTTTGAAACTGCTGTGGCTATTAAAGATGCAAGACTCATAGATAGATTAAAATAAGCTAAAAAGAATATTACTCCGGACATAAAAAAAGAGCATTGTGTTATGTGTTAATTATTGCTGTGCCTAAATGAACTTATAATTAATTAGTACGAAGCAGTTTCTGGAAGAAGACCTGACATAGGGATAGGTAGAAACGTTGCTTAATGGCGACTGTGTAGTGTGCATATCTAAAAAAACTATCGCTATTATAGCTAGATTCTATTTTTTATTTTCTTATTTTTCTTTTATCTAAGAATATTTTTTTATCTTCTAAATCTCTCGCATTTTTACTTTAAGTTCTAATTCTTATCTATCTTTTAAACATTGTAGAGCAATGTTGGTACTTATTTTTAAATGTACAAACGTTAGCGTCTATTTATACATATAACTAGCATGAACATACTGCAATTAATGTGCTATGTCCCTCTTTTAACTTTAAATAAATAAATAACTCTATATTTACACTTACGCAGTAATAACTACGATTGCTGATTAAATAACGTCGCCTTCATAAACCGCTCATTTTTCAATAGCTTGTCGGGTTTTACTAATGCGGTCATTGTTTTCGCCCTGTTTATATAACGATACGTTCTTTTATATACGAGATATATGTACGATCGATCTATTTATTCAAAAACTTTTTTTCTGAAAATTTTTGTAACAATACTTCTGTAACAAAATGTCATAGCAGCTACAGATTTTGGATGAAATAAAATTTATATAGTATTTGTAGTATATAGAGCGTGAAGTTAAATTATAAAATAACACAGACAAAATAGTAATAAAATGCTACATTGTAAAATTTAAATATTGTGTATAAATATCTCAAAATTGTACACTAGTGCATTTTCAAAATTATAAAATTGTAGAATTAACCCTATTTACAATTTGTGTATATATTTTTGTGAATAAATCCATAATTAAAGCCATTAAACCAAGTGTATCCTTTATTTCGCATGAACGTCGTAGAAAGTTGGAGAGTATCTGGGAGCGAGTGATATAGTGGTGGAGTAGCTGGGTTCGGCGCCGCTAAGAATGGAGGAGGGGGCGTCACAAACAGGCGCCTAGCGTCGCGTCAACTGCCGACGCCGTTGCAAAGCGCTGCGCGTCCGCAAAAACTACAATCGACGCCGATGCTCCATCCGTGCCACATTCTTACCCTCTTTCTTCCCTCTACTTCTCTCCTCCACTCCACACTGACGGCGGCGGCGGCGGCGTTGGCAGCGTTGGCGGCGTGTTATTCTTCGCATTTAGCGCATTAACGGGACTAGCTGCTTCTCCAGGGAGAGGGATTTTTTGCACGCTCGACTTTGAATAATGAACGCGGGATATGCTTTGATGATGAAATTGATGAAAAATAAATATAAAAAAACTATAAGCATAAAAAATGTACAAACAAAATTTTGTGAAAAAAAGTTTACTTCGTTTTCTGATAATAAACAAAATATATAGAGTGGTAAAAAAAAGTATGTTTTATTTAGTAAACAAGAATGTTACTGAAGGTGATTATTACTGAAGGCTGTTTAATAAAAAAAGTTTTGTTTGTTTATTGTAAACAGTTTTTTTTAAGACACAAATTCTCAATTTTTCATTTGTAAAATATCATCTATTAATGACCACATTAATAAACGATTTCTTAGTGAAAATTATGCATTAATGTTGATATTAATAAATGATTAGCAAATATAAAAAATAATAAAATATAATAATGAAATAATAATACAATTTTATTAGGTCAGATATCCAATGTTTAAAAATAGGATAATTGTTCTAGAGCTATTTCATCATCTAAACAGCCATTAACCAATCCAGTTGTGATATAGACGCAAAATAGAATGTCTTTTTATACAAATTCATTTCTCAACAGCTCAACGAAGTGCATCCATCCAAAATCTCACTATATCTACTTCTAATTTTGCACATTGATAAATGTTTGTTGGACTGTTGATTTGACATGTGTACATATGCGTCGTAAAGGGCGACATAAAATGTTAATTACGCGCGCTACATTTCCATCCATAACAATTTATTGTAACATATTTCAAGCCCAAGGCAACATCTTAGCAAAGACATGTCTCCTTCATCTCTTATCTATTAATAATATGAAGTCATAATTTGATTTAAGTGCCGACAAGGAAACTTACCCTATCTCAGTGTTCTTATTTTGCGACTTCTGGCAATTATCCCATCTCTAATTTGTGCACATATAATGGACACATTTATTTAAAGATAATAAAACGAAGATTAAGATGTTTTTTACATTTTAATAATGATACTGATACATTACTACACAAACAGAAAGACAATATTAATTTACGAGTACAGACAGGTAAGTTATCATTTTTGTAACAGTGATAATGTAGCGAATTGAAAATTGTTTTTTTGTTAAAAAATTACTAAATTAACACTTAAAAAAACAACAAAAATTTTGTCATTTTCCAGAAATTTTAAAACAGTTAGTTCTAAAATGTAATAAAATTGAATTTAAAATAAATATTTATCTAATGGGCTGATTTCAAGTTGAGATAATACCGGTACTATTGCAAATTTTAATACTTTTCTATGACAACTGCGAATCACAGCTCCAAATTTGTTTATTTTTCCATGGAGACAAAGATACTACCGGCATTATCTCAATTTGAAATCAGCCTATATGACTGGTCAAACACAATATACAAGTTAACTTTTCGTTCAATATTTTTTTGTTACTAATTATAATTACAGATTATAATCTGTTAAAATTCTTAAAAAATATTTCAAAAGCACCCGTATTTAAACTATGCTTGCAGACACAATTTAAGGTTTTATTCAGTATTTTCTGCACTAAGTTAATCAGACATTACCAAGTCATTATTGATTTGTCTATCAATTTTATGTTGTATATTTTTTTTTTTATAATTTACAATTTGTAGAATTAACCGCTGATTTATTATTTACTGTACACCTTAAAATCAATTTTGCAAACGAATATTTTCTTCCACATTGTAATTTTATTGTATTTTCCAACCTTGAACCCTCAGGCAGTCGCATTTTAACAACATTCGCAGTCATTTTGTTAAACATAACGTAGAGCTTCTCTTCTCCTACCACTTTTAGCTACTTTATATAAAGCTGAATCTAGCATGCAATTTTATGTTTTAAAAGAAAAGTATGGCCGTTTTAAATTATTACAAATTACGAGGTATAATATTCACGTAAATATTTTAAAAATATAATGTACATTAACATCACATATAAAAAAAGACTATTTGTATTCATTTCATGTTATTTAAAAATTATTTAACGCTTTTGTATAAGAAAGTTATATAATATGCTCAAAATGTTTTAAAAAAAGTGAGATTATTATCTATATTATTAGTGGGATAGAAGCATCATTACACAACGAGTGTGTAAATTATAGATAACGAAGGCGTTAGCCAGAGTATCTGTAAAACACGAGTTACTGCAATGTGCTCTAGTTCACGTGTGATATACAAAACTTTATCTATGATTGCAAACAATTAAGAAAATCAAAAATTTAATGCTGTCAATAATAATAATTATTATTTTTTTACATCAAAAGTAAGGTAACCTATAGATATATGTTCAGTAAACACTATGGCAGCCGCTTACAACTTTTTAAACAAAGCTCGCCATTTTAAAATATTGTGCTTTGTGGTAAAAATAAGAAAATTGTAAACATGATTTACCCAGAAACTTTACGTTCTGATATAGAAAAAGCGGCGACAAGTGCTGCTTTTTGCTTGGTGCCAGAAAAGTCTAAAAAAAAGTATGAAAGAGTTTTTTAACGGTTCAGTTTATGGTGCGACGAGAAAAATGTTAAAAATATTATGCATGAGAAGGTTCTACTTGCATATTTTGATCATTTACCAAAACAGTATAAATAATCGAGTTTCTGGGCTTTTTATTCTATTAGAACAATAATGAAAATAAAAAATAATGTTGACATCAGTAAATACGTGCATTTAATTGCCTCTTTGGGAAAAAAATCTGAAGAATATCGTGCTAAAAAATCGCAAATTTTTACTAAACAAAATATTAGCAAATTTTTACAAAAAACAAATAATAAATTTTTGTTAATAAAGGTACTGTACCCTTTTTATAAATAAATTATTCTCACGTAATGTTAATTTGAAGGTTGCTTTAATTATTGGAGTTGGTAGAGCTTGTAGAATTCAAAAACTTACCAACGTGCTTTTGGAAGGTGTCAAAAATCAGGTACAAAGCTTTCATGTTCTAATATCAAACACTAGAACAAAAATATTCAGAAGTTTTTTTTATTACGTCAGGCGGAATTGATGAAGTCAACATGTTAGAATTAATTCGAAAATATGCTGCACTTCGCTCTAATAACGCCAGTAGTGAACGATTTTTTACTTAAAATACAGAAACCAGAGGTGTATAAAGTTACTTGTTGGTAATAAACATATTTACTGTTTTTTCCAAAAATATTGCTAATTTTCTTCGGTTACCTAGATTCGGCAAGATTTACAGGACATTTTTATTGACGCTCATCTACTTCGTTGCTTGCTAATGCGGGAGCTGATATTTTAACAGTAAAGTGTCATGGGAGCTGGCGCTTAAATGTAGTGGGGAGGGGTATATAGACACGGCAGAAGAAAATAAAAAACAAATTGCTCCAAAAAGTCTAGGTGACAAAAATACTATGACAGTTAGAACTACTACATCGATAGCTGCTATCAAAAAAAATGTATCAGAAATGGCTTGTCTTACTATAAGTAGGTGTGAAAATTGTGTTATTAATATTTATAACAATAATAGCATGTAATTAAGATTGAGTTTAAAATTAAAACAAATTATTTTAAAGAGTCTATTTTTATTTTATTACTTCACACAACTCACTCAAATTTGTTCCTCAAAGAAGTAAAAAATTATCAATAAAAATTCTAAAGTTTTACCGTCTGAAGGATTTAAGTTACAGTAGATCTTTTTAGTTCAGTGAAAAAAAACCCGCTTTCTTATGTATTATTTTTTGCTTTGTTTTAGTAACAACATAGATTTGCACATTTGATATTTTGATATTGTCATTAACAAAATTAAATTGAAGTTAAATAGATTTATAAAAAAGTGGGTAGTTGTTGGATTAAATTTTGTATGCCAGCTCGTGTGTTGTGGCTCTAGTAGACTAATTTCAAGTTGAAATAATACAGGTAGTATCTTCGTTTCTATGCAAAATTAAAAGAAATTGCCACTGTGATTGGTTGTTGCCGTAGAACAGTATTAAAATCTGCGACACTACCGGTAGTATCTCAACTTGAAATTAGCCCATAAGTCACTCAAAAAAGATAACTCACTCGCCACTTTTTAAGTTTTTCGAGACTTATTTGACTAACCACACAGTTATGGTATAAATACTATAATTTAAGCTTTAGTCATTGTTAATTAGCTAAACTAAAATATATTTTTTTGTTTCTAAATAAGTTAAAGCCATATTGCCGCGCACACGCCAATTGAATAATTCACTGAAACAAATCGCCCTTTAGACATGTAATAAGAACTAATTGATGCGGTTATAGAAAATGACATGTGACTTGTTTCCAACTCGTAAATTATGTTATTAAAGTGTTATTTTCTTGTAGGACGGAGAGTGACGGTAAAGACAATAAGGGAGTTGTTCTTTAGTCAGATGTAAGTCGCTAAAGTGGTATTATTAAGGAACTTGAGGCAACGGAATACTCACGCGAACCAACTAAATTATACACGATCGAAGCAGAAGCAATGCTTTTTACTATATTAAAAACCAAGAAAAATACTAAAGAAGATATAGCAAGAGACGACCAACTCACCCGCACTCTAAATCGATTTGCTTGTGGACGCGACAGACGACTAGGTGATTAAATATTCAAGCGGTTGTGGTTTCGAAACTGTCAAAAGATATTAACATAGATGTACAAAAATTCACTCTTAATTAAAAAAAATTAGAAGATTCTGTCAGATGTCAAATTCGAAATGCTCTCGATTAGAATCGTTTACTTCTTAGAAGAGTGAACTAGTAACGTCCACAATATTGTGATGGAATTCGAAAATGGCGTCTAGTTCTACCCATTCGTCGAATCCGTTTCAAGTGTTAATTGATGGTGGTAATTAGTTTAGTAAGCGACACACCAATACCGGTCTTATTATTCTTCTAGACTAGTTTGTTGGAATGGCCGCCATTTTTAATAGCTAAATTGAGTAACGAGTTGACGGTTTTACGTGTCTGAATCAGACTTAATCTACTTAAACTCGACTTTATTACATTTATTTAAGCTAATTACGACTAAGTAGGAATTCCACTATTTTTAAACTAATTAAAATGAAATTATTTCGACTAATCACAAACTGGATAAAGTAGCAATTACACTTGTTTTAGTTTGTTTTGAATGAAAGATTTTTGAAAGGTTAATTAAATTTCAACTTGAGCAAAAATAATGAAAATAATTATATGTTATTTCAAGTGATTTGTCAAAGTAATTTCTCTAACAAATGACTAGCAAAAATTGATTTAATTAAAAAAAAATTAAAAAAAACTAAATAAATTCTTACTGGCAAATACATATGTACATCTATCATTGTGCATATAACTAGAGATACGCCCTGTTCACTTAGAAGGGAGATAATCCTAAAACCTAGAAAACTACTGAAATTTAAAACAAAATTTATGCAGACTATCTCTTTATAAAAGATGTTTATTTAAAAAGGCTGTCAAGAGTGCTATGAAATCTTGATAAAAGAAATTGTAACGAAAAATGGTTGTCCAAACTTAGTACACTGTAACTATGAAAAACATTGTAAACAAATAAATAAATAAATTATTTTGATTATTTTTGAGTGCGTTTTTACAAGATTCCAAGTCATTTTCAGTTTTATTTTGTTTTTTTGTTTCGTGTTCAGTTTCTGTTCGTTCTAAGTTTCAGTTTCAGTTTTGTTTGTTATTGGGTCTAGTTAATTGTTATTTTGTCGCGATGGCTAATTTCACTTTAGAGCTCAAAAGATTTTTAGTCGAAAGTTACTTTCGAAATGCAAGAAAGGTTGAAGGCATATGGTAGAGATTTCGATAGAGAAATGCGAGAAATCAGTGATTTTGTTCACAGGATGTTAACGCTTTGAAATCGGCAAATATTGAACTGGAAATGTTTCTTTATACTTTTCTATTGTCTTTACATGTTTACGAATTTTGGTTTTAATTTTTCGTCTTGTCTGACTGACATAAACTGTATTGCAGTTATTAGAAAATAACCTGTAGACAATTGAATAAGGTAAAAGTGAAATTTATCATTTGTTGTGTACGAGAAAGGTCGAAAGACTACTTTTAGAATTAAAAGCAATATTTATATTAGGTATAGTTTTTTAAAATACAAAAAAAATCAATAAAAAAAATAAAAAAAATAGAGAGCTTTTAAATAGAAAATGTAAGAGAATTATGTAAAATGTTAAAGCTTAGAGAGAGTTTGTTAAGAGGAGTATGGACAAATTTCTCTAGTAGGTAGAAGAGATTCTAATGTAAATGCACGAATTTGTAGCTTGTTTATATATAAAAAAAATTTAAAAACGGTTTTTACTATGAGTATTGTAAAAACATAAACTACATTTTGACTTTTTAAAATTTTTAATTTCGTTGATTATATTTTAATAATTTTTCAATAATTATTTTATATTATTTATAAACATTTTTTTTAATTACTTTTAGTTATTTTGTAGTTAATAATTAGAAAAAGGATTGTACCAAATTTCATTAAAATAATTTTATAAATAAAAGTGCTACAGATTCGCGCATTTACATTGGAAGTTCCATAAGAGAAATTACCTCCATACTCCTCTTAATGAATCTATAAAAAAGTCTATATATGTTTTGTATTAAAAAGTAATTATTTACCCCTATTTGTTTAATAATAAGTAATTTTTTTAAAAAGCAACATAGTCTAAAATAAAATAAAAAAGTCTAAATTGTAAGAAATGAATTGCAGCTACGATTTGAAGATAACAATACGTAGACTAGAAACAAATTATAGTATTAGATGATGTGGGTTTTATACCTATAAATTTTAAAAGCAAAATATTTTTTTTTCTTATTATATTAAGATCTAAAAATAGAATGCAAAAGTTTATAATTTTTTTAAGATTTGATTGCAATATTTTAGGTTTACTAGTTTAATCTTTATTAGTTAATTGAATGTTTGTTTATAAATCTTGTCTCTTTATTTTCTTTATCAATATTTATACTTTTCTTAATTTTGTTTACGTTATTATTTAGACACTGATGATGAGACATAGTTTTCAAAAGCGCTCTCTTTATAAAATTTCAGATTAAAGAAACGTAGAATTTTCTTAGTAAAAATGCAGTATTCACTAATAATAAAATTGTAAAGCTTTTAATAAATTTTAAAATAAGAAATAGCGGATTTGCAAAATTGTCCCTAAAAACTTAAAATGTAAAGAATTATTAATTTTATATTTTATTATTTTATATTAACAATAGTCGTATAGTTTTTGTTAAGACAATGCTAAATACTTAAACTTACCTTAGACAAATGTTGGGTTTTAAAACATTGTTAGCTTAAGTAAGCCTGTACCCAAAAAAAAATTTTGAGAAAAAAAATATAAACCGTGTTACTTAAAACCACGAATATTTGCATAAAAATTTATAAAAAAAATGTATGCAAATTTTTATAAAAAAATTATATTTTAAAAAATTATTTTATAATAAATGATTATACCAGTTTCTAAGTATTTTGGACCTTTTTTTGTAATTTCTAAAAATTAGTACACTGCTTACTCACATTGCTTGAAGCAACCGTTTAAAACCCCGAATCTCTATCCAAACAATTCCATAATTGTCTCTCCCTCTGCTATCAGTTTCTGACCCATCTATCATCCCTTATTCAACCCCAAAATCTCTCCGGGTTAACGAAACATGTTGTTTCCGTTATCATATTAGAATCCAAACGAAGCTCCTTCAGTCGATATTTTGTAACAGGAATACAAATCTGGCTAACGACATTAAGTGGCCAGTTGATGTCCGGTCGCTTTATTTACCGACCGGCCCTTCTGGCTAACAATCATTAGCAGAATAAACAGTGATTAGCTGACGAAGGTTCGTGACTTGGCTAAGCTCAAAAAGGATCATTCTTATATCTATGCTATCCAACAAACAGTTTCAATAAATACACCAAGAGGGAATTTAATTTCAGCGCCTGTCTCTCCTCTCCGACCCGCACAAATGTCAAATAAAGCGAGAGGGCGGGAAGTGAAGATTTACTGACGACAATTTGACTTTACAATGTTGGCCTAACTGGATGACATCTTCGCCGCAAGATTCGCAATATTTTCCTCTAAGGGCGGACAGTAGCGGAGGGATAAAAACACTAAAAACACTAGCCTTTTTTACATTTCTATTCTAGAGTGAGTATACTTATAACAAAAACAGTTTTGATAAATTTGACCAGAAACTGTTGTCTCTACAGGTTCATGCTAATTAAAATAGATTTTTTGTAAAATATAACGACTGTAATTCTTTTTAAATAAACGAATTTAAAGTGATTATCTAATTAACAAAAACACTTAAAAATAATAAATTAAAAAAGTAACTTTTTAAATATTATTTTATTATGTTATTTATCAACGATCAAATGTGAAAAAACTAATAGCAATTCAAAAAATCACTTCAAAAACATTTGGCAAATTAATAGAACCAGATACTAATTTATCTGTTTTTTTTTTAACCATTGTGCATATACCTACTAACCTGAAACGTAAAACACAAAATCCTATACGTAACGACTCGCGTTTCGACATCAAAGTTGTCATCTTCAGGTAGGAATTAAAACTGAGTTTCAATTTTTTCCTAGTTTAGGTAATTGATTCCTACCTGAAGATGACAACTTTGTTTTCGAAACGTGTGTCGTGTCAAGAATAGAGTTTGGTGTTAGTGAAGGTTTTACGTTTTATTTAACACACCAAGAAAATCCAACAGGAACAAATACTAACCTCTTAAAATTAATTTTTTTTTATTAAAAGCATTACGTTGTCACAGAAACAATCACAAGGTGAAATTCATTAGCACCACGGATTAGTTTAAAAAAAAAATTAATTACAAATATAACAGGTTTTCATAAATGATTGTAAGGACGTAGGCGGCTGTAGAAATAATAAAAAATATTCTGTCTTTTAAAGACAAAGACTTTAGCTATTATTATAATTATTATTGGACAAATGAGTAACTCCAGAAACCATTTTCCAATGTTTTATTGCATAAATAGGACATTACAATGAATATTCGTATTATCAAAAATCTCCACAGCTACCTACGTTGTTACAATCATTTATAAAAACCCTGTATTTTGTAACATTGACAAATCAAATCGTCGTCCCAGTATAGGTTTGTTCAATATCCATTTTTTGATGAAATTGAGTTAAGCACATTAAAATTCAATATCCATCAAAAAAATTAAGACAACTTGTCTTTGAAAAACATTTTCAGGAATATATTGTTCAACATTTGTTCAAAAAACTAAATTTGCTTATTGATGTGTTTAACGTCCGGATATTGAATACTCCAACACAACTTTAAAAAAATTGTTATTTAAATAAATATCGGATTTTCAATATTCAAGTAAACCAATCACATTTCTTAAAATATCCGATACTTATTCCCGCGAAAAGTGCTGTATTGTTATTATTTGAGGTTAGTTGCTAGTGTGAAATAACAACAGTGGTAAAGTGCATTAATTAATAAATTTCAACGTACTTAAATATATATTAATAATAATATACATTTCACAAAAAAATAGACGAAAATAGTCACTCGACAATTTCAAAATACGACAGTTCTCCGGAACCGAAAATTGAGCATGATGAGTTAAGAAGATAAGTATTTATACTACCTATTTTAAGTATTTATAATAGTAAGTATATTTAAAGATTTTAGAGTACGACCTCTAGAACACGACATAATTAACAATTGCATTGAGTAAACTGCGATTTGTAGTAAAAATTAAAAAAAATATTTTTGCAAAAATGTGTATTAATGATACTCAAGTATCTAATGATACTCATGTAGGTACAAGTAAGTAAACTCTAAAATATTACAGTACGTATTTATCATAAAAATTTTAATTTTACGTGCCGATACACTCAAGTAAAAAACCAAAAAATTACTAAAAAGAACAAAAGATATTCTGAAAATTGGACGTGCAATATTGGATAAAAACTAAGAGAGCATGGAGAAGAATATACTAATATTAATGTAAAGATTATGAACAAAAAATACGTAATAAGTAAAACATGCAAACCAAAATGTAGTTAAAAGTGTTCTGAAAAATTTACTGAGGAAAATCGGAGAGTAATAAACAAACAATTTTAGAAGCTATCTGATTCAAAAAAATTGCATTTTTTTAGCAATATGTAATTAAAACTAATTCCATTAAAAATCGCACAAACAAAGAAGAAAACAAAAAAAAAGAATGGTTTTTTGTATCATTTAGAAATCAACTATGAAAACAAGCGTGTTTGTAAAGAATTTTTTTGTAACACTTTAAATACAAGTCAACAAAGGATTTATTATTTTTACGCAAAAATACAAAATTCTAAAGCAAACGTGCCTTGCTCTCTCTTAAAGAGAAAGAATATAAAACGTGTTACTTCTCCTAGAAAGTTAGAAGAAGTACAAAATCATATTTGATCTTTTCCGACAATTAGTTCACACTATTGTCGCAGGAAATCGCAAAAAGGTTATTTAGAATCAACGCTAAATATATCAAAAATGTACGATTTATACCGTGTTATAAATGAAAACCCAGTAAGCTATGCAATTTGTACAAAGTGTTTAACACAGAATTTAATTTGGCATTTTTTCGACCAAAAAAAAATCTTTGCGACAAGTGTGAAGCATTTAAACTAATAGCAAATCCTACTCAAGAGCAAATTACATCGCAAAATTAACTTTTACAAAGAAAAGAAAAAAGAAGGATAAATTTTTTTTAAACAGAACAAGAACTGAAGATAATCTGGCTGTAATTACATTTGATTTGCACAATGTATTTTCGTTGTCAAAGTATGAAGTTTCTAACTTCTATTATAAAACAAAACTTTGCATTTTTAATTTAACGGCCCACTGCAACCTAGACAAAACAGTTTACAATTGTATTTGGCATGAATTCTTAGGAGTACAAGATGCTAATGCAATTGCTAGTGGTTTAGTCCGAATTTTAAGCCAAGTATCAGAAGACATACCTAACCTAAAAAAGATAGTCTTGTGGGCCGACAGCTGTGTTTCATAAAACAAAAATAGCGTAATGAGCTTAGCTCTGTTAAATTTTTTACAATCTTTACAAAGCAATGTTAGTACTATAGAACAAAAATTTTCTGAGCTAGGTTATGGCAACCTGCAGGAACTGCATGCTTATTCTTTAATTGAGCGAAGTATCAGATATATTAATATTTATAGTCCTCTAGGACTAGTACGAACATTGTTAAAAGTACCTAGCACAAAAAACACATCAAAAGTAGTGCAAAGAGAGATTTTTTTAACTTCAAATTAACAACTAATAAATTTAAATTTAATGTTCCCAATAGTAAAATCAAACATAAAATACGACAAATCCCTACAATTAAGCTTGAAATTTTCGAATGTATTTTATCTTATCCATTTATTAACTTCAATGTAATTTATTTAGAATTGTAATATTCAATATCCTAACATGTTCTTCAATATCCACTTTCAGCAACGAATGTTAATCTCACGCGTTGCTTTTGTTCAATATCCAAACTAGAAATAATTAATTTATAAATAAACATTGGTTAATATGTTATATTACGTTTACATAAGTAACCAAAAACAACAAATAAAACTTGACAATTAATCCTTTGGCTTTAGCTCTTTTCAAATACAATTTATGTTTAAGTTAATGTTCATTAGCCTCTCCTGTAAAATTGTAAAAGTGGTTTATTGAACAAACCTATATTGGCGCGACGAAATAGTTATTTTAATAATTAGAATTAGTCAAAATTGCAAAAAAGAGGTTAATGTTTTACACTTTTTTATTTTAGACTGACGCTATACCTACTTAGATCTTTTTACAATTGCTTAACCACATATGATTATTTTATTTAAAAAATTAACAAAATACTACTATTAAATTGAGTACCTTTATTATAAAAAATTATATAATTAAGAAAAAAATTGTAGAGTGACATGAAATTGGAAAACAATGGTTTTAGATGTCTCTGATAATACTTACCTATCAAATGTAAGTTTTACATATTAAAGCACACTGTCATAAAAAATGTATATTGAAAATGCTTTCTTTTTTTGTCAGGATTTGACTAACTCCAGCAAATTGCTGTTGAATTTGAGTCTCTTAAACGAGAGTAACAAAAATTAAAATTATTGTCGATCATCCATCCATTAACAATTGTTAATAAATACCTACTAATAATTTTCTCTTCTCACAGCTAGCTGCAAGATGTTTTTTGCACTTTTTTTTGTAATAACAACATTTTTTTTGTTATAACTTAGAAGAGTTATAAACAAAAGTGGCTATTTTACTGATATTTAAAAAAATTATATCTTGACTATTATTAAAGATACAAATTTATAACAAAAAATTTTTGGCAATTTTTAAGGTAAAATACTTTGTCCAGTCATTTTAGTCAAAATTAGGTAAAAATCTCAGAATTTGAGATACCTAGCTATAAACTTGTATAAACTTTTATTGTGACATCCTTAAAATTGTCTCAAAACCTGCATACGGTAGGGTGTCCGCGTCTATTAAAATCAAAGATCAAAAGTCACAAAAATCGTTTTTTTTTTGAATATTTTTCGCAAATATCTTGTTTTCTATAGGTTTTTTGCTATTTGTATTTACTACCAATATTGTAGAGAATTAACTTCAACTTTCGTTTTAAAAATTTTGGTTATACGATAAACCGTTTTCAAGATAGAGGACCATACAAAGTTTTTTTGAGATAAATACGACGATAAAGAAGAAGATAATTAAAACTATAATTTATACTTTTAATAATTTTTAATAAATTTCTTTAATTTCGAAAATTATAAATGTATAGAATGATATATTTATCTTCCTTAACAATCTTTTTAATACACGGAAAACGTTACTCGAAAACGGTTCAATGTATAAAAAAAAATTAACAAAAGTTGTAGAGAATTTAGTTCTCTACAATATTGATAATAAATACAAATAGCAAAATACCTATAGGAAACGAGATATTTGCGAAAAATCTTCAAAAAATTAACTTTTGTAAATTTTGACCTTTGATTTTAATAGACGCGGACACCCTACCGTATACAGGTTTTGAGACAACTTTTAGGATGTCACAATAAAAGTTTATACGAGTTTGTAGCTAGGTATCTCAAATTCCGAGATGAACTTACTAAAATGACTGAACTATACTTTTCTAATCAAAATAAAAAGCCAGCTAGAAATAATTGACATTTTTAAAAATGCAACTTCATGTTATTGTCTTAAAACTACCATATAAAAAAATATTTGATTACGCTAATAGATTCTACGTAAAAAGCTGTTTTATAAAGTTTTGGTCACAAATCTGTATCTTCAGCAATAATCAGAAAATGAATTTTTCAAATTTTTTATGTAACAGGAATAAGAGATGATAAAATTTGGTTTTTACCATCACAGTAATTTTTTTTATTTAGCTCAAAAAGTTATTTTTTTCTAAATTTCTTAGGTTTAGTGATACCTCTTTTTAGAAACATTTAAATTGCACCACCCTGTACAAGACAGAGTCTGACAATTTAAAAAAAAGCAGCAATGTCTAC
The DNA here is from genome assembly GCA_029207805.1 of Tribolium confusum. Lineage (NCBI taxonomy): Eukaryota > Metazoa > Arthropoda > Insecta > Coleoptera > Tenebrionidae > Tribolium > Tribolium confusum. Next base: position 20,534,659 of record JALGAY010000009.1, on the reverse strand, counting down.
AGCTAATTTAAAAAAATCAGTTTTTATCTATTTAGTAATTTATGTGTCAAACCAGTGCGTAAAATAACCTCCCAGTCTTCATTCATCCCCTACACCCTACACCCATCCAACAAGTATTATTAATAAACCGCATTAATATTCATATCTCCCTAAAACCTGGCGGAACTCTTCACTATCTAACATTACAAAAGCACGCGTCGATTTTGTCTCTTCCTGCCGGTCACGTGTCCTACCCTTAAAATCACCACCGATCGAAAATATGCAATAATTCGTCAATATTGCCCCGCTTTATCTAATCGGAAACAGGGTGAGTTGGGGTAAATACGATTAGAGCAAGTATGACAAATACCGTGCGGCCGTTTTTACTCTTTCGATTCTTCGAGATATGAGAGAGGCCTCCCATGGAGAATGACCCGACGGCCAATCAGCAACAGCACGGCTTCGCCGCTTTTGTTTTAAAAAACGATCAAAGTAGGCGGTGACAAGTGTGGTGTGTTTTGTGTGTGTGGCGAAAACGATGACACGTCCAAGAAAAAATTATCAGAGGCGGGGAGAGATCAGTTTGTTACAGGTAATTGGATGATGTGTGGAAGGATGGGAGGAAAGTGCGAGAGATGATTAGAGTTATAAGAAAATTTTTAATTGGTTTTTGTGAGGACAAGTGTAGAACAGTTTATTAGAGGTAATTAGAAATGTCTTCATCAATCAAGAAAATTAGTACATTAAAGTCGTTGGAAATAAAATATAATTAGAAATGATTTCTGCTAGTGTTCTTTTTTAAATTCTTACACTTATACTTTCTTTAACTAATCCTACTTACCATATATTAATATATTTTTATAGTTAGGAATATTGTATCTTAATTAAATAAAAAGTTTTCAAAAAAATTTCAAGAAAACATCACAAAACAATAATTTTACAGGATTTTATCTTTTATTAGGTCAGAGTAATTGTGGTTAAATTTGTACTGAATAATTCTAAAAAACCTGTACAGGGTGGTTTATTTTCGATGGTTATGGCAGGTTTCTCATACATCCGATCAAGAAACGAATAATGCATGCTCGTGTTTTTTTTGAGACTAATTTAGTGGTCTAATCAAGTTGGTCTTATCACGTTTTTTTTATGAGTACATGGCGTTTTTGATTTTTTGGCAATTTATTTAAAATTCTGTAACTTTTATATTTATTAATCAATTTAAAAAAATAGAACTAATGCTATTACAGATTTTTATGTAGGATCGAACAGTGTAGTCAATTTTTTTTAATCTTTTAGTTTTTGAAACATGGACCAAAATAACTTTTTAAAATAGAAATTATAGTTAGCTGTGACCCTAAAAAAATCGCTATTTTTTTTTCAAAAATATTTAATTTGTTTATTTTTTTTTTCAATTAGAACAATATTTAAGAAAATAAGTTGATTAAAATAAATAGAAACACATAGTCACCTACGAAAACAAATGTATTTCTTATGTCAAAATTTTTGTTTTTGTTGCGGTTGTGTTTGGTGTTAAAAATAAAAGTTTATCAAAATTTTTAAAAATATGATATGATAAAATGTTTTACAACGTGTAACGAAAATGTAGAAAAAATTTTAAACTTATATTTTGAATGTTATTCCAAAAGGCGCCAGTCTGATATACGTACAATTTTAAGATTAAAAAAGATCTAATTAAGCACGGCTCTTTTAAAGCATCGAGACCTAAAGCTTATTTTAAATAAAATAATAAAAAAAAACGCTATTACTGTGTTAGGTTTTGCTAATGCAGATTCAAAATTTTTTTCAAGAAAAATCGAAGAAAATGGGGTAGTTTCACGAAGTGAAGCCAAGAGAATTTTGAAAAAGTATAAATTTTGGTCTTACAAGCGAAGAATTGTGCAACATTTAACACCTGATGACTACATTTTAAGAGTTAAGTTTTGTGAGTGGTGTTCAAATAAACTGTGATTAAATCAATTTTTTTTTTAATTATTTAGACTGACGATACACGCATAACCCAGGATGGCATAATAAACAAAAAAAATTGTTTTTGGGTTAATAAAAATTCAGACAAACTAGATCATAAAGGACAAAAAAAATTTGGATTTAACGTGTGGTGTAGAATAGTCGAGACCAATCTTTTTTGATTAAAACTGAACTACTCGACAGTACGAGCAGATTCTTTGTGTTACAGTAAATAAGGTTTTAGACGACAAACTATTAACTGTATTACCAAATGTTTGGTACCAACAAGACGGTGCTCCCGCCTATAATGTACATGCAATTAGAAATGTATTAACGGAATATTTTGACGAGCATTAGATTGGAACTAAAAACCCAATACGATGGTCTTTACGTTTACCCGATCTTGCGCCCTTAGATTTCTTAGTTTGAGGTTTTTAAAAAAATCATATTTATAAAGATAATAGTAAAAACTTAAATCAACTCAAATCATACACCGAAAAAACTTTTAGTAGAATTACAGACATTTAGTTAAGTTATACTGTAAGAGCTGTAAGAAAGAAAGCACAGCTTTGTATTCAAGAACAGTAAAGTCAAGAAAACAATTTGAACATCTAATACACTGAAACTTTGTATTTACTTATAATAAATTGTTGCTTTTGTTTTTTGTTATTATTATATTTTTATTAGATAAAGAAATTACATCTAAAAACATTTTTGCTAACACTATTTACTGTATGTTGCTGTATGTAAAACGCGAAAAAATAGCAATTTTTTAGGGTTACAGTTAACTATAATATCTAAAAAAAAAAACTTTGGTCTATATCTTAAAAACTAAAAAATATAAAAAACTTGACTATTCCGTTCGATTCGGCATAAAAATGTGTAAGATCAGCAATGTTAATTTTTTAAATTAATTAAAAAATAGAAATGTTACGGAATTTTAATAAAATCAGTATAAAATCAAAAACGACTTTAATTTATAAACAAAAGATAATAAGACAAAACTGATTAGACTATTTAAATTTGCCTCAAAAAATTAGCTCGAAAATTTATTATTCGTTTCTTTGTGTGATTATAGGATATATAAGAAACCTGCCAAAACCATAAAAAATAAACCACATTGTGCATAAAAATGGCGGAAATTATTTTCATAACAAGTGTCGAAAGTAGACAATACTGTGAGAGTGCGGTTAGACAAAAGAGGTAAATACCGATTTTATCTGAAAGAGCACGAGCATGATAGACACTTTCGAACGAGTTGTAAACACTATTTTTTAGATGATTTATCACAGTTTTTAATTAATTTCGTTTTAAAAAATTTAAAAATAAGTAAAATTTTAATAAGAATTGGCGATTGTTTGTTGTTGACAATTGTGTAAATTAAAATAAAGAGATAAATTAATATAAAATTTAATTTTTACAAAAGTAAGTAAATATTTATAAAAAAATCTTTTGTCTTATTTTTGATGTCTGGAATAAGAGATGCTGAAAAAACTTAAAAAAACTAGGTCAACTCTCAGAAACTGATGTAAAAAGAGTCGGTTTTAACAACAATTAAAAAAGTAACAATTTCACTCTCAAATTCGAATTAAAAATTCCTTAAAATCTACGAAAATATGCCGTTTTATGGTTTTTTTAATAATTGTGTTAAACAATTTTGACAAAAAATTAATAATAACATTTTGATATTTTTTGTTGGTTAATAACAAAAAATGTAACTTTTAAATAGTTTAATAAACTTAAAGCACTTGTAATTAATAGCAGTATTTAAATAATGGCTAATATATTATTAAAATTTCAATAAAACTAAATTAGTTTCGGGCATCTTATATGGATTCGCAACACTCTGGAGGACAAACAAACTGAAGTTAGCTAGAGCTGTAAGCTAAGTCATGTATTAATATCAAGTCTAATTCTGGTTCACACCAAATTAAAAAACACACGTGATACTCACAACTAGCTAACTTCACTTTGTTTTTCTTCCAGAGTGTTTCTACATAAGTCATTTAAATATACAACTTTCTGAAGTAGATCGCAATTATAATATACAGGTGTCCCAGAACTGGCGGATCAGCCGTAAACTACAAGTTCCTCTCTTCAACCTAATACCAAATTCCGAAAAAATATTTTTCTAAACTCTATCGTTTTCAAATTACAGCAAATTTTATTTTAACCAATCACATAATAAATACTAATTGTAAAGATAATATTCATATTACTAGGCAATAAAATTAACCCTAACTAACCTTCTTGACAAAATTGACACTTGTCACTTTGACAATTTAGTTATTACAGTCAACCAAATAATAAATACTAAATATTAATTTCATTGTCTACATGACATTTTCTAGTAACATAAATATTACCTTTACTAATACAAGGATTAATATTTATTATGTGATTGGTTAAAATAAAATTTATTGTAATTCGAAACCGATAGAGTTTAAAAAAAAAATTCGGAATTTGGTATTAGGTTGAAGAGATGAACTTATAGTTTACGGCTAATCCGCCAGTTCTGGGACACCCAGTATATCATTTTCTTGACAAGTTGTCTAAAAAATTTATTTTTGCTTTATTTTGTTTTTATTTATACTTTGACAAAATTGGAGTCTAACAGCTCTATTGTTTTAATTAATAAACAATAACTGTCAGTATTATATTTTATAGGTGTTATTTTGTCTTAATTTTTAAGCGTCTTTTAAAGATAATAATGTTATTGTATTTTAAATAAAAATAAAAAACACTACATCATTTGTGCAATTGTGTTTAGAATTTTCTTTTTAATAAAAGCACTTATTTGTCGGTTAATTTTTTACTGCTACAGTGAAACGATACATTGAGTTTTTGACCTGTTATGCTTTAATATAATGTCAAAAACTATGACTTAACAAAAATACATTACAACAATAAATTCGTATAAACGGAGAGTATAAGAATAGAAAGAAGAATAAAAATAAATAAACAAAGATATTATTTTTTACCCATTTTTGGGTGAAAATTAAGGGTAGATACGAAAAAGGGGGTGAGAGGTAAAAACTATAAATGAGGGGTACAGGAATAAAAAAAGAAATGTCCAAAAATTCAATTCTTATAGAACTGGAATTTTCATCGTTTTTTCACTAATATCAAATGCAATACAGACAAAAATTAGTTAAAAACAATGACTGTCAACATTCCTAAGTCTACTCAAGAGTTATATCAAATAAAAAAATCGCCGTATTTATGAAAAGCGACAGAAATCCTACCTCTGTAAGAAATCAAATTTTTGGACATTCTTCTTTTTATTCCTGTACCCTTCAATTACTCTTCCTTCTCAGTAAATTTTGGTATATATTTTTTTATTGTTAATTTTTAAAAACTAACTTATATTTCTTATTATTACTATAATTTATAATTATTTTGTTAATTTATTTATTTTCCTCAATTTTTTAACAAGCTGTTGTGGTTTTATAATAAAGTTATAAGCCTCCTCCCCTAACTTCTCTATTCCCTCTTAATGAAAATGTTCTATTTCTTGTTGTATTTTATTGTTATTATTTCACATTGAATCCTGTTAATATTGTTTTATTAATTTTTGTGTTTATTTAGTGTAGAAAATAAAAATAGCTTAAAACAACTGACTGTATCTCGAAAAAAATAGAAATTTATAAACAATATTTAATAATACATCTAGAATAGAAAAAATAAAATAAACATTTTTGTAAAAAAAATAGTTTGTTATGCTCTAGCGCTTTCTTTTGATTGTAAATGACTATTTATCCTGTTACAATTAAATAAAATGTAAATAAATTATGACAGACACAGAAAAACAATTTTTTGAACGTCTATGCAAAAAATGTAATATACAAAGAACTTCTGAACATACAAAAGACGAAGTCGTTCTACGTTCCACAAATTGTTATTGTTGTTTATGCCAGTACGATTATCTCGAAGTTTTAATTTATTATCAGCTGACTAATAAAGGTCTAACAACAAATGTAATGACATTACTTGTGTTAATGAATTACAGGAAATGTAAATAATTTCATTCTTATGGTTAAGATGAAAACAAAATTTCTAATAATTTAATTATCTTTGTTCTAAATTAAATATATCTATCTAATAGTTTTAATTTTCTTTTAAATCTACTTTTTTATTTTTACGTTTTTTGTAGTCTGTTTTGTTCTTCTTATTATTTTGTTAGTGTTAAAATTGCTATCAAATCAGATTATTGTATAGACTGAAAAAAACGTTTTTGCGATAAAAACTACTATTTTTACTACGCTGTTACTACATTTTGTTACTTACATCTCAACTATTCAAAGCATTTTAAAAGTAATATTTATTTTAATTTACTAAATTTGTTTTATTGTTTAGTAAAAAAATAGTTGTTGGCAATTTTTTTTTAATTTGGTAGTAGTAAAAACTTAACATTTTTTTCTAATGATTGAGATTGAGTTAGTTCTCGTTAATTAATAAAAGTAATAGAGTTAAAAAGAAATAAATAAAAAATATATACAGAAGATAAGGTACAGATGCTAATTCCTAATTTAAATACAAGAATATAAATAACAAAATGTTGATTTAAAGTGCATTTGTTAATCTTTATATTGCAAATTGTATTTTATTACAAAATAATATAAAACTTTTTTTTAATAAAATACAATTCTGTTTATTTAAGAAATAATATAACAAAGAGTTATTTATAAAACACCAATTTGCTGTTGTTTTGAACAGACAGATTAAAAAAATGGTCGTTTATAAGGTAAAAGCATAAAATTTAAAAAAGTATTATTCAGTCTTCAATTGAAGCGGAAAAAAAGTAAAATGTGTAATAATTATAAAAAATAAGAATAAATATATATAAAAAGTAAAAATAGGAGATGAGATAAAATACACTTATTTTGAATTAGCAAACTAAAACACTATTAAGACTTTAATATATTGAGCAATTTCTTGTAAAAAAAATTGTAAATCTTTTAATGTCTTTACTTTTATCTGTCTAAGTAAAGCAGACAATCTGTGTGGTGAAGTAATTATTTAGCCAACGTCAAAATTCTTTTCCTCAACCACAATGTCATCCGAAAATGAATTCACTTGTCAACCAAAACATCTCATCATATTTCATAAGCCGTAGATATGCATCTGGTCCCCACCAATCCAATTGCTTTACTTGTATAAAAACCCAGCAATATTCCCCGTAATCATTGTTTCGTATTTCGCAAAATTCTCTTCCGATTTAGGAAGAACCACGTACAGGTCATAAGTCTGTTTCATGAGTCGAAAGTATTCGGAACGTTTTAATCGCGACCTACTCCAAAGAAATCGCCACACACGAGTCAATTTCGACCGAATGATGATTGTTTTACTGCCGATCGATGGGTTACTGATGCACAACTAAAGTCGGCTGATGGTGCAATTGTCTCCCTCACAGTCCGTTGGCGAAATCACCCTCCGTGCAACCCCTAAACTGGCCGATCACTACAGTCAACACGACAATTGATAGAGACCGGAAACCGCGCTAAGTAGCATGCAGATACGACCCCAAATCGGCGACTTATATTTGATATTGACACGATAGAATTTTTTTTTTAGAAAATTTCGAGAATATTTGTTCAACGCTGACACAATTGCTTAAGGACAAGCTTTAAGTAAAAAAAATATTAAGTCAGTCATAATAAGCATTTTTTAGGAGATTGTTTTCTCAGTTTGTTTTGCAATAAAACTGAGAGATTTTAAAACAATAGTATATTAGGTATTAAGCACGGTAAAAACATTTTGTTGATAGGATAGACTTGTAGAAGACATGCTATATAAACTCATGTAAATAATGATTTTATTAAAAATTTGATAAATTTTTTACATAAATAGAATTACAATTTTACATGCGGGTTTAAAATTTGGGTTTTTGGAAGAGTATGACTTGGACTATGGACAGTAATGTTTTCAAAAATTGAACAATAGGACAGATCTCAACAATTTTGGAGAAAAATGTGTGGTGGTTATAGATAATGCACCCTATCATTCTAGGTTAATTGACCTGACCTGACCTAATCATGCAGGAGTAGTTATCACAAAAAAACAATTACATGACTTAATAAAATCTGTTGAACCCATAAACAAAAAATAAATTTTAAATTATCATCAAATTAACATGGGAGGCAGGTAAAGACTTACTACAACAAACACAAAGTAATGAAATTACAACATTAAAAAAAAATTATTTCTGACGAGTAGATCACTTAACCTCAAGTTTTAGAAGCCTAAATATATATTATGTAAAAGTTACTAATTTTGGAAAATTTTCGGGTTGTATTTTCGTGGTGTGTTGAATGAAACGTACAAAACAGCAAAAAGATACTGTAATGGGTAACTCACTGTCATCTTTTCTGCTGACCTTTTTCTAAGACGTTTTGAAAATGATCTAAAAAGTGAGTTCAAATATTTTCCAAAAGTTTGGTTAAGGTATGTAGATAATATTTGTGCCATTTTCAAAAAATGCAAAATTAATGAGTTTGTCTAAATTTTAAGTAATGGCTTTCACAGCAGTAAATTCTCTTGGAACAAAGAAGTAAATGAAAAGTTACCATTTTTAGACAATTTAGTAATTAAACGTAATAATAGATTAGAATTTGATGTTTATAAGAAAAATACCAGTACGCATCAGTACACTGCAGACTCTCATCATTGTCTCCAACACAAAATGGCGAACTTAATTTTTTTAGTATTCTTATAGACAGATACAGTGTGCCATCTAACGAAGAGTGCTGGAAGGTAGCGAGAGTTGGTATAATAATGTTGGAGGGTAACAAAGTTACCTCTTCGACTCTCGCTCGGCCACCAACATAACCAACTTCCACAATTAGGCTAAAACAACTACTTCGCGAAATAATACCCCGACCGACATTGAATTACATCACCTAATCGCCCAACCAGCAACACACTGAAAGGCAGCGTAACCAGAACTAGCAAAGGTGTTTCAATCGAGCAACAACGTCGAGAATCTGTATACCGCTTTCGGGGTTTTTGTCTCTCATCAGTACAGCGTATCTCGGAGCGTTGTGCTCGATTGGAACGGGTAGGAGAACTCGCTTGTATCAAGCAAAGTCCGGCTAGTAGTCGTATAGACAGACACAGTGACGACATTATTATACCAACTCTCGTTACCTTCCAGCACTCTTCGTTAGATGGCACACTGTGACTGTCTATATGACTACTAGCCAAATTTCGCGTTTCAATCGAGCACAACGCTCCGAGATACACTGTACTGATGAGAGGCAAAAACCCCGAAACCGGTATACAGTATCTCGACGTTGTTGCTCGATTGGAACACGTTTGTTCATTTTTTTAGTTTTTTTGTTATTTATTATGTCATTAATTTTCCTTTGAGTAACGATAGGTTTGAACAAGAACAAAAAATTTTAAAAGATGCAGCCAGGTATAATGGTGTTGGAACTAGAATTATTGATAAAATGTTTATTTAAAAAAATTGGATATAAGAAAATGATTACTAAATCAACGACTTTTGTGAACAAACCAGAAAAAACAACTTTTATATCAATACCTTATGCTCCTTCATTTACAACAATTTTTTTTTTTCATTTACAAGAGAAAATTTTTAAAAATTTAGACTTTTTAGTTGTTTACAGTTTTGGCACAAGTCTACAAAGTTTTCTCGGTAACTTTAAAGAAAAAACAGGGCTTTTAGAAAAGTTGGGAATATATAAAATTAATTGTAAAGATTGTAATCAAAAGTATTGGGCAAACACGTATTTTAATTTACACTAGATTTAAAAAACACATGGCTTATCCCAAATCTTACAGAATAGAAAAGTCTAGTGATGCCCATCATATTTTTGAAAAAGATTACAGAATTAACAAAAATAGATAAAAGTACATAGAAACATAGAACGTCGAATCAATGCCGATTTTGGACCTATCTTCACTTTTTCTCTCTTCTCATTGGTTGAGAAGTGGTGGAAGTGAAAGTTGGTGGAAGTCGGCGTAATTTAATTTAGTATATAAGCTAAAAATTTTTGTACATTATTTAGTTTTAATTCCTACCAGAGAATAACAACTTTATTGTCGAAATGCGAGTCGTATTAAGTAAAGTGTTTGGTGTTAGTAGGTGTTTTACGTTTCATTTAACTTTAGAGACTATATAACTACTTATTAAAAAAGTAACTTTATAATAGTTAGTATATTCTATTTATATTTTTGTCGCAAAACGTAACTTTAGATGTTAAATATAGTACTTAATAATACTTTATACATCAAACCATAGTACATTATACACCAAAGTAAAAATTTTTTTTTATAGCAGTGCTTGTTTATTACCCGAGATGCGAAGCATTGGGTGTAATAATAAATGCGAGGTTATAATAGTTTCTTCTACCGTAATTTATATATTATTTATTTACTACTTGCACATTTATGATAGGTGAGGCAAGAACAGAACCTAACTTACTTACCGAGATACAACTAGAATGAACATGATGTGTCAAAGCTGTATAAATTAATCTGATTTGATAATTTAAAAATAAATAAAAAATTGGCTTACTTAAATTTTAAGTTTGATTTTGCTGCTGTGCTTTATCTACATTTGCCTTAACAATAATTTGATAGCTTTTTACGAATACTATTATATATTACTATTACTAAGACGTACTGTCTTAACGCTGTCTTAAAAAACCGTTTCTCTTACTCTTAGTCTTAATGTGAGCTACTTTGTTAGGTCTATAAACAAGACAGCGATGTGTGTTTTGTTAAATTCGTACGGCAAAAAAGCGTCAACTGTAGCAAATGCTAGGCACTTAAACAGAATTTTTTTATGTTGTTAAATAATTAATAGTTATTTAACCAACAAATTTGTTAATAAAGGGAATTAATAATCAAGACATTTTAACGCGTGAGCAAAGCAAACGCGTTAATAGAAGGTGAGATTATTAATCGTATATTAACGAAAGCGTTGATTACAATAATGTTTTTCTGTTGCTTATATCACAATAAACTTGAAAAACTTTATTTCAAAATTTTTTAACTTGCTTTTCTCTACTAACGCATCTCTAATAACACATCTAGATTGTTTTCTAGATTGTTACCTAGCTACAAAACACCCAAACAAATTTTTAGTTGTCATTAATATTAATCAGTTTCACAGTGTTGTTATTATTATTTAATAGTGATGTTATTGTTAAAAATATAAAAAAAATTTTTATCTTACTCTAACAGAGAACGGGAAAAAGCCAATAAATCTTTAAACGTACCGTTTTTATAATTTTTTGTGATTATGACAGTTTATTAATGACATAATTTTGATTTGTATGGTTGGTATTAACAGGTCGTTAATAGGGGTGTTTAACTAACTTCTTTGAACGACTTGGAGTGCATTAATAACCCTTATATGTCAACAAGTAACAGAAAAATAATTTTAATTCTTTTAGAGAACTCTTAACACTAACGTTTCTCTTTAATAATTTTTTACCATTAAAGATTGTGAATATTTTCGTAAATTATCGGTATCGGCCTATCACTAGCTTTATCACTCTTGGTTTTTAATATTAAATTATTGACTCTTCTAATAAATAATTATTAGAAGAGAAAAACAATTTTACATACCTACTCAGAAAACAAGTAGTGAAATATTTTTTTAATATTTTTATAATTAACGTAAAGTACTTTTTATGTGAGATAAAATTATGACCAATGTCCTTAACGTAAGTTTTACTAATAAAACGTATAATCTACGTACACTTAACGTAACTGTGCTTATCATTGAAAATAGCTGAATTTTATATAAAAAAATTTTCACCTAGCTGAAACCTCTTTTCTTTCCTCCCTCTGTTCTCGTCAAACACTTTTATTACCTCTCTTCAATTAGCCTCCGCCGTTCAATCTCAATTTAAAATTCCTAACATGATTTTCGCGGGTCTCCAACTTAATCCGGTCTCCCATTCACCCCTAAAGATCCACCGGATCGTTGCACAATTTACATACGAACAAACCTCACAAAATCGTTAACAGTTTCACAATCAACTATTAAAACCTAAATTAAATCAGGGTGAGATTTAAGAGGCTTAAACTCGGCAACCCTTAATTTTCACTGGGGGATTTTTCTCTCTTAGTAAAAAATACACAGCAACCCTAATTGATTTTTAACGATCTTAGTTTGTTTTTGAAATTGCTGTAATTTTTGATGGAACACACATTTCTGACCCTAAACCACCCTAAAGCTTCTTCTTTTAATATTATAGTTGTCATCGTATAATATAACAGCTTTGATATGCATTTCGGACATTCTTTGTGTATGGAAGGAGACAGCCGAATGCAATATAACATTTCCACCCTAATTTTCTGTGTCATATACATTTATGGTGGTTGGACTTGAGCGGGGTGGTACGGAAACTTCCGCATGCATATTTTTTTAGGAGAAATGCTGGGACTGATAATCGAGGGATTTCTGACATGTTAAATTGGTTCTTGCTTAATTGAATTAGATAGGAAAAGAAAGGAAGGACATTTGATAATTTTTTTTTGAGAAAAAGAGTTTATGTCTATCTTTTAATTAGGTACACGTATTGTAATGTCATAAAAACTGGTTATAAAAAGAGTAATAAATTTTACGTAAATACTCATTTACAGATGTTTCGTAGGTAGACTTCACTCACTTTTATGGTTTTAATACTGGAAAATATTTCGGATTTATGTTTCTAATTAAATTAGGTCTTTCTTATTTATTTTTACCTATAGCTTAGAGAATAAATAAACTTGCAAATAAATTTTTTTAAAACATTTTTGTTATTTTTTATTTAAATAGTTTTTTTTTTATTGAAATACGATATAGGTATAAACTACGATGTAAAGGTATTAAAATTTGTTAATAGTCGGTGCAAAGTAATTAATTTTTATCGCCTTTAAATACATATTTTTAAATTTTTATTAGTAAATTAAAACATGTTCAAGTTTAGATAATGTCAATGTATCGATAATAATTTGATGAGAAAAAAAATCAAAGAAATTCCGCCGCTTTTTCGTAATTTGTTAGAAAAAATATTAAGGTATTTATCAGAAGTATATTTGGCATCTCTGAATGTTAGTTAATTGTTGAAATAAAAAAAAAACAACAATATCAGTAATATACAGGGTTGCCTACGAATTTTATCAGGTGATACAGTCTTCGTTAAAAAGATAATGTAATGTAAAAATTTTATCTCAAGAAAATTACCTTTTATAATGTATAATCTCAAAAAAATTTATGGAAAAATTTTTGTTTGATTATCTCAGAAGCGACCAACATTATTATGTAAAGCCAAATGTGATGCGCATAACTATAAACAAATTTTCAAAACTCAAAAAGATGGTTTTTTGGAGTAGTTAATTTTTCACAGGTAATTTAAGCCAAATTTTTAATTTTGCGTTCATTCATAAATTACGTCACATAAATTTTACTTTTTAATTTATATAATTTTATTTTAAATATAATCTTATCAAATAAGCAAACTAAAATAATCTGTTATACTCATCTCACAAACACCGCTGAAACTAGACTCTCCTGATGTTTCGCAATATGACTCGGTAGTATAATCGATTATTTTCTTTGTTCTTGTAATATTATAACTTATAAATAATTTTTCTATACATATAAAAACTAAAGTAAATTATTGATACTGGCCTGACTTTTATATAATTTGACAAACAATTCTTCAGATTTTTTTGCAATTTAAATGTAGTAAATTTACATATATTTTAAAAGATCTTAAAGCATAAGACAATTACAGCATAACCGATCTTCAAATTTTAGACTAGAGCAGTTTATTTTCTTTTCAGATACTTGGTATTAATTTAAAAATAATTTTATAAAATTTTATTTAATTTTTTATATTTTTTTTTAGTAATCTGTATACTCTGTTTTAGCCAACCATCATAAAACAAGACGAATACAACAATTTTTTGTTATTTAGAACACAAATTTGCAATTTTTTGACCAAACTTCGTTTATAGTATTCTATAAATATTAGTACCTAACTAAATGACTTAAATTTTAGGAAGTATTAAATAATAACGAAACCGACTTGTCTTGTGACGAAAGTATATATTAAGTTAATAAAATTAAAAACAGAAAATAGTATTTTGTTAAAAAAAAACTGTTACTACAATTTAAATTAGAACATAGTTTGGTTATGTAAATTATACGGTGACAAATCGTTAATTAAATGAAGTTAATTTATTTTCGCACTTTACTATTTTTCTTGTTTTTTTATTCTGTAATTTGCTATCAACACAATAATAAATTACATTTGCATTAATAGGTAAAGGATAAACTCTATATGTTTGCTTAATTAATTAATTAACTAATACTGCATAATAATTTATTATTGTATACAACAGTAAATTATAAATACAGGAAACCGAATGTAAATATTTATATAAAAAAAATTACCTGAAACTGTCAGGTAATGTCAAGATTGCAAAACTAATCTAGTCTTAGTAGTAAAAGTTGATCTTTACTAGTTTAAGGCCGGTATGGTTTTAGAAAACTTTCGGGTTTAGCCTTTCAACAATGTTTTTGCAAGTTTAGGTTAAAAGTTAAAATAGTTATTTACATTAAAGGTATGTACAATTTACAGTGCGCAAATTCGATTTTAGGTTCGTGCCAAAAGCGAAAGTTAGATAAGTCAAAACACTGTAAATTATCTATCGCACGACAATTATCTTAGTTTTTGACCAAAAAAATTATAAAAAGTAAAGTTTTAATTATTACTCTGCCAGTAGAGGCAATAATAAATATTAGTAAAACAGAATTTACATTATGTTGGTAAACTGCATTTTGACAGCATAAATTTCGTAGTTCTTATAACAACGCTGTCAACCTTCAATCAATAACTTAATTTAAAACTTTGAGTTTACGTTAAGTTTAAATGATATTTTTAACAACTAAAAGTAGGTGTAATTTATTAGTAAAATTTTGTATTTCTTTGTATGATAACATTTTTTATTTTTAAAAAAATGACTTTAATTTGAATTTTAGTAGAAACCATTTTTTTTAAATAAAAAAGATTTAAATAAAACAACAAATATTTAAATCTACAATAATATACTCTTTTTTATAGTGCAGAATATGCAGATTATGCAAAAATGATAAGTTTTGCTATTGACAGGTTTTGTAAGAATAAGTGTATTTAGTGCCTGAAAGAATCTAAATAAAATAATACTTTTGTCTTCAGAATATTGTTACTGTTTTGTATTAGTTAGCAAAAATATATTTATTTTTAGGTGTTTACAAGACATCCTTCACTTGCTGCCAAACTTTTGTATTGTTTGTTTAGTTTTGGTTGTTAGTGTCTTTCGAAGTTTTATCTTCTCTAAATTAAACAGATTTTTTAAGACTACTTTGTTTTTTATTCTGTGGTATAGGTGTGTACGATAACATTATTGTTATTAATGCTTTGTAAATTACAAACAATATTTTAGCAATTTTTTTTTAAATAGTAACTATTTGTTGTTTTACGTAAAGATGTAGAGTCTTTAAGAACATGCCAGTAGTAATGCCGTTATTAATGTTTTATCTATTTCGTCTTCTTCAAAAAGTGAAAATAATTTTAACAACGCTATTGCTAGACCTTCTAAAAAGAAAACGTTCTTAAAACCTAAACCAAACTAATAGATTTAAATGTCTTTTATGGTAGGCAAATCGCATGATTAATTTTTTTATCAATGCGTTTTATCAAAGTATAATTGTACTGGACAACTTGAGTCAAGGTAAATCACTCAAGGTAAATCAACAAAATTTTAATCAAAGAAAACTCAAATTCAAAATGAAAATGAAAAAGGATTTATTAGTCCCCAGTACAATGTTCTTTTTTTTTGATACATACGAATGTAAAACTTTGTAAGTGCCTTTCTTGTAACGAGTCCGGCAAGCTTATCTAATGAGAAACTTTCAGCGCTGCTGCGTTTTCGAATGCCGTCATAGCACACCTTCAGAGTGGTGAACACTCCTACGCAGCATGATTTTTGTCGGACAAGTTGATCACTATTTTTAAATTAATTTTACTAAACAAATTTCAAGGAATCAAAATTCGATATTTTATCACCCCGAAGATGTTGGTATGACGGCATTTAAAAACCCAGCAGCGCCGAAAGATTCCCATTAAAAAAGTTTGTCGGACTCGTTGCAAGAAAGGCACTCACAAAGTTTTACATTTGTATGTATTAAAAAAAGTTTTAAGAACATTGTACTGGGAACTAATTTATTTTATGAAGAAAATTATTTTAAAAAACAGCTGCTAGAAATTTTAAAAACAAAAAAAATAAAAAAGATTTTCGATTTATTTGTGGTTTGCGGTAACTGCAATAATTTTTATGCTTCTATTTATTAGGAGAGATAATAAAGTCAGCTTACTTATCTCTCGTTGAACTATATTGAACTATACCATTGCCAATACCAAGTGCAGCCTTTTTTACAAAGCTTTCTACTCGTATGTGTAGAGAAGTCAGTACGTAGCGACTATTGGTAAGCTTCAGTATTTGTAAAAACGTGAGTTATAGTTAAATAGTTATGTTAAATGTGTTGCTGAAGTTCTATTTCAAAGGCTTAGCATTGTAGCTAAGAATCTACATTTTTTCTGAAACATAAAACCTACGTAGAAATTTTTCTTAGAGAGTCAAGTATACAATTATTACAAAAAACTTATTATTAGAAGTGACAACAATTTTTTGTGTCTGCACATCTTAGGTTTTAAGTCTTTTAGTTTGAGACTTGCGTTAATCCAGAAACAAACAGGATATGCAGCAAAAATTTTATATAACTTTACAAAAGAGACAAATAAAGCTATTTATTAAGAGATTGCTTATTTTCTAAAAAGACATTATATCAATAGGTGTAAAATGACAAATTTGCAAGAATTGTGCAAAATATAAAAAGACTTTTATCATATTTTCTGTAATTATCTTGTAATTTGCAAAAATTTACATTTGGAGCTTAACGTTGTCAAAAAATTTCCTATAGCCAAGTTACTGAGCTTTATTTTAAGCACGTGGTTGCTAATTAGGTTCCTTTAAAAAAAAATTCATGCAATGGGTACTCCGGTATGCTGTATGCAGCTTAACTTTCGGTCTTCTTACTTATCTTATTTACGTGTTTGCCCAATATATGATTGATACAATCTTAACAATTTATTTCGAAATACAGATCTAGAAGAATTTTTAGACTCTTAGCAAAGTTCTTAATGACTTAGAACCTGTAAGAGCCGTTTGCATCAACTTATTTCGAGTTTAAGCACTTCTTTGTTTTTAAGTTGCACTTAATTTTAAGTTAGTGTTGTTTAAACGCACTTAATAAATAATGTTTGAAAATTTTATTTAAGTACATTTTTGTAAAGATGTTTTTCTAGTTTGTTTGCAAAAGTCGTGGAAAATTGACAAATGAGAAAATTGTTTGCTTGGTTTTCACAGTTAGAATAAGAAATAATAAGTTACTACTATTTTCTTCTTTACTAAAATATATTTAGTAAAGAAGAAAAAATACTTCTTAGTCAGCATTTAGCTTAGATAAGCCTATTATATAAAAAATTTAAATTCTTAGGTTTACTACTTCTAGCCGCTTTGTTTAACTTGGTGACCAGATATTATCACTAAGAGAGTCACTAATTGCAAAATTTGACTTAGTGCCATTTCGAAAAACTTTCTAATCGAAACCTCTTTATCCTTGGTTAAATTCTGTTATGTTATTTTAGAAACAGTTATTTTCTGTGTACAGATTATTAAAAAATTCTTTAAAGCCGTCATCGACAATTAGGGTCTTGTATTCAGATAAATTTTTTGCCTCGATTCTCGGTAGTAGATTCGGTCCACGTACTCGCCATCATTATCCGGCGGTATTTAAGACGTTTTAATCGCGATTCTTAATGTATCGGACGTTACCTCGGTGACTGCGGACAGGCCGAGTAGACGGCGATCTTGGGCCGTGTCGTGGCCCCCCGCGATGTAATTGCAAGCCGCGAGTGTGTTCGGATGGGTGGTCCCGTAACGCGTCCCGCTGGGACGATCGCCCAACGACGACCAACGACACCAAAAAACTATACACAATTTCCCTTACATAATATTTTCACATAACAAAAACGATTGGTTTGCAAAAATTTTCTTCAAGAATAAGAAACAACAAAACTATGTGAGGCAAAAATATGTAGGGTTATTCGGTAGTTGTGTAGCAGACTGAAATATGGGTAACTCCTGAGAGGGTAGACAACACAATCCCATAAAAATATAACAAAAAAAAAAAACTTAAAGTAGGAAATTTACAAGTACAGTTGCCGCCAAAAAAATTTTAAGAAGGCAATGTATAATGACGTGTTAAACGGCCTTAACCTTGTTTCTAATTTTTGTCACTTTGACAAAACAATAACTGTCAGTTCTATACATTAGAGAAGTATATCTTATATAGATTGCCTACTTCTGAAGATAGGATGTATTTGCCAATAAAGCGATTACCATAAGAACCGTTATAAGCAAAAAAATCGTGGCGAAAATTTTTAATTTAACTAAATAATTTATAGTCATTTATTTAAGACTAAATATTAAAATGTAATGTACAATAAACAAAAAACTCTGAAACCACAAATCCCTAAAGCTTCTTCGACTAATAGAAAATAAGAATTGCACCAACACCAATGTTATTTAAGCACTTTTGGATAATTATAAGTTATAAGTTTGTAATAAAAATATAAAAAAATGTTTTTTCTTATTTTGCTATATAATTTTATAACAAGTGTATTTAAAAAATTGTCAAAAGTGCCATGACAAAACAAAAACATTTTGAAGTATTTCTTAGTTAAATCCGTGCCGTTCTCTCAGTAATAGTAGTCAGGAATGCCGGAATTGTCACATTATGTCGGATTAGTGACCTGAAATATATTTTCTAAAATATTTTAGAAATCATTAAAGCTTTTTGTAAATAATTATTTATTAGCTCGTATGGGAAAACATTTTCAGCTAAATATTTGCCGATTTTAAAGTGTTAACTCTCTGTGAACAAAATTACTGACTCTTCTTCAATGACCTTGTTCTGCGTTCCATCGAATAGATCCACTCGTCTTTAACCTTTCTACCACTTCGAAAGTAACTTTTGACTAAAAACTTTTTGTGCTAAAGTGTAATTGGCCATCATGGTCACAATCTGACGGTTAACTAGACTCAATAATAAACAAAACTGAAACTAAAACTTAGAATAATAAAAACTGAACACAAAAAAAAGGAACAAAATGAAAATAAAAATGACTTAAAATCTTGTAAACACGCTTTTAAAAATAATAGTTACATTGTATCAATTCTGACATCTATTTTTCTTTATATATATTTTTTATCAATATCTTAGAGCACTCTTGACATCTTTTTTAAATGCACATCTTTTACAACGCATGTCAAAGAAATTTCTCTGTTGTTACTATTTGACATTAGCGACTAAAATTTAGCAGCAATGTAAAACCAATGTGCAGAATAACCGAAAAAATAAAACACAATTTACTACATCTAATAGCAAACACAAATTAAATTATTTTAACTAAAACAGAATTTGCGACGAAAACAACGAAGATAACATTAGACAGTTATTTTGTTTTTACATAAGTAAAAATAAGATAACTTAATATTTTTATTTCAAACTTAAAAATTTAAATCACAGCGCCTCTTATGTTGTGATGCTCAACTAAACTTGACTAAACACACCAATAAAGAAAAAAATGAGAAGCGCCCACACCTTGGCCAGTTTTATAATTAAAACTGAGAGTAAAAGGAGTTGATTCTACACCCACCATAATCAAATGTCAATGTCAATTTTTTAAAAATTCAACTTGTATCACCCTAAAACCTGTATTTACTAAAACCTACTTTGTAAAAATTGTTATAAATTTATATATTATTTTTCAATTTTGCATCTATCACAAAGACTCAAACGATACCAATTTGGGTTTCGTATTAGCCAATTCAGCAATCATTTGCGTGCTAAAACGTAACTAGTACAATTTATTTTTTAAAAGGTTGCTATCGCACTCAAAAAAAAAATAATGAAACGTCATAAATGTCAGCATTAGAACAGGTTATAAAGTTATTCAAACAAGATTATTTTGCACTTGATGACCAGTATCATTCATTAAAATGTTTTTGTCTGTGTTACAATTAACCTATAAAACCCTGTAACAGTGAGATAAATCTCTTAAACAATGAGGTAACTTTAACTTTCTTTTTGAGGGAAGAAGCTTTAAAACAGCTTTTAGTCACTACTATCAATTTATAACCTCTATAGCGTTTGATGATTTACAAACTATTTGCTAGATGAAAACTGTTTGGTCTAAAATAACAATAAGTAGATCCATATACCTAAACTTTGCGATTTCATGATTTAAAAAATGTTGCTATTCAAGCAATAACAGTTGCAGTAGGTTACAAAAAACCGTTTGTATATTACTTACACAGAATTTTGAACAAATTTGAAAACAATTCAAAAAGTACTTAACATTTTCAATTATCCGCTATTAACACCAAAATTCATAAACATTAAAAAATTAACTTTTGTACTTAAGAAGCACGTAAAAGGCGCAAAATAAAAAAAAATTGTTTAAAAAAATTCGCTTCTAAAGTCATTGTGGACAATTTTTTTTATAAAAATTTGCGTTTTGCGTTTGTTTTTTATACTTAAATTCGTGCCGCAAAATTAAATTTTCAACACGCGTTTTTTAATATACTATTTTACTGTCTTAACTATTCACAAATAATTATCGAAACAAATGCCACGTCACTGACATTTAGTGCTAGCAACATAACACGCAAAATTATTATTTGTCACTGACAAATGGCTGTACCAACCTGACAGCACTTTGACAATTAATTATATAACAAATTTTTAAAAAATTTCTGCTTGAGCAGCAGTAGTAAATAATTTCTTTATATTATGTTAGGAAAAACCTGTTCTTTGTCTGTTGTAAAATTATTGTTTTTTCTAATTCTCGACATCTTTCTAATGTCCCAATTCAACAAAATTTACAAATTTAAAACTCTTTAGTTCACTACTTTGGGTAATTTGCTCATAAAACATATATTTTTTGCGCGATTGGTTGTTTTTATCAGTTTCCTGTGCCTGTTTCCACGACGGTAGGTTGCTGATACTGGTTGCTACGTGTAACTAAGTAACTAAGTAACGCTAAGTAATTCACTTACCGTTCAGTAAACGGTAAGCAATTAAATCTAAAAAAAAACAATTTTGCGATTTATTTATTAAAATTAAATGTACAATTATTATAATTAATAGTAGTAATACCACTCGCATTTGAGTTTCTAGTATTAGTAGACAAACTTTCCGACGTAGAAGTCTCAGGTTGTTGTAATAGTCCACCAACATCGATGTGTAAAATTTTATGAGCAAATTCAATTTTGTTTTGGAGGGAATCTTCCACGTAACTCTCGGCCACCGTTGATGAACGCCACCCACCATGTCTTTTTAGTCCCAACACATCAACTCCGTTATTCGCCAAAAGTGTAGCCGATGTGCGTCGAAACGAGTGTCCAGTAAAACCTTCAGGGGCTTGCAACTTTAAATACTTTGCAATTTTTGACGGCCACCCTCCAATTGTGCCTGTGACTTGCCTAGTGCATTTGCCATTTCGGTAGTTCAGAAATAAATAATCTGACGTTGAGTTGCTTGGTCGAATTCTTATGTATTTTCGAAGTATTTCCAAATAATGAACTGCTTCATTTTCTTTATTAATAACTGTGAACGTTCGCTGAATATTCGTTTTTGTATTTGGAATATTTACTATAAACATTTCTTCATGTTCTTCTATGTCACTCATTTTAATTATTTTGGTGAATTACGTCCATTTTTTTAATTCGAAATTTGGTGTTACGGGGAAGTGGACGACAAGGCAACGAAAAAAAAAACAGTTTTTTTTTCTTTGCCTTGTCGTCCACTTCCCCGTAACACCAAATTTCGACTCATTTTAATATTGTACAATTCCTCTCGTCTACAAGCGCCCGATACTCCCAATATCATTGCTACCTGCAAATATATTGTTTTTTTAGAACTCAGATGTACCACCTCATCATCCACAACATACCTTTTGAATTAAAAATTGTTCGTCTGAATTTTTCCATGTCTTCTTTGGAAAAAATTTTAGCCTTCTTAAGCCGATATCCAATATTTTTTCTCTTAAGATAACCAATTAATGTAGCAAACTTAGAAATATCGATAGCATCATGGAGAAAAATTGTACTCTTCTGCATAGAATACTTCGTCCATAAACTGCCTGGGGCCTTCAAGTGTTCACTTCTCACCACAAAATACGCTAGCAAGCTCTTTTCATTTACAGAAATCTTCTTTGCTTCACGCCATTCCTTAAACAACTTGTATGTCTGTTCATATCGGACTTTAGATATTTCTGGAATTATTGCCGAACATCTTTCTTGCCAAGCGTCTTCTAAATCATCCGGTAAATCATCACTATCACTCATATTTGCTTCAAAAACGGAACCACAAAACAGAACTATGTAGGAATGATTGTATCAAAAAGACAATTTTACTTGTTTGGAACAAAACCATAGCAACCATGGAACAGCCACCCAAAGTTTTCAGTTTCAATCTTCCCGATTATCACAAATGTGTTGATATAAATTATTATTATAATTATTCTAAAAACTCTAATCGCGCAAAAAACGTTATAAGCATGTCGAACGTTAAGAATTACCGTTCTCAGACAATAATTGTCTAAATAAACAATTGTCTTCGAACGGTAAGCATTCCTTACCGTTCGCCATACTTAATATACTATTGCGCAAGAGTAATGTTTTTACGTTATTGTATTTAATCAAAAAAAATGACATTGGAAAAATTTTTCTATGTAATGCTTTAAAAGACAAATATATCAGTAGAAAAATTATACTTAATTTTATAAAAAAAATTTAACTGATATTTACGAGTATTTGGTTTTAAAGTTTAGACACATTTAGTACGTTAAAATACAAAATTATATACAAAATCCAAATTTACTTGAAGCTTGAATATCTTAACGATGTAAATCAATACTGTTATTTTTTATCTATTTTTTTTTTTTGAATATTCTTGGTGTGTAGAGGTAAAACACCTAATAACATCAAACAATTTTACTTTTCAGGACGCACGTTTCGACAACAAAGCTGTCATCTTGATGTGGGAAACTAAATTAAGTTTTATTATAACAAAGTTGTCATCTTTAGGTGCGGAATTAAATTGAGTTTTATTAATCAGTTTAATTCTCTCCCTAAAAATGACAACTTTATTGTCGAAACGTGCGTTGCGTAAATTAAATTGTTTAGGGTTATTGGGTGGTTTTACATTTCATTATCTTCAATGACTTTAAAATCTGGTAAAAATGCATCTGTTTTTGTTGGTCGTATTAAATTTAGTAAAATTTTTTTGTCTTGCTTTTAAAATTTAAAATTAAAAAGCTGACCAACACTTTTGAAACAACATGTTTAAGTTTTAAATATTTTTTTTGTTATATTATTAAAATCAATCAGTTTAATATTTTGAAGTCGACGTGTCAAATAACTTTTTTTCAAATAAACAGTAGTTTACTTAAATCGTTCGTTATCGAGTTACTTTTACCTATCGAAATGTAGGGCATGAATATATTCTCAATAATTTAATTTTAAAAATGTCAAAAAATTTTAATTTTGCTTTTTTAATTTACATTAATTTATTTATTTATATTTGAAGTAAACCTGTATACTTTTGTTTCATAAAATGCTTTAAAGTTTTGGAATTGTTTCTATCTTTAACTGGGCATATTGCAACATTTGGTTATAAATTTATTATTAATTTAATTGTTTGTGTTTGTAGTAATTTATAAAAGTTCTACGTTTTCTAATCATAATTTAAAACAAAGCTACACATAACACTTTTTTTTGTATAATTTTGTTTAAAATTTGAAATGCATTATTAAGAAAGTAAAATCAAATTTGCTTCATTTAGTTATTGCTTACAAAAAAAATTTATATTTTGTGTTTGCGGATAAGGCTTGTGGCATCTATATTTTGGTTTGTAACTCACAAATTCTCTTATTCTCCTTCTTTTTTATTGTATACCTATACCACCACATTTTTTTTGTGCTCTGTGTTAGGTCTTTGCAATTAAGTATTTCGAAGTCTTTATTTCTGATAAAATCTTTTTCCCAATTATTGTAATTTTAATAAATTTGTCTTTAATAAGCTAATTTCAAGTTGAGATAATACCGGTGGTATCTTTGTTTCCACAATAAATTAAAAAAATTTTTATTTAATTATTTAACTAACTTTGTAAAATTATTTTAAAAAGTAGTTAAAACAAACTCGTTCTCTTAATTATTAAAACAATATTAGCGTCAATTTTTTTCCACTTTGCCCATCTAAGGCTATCGCTCTACACCCAGAGAAATGTAATCTTAAAGTTGTCAAAGTTGTTGATTTGTATTATCTTGTTCTATGTTTTATGTTAGACCAAAGTCGGGATAATTGCGGAGAGCAAGAAGGGTGGCAGAATTCAGCCATGTATGAAATGAGGCGCTGGAACGGGCAGGGTTGCCAATCGTCTGACATAAAGTCATCTGCAGTTGAGAGGTCATCTCAGGGTCCATCCTGGTAGCCTAGCAACGCCACATCGCACCAGGATCATGGCAAAGTAGCGTCCTTGTGTACGATGCCCGCTCTAACTATTTATAAAGGAGATTCCACCAGGATGGGGCCATTTCGATAAATAAGCTTCCTTTTGTATGAGGATTCTTTACGAACACTGAAGCCCTTCAGGACAAGTGCCAAAAAATATTTTCAGTAAAATTAAATCAAAACTGAAAAATTTATATTATTTTTTTATGTAAACAATATTAAATTAATTGTAATTATTTATCTTACCGACTGCGCCAATTTTATATAATTTGGTAAAAAGTTTTGCAATTTACTCGTAAACAAATAGAAGAAGGTATAAATATTAAATTTTATTATTAATATTTCTTAAATTACACGAGAAAATAATAAAAAAATAATTTGATCCAATCATATATTTCTACTATTCTTAGGCAACACTTAATTCAAATACAGGTAGACACTCCTAATTTAGACGTCTTTAGTCAATTACATTGTCTCGTGTCTCTAAATTACATATTACAGGGAGTATCTATCTCATTGTCTTTCTCTTTTTTTATTCATTTCGATTATTATTTCACCATATAATTTGATATAAAAGCACCTTGAATTTAATGTCATCACATTTTTTTACCGAGAAAAAATAATAAAAAACTATTGAAAGCTTAATTTCGTCTAAAAAACAGCTCAAGAATCCTTTGAATTCACCCACTTCCCCTCACTTCGCTGCCACCAAGGGTTAGACATTCCATGCAACCATCTGATGGGTGTTTCGTATCTTTTAATTGGTATCCAATACCTTGTCTTACATCGACCGCTGACGCTTCGAAAGTGACATCTGATACGCAATTAGAAAGTGACAGACATTTGACGAGGGGTCCCTGAAACAATCAATAAATAATAAAAAATGAGGTTTATACGTTTTTTTACTTTAATTTTTTGTTAAAAAAATACCACCGTTTGTGCAAAATTGTAGCACAATAATAAGATACTTATTTGAGTAAATTTATTTATTGTTTTCTAAAATTTGAATTGTGTGTTTTTTACTTTTTATTTTTTTAGATTTTGCATTTCATTACGAACGTTACTAGTTTTTTATTAGGAGGTAATTTTCTAGCAAGCGTTATTACTTTCTAGCTAGCATAGATCATTTTTTTAATTTATTTTTAAGAGATTTGAAAATTTTACTAAAAGTGACTACTTCAATTGAATTTTTAACTATTCTGCCTTTCTATTGTCACTCGAAAAATTTTTGAATTTTTTTATCTCTCTGTCAACTTGACTTTTTGAATCCCAGTAACAAGTTGACTTTATGTCACGTGTAGCTCAAATTTTTGAAGACTATTTCAGTAAAAATAAGTAAAATAATAAAGTAGAAAACAGTTTTACTGTCGCAGTAAAATGTGTAAAATGTTCCATGAAAAATATAAATTTTGTAAAATTTTTGCAAACTTTACAAAGATTGATTGCAAAACGTAATAAAGCAAAGTACATACAGATTTTTCTGTTTTATCAAATAAGTAGTATTTTTCTAGTTTTTCGTTCTAAATTTAAGAACTGCGAGAAGAGCTAGAAGGAGGAAAGATGTTTTGTTACGCAGATACAAGAATTACCCAAATTTACAATAATTAGAAATAGTATATTAAAGAACGCGTTTTGAAAAGTCAACTTTGTAGCACGAATTCAAGTTTATAAAATGAGCGCAAAACGCAAGTTTTTATAAAGAATAAGTGCCACAATAACTTGAGAAACGAGTTCTTTATGCTACTTTTTCTACTTTGCGCGTTTTACGTAATTTTTAAGTAAAAAAGTTTATTATTAAATTTTTAGAGAGTTGTGAATTAATGCGAGATAGTTGGTAATAAATGTCATAAAAGTGTCAAATTTTTTTTAATGTGTTTCTAAATTTGTCCAAAATTCTGTGTAACTCACAAATAGTTATTTTTACCTACCGTATCGGTTATTGATTGAATACTCCAATTGGCATAAGCACAATAAGAAAAATTTCCAAAAACATTGTAACATTATTTTTAAATTACCAAATTAATTGCGATTTTCAGCGATTCTTCTCATCGTTATTTCAGACCAAGCAGTGCTGTATACTCATCTAGCAAATAACTTGTAAATTACCAAACGCTGTGGAGGTTGTAATTACTAACCTCAAAAAGAAAGTTGAAGTTACCTCATTGTAACCGTTGCTTGTCCACTCTATTTTCGAATGTTTTATAGGTTAATTGCAACAGACACACACACACACACAAAAACACCCTGAGAAATACTGGTCATCAAATGCTTCAAAATTTATTTGACTAAAATTATTATAATCTCAACGCTGACATAATCACTGAAACGAAACGTCGCAAATGACTTTTCTTTTTTATCTATAAAAGACACATCGACATTTACTTCTATTTTACTTGTACATTATTTACATGTTATAACTATATTATCAATAAAGTCTTAAGATTATAATAATTAAAATTCCTTACATAGCAGCATGGTTTATTTTTCAAACTTTTGTGACTTCACTCTACAGCTTCAGTCGTAATGTTGCTAATTTTACGTTTCTGTCAGACTGCTGGTATACAGTTTTTACAATAAATGAAGTTATGTTGTAGTGTTTTTGATTCAAGACGTAACATATAACATTTAATTGAAAATCAAAGGATGTAGTCGTTTTCCAAAGACTTCATTGTAGCTTATAGGGTTACAGCAGTCTCTTCAGAAGTTCCTTGGTAGTAATGTAAACTGTACGTCACTATTACTTATTACTTTCTATTTGGTGTTTCAAACTATATATTTGGTTTTGGTTTGCAAATGCACACAAAACTCAACGAGCCATCTTTCATATTTGAAATTATTTCGTTTCTAATTCTGACTGAAATATTGCATCTGGCGGGCGGCATTAATTTAATAAGGCAAAAAACTTAAAATCATTGAATAGTACCGTCTTAACTAAAAATTTGAGTTTTCTCTATTTCACGATTTCTTCTAAACTGCAAATTTATTGTACTCTCCCATACTAAATCTTTATACCAAAGCATACGATAGCATAAGCCCAAATCCAGTTAAAAACCCTAACTGTAAATAATTTATAAACAAAGCAGTCAAAATAAAGTAAAAGTCAAATAAAATGGCTTTAAGACGCACTAAAAAAACTCTAATTAAACTAATTATAAACAATTAACGAAAAAATTAATTACTGAAACATATTTTAATTTTGATGGACACATCCGTTTTTAAAGTGGGGTAATGACAGTAGAGGTTTTTTATTGTCATTATTTATATTTTAATTTGTTTAAGTTTAAAATTTGTGCAGCGCTGAGTTGATTTGTAAACGGTGCGAAAACGATTGAAGCTACAAAAAATATATACTGGGTATATCAGAAGTGATGGTCAAAAATTTAACCAGTGATAGATACATCTCATTAAAGGAAACAAATTTTCTATATACCATTTTTGCGACAGATGCTTAAAATTTTGAATTTAGTCTCCTTCATAAAATCACGATACTCTTATAATCACTTAATTACCATTAAAATTCTACATAGGTCAGTAACGAGTATTTTATTTTGTACTAAATTTCTTACTTTTATCTTAATGGTTGAGATTCAGAAAAATCGAATTTTAAAAAAATCTTTAAGCGAGACTATCACTGGCTAAATTTTTGACCATCGTTTCTGATACACTGTATATATAAAAAATAGTTGTAGAGATATAAATTTTGCTTACTTAACAAAGTCTGAAAACCAATGTTTTTGCTTATAATACTTACAGTTGGCTTCAAAAAAAAAACGGAAACTGCCAGAAGAAATTCTGTTAGATTTTATTAAATTTTTATATTTTGAAAGGGTCTTTTAGAATTTAGGTTAAAAAACTGAACTTATGTGTCAGAAATGTTTTAGAAATGTAAACACAAATTAACATTAATTGACAAATTAAATTTCCAATCCACATTAGGTCAAATTTTATTTTCCGATTTTTTTGAAGCCAACTGTAGGCTTTAAAAACATTTAAAAATAAGCAGAAGTTGACAACTGGGTACACAACAATGTGGCATGGTAAAAACCACCGATTTATAATAACACAGATCACAGACTAAATATTTCTATGATAAATTTTAAAAAAAAATAATAACTTGACAAGTTGTTTTGTTTTTATTTTAGTAAAAAATAAAAAAAACAAATTAATGAGAAAATTTAAGTTTTCATAACAGTATTCTTGTATTCACTTTTAAATTGTTTTAACTAAAAATTTGCACCACTTTGTTAACTTTTGTAGTTAAACTAAGGCAAGCTATTTTGCTATTGCACTTAAATTTCAGCAAACTTGGTTGCCATCTTGTCAAACACAACGTAAGGCTTCTTGTATCAAATTGTAATTACTATATTTAGCCATTTTGTTTAAATTTAAATTTAGTTTACGATTCTGAGTTAAGGCAGTAAGTATGACCATTCACATTTTACGGAAGATTTATTTAATAGACTAATTACACTAGTCTACAAAATTAAACTTTAGTTTTGTTCTTCGAATAAAATATATTTTTTTTGCATTACCTACTAAAGGTAGTTAATACATATTTTTTTGTTTTCCGCTAGCACGTCACACTTCTTAGAAAAAACATTTTGTTTTTTACTTTTTCATATAAAATGTCATTATTTGACTGACAATGACAACTATACTTTTAGACCAATTTTAAGTGTGAGATAAGTATTGCGCGCAGAATTTTATAGTCTTTAAATTGTTGTAAGAGATTTTTGCCCTAAGAAACGCGGTTTAAAAGTTATAGCCAAAAAAAGATGTTAACTTTCAACAGTTTTGTTGTTCGCAAAATGTCATTTTTTCTGGAATATACTTCTTCTAAAATTATTTAAAAAATAAAGTTATTTATTTTGAGTGGCGTTACCATTTCTTCATAATTTTTTTTCCGAAAACTTTAGAAGTATGGGTGACAAACATGACGAGCGACTTCATCAAGATCTAAAAGTATTTGCAAGAAATATCAAGGTTTTTGGGTTCAGAATATGCTAGGCTATTAAATAACTTAAATAATTTTATTTTTTAATAATTCTAGAAAAAGTATACTTCAGAAAAAATGACATTTTGCGAACAACAAAACTGTTGAAAGTTAACATCTTTTTTTGGCTATAATTTTTAAACCGCGTTTCTTAGGGTAAAAATCTCTTAAACAATTTAAAGACCATGAAATTCTGCGCCCAATACGTATCTCACACTTAAAATTGTTCTAAAACTATAGTCGTTATTGTCAGTCAAATAATGACATTTTATATGAAAAAGTGAAAAACAAAACGTTTTTTCTGAGAAGTGCGTCGTGCTAGCGGAAAACAAAAACATATATATTAGCTACCCTTAGCCCTTAGTAGCTTACGCAAAAAAATATATTTCATTCGGACAAAACTAAAGTTTAATTTTGTAGATTAGTGTTATTTGTAGAGCAGAAATCGAATGTAACAACTCCGTTTAGAATGACTAACCGTTTATACCGTCGACGCAAACATCAAATATTTGAATTTTATATAAATTACTATAAAAGTATATTTGTTAAGTACGACTCTGGTTTAAACAACAAACTGTTTTGAGCGAAGTAATTTATTATTAAATCAAAAAAAAATGTTTTTATAGAACGACACGCGTCTATAATTTGTTTATAATAAAACGAGCCATAAGCCATCTTTTCCAGGCTTCTCTCCCCAAAGTAACCATGCAAAATTTTGCTAAAGCGTATTATTTACACCAATTTCAATATATATATACAAACATTTTACTTAAAATTACTGATTAAATATTAAATACTAAATACAAAAATACTAACACAAAAAGTAATTTTGCTTCTATTAGGTTTAAAGATTGCGATTTACAGACAATACAATCTGTTTTTTTCATCATCAAAAAATGGCATGTTGTTATTGCAACATAATACACAAAGTAATTAATAAATAATAGATTTTAAAAAAATGAATTATTTGACGTCCTGCATGCTGCAAACTTTAAATAACAAAAACTTCTTAAATATACAGTTACATAACAAAATATTTGTGAATGATCACATTCCAAGTGGTCCTTATTAAAACAATGGTCCCCGACTGTGGTCCCCTTCATAACTGTTGACTCCGGCGCTATCTGTTCATCATCCATTAGCATCAACATGGCATTTCGTCCATGGCATGCTAGATATGTGCTCGTATCTCATGAGAATATAGAAATTTTTCACGAGCAGAAAAAAATTATTAGTGTCGTTGGTGACGACTGGAAGGTGAAGGTAGAAGCACTCCGGGGGGTTGAGAACGGTCATTAAAAAATAATTTATACAAATTTTTGGAAAGAATGGTGATTTGGATTGCAGGCAAACCAGATGTCAGAGAATTTGATGAATTTTTTAGAAAAGTGAAAATGTGGAGTGTTATTTCTTGAATTTTTAGTTTTATTAGGTTGTTAAATGGGACATTACGACGATTCGAAGAATAATGAAATGTGTGAGGTTAGAGCTTCTTCGGTGGTCGAAATAATTTGGCTTAAAAATTCCAATCACTAAGTGACTAAATTTATCAAATAATAGAGAGATAAGTAAAAATTTTATCTGATAAAAGTGTAAACAAATAAAACACAAATATATTGTTCCTGTTTATTAATTTATGCATGATCAAATACAGTAATGATTAAATATGGACTTTGTTGGTCATACATAATGATCCTTGACCCTTCCGAATGGCTAAAATCTGGTGGAGCTTCATTGATTGCAAATTTTTGATTAATTCTGAAAGTATCTTTGGTATCATCTTCGAAAAGTAATGACATTGTAAAAGGACAATGAGAGGCGTATCTATTCACTTCTTCTCTTTTTTCAGCTGCTTGGCCAGCCAGAATTTGGACTCCTTGAAAGTTTCCTTCAGGACCCATTTGATCTTCCCAATCAAATGGATCTATTCCTGTTACTATAGTTGCTCTTATATCAGTTCTGGTACCGTTTACTATACGAAGATGAGTTTCTTGACTGGGCATTTTGGCGCAATATCTAGAAAAAAATTAATTAAAACAAAAAAACTGAATAATAGACTTACTTACATTGTTTTTGGAATCTCTAAAGCAAATGATCTTTTTAAATACAAATATACTTGAGTTACAATCTAATCTATAATATTGTTTGTCTTTTGCTACTATTTTTGTGTTTAAAGATAAATTATTGCTACTATTATTTATACAAAATATTCTTTTGTCTAAATAATAACGTTTGTAACAACTTTTTTTATTTCAAAAAGCGTATTTTGCTTGTCTGACAAATTAAACTAAACCAAACTTTTACACGTTAAAAAAATATAAAAATAATATACTTTAAAAAAGATAAAATATATAAAATGCCTAAGACGAAAAAATGTCATAAGAGCCGTAGATGTCGATTTAAATTCTGACTTCTAATTTCCGAAATTTGCAAACGAAAATTTTACGATGTTTAAAGCCTACAACCGCTGTTATTTAAAAAAAATAACATTATTAATATTAAAGTGAGTACATTAAAAAAACATTGAAGTAAAAAAGAGTTTATTTTCGATTTTATTTAAAATATAATTAAAATTAACATCAAACAGAAGAGATGTTTTATCCAAATTACAATTTACTATTTACTTTAGGAGCATCTGCTGGGAGATCATACACAGTAATGATCAAGTATGGTTTTTTCTGGTCATATGTAATAAGCCGTTTTCCCTCCAATTTTTTAAAATCTGGTGCAGCTTGGTTAATAGCAAATTTCTGATTGATACGGTAAGTATCTCTGCTTCCATCAGCAAACAACAAAGTCATTGTAAAATGACATTTTGAAGCCACACGATTTACCTCTTCTCTTCTTTCTGCAGATTTGCCAGCAGGAATTTGAACATCTTGAAAGTTTCCTGCAGGACCTTTTTTATTTTCCCAGTCAAATGGATCTATATCTTTTACCACAGTTGAAATTATGTTTGTTTTCGTTGAGTTTACCACACGAAGGTGAGTTTCCAGACTTAGTGTTGGCATTGTCTCTTGAGACATATTTAATTTAAAAAATAACTTTACTGATCAAATTAGTCAGCTCACTAGTAAACAGATTGGTTTTCTGAAAAGTTATAAGTAAATGAGCTTCTTATATAGTCAATACATAAACATATCTAATCTAGATTTCTTTGTTTTCTTACAATTACTAAATTATTATCAATTAATATTTGATTTAAATAAATGTGTTTATTGTTTACTTTTATTATTATTTATAGAAATGACGTTTTATATAGATGTCTCGCGATGATAGGCTATTAGAAAGATCTAGAAAAAATATTGAATTGAAAATTTGCACGTTTAACTAAAATATGTTTAAAGTGGTGGCTCTTTATGTTTGAACTTTTTACTTATAATACCATCTTTGCATTTTGAATGAGAAATTTAAAAAAAATATGTACAACCATTTTACTTGGTAAAAATTCTCGTTAAAATGATGCTAAATACTTTAAATTTTTTTCTTCAAATGTTTATAGTTTTATACGCAGTGAAAATGTTGGCCCAAAAACATTTTTTTAGTATATATACACGAGAAAAAATAGCAGTTTTCGGGCGATATATTCTAGATCGAATATCTCAATAACTATAGACATTTAGATAAAGCAAGTTTGGGTGTTTAGCATTATTTTAACGAGAATTACTACCAGGTAAAATCTCTACAAAACATTTGACTACATCTTGTATCTAAATAAATTATTTTTAATGTTAGATATGTTATGTTATATTCTTTATTTTGTCATTACAAACTACAAGCTTTTTTAAAAGTGTTCTAAAGATTGTGTTTCAAAAAAAGTTAAAAATTTTGGAAAAATTGGAAATTAGTAGATTTATCTCTGAGGCTGATGACCAACTACATGTGGTAATAAAAGTAAGTTCAAATTATAATTTTGTTGTTATTATTAAAGTTTATTTGACAACAATGACAATTCTTCACTGCCAACACTAGATAAATAAATGACACTGTGTTTAGTACAACTATTATAGACCGAATTTTTTTTATGACGAAACGCAAAAACGTGCTATAATAGCTTTAATTCGAGCACATTGTAGAAAAAAAACAAACAAAGGTTTTGTATGTCATTGTAAGGTAACTGATAATTATTTATACCAGAAGTCTGTGGTTGGTCAAATATGTCACGAAGAAAACTGTTTTATTATTCATTTATAATAGTACATTATACACCAAGGTAGAGAAAACACTTTTTATAGCCGAGCGGGTTTAGTGCCCAAGATGCGTAGCATCGAGGGCAATAATAGATGCGAGGCTATAATAGTTTTCTCTACCGTGGTTTATATATGATTTTTTTCACTACTAGCACATTAATTTATTAATTGTCAAATAAAAATATAACCTTATTTAACGAGCACACATCCAGACTAAACATAACGTGTCTTTATTTATTGTCGAAAAGTAAATTTGATGAAAATAAAAACGATTGATATTTAACTACTTACGTTTTTCCACTTCGGAAATTTAACTTCACAGATAAAAACCGAAAAGGACGTTATTGTAAGCATCTTTTATGTAAGCAACTATTTATGTACTGAAAAACAAAATAGCGTAAATTTTCCATCAACTGAAATATTCAGAACCCCTAGTTCAGGATTTAAGTTGACAGCCCCCGCTTTCCTGGTCGGAAACTTGAACAATGAAATTTACAACAACACATATGGTCAAATTAACTATACATAGGGCTCCACACTTGACGTGTAACCTTATGAAAGTCCATTTTCACTATTTACAACTTTAATAGCAGTTATTTTTATTAATTCTGCTTAAATTAAAAGTAAATTTTTTGTTCTTGTGTTTGAGATTATGTTATTTACAATTTTATTTACCTACCAATTTTCAAAGAATTTTCCATTTCGTCACACTACAAAGTGTTTTTTACAATAAGACAAGATCAAAATACATGTATAAAGCTGTAAAAAATTACAATATTTTTTTAATGTAATTAACGGATTTGATCACTGGTTGGTTGAAGCATGACTACCTTTTTCCATTTTCTTGGATTAAAAATATTTCATTATTAAAACATCAACGTTTTAATTATGCGTTTATTCTGCTTTTTAACGTTTGGCATAGATTTTATCAAGATTATGATCTGTCTAACACACACTTGACATTTGAGAAGATATTTCGCGCAAGCGCACCATTTTGTTTTGGCAGATTAGAGATGAGGTGCGGTGTTAAATAAACTTGCCTTGAAATCACAAGTATTAAATAAACTGTTTATTTGGTATTTCTAGTGCACCTAATTTCGAACATTATTTTTTTGGTGAACACTTATATCTATCGTTTATAAAAATTGCGAAGATATTCGCATCAGGCAACACAGTTAAATGTCGGTATCCACTCAACTCTAGCACTTTATCTCCTTTGGTTTATAATTATTATTGACTACTAGGAGAGAAAAACAACTTCACACCCTCTCGACAAACTAAATAATGATGTCTTCTGAGATTAGTAGTAAAAAAAAATAATTTTTGAGTGACTTAAGAACGAGTTAGCATACAAAACTTTATTCAACAAAAAACATTCGCAATAAAATGCTTAAAAAATATAAATTTAATGTAAATCAATTTTATTAAAAATCAGGCATTTCGTCATGTTTTGATATTTTTGATCATTTTCCAGTTTTTATAAAAACAAATTTAAGTTGTGTTACCATGTCAATAGTTTACATTAAATCATTTTTATCTCGCTAGTAATTTAATAAGCATTTTGCTTATCTAAAATGAACATCTTTATAAGTAGCTAGTTTTTTTCCATAAATAGTTGCTTTGGGAAAAAACATATTTGCACGACAGATAGAAGAAATTGAAAGAAAAATAGTTTGCTTCTGTTGTCAAGGTTTGTTTAGACGACACATAATACCAAAAAAAAAATAGAAAAAAAATTATGCAAAAATAGTAAATAAACCTCAGAAGTAAAATGCTATTATTAATTTAGAGAAACTCTCGATAAGTCTCACCTCAGAAAATAAAATAATCTGATGTTTGTCAACAAGCAAATTATTACTTTTTTTTATTTGATAAAAATGATAATATTACTGACAAAAATAATTACAACTGTTGATGAATGAAACATACCTACTTCAAAGTCACTCTGTATTTTCAGGTCTGCAGATCATCGACTATAAACATTTTAGAAAAATTTGTCAATTTGTTCTAAAATAGTCTGTAATAACTTACAGTTTATTTTTTGTTCTTAGACCTCTACACTTTATAAAATAGATATAAAGATAAAATAAAAAAATAAAATATAATTCTAAATATCTGAAGGAAAGAGTATGTAAACTTAAGGTTGTTGGTCACGACTTTATCTCAGTAAATTTTACCACACAACGACATTACTACTAAACGTCTTTTGAAACTATTTTTATTATGTGGCATGCATTCAACAACAATCCTAGAGCAGCTCAGAAAATTATTTTCTAGTTCCAGATTATTTTAATCAGAAATAGATTTAACTATTGAAGTTGTTGTTTAATAGTTGAGCAATAATATGTACTGTTAAAGAAAAGCTTTAGTACTAAAAAAAGGTATAACTTTTTAAAATATGTAATAAAAAAATATTTTTAATTTCTAAAATTTCGAAACTGATAACATTTGCAACTTTAGAAATACCTTTTTGAAATTAATTTATATATTGTATTAAGACCACAAATACGCAAAAAACCTTCTAGAAAATAAAGTAAACTTACTATTTTTTAAAATTTGTTTTATAATTGAAAGATTATCAATTAATAACATCTCTCTCTAGTCTCTAGCACATCTATAATATTATTGACATTTTAATTTAATAGTTATTTATTGTATAATAAGTGTTTTAGACAGCGTTTTATCCTCACAAGAATGTTTAAGTGCAAGACGCAGTCGAGCGTTTAATATTCTTAAGTGGATAAAACGCGACTAAAGCACGAATCCAATATAACGTTTTATCCAGAATTACAGCGATTTAAAGTCAGAATCGCCAAAATTTCGTCTCATGTCATCAAAAAATAATTAGACGAAAGCGAAGGTCACCTCAAAAATCATTAAAATTAACTAAAAAATACTTTCGATTGTTTATCGACTCCATTTGTACAAAGCGCTGAGCATGTTGGTGAAAATGGAAGAGAGTGATAGGTACTGTTCCTGAGACAATTTTTGAGGAAGCTGAAGAAGCGACTCGTTAGTTATTGCCTGCGAAGTCCAGGAAACATAAAAAAGTATTTTTAGAATTTAACGAATGGAATAAAATGGCTATCGTATTTCTTAAATTTGATGAAGAGGTGTGGAATTTCATCTATGTGATCGCTGAAGGCCGCTATAAAGGTCTATAAAAACATAAGACATTGGAAAATATAGTAAGCTCATGGCCTATCTGAAGAATCAGTCAAGAAGATACCTACAGGCTGAAAAAAGCTGCAGTATTGGAAAGAGCACACGTGGAAGAGTTTTTAACAAGGACTTGCGGTAAAGAATATTTGATGATCAAGGTAATCTCTGTCATTACATAAACATTGCAGGTAACATATTTTAGGTTGCATTAATAATGGGGGTGTCTGGTGGCTGTCGATGCTGTGAGCTGACAAATTTGAAAATTGGTGATGTAGAACACAGGGGCACATACCTGATTGTTTCGATACCAGATACCAAGACGGACGTTTCACAAAAAATTCGCAATTATAGAAGAAGAATTCTCTATCAACACTGTGGAGAAGTGTAGGAAATACATGTCCTTACGCCCGAAGAAGTTGTCCATTAAGTGATAGATTTTTTTACGATACGCTTATCAAAAGTGTACATCGCAACCTGTTGGAATTAACACTTTATTAAAAGTTCCTTCTAAAGTTGCTTCGTTTTTGAATCTGGCGAACGCAGAAGCTTATACCGGCCATTGTATGAGGCGCACTTCAACAACTTTACTTGCCAATGAAAGTGCTAATCTTACAACAATTAAACGACATGGTAGGTAGAGGAGCTCCGCCATAGCAGAAACTTATATCGAAGATTCTGTATCTAATAAGCTTGATATCGCAAGGAAAATCCAAAGTTCTCTTGGTACTAGTCGTTTCTTACTAGAGAAGACGTCCATTGTTCCTACAACTACTATTCGTTTTGGAATCAATAACAACTACAAGCCTTTTATTAATGGAAACAAAGTGAAATATGATAAAACAAAAAACGAAATGTCTATTAATGTAAATGTTAATGTCAATATTAATAATAAGTAGAATACGATTAATTTAAGATTGTATTTTTTCATTATTTCACTAGTGGAATAAAATAATTTCATTATTCCAAGAGTGGATAAAGTGTTACTTTATACGGTTCGTAAGTGTAGATAAAACTTCTATTATAAGGTAATTGTGGATAAAATCAATTTATTTGTTGTTTCAAAAAACTTAACAGATGCTTGCTATCACTTTTCGTTTAGGTTCGCTATAAAGTTTTAGCTTCTAGTTTAAAATAAATAAAACGTTCTGGACAACAAAATACCTTAATTTTTTAGTAACAACTTGAATGTCAATTGGATCAATTTTATTAGAAATAAGAGATTGTGTAGCTAATTCTATTACGACAGAAATACAATTGTATAGAAATATTATAAATCTCTTAAGGTAGTTGAGATAAAATCAAATTTTGTCAAATTTTTATGATTGACATAAAGTAAACTTCATGTAATATAATATTATGACTAATGGTTTCTGTTTATTATTATTATAAAGCATTTTTATAAATTAGTTATATAAATTCATTAATTTTATAAAATTACAAATTATTTTACAAGTAATTAATTACTAAAATTAAATTCCTTATTGTTAGAAAAAAATGACGTTTCTCAGCCAATAAAACTAATTTTTTCTTCAAATCTAAAAATCTCTATTTATTAAAAGCTTCAAATAGAAATCCAAAGGTTCTTTTCCGACCATAAATCAGCCTCTAATGTTACCTATCTATCAGAACAAGTTATCTTGTCAAGTTAGCAGCAAGTTTGAAAGCGTTCAGTGGGCATTCGATGTTCGTCTACAAGCGACTGTTGGTAGAAATGTCAAGTCCTTTGTACCGAAGCCGCCTCTAAAAGGATTATTATCAGGTTTTTTCCGGTTGATAATTATCGAACTTCTTCGATTGGAAAAAAACTGTCTCCAAGTTTGTAATTAGATACCGAAAGGGGGCGAAAGTACTTCAAACTTCCTAAATTAATAAGCGAATGAGTGAAATTAACAAAATCATTTTTGATCGCGTGAGACCCGAATAGGCTTTTCGGTTGAGTTTAATTACCGGAAATAATTTATTCAATTATTTCAAATGTATTGATTAAACTCATTTTGTGAGGCTATGGCTGGTTGTGTTTAGCCCTGCTGTTAATTGATGTCTTTTTGCTCGCTTCATTGTTTGTTTTGGTTTTTACTGTTGCGAAAAATTGGAAGCGTGACATGGTTTGATGGGAGATTTACAATGTTATCTAAAAAGAATGCAAAAACTAAAATCTGTTTTGTGATTTTAGCAAAAACTTTGAATTTTTATTAATGCGTTTCATTTATTTTTTATTTATAAATTACAACAGACTATCAATATGTTTTTTAGATTTTAATCCGTGATTGTCTAGACAAAACACTTAAATAAAATTAATTAATTAAATTATTATTATATTGTTACTATGTTGTATTACATTTTTTGATAAGATACAATAATAATATAACTCAAGAGTTTGGTGAAAAAAGTACAAAAATTTAAAAAACGTTTAGAATTTAATAATAGAATATATACTGTTAATATGTATCTACCATATACTAAAGTCAACTGCCAGAAGCACACTTGTATTAAGTGCAGGGATGGGCGATGTCAACAATTTGTGTCAACTTTGACATTGTTGACGCGTCGACAATTAGGTAAATGTCGATTTAAAAAACGATGTCAACAATGTCGACAAAGTCAACAATGTCGACTTTTAATATAACCTTAAGAGGTTATCTTTTTTTAAGTTTGGCAAGGCTGCTGCTGCTGTGTCTGACTCAACGACAATCAGAATGTTTAAATTAGCTCACTGTTTCGCACGCACCCAGGTTTTAAAGCCGTTTTAATGGTCTTTTGGCTGTTAATTTTTTCTTTACTTTTGTATAAGAAAAAAGTTTATTAAGATTAGGTTTTTTTGTACAAATTTTTAATGTAAAATGTACCTAAATAACTGTTAATGTTAAAAATTATACATGTTAAAAGAAGTTAACACGTGAACAGTATACAACATAACCTTACATTTTAAAATATTGACATTTGTTGACATTTGTCGACATTGTCGACATTGTTTACGTTGTTGACGCTTTGTCGACATGTCGAGGTCGACAACTAAAGTCGACGCGTCGCCGCCCATCCCTGATTAAGTGTCAATAAATGAAAGTGTTGTGTATTATCAAATTTAAACTTTTATTATGGATAATTTTTCTGTGATAAAATAAAATAAACAGTAAAAATTAAATAATTTTTGTAATTTCTTTTACGAAGATATAACTGACATAGTCTGTGATACGAACTTATTCTTTTTTGTAATAAAACCTTATAATACAAGTAAAGATTTATGTTTTTATTGCTATTTCTACATCATAGTCTAAAATGCAACGAACATAAAACGTATGGTATTAAGAATGTTATACTTTCTATCTTCTTTCAGCTTGATGCGACAACAAAGAAAAAGCTTGTAGGATGAGTGTTATATCGTTGAATTACAAACTCAAAAATGGCCACCAAATAGCCATCAATATTTAAAATAAAAAATTACTAAAATATTAGCGGCCGTTTACAAATTTATCCGTATTTAATGCATCCTACTATGTTAGAAAACATGATATTATCAAAAACTAAAAGTAATTTTTTACAATTTTTATAAACTTAAAAGTTCAACAAAGAATTTTATATAACATACATTTTGTGTTTTTTGTTGTTTATTGTTAATTTTTAGTTAAAAAACGTCAGTTAAGTAGATACTAAAAATCAGTTAAATCGTTTTGTTACTCTATCAAAGTTCAGAATTTTATTGTAACACTCACAACTAAAAACATTTTGAAATAACAATGTCGTAAAATAACAAATATTTCTGTTAAATAATGCAGAACCAGTACTAAGTTCTAAAACAAACCAATTTAAAGATTATAAATTTTAAAAAACACCTAATAAACAAGGTATAACAAACACTTCGAACACAGAGAAAAATTTCTGTAAAACAAAATCTCACAGAGAAAAATTTCTGTAAAACAAAATCTCTAGTTTTCAACTCCAATTACCTCTACTTTTTTTTTCGACGTTTAAACTCAAAATATCAACATATTTTTGTACCTTATAGATTAGCAATCTCGATGTTTTACCTCAACAATTTATTGAGTAGATAATTATATTTTTGAATTCTAGCCTTAACAACTTTTGTTTCTAAATGAAATTGTAAGCTTTTAGAACAATATTTTTCTAACGCGCTGTCATTGTCCTTAGATATGTCACTTCAATACCTAAAAAATTAAAATTTTGGGTATAATGGTATAATTCTTTGCATTGAGTATACGATTCCGCTCAAGCGCAATGAATAAACAAACAGCGTTCCAACCCAAAAGTGACGGTACGCTGTACGATCCCTACCTGTGTTCCAACCAACCTTTGGATCGTACATGGGACGATCTCGTGGCGGTCATTTCGATACATGGTTCTAGAGTAAGTACTGGTTATCATGCTCACTGTGAATTTTCGTTGATTTAGATCAAATAAATTTGAATTTTTTTTTATTAAATTCTTAATATGGGCGATATTGATAAAGAAGACAGTGATATTTTAGGTTTGTTCCAACCAGTGGTTTCTGTACCATACACGGGAAGAAACCGTGTACTGTTTGTACCGTTTTAGTGCGCAGGTGGTTACATGGCACTGCCGAGGTTTTTGCAAGGGGTTGGAACGGATTAATGACCGTCTTGTGGTGGTACAGTTTCGCACAAAATTTTAAATGAGAAAGCGTTGGTTGAAGTGTTAACAAAATTCTTAAATTCTGTATTTCTTATTGAAATATCTTTATCCTCATCTTTATCTTTGTCATCATTTTCATGTTGAGGAACTGGTACATCTATTTCATTAGCTTGTAACCTATTAAATAGAATTTAATCATCAATCGCTATATTGTGCAATACACATGCTGGCCTGATAAAGTGTATCGTCCCGTGCATCGTACAGAAACCGCTGATTGGAACAAGTCTAGTGTATACTTATTGTTAATAAAATAAATATT
The DNA here is from genome assembly GCA_029207805.1 of Tribolium confusum. Classification (NCBI taxonomy): domain Eukaryota; kingdom Metazoa; phylum Arthropoda; class Insecta; order Coleoptera; family Tenebrionidae; genus Tribolium; species Tribolium confusum. Next base: position 20,492,802 of record JALGAY010000009.1, on the reverse strand, counting down.
TCTTTACAAAAAAAAAAGAAATTTTAACCTGTTAATTACTAAAGTTTTTACCTGTAAACTCTATGAAGAGTCTCACTTGTTAAAACCTATTGACTAATAGAAAATAGCTAAAGTTACGAACAATGCAGTTTGTAAAATTGGTGGTAGCGTTGATACACATAAGTAGAGTAACAATAACAATAAAATTTAATAAAAAACTATAAGAAAAACTTTAAAAAAAGTAAAAAGAATAAGAAACAAAAGTATAACAACGTATATACAACACATTCTTTAGTTCAAACCGAAAGTTTATTTTATGTATTTATAAAGTTCATTGTACTTGACGACGATTGATACAGAAACAATATAAAAAATTATTGTTGAAATTGTATTTTTTATATTAAAAACGTAAAGTGTCTGTCTTTTAGTAGTGAGAATAAAATTTTTTAGTGAGACAGTAAGTCGGCACTAAAAATTATTTGAGCCGCTAAAAACCAGCTTTACACTCGTAATATTAACAACGTTTTTTTAACAATAAAATTTGCGTTTAGATTTTTTTTTTTAGTAGAACAGTGCGTGAAGTAGCTACTTCAGTAAGAACCTGTAAGGACAAAAGCATCTGCTTACAGCTGGCGTTTACTGCCCTAGGAACTGTGCTTACCGCTCTAGAACCCTTGCTTACCTCTCTAAAGATTGTCTTCTCTATGGTAATACTTTTATGGAATATAATTGTTGCTTACTGTTAGTGAGTTAGTGTAGCTGTAATGGTATGCTTAAGAGACATTAGGTTAAAAATTAAATTTTTAAATGAATAGTAATAGTATATTTATTTATACTTGAATTATACAATTGTAAGACATTTTAAGCAAAAAATTCTAGATTATTTATTTTCAATCCAAAATTTTTTTTTCATCACAAATTATCATTTTCATCAGAAACCTCTTTTGCAGTATCACACACAGATATAATCAAGTATGGGATTTTTTGGTCATATTGAATAACACGCTTTCCTCCTAGTTGCTCACAATCTAGGTCAGCTTTACCAATAGAAAATTTTTGATTGATACGGTAAGTCTCTGGTATTATCTTCAAATATCAAAGCCATAGTAAAAGAACACTTTGAGGCCGAACGATTTACCTCTTCTCTTCTTTCTTCAGATCCTCCGGCAGGAATTTAAACATCTTGAAAATTTCCTGAATTTTCTTATTTTCTCAATCGGATGGATCAATGTCTGATACCACAGTTGTAATGATTTTTGTTTTTTTTATTGTCAACACGAAGATAAGCTTCTTGATTAAATGTTGGCATCGCAGTTTCAGTCATTTTTGATAACTTTATTGATCAAATTAGTTACTTTTTTAATGAACTGTTTTAGTTGTCTGATAATTTTCGGGTAAATAAATTCTTTATATACTGCATATACGAATATCTAATCTAGATTTCTATGCTTTCTTAGAAAATTTTTATCATTTTTTTTAATTAAGAAAGAAATGTGTTTATTCATTGACATTATTAATTTTAAAAAAAATATAATTTGTTTTTCTGTGCTTAATAGCATTGGCATTTATTGTTTTTATTTAAAATTATCTTTTAGCAAAAATAAACTCTTGTTAAATATACTTTTTATATAACGGATTTTGAGTTTCTTAGTACATTTTTATTGCTGTATTTTTTTGTGAAGTGCTTTGTTTATTTATAGGATTTATTTTATTTATTTAGATTTAATAAAAATCAATCATTTATCAAAAACAACAATAAAACAAAGAAAGTTTAATGTTTGATTAATAATGTTTATTTTAATTTAAAACTTTTATTTTATTTTAAATAAAAGTCCTATAATTTATTAAGAGTCAAAAAATTACTAGCTTTTTGTCAACCAAAATTACTTAAAATTGTATTTGCATGAAAGCTACAAATTTTAAGATCAAAATATAAATTATTTAAATTATCTATGTTATTACAAAAGGTTTTTTAAAGTATGTGATCCGTAACTATAATTAGAAAAATATAATTTAAAAAAATCTAACAAATTTTAAACAGCGTATTTAATAAAAAGTTTGTTTGTGTCAGTTTTGATGACAGATTTAAATAAATAAGTTTCTAGTACATTTTGGACTGTAACCACCATTAATAAAAAACTCTTTCGATTTTTATTTCGTTTAGCTTCACAAACACAAATTTGCAAAATTTTTATTTTGACAGTATACTCGAATAGGGTGTTGAAGAAAGATGTTTTTGTATCAAGATAAGGCGCTTTAACTTAACTACATAACACGTTTAAACGCTAGAAAGCTCCTAATTAAAAAAAAATATATTAATAATATTTTAACTACTATCAATTTTCAGAGCATTTAACACAAAAATATTACCAATATTTTTTTGTATTTATACATCTTCGTTATCAGAAGCTGCTATGTGGTATTTTTACAGGCAAATAAATTCTAACAATTTAGGTTCGAATGTTTATTTTGATGAAACTATTTAACAGAGATTTTATTAGACAACTACTTTTTAAAAAATGAGCTTAAAAAGTATGCACACTTCGTTAATTAATAATTATTTATGTGTTAAAGGCGTAATGAAGGGAATTATGGCACGAGGAAATGTTTAAAGTTCGACGCAGAAGGGCCTTTAATTACTTGAGCGCCGTTAGTGACAATTACGCTCATGGTACATACAACGTTTTATTTTATTTTGGTTCGTTTTAATTTTTCAAATCCAAAAAATATTTAAAATTCTGGTATTTTTTTTAGACTGTGAAAAATTCCAGAATAACTCGTTGTGGTTGCCAGGATACGGTATGTTGTTATTTTTTTTTGCTATTTTCCAAAAAAGAATGTAATAAAAAAACCTGTAAAAATGTATTGTAGGGAATTGTTACAACAAATGTTACAGTCCAAAATTCAAGAAAATGTTTTGTTACACTCTGTGTTTTTGTAGTGTTTAACAGTTTTTGAAATAAATGCTGATTTTTTTATGATAATTGTTATTGAATGTAAAAAGTAACATTTACAAAATTGAAGACGTTTATTTGACAGCTAGACGAATGTACAGTTATTTAATTATTATTGTTGCGTAGCAACTTAAAGAAATTCGGTGCTATAAAATAAAGATTACGCCCTAATTTGCTAAAAAAAGTAGATTATGGTTTCAACATAAAATAAAATAATAAATTGTAATTAAATTGTAAATGTACATACAATTAATTAATTGTAAATGTACATTGTAAATGTACATTTTGCAATTAACACTATATAGTAGGTTTTGATTTAAAAGCAATGACATTCTGATGTCAATATTTTATTTTTATTTTTTTTGTTCTTATTTTAAACTCTCAAATGATGTAGATTTATATTATTTTTGTAACTTATTTTGCTAGCTAAATATATTTTTAATTTTAAATTTGTATCATATTTTAATAGTTTTTGTCTTTTAAACTGGTTCTTTACTGCACTACGACCTGTGCTTACCGCTCTAGAGCCTTTGCTTACCGCTCCAAAGATTGTAATCAGAGTTATTTTTATGGTAATAGTTCTACGGGATGTAATTGTTGCTTAGTGTAGCTTTAATAGTTTCCTTAGGAGACAATTGGTTAAAAATTAATTTTTTTAATGAATAGTAATAATATTTTTATTTATATTTAAATCATACAATTGTAAGATGTTTTAGGCAATTAGTTGTTGATTATTTATTTTTAATCCAAGTGTTCTGTTCCATTACAAATTACCATTTTCGACAGGAACATCTTTTGCAGTGTCATACACAGATATTATCAAGTATGGGTTTTTTTGGTTAAACTGAATAACACGATTTCCTCCTAGTTGCTCAAAGTCTGGGTCAGCTTTACCAATAGCAAATTTTTGATTGATACGGTAAGTGTCTTTGGTTCCATCTTCAAATATCAAAGCCATAGTAAAAGGACATTTTGAGGCCGAACGATTTACCTCTTCTCTTTTTTCTACAGATCCTCCAGCAGGAATTTGAACATCTTGAAAATTTCCTGAAGGACCTTTCTTATTTTCCCAATCGGATGGATTAATGTCTGACACCACAGTTGTAATGATTTTTGCTTTTGTTTTGTTGTCCACACGAAGATGAGTTTCTTGACTTAATTTTGGCATAGTAGCTTCAGACATTTTTTATAACTTTACTGATCAAATTGGTTAATTCACTAATGAACTGTTTTAGTTGTCTGATAATTTTCAAGCAAATAGGTTCTTTATATACAGCATAGACAAATATCTTATCAAGATTTCCTTGCTTTCTTAGAAAATTTTTATCATTTTTTTTAATTAAGTAAGAAATGTGTTTATTGACTATCATTATTAATAATAAAAATACTATAACTTTTTCTTTTCTGTGCTTGAATGTTTAGTATTTATTGTTTTTATTTCAAATTATTTTTTGTTTTTACTATAAACCTTACTTTTAGAACTTGATACATAAAATACTATTATCTAATATAAGAAAATATAAAATTATATTACCTAATATATTTTTAAATATTAAAAAACGTAGAATTCAAAAATCAGAGTATACATACTAAAAACTATTTAAATATTATACAAATTAAAAATAAATTTGGTCAACCAAGCAGCTTACAAAAGTAATATATAATCAAAATTTAGAAGTTTTACATTTCAGTGTCAATAAAATATTGACATCAAAATGTCGGTACTGTCAAATCATTGAAATCTAATTGCTGTGCAATTTTTTGAAGGCAAGTAGTCTAATAAAATTCTTGTCAGAATAGTTCAATTAAAATAACCTCTAAACCTAAATTGTTAAAGGTTTCGTTTGGCTGTAAAATAACACATATCAGCTTCTGACAACAATGATGTATATTTTTATTGGCAATATTTTTGTGTTAAATTTTCTAAAAATTTAATTCCAATCTTTGACACCCTCTAGCTTTTAAACGTACTATATAAATAAGATAAGTTAATTCGCCATCTTTTGATAGTGAAAACGGTAGGTTGCATTATAAAAATATCTTTCTGGAACACCTTATATACCGTCAAAATAAAAGTTTTGCAAATTTGTGTTTGTGAAGTAAAACAAAATATAAGCCGACGTTTCGCTTTTTATTCACACGATTTGACCTTAATTTTTTCTAAGTTTATTTGTTGATTATTTCTTAAAATATGAGTTTTATGCCATTAATTTTTACAATTTTTCTTCGTTAAGTATCAGACTGCCCTGAGGAAGCTTTTACGAATAAAAAGCGAAACGTCGGCTTTATATACGATATTTTTATTTGTCCTAATCCTCTCAAATCCAATCTGAATTAATAAAATTAACATGGATGTCAACAACACCATTTGTTTATAGACTTTATAGAACTCTGTGTAATAATATTATTAATTTACTAGTAATTTAATAATTCTAGTAATTAATTCTACTAGTAAATTATAGAACTTTACTTGTTTTCTTAAATTAAAATAAAAATTTAAAATTAAAATAAACATTGCTAATCAAACATTAAACTTCCTTTGTTTTATAGATGTTTTAGATATTTATCTAAATCGAATGATAAAAATCAAAAATTTTGATAAAAATTAAATGACTGATTTTTATCAAATCTAAACAATTAAAATAAATAATCAAATCATTTTACAGAAAATTATTTAAAATTAATTTTCTTAATAAAAAATTGCGTTAATCTGATAATATTAAACCCTTTCAATTAATTAATATTCAAGTGTTTATAATACAGTTTTAAGAAAGTCGTTTATTTATGAATAAAGGAGATACACTTTAAAGAATATTTAGAAGTAAAATTAATATTTTAAAATTGTTTATAGCTTTTCGCAAAATCTAGTTTTTTCATTTAGTAAAAGAACTACATAAAATATATTTTGTTTTATTTGATTATGACGTAACCAGCCTTTCATTAAATTTTTACTAGCTTCACCAAATTTTAGAATTTGACATTTTTTCCACTCCAATTTTTGATCTCTTTACATTTTTTGATGCTCAAAATTGCCTTCTGATATTAGGTAATAGTATTTTACGTATAAAACTTTGAAAACAAGATTTTATCAGACGAATAAGTATAGGCTTTAAAATAAAAAAAAACCTGTTGAATTAGGACTGTAAATTAAGATTTACCACAATTTATCATGTTCCTCTCAGAAGCAAAAATTAAATATAAATATTTAGATGTCAAAGTATAACAGAAACGTTAAAATGACACAAACGGTCACAATATATTTTTATTAAAAAAAATTAAATTATTATTATTACTGAAGACCAATAAAAAAACGTTTGATTAAATATTTAACAAATGGTGTTTGCTTTAAAATTCTTCAACAGTCAAAATTTCAAGATTTTTATTTACAGAAAAAAATTATTGTATTGCTATAATTAACAATAATAATCAATAATCACATTTCTTACTTAATTAAAAAAATTGATAAAGATTTTCTAAGAAAGCAAGGAATTCTAGATTAGATATTCGCATATGCAGTATATAAAAAACTCATTTCCCCGAAAATTATCAGAGAACTAAAACAGTTCATTAGTAAATTGACTAATTTGATCAGTAAAATTACAAAAAATGCCTGAACCTACGATGCCAAAATTTAGTCAAGAAACTCATCTTCGTGTTGACAACAAGACAAAAACAAAAATCATTACAACTGTGGTGTCAGACATTGATCCATCCGATTGGGAAAATAAGAAAGGTCCTTCAGGAAATTTTCAAGATGTTCAAATTCCTGCTGGAGGATCTGAAGAAAGAAGAGAAGAGGTAAATCGTTCGGCCTCAAAGTGTCCTTTTACTATGGCTTTGATATTTGAAGATAATACCAGAGACACTTACCGTATCAATCAAAAATTTGCTATTGGTAAAGCTGACCCAGATTTTGAGCAACTAGGAGGAAATCGTGTTATTCAGTTTAACCAAAAAAACCCATATTTGATAATATCTGTGTATGACACTGCAAAAGATGTTCCTGTCGAAAATGGTAATTTGTGATGGAAACAAGAGGAAACATTAGATTGAAAATAAATAATCAATTTTTTTGTCTAAAGTCTCTTACAATTGTATGTTTCAAATATACCTAAATAAATATATTATTACCATTTACTTAAAAATTTAATTGTCAACCACCTGACTTGTTATTTTGCCATTAATGCTACACCACAGTATAGAAATAAAACAGTATGGACAGCTGATTAAAACTTGTCAAAAGCTGGCATCCCTTCACGTAAAATGTGTAAAATGGAGTCACTGATTTTTAGATTTTTAAGTCACTAATAATACACAGTTATAATCTAAAGAGCTATAACAGTAAATTATATAATAGATAATCAAAAGACAAGGGTAAAACAGCGAATAAAATAATTTTTATAGTATTTTATTTACAGCTATAGCCTTTTAAATTTAAATCGTGTATTATTAGTTGCCTAAAAATCTAAAAATCAATGTCTTCATCTTACACATTTTACGTGAAGGGATGCTAGCTTTTGACAAGTTTTTATCAGCTATCCTTACTGATTTATGTCCAGAGTTGGGCGTTAGTCGAATAAAAATTTAGCCGATTGAAAAAACGACTAAAAAATTAGTCGGAATTTTTAATCGTAGAAACTGAGTTGAGCGTTAGTCGAATAAAAATTTAGCCGATTGAAAAAACGACTAAAAAATTAGTCGGAATTTTTAATCGTAGAAATGACTAAATTGAAAACGACTAAAATTTTATCCGACTAAAAATACAACTAAAAAAATCGGTTAAATATTTAGTCGTGATTGATGACTAAAATTTCAATCGCACCAAAAATTACTCGGATAAAAATTTAGTCGAATAAATTTTTAATCGGATAATAAAGTTGGGCGTTAGTCGAATAAAAATTTATCCGATTGAAAAAACGACTAAAAAATTAGTCGAAATTTTTAATCGTAGAAACGACTAAATTGAAAACGACTAAAATTTTATCCGACTAAAAATACAAATAAAAAAATCGGTTAAATATTTAGTCGTGATTGATGACTAAAATTTCAATCGCACCAAAAATTACTCGGATAAAAATTTAGTCGAATAAATTTTTAATCGCCCAAACAAGCCCAAAACGCAGCCATTGCTGCACTTTTTCACCCCACTTTTAAGAATAAGTGGTTTAATTGCATAGAAGATAGTCAACAAAATACAATCTAACAACTTTTTAAATCAGCAGTGGCCACACATAGTATTCCTGAATGTGAAGCATCCACATCGCAATCAAATTTAGGAGGATTTTTTGATTTTGGAGAAAAAAATGTAAACCTTACAGTCGCAGCATCTTCTTCTGAAATAGAAGTATTACGTTTTCTCGCTGACATAGATGCGAATACTCTAAAAAGTCTTGATTGTTTTCCTTCAATTAAAAGAGTGTTTCTGGAATATAACACTCCCTTACCTTCATCAGCATCCGTTGAAAGACTTTTTTGTTGGGCCACAATAACAAATCAAGCCAAATCAAATAGATTGTCCGATAAACATTTCGAAACAAGGGTGGTCTTAAAAGCCAACGCAAAATTTTTTCAAGAACTTTTACATCTACAATAACATGTTGCATCTTAAGAATATCAAGATTTTTATTTATTCATTTGCTTTTCAATGTAGTAGAATCTGTAGAATAGTTTATTGGTAAGTGATAGTGCTCGATAATTTTTAAAAGCATTGCCAATTATTTTAGTTTTATAATAATTATATTTTTTTAATTTTAATTATTTTTTATAATTATTTTAATATCAATAAACAAAACTCTAAAACGATTGTTTTATTATAGGTTATGTGTACAACCAGATTTTCATAAATAGTTGACTACATAATTTGATCAAATCTAATTACGAAATACTGTGTAGGAAGATTGAAACATTTTCTAGTTGCTAATTTATCAAATTCAAGTTGTATTTATTAAGATTATTTCTTGAACCAAACTTGAATGTTGGTAAAAAAGCTTTTGCTTTTCTTTAGATTATCCCTGTTTAACGATTTTCCTTCCTTATAACAATTTTGAATAGTCGATGAAATCAGTTTCTGACTGGTTAAACAAAACATTTTAAATTTAGTTATTTAGCAGATGAAATTTCGATTAATTTATTAGTCGTTTTTTAAATCTGATAAATTTTTGCCCTTCTATCACTGCGGACTATTATTACACTGCCCAAATTGTTATTATTAATACCTATTTATATAAATTTAGTCTGATGGAAAAAATAAAAACACAACTTCCATTATAATAATATCCCCTATAACATCACATTATGGATAGTAAGGACCAAAAATTCTCACTGCATTGTGATCAATTTTTATTAAAAAAAATTAATAAATTATTAATAAATAAATTTTTAATAAATAAATTTTTAATAAATGTTGAGCTGTCCGCCAATAGAAAATTAGTATCTAATATTTAACTTTAAACACAAAAATTTAAAATTAAGTGTTAACACAAACATAGGCTATTGAACTAAAAAAGCCTTAAAATCGTTTTTTTTTAGATGCGACTAGCGACAAAAAAATTAATCGTACGATTATTTTTGGCGACTAAAATTTTAGTCATCAACCTCAATCGGATAATTTTTGTTCAACTCTGGGTAAAAGATAATTGTTATCCGATTAAAAATTTATTCGACTAAATTTTTATCCGAGTAATTTTTGGTGCGATTGAAATTTTAGTCATCAATCACGACTAAATATTTAACCGATTTTTTTAGTTGTATTTTTAGTCGGATAAAATTTTAGTCGTTTTCAATTTAGTCATTTCTACGATTAAAAATTCCGACTAATTTTTTAGTCGTTTTTTCAATTGGATAAATTTTTATTCGACTAACGCCCAACTTTATTATCCGATTAAAAATTTATTCGACTAAATTTTTATCCGAGTAATTTTTGGTGCGATTGAAATTTTAGTCATCAATCACGACTAAATATTTAACCGATTTTTTTAGTTGTATTTTTAGTCGGATAAAATTTTAGTCGTTTTCAATTTAGTCGTTTCTACGATTAAAAATTCCGACTAATTTTTTAGTCGTTTTTTCAATCGGCTAAATTTTTATTCGACTAACGCCCAACTCTTATGTCTATACTGTGGCTACAGTAACAGTAAGCAACACTTATTGTTTATGGAATCATTATTATTGAACAACACTGCTTACAGCTTCTAGAGTGGTAAGCGCAGGCTGTAAGCAGATTAATGCTACTTTGTTTTTTTTATATATTTGTTCCAGTTTAAACCATAAGAGCGTAAACACTTTTTGTCTTCTGAAACACTTAGAAAGTTATGCTTAGAGCTCCTAATATCTAATATACTATTACTTATCTAGATATTATATAATCATTCTAATTGAGTCAAGCAAAACTAGAATAAAATAGTCATTTATAAGGATATGTCAAAAGTATTGTACACGAAACCAAACCCTTCGACTTACTTAGATGATTTAAGAAGACAAATAACGCTTGCAATTATATTGATCACGCCTGAGATATTAAGAAGTATTTTGAACATTTCCTACATTGACATAATATTTTTTTTGTTTTTTTGATTATCAAGGAATAGACAGTATTACCAGCTATTTTTGTGAGTGTGTTGTAGAAAATTTCTGTAATCATTTAATTTTTATTTGTGAATGTTAATTTTTGCAATAATTTTAAAAACTCTTAATATTTCCGAAAAGTTGAAGATAGGTATAAGATATAGTACATAAAATATGTCTACAGTTTTCTGAAGAATCTAAAAATTGAATAATATACAGGGTGACTTTGAGATACCATATATTTGAGAAATTTAACCAGCTATAGTACATAATAAAAGAAGTCGAAATAACCTAATTTGCTTCATACAAATGCTAACAGTTTTTGAAGTACACCATCTAGAGTATTTTTTTTAATAACATTAAAATATTATCAAATTTAATAATTTTTAATCAAAAAAAATTAAAACTAAGAAATATCACAAAAAAAATTGTTGTACATATTGCAATCACCCTATATATATTAAACAAATTGCTGTAATACATAGTACCTCGTTCAAAAATATTTTGCTTAAAAAAGTTCTACAAGGTGTATTCTAAAAGACAAGTTGCGTTATTTAGACTTCTTTTATTATGTAGCTTTTATAGCTGGTCAAATTTTCCAAACATACTTTAAAGTCACTATACTGTTAAACTAAAAATTTTACAGATTTGTATTTGTAAAGCAAAACAAAATAAAAACTAAAAGAGTTGTTATATTAATGTTGGTTACAGTCTAAAAAGTACTAGATATGTTTTATTTAAGTCTTTCATTACAACTAGTAGTGATAAACATTTTATTAAATGCGCTGTTTAAAATTTGTTAGATTTATTTAGAATATATCATTCAAATTGTAGTTACGGATCACATACTTTATAAAACTCTGTGTAATAATATTAATAACACTAGTCAACAAAATTCAACTTTTTTCTTTTTATCAAATGAAATATATTTTTCTTGCATAAGCTACTAAGGGTAGTTAATGTACAATTTTTTGATTTCTGCTAGCATGTCATAATTCTTAGAAAAAAGTTTTCATTTTCACTTTTTCATAGATGATGTCAGTATTTGACTGATTATGACGACTATCCTACAAACCAATTTTAAGTGTAAGATAAGTATTGATCGCGGGATTACATGGTCTTTAAATCACTGTAAAAGTTTCTGCCCTAAGACACGCGGTTTAAAAGTTATAGCCAAAAAAGGATGTTAACTTTTAACAGTTCTGTTGTTCACAAAATGTCATTTTTTCTGGAGTATACTTCTTCTAAAATTATTTAAAAAAAGTTATTTGTTTAATAAATGGCATTATCATTCTTTTATACATTTTTTTATCATTTCATCAAGATCTGAAAGTATTTTCCAAAAATATCAATGTTTTTGGGATCAGAAAATGCTAGGCGATTACACTAGAGAACAAACTTTATTTTTTTAATTTTTTTAATAAGTTATACACATATTAGAAGTATTTTATCTATCAGATAACTTAAACACAAACATTTTTTTTCTAACACGTCAGGTTTTTCAGAAAATAAAATAAGTAAATTAAATTTTTTTACTTTATGCTAACTAAATACATATGTATATACCTACTTATTGTGGCGCGTTCACTGGTCAACATGTCTAATACGTGTCTTTTATGTACATTTTTATACAGATTTTAAAACTGTACTCAAAAATTGGCCATCACGTCAGGTTTCTGAAAAATTTATAAAATATTTTTCTATACAGTGTGAACCATTTGTAATGAATAAATTCGATGAAAATTCAGTGAGTTGCTTTTCAGGAAAACGCTCGGACATATGTCTTGTTATTTTTTAACGCACATTTTTTGACAAAAAAACTAGATATACAGGATGTCCCAAAATTGAGATATTACCCTCAACTTTGAAATTTTAAATAAGAACTCTTTAAATTTTACATATAACTTTGCATATTTTTTATATAGCACACTCTATGTCGAGTTGTTTTTTGAGTTGTTTTTGAAAAAAAAGTGTTTGAAAAAAAATGAAACTATTAACATAAATTGAATTGTACAAAAACAAATTTATAGTAAATGTCAAAAAATAACAGAATACGTGTCCAAGCGTTTACCTAAAAGGCAAATTTCTTCATTACAAATTGTTCACGCTTTTTTTCCAAAGACAACTGAAAGTCGACATTAGGTGTGCTACATAAAAAAGACGTAAAATTATACATAGAATTCAAATATGCTGAAAAACATTGAGGTTCTTATTTAAAATTTCAAAGTTGAGAGTCGTATCTCGATTTTGGAACATCCTGTATATTAAATTTTTTTGTCAAAAAACGTGCGTTAAAAAATAAGAGGACACACGTCCGAGTACTTTCCTGAAAGGCAACTTCCTGAGTTTTTATCGAATTTATTCATTACAAGTGGTTCATACTGTATAAAAAAATATTTTTTAAGTTTTTTCAAAAACCGAAAGCGAAGACCAACTTTTGAGTACATTTTTAAAATCTGCATAAAAAAGTACACAAGAGACACGTATTAGATATTATTTAAAAAAAAATCATGTTGACCTGTGTAATTTAAAAAATTTGTATTTTGGTGTTAAAATTTGTAGCTTTTTGTAAATACAATTTTTAGTTATTTTGATTGACAAAAAGCTAGTAACTTTTTGACTCTTCTACTAATAAATTATGATAGGGCATTACTTGTTTTGTTAGAGTAAAATAAAAATTTAAAATGAAAATAAACATTGCTAATCAAACATTAAACTTTCTTTGTATTATTGATGTTTAAGATATTTATCTAAATCAAATAATAAGAATCAAAAATTTTGATAAAGATCAAATGATAATAAGCAAATCACTTCTCAGAAAATTAATTAAGATTAATTTTCTTAAAAATAAATCGTGTTAAACCGATAATATTAAACCTTTTCAATTAATTAATTAACTAATATTCAAGTGTTTATAATACAGTTTTAAGAGGGTCGTTCATTTGAATAAAGTACAGTTTGAAGAACATTTGGGAGTGTAATTAAATTTGTGAATAGTTTATAGCTTTTTGCAAAATCTGTCTTTTCTCATTTAGTAAAAGAACTACATGAAACATATTTTTATTTTATTACGACGTAGCCAACCTTTTATTAACTTTTCATTAGTATCACCAAATTTAAGAATTTGACATTTTTACCACTCTAATTTTCGATTTTTTTACATTTTTTAATGCTCGAAATTGTATTCTGATATTAGGTTATAGTACTTCATGTATAAAACTTTGAAAACAAGATTTTATTAGACGAAAAAGTATATACTATAGGCTTTAAAATAAAAGAACCTGTTGAATTAAGACTGTAAATTAAAATTAATCACAATTTGATCTTAAAATATTTTTCTTTTAACTGTCATATTTAATTCATTCCTGTCCTTAGCAAAAATTAAATGTAAATATTTAGATGTCAAAGTATAATAGAAAGGTTAAAATGACGCAAACAGTCACAAAACATATTTTTTGCATTGGATCTCTAAAATTAGAATTTTGCGAACTCTAAGACGCCGAAAAATGCATTTTTATAAGATTATTTTTGTTGACAACTCAATAACCTACAAAGAACTATTTATTTAGATACATGAAAATGAAATTCTCAGTTTTGAACATATTGGAAAGTATTATCGCTAAATGAAAAACCATTTTCTTTTTCATCAAACAGAAGATGATGTTACTGCTGCAGACGTTGACGTTGACATTGAAAAGTCAAAACGAAATACACACAAGCAAGTACTTACGTTTTCATGAAGATGATGAGATGATGAAGAAGATAATCTTTCTTAAATTGGGTTATAGTTTACTTTAGCTGACCACACTAAAAATGCATGAAAAAAATCGGGGTTTTCGCTAAACTTACGTAAATTGATCCCTAGAACACGAATCCGGTGGCGGAGGTTTGATTTTTTAAATATTTTTTACAAAAAGTCCTTTTTTTGGTGAAAAAATTGTTCGGTTTTTACAACGAAAAAAAATTGCAAATTGAAAGTGATGTACATATCTCGTTATTTTTTTTACGTTTTCATCCTCTTTCACAATTTTTTAAATAACTAAATCAATCTTAATTACTTTTTTTGCATTTATTTTAAAACACTAGTAAATGTCAACTGTCAATTATAATTTACAAACACACAATCGACAAAATATTCAAGACAAATATATTTTGACAGTTCCTGTAAACTTCAAAACTACAGCGGCCCAGCTACCATAGATGCTTTAGAAACACTGTTACGCTCAACTTTTGTCAAATACCTTATAGATAAATAAAAGCGAATGTTATATCTAAACCTGAATATAAACTGAATAAAATGAAATTTAATAAAAAGGCGGTCAGCAGTATTAGCCCGACAATTGACTGGCATGTAATCGAGAATGTTTCTGGCAGGTATAGAGGGCAAAGCCCTCTACTACCGAAAAAAGGACCTTATAAAAAAGGCGGTCAATAGCGTCAGCCCGAGGATTGGCTTACTTCGAGGATGTTTTTGATAGGTATAGAGGGCGAAGCCCTCTACTACCGAAAAAAGAATTTTATAAAAAAAGGGGGTCAATAGCGTCAGCCCGAGGATTGGCTTACTTCGAGGATTGGCTTACTTCGAGGATGTTTTTGATAGGTATAGAAGGCGAAGCCCTCTACTACCGAAAATAGGAACTTATATAAAAGGTGGTCAATAGCGTCAGCCCGAGGATTGGCTTACTTCGAGGATGTTTTTGATAGGTATAGAGGGCGAAGCCCTCTACTACCAAAAAAAGAATTTTATAAAAAAAGGGGGTTAATAGCGTCAGCCCGAGGATTGGCTTACTTCGAAGATGTTTTTGATAGGTATAGAGGGCGAAGCCCTCTACTACCGAAAATAGTAACTTATATAAAAGGCGGTCAATAGCGTCAGCCCGGGGATTGGCTTACTTCGAGGATGTTTTTGATAGGTTTAGAGGGCGAAGCCCTCTACTACCGAAAAAAGGAACTTATAAAAAAGGCGGTCAATAGCGTCAGCCCGAAGATTGGCTTACTTCGAGGATGTTTTTGATAGGTATATATAGAGGGCGAAGCCCTCTACTACCGAAAAAAGAATTTTATAAAAAAAGTAGGTCAACAGCGTCAGCTCGAGGATTGGCTTACTTCGAGGATGTTTTTGATAGGTTTAGAGGGCGAAGCCCTCTACCACGCGAAAAAAGTACATGTAAAAAAAGCGGTCAATAGCGTCACCCCAAGGATTGGCTTACTTAGAGAATGTTTATAATAGGTCTAAAAGATACCGCGCGAAAAAGATTATAAAGACTTATAAAAAAGCGGTCAGCAGCGTTAGCCCGAGGATTGACTTAAAATCGGCGATGTTTTTGGCAGGTATAGAGAGCGAAGGTTGTTCATTACGCGGTATTTTTATCAACGGTATTTTTAACGTTATTGCATTCCGACCCATCTAGCTGGGCGGCTGTAGTATTGAAGTTTACAGGAACTGTCAAAAGTTTTTCAATAAAAAATGGATTTTTTTAAAAAATATTATAAAAACTAAACCTCCGCCACCGGATTCGTGTTCTAGGGATTATTCTACGTAAGTTTAGTGAAAACCCCGATTTTTTTCATGCATTTTCAGTGTGGTCAGCTAAAGTAAACTGTTACCTTAAATTGTTTACGAGATTTAGTTGGCAAGAAGTAAATTCAAAACAATATTTTTTGCTTTTTCCGCGATTGCGCTTAGATACATTTTAATTTTAGTTTGTTTTCTTATTTATGATGTTGTCATAACAGCCAACTGCCAAACTAACTATGATACTTAAAAACGTTTTCAATTATGTCGCATATCAATTATCAATTCTATTAAAAATTTATTTGGTGATTTAGAGAACACATGGAAAAAAATCTTGTATGCACCACGTCCGCAAAATAGGTTTAGAAAACTCAACTCATTAAAGACTCGACTCCTAGATCGTCTCGTCTTTAATTACGATTCGTCCCCTAAAACTACATTTTGCGTACTTTATTTTAAAAAATTTAAATTTATGATTATTACACAAGACCAATAAACAAAACGTTTGATTAAATATTTAAGAAACAGTGTTTATTCTAAGATTCATCAGCAGTCAAAATGTAAATTTTTTAATATTTTTAGTTAATAAATTTAGAAATCAAAACATAGTTTAATACATAAATTCTTACAGAACTAGTTCAGTAAAGAGATGATTTCTGGCCGCAGAAACATACTTTACTGCCAACTTTTCGAACGAGTGCAGAAATATAGCTACTATTAGTAAACAATTAATTAAACAAGATTAATACCGTAATAATAATGTACTAAGAAAGTTAAAATCTGTTATATAAAAAGTATATTTAACAACAGTTTATTATTGCTAAAAAATAATTTGAAACTGAAACAATAAATGCCTAAATTTTTAAGCATAGGAAAGGAAAAGTTATGATATGTTTTTAATTAATAATGATAATCAATAAACACATTCCTTATTTAATTAAAAAAAATTGATAAAGATTTTCTAAGAAAGCAAGGAATTCTAGATTAGATATTCGTATATGCATTAGGTATATAAAGAACTCACTTACCCGAAAATTATCAGAGAACTAAAACAGTTCATTAGTAAATTAACTAATTTGATCAGTAAAGTTATAAAAAATGCCTGAACCTACGATGCCAAAATTTAGTCAAGAAACTCATCTTCGTGTTGACAACAAAACAAAAACAAAAATCATTACAACTGTGGTGTCAGACATTGATCCATCCGATTGGGAAAATAAGAAAGGTCCTTCAGGAAATTTTCAAGATGTTCAAATTCCTGCCGGAGGATCTGAAGAAAGAAGAGAAGAGGTAAATCGTTCGGCCTCAAAGTGTCCTTTTACTATGGCTTTGATATTTGAAGATAATACCAGAGACACTTACCGTATCAATCAAAAATTTGCTATTGGTAAAGCTGACCCAGATTTTGAGCAACTAGGAGGAAATCGTGTTATTCAGTTTAACCAAAAAAACCCATACTTGATAATATCTGTGTATGACACTGCAAAAGATGTTCCTGTCGAAAATGGTAATTTGTGATGGAAACAAGAGGAAACATTAGACTGAAAATAAATAATCAATTTTTTTTGTCTAAAGTCTCTTACAATTGTATGTTTCAAATATACCTAAATAAACATATTATTACCATTTACTTAAAAATTTAATTGTCAACCACCTCACTTGTTACCATGCCATTAATGCTACACTAACAGTAAGCACCAATTATTGTTTATAGAATCATTATTATTGAACAACACTGCTTACAGCTCCTAGAGTGGTAAGCGCAGGCTGTAAGCAGATTAATGCTACTTTGCTTTTTTTTATAGGTTTGTTCCAGTTTAAACCATAAGCGCCTAAACACTTTTTGTATTCTGAAACACTTAGAAAGTTATGCTTAGAGCTCCTTGAATATATCTATTATTATTTACTTAGATATTACATAATCATTCTAATTAAGTCAAGCAAAACTATAATAAAATAGTCATTAGACTTCTTATTAGGAGGATATGTCAAAAGTGTTGTACACGAAACGTAATTTATGATGGAAACTCAAATAAATAATTAACATTTTTTTTTGTCTAAAGTTTCTTACAAGTATATGTTTCAAATATAAATAAATATATTATTACCATTTACTTAAAAATTTAATTGTCAACCACTTGACTTGTTAGCATGCCATTAATGCTACACTTACAGTAAGCAACATTTACTGTGTAATGTGTATAGAATCATTATTATTGAAAAAACGCTGCTTACAGCTCCAAGAGTGGTAAGCGCAGGCTTAAAGCAAATTAATGCTACTTTGCTTTTTTATATGTTTGTTCCAGTTTAAACCTTGAGAGCGTAAACACATTTTATGATCTCAAGCACTTAGAAAGTTATGCTTAGATTTCTTGAGATCTAATATACTACTACGTATGTACCTAGATATTACATAATTATTCTAATTGAGTCAAGCAAAACTATAATAAAATAGTCATTAGAGCATTAGACTCCTTTTTATGAGAATATATCAAGAGTATTGTATACGAAACCAAACCCTTCGGAAGACGATTAACGCTTGCAATTAGATTGGTCACGTATCAGATGTTAAGTAACGTTGGAAAAAACTTCTATTTATGATTAGAATGTTGTGAAGACGTTTGCGGCGAGTATTTTGAATATCTCCTACATTAATATTAATATTTTTTTCTGTTTTTTTCATTATCAAGAAGTAAACAGTATTACCAATTAATTTTTCAGTGTGTTGTAGAAAATGTTTGTAATCATATAATTTTTATTTGTTAATGTTAATTTTTGCAATAAATTTGAAAACCCTTAATATTTCCGAAAACGTTGAAGATAGGTATAGGATATAATACATAAAATATATGTCTACATTTCTAAAGGATCTAAAAATTGAATAATATACAGGGTGACTTTGAGGTACCATATATTTGGAAAATGTAACCAGCTCTAGTACATATTAAAAGAAGTCCAAATAACCGAATTTGCCTTATACAAATGTTAACAGTTTTTGAGGTACACCCTGTAAAATATTTTGTTTCAAATAACATTAAAACATTATCAAATTTAATGTTTTTTAATCAAAAAACATTAAAACTAAGAAATATCACCAAGAAAAACTGTTGCATATATTGCAATCACACTATGTATATTAAACAAATTGCTGTAATATATTGTATCTCGTTAAAAAAAATTGCTTAGAAAAGTTCTACGAGGTGTATTCTAAAAGACAAATTAGATTATTTTGATTTCTTTTATTATATATTATATAGCCGGTCAAATTTCCCTAACATACTTCAAAGTCACTGTACTGTCAAACTAAAATGTTTACAAATTCGTGTTTGTGAAGCAAAACAAAATAAAAACAAAACAGTTGTTATATTAATGCTGGCTACAGTCTAAAATGCAATATAAAATTATTTATTTAAGTCTTTCATTAAAACTAGCACAGATAAACATTTTATTAAATGAGCTAATTAAAATTTGTAGCTTTTTTGTAAATACAATTTTAAGTAATTTTGATTGACAAAAAGCTAGTAACTTTTTGTCTTTTTTACTAATAAATTATAGAACTTTACTTGTTTTGTTGAAGTAAAATAAAAATTTAAAATAAAAATAAACATTGCTAATCAAACATTAAACTTTCTTTGTTTTATTAATGTTCAAGATATTTATCTAAATCAAATGATAAGAATCAAAAATTTTAATAAAAATCAAATGCTTGATTTTTATCAAATCTAAATCAATTAAAATAGATAAGCAAATCACTTCACAGAAAATTAATTAAGATTAATTTTCTTAAAAAAAAATGCGTTAATCTGATAATATTAAACCTTTTCAATTAATTAATTAACTAATATTCAAGTGTTTATAATACAGTTTTAAGAGGGTCGTTCATTTGAATAAAGTACAGTTTGAAAAACATTAAATAAATTTTTGAATAGTATATAACTTTTTGTAAAATCTATCTTTTTTCATTTAGTAAAAGAACTACATAAAACATATTTTTATTTTATTAAGACGTAACCAACTTTTTATTAACTTTTCATTATTAGCTTCACCAAATTTAAGAATTTGACAATTTTACCAGTCTAATTTTCGATTACTTTAAGTTATTTAATGCTCGAAATTGCATTCTGATATTAGGTAATAGTATTTCATATACAAAACTTCGAAAACGAGATTTTGTTAGACGAACAAGTACATACTACAGACTTTAAAATTAAAAAACCTGTTGAATTAAAACTGTAAATTAAAATTTATCACAATTTGATCATAAAGTATTTTTCTTTAAACTGTCAAATTTGATGCGTTCCTGTCAGAAGCAAAAATTAAATATAAATATTTAGATATCAAAGTATAACAGAAAGGTTAAAATGACACAGTCACAAAATATATTTTATTTTAAAAAAATTAAATTTATGATTATTACAGAAGATTAATAAAAAACACGTTTTTATTCAATATTTAACAAATAGTGTTTGCTTTAAGATTCTCCAACAGTCAAAATGTCATGATTTTTAAATTTTTAGGTAATAAATACAAAAATTAAGACATAATTTAATAAATAGAGCCTTACAAAAATAGTTTAGTAAAGAGATGTTTTTCGGCCACAAAATCGTACTTTATTGCTAACTTTTCAAACGAGTGCACAAATATAGTTATTATTAGTAAACAATTAATTAAACAAGACATATACAGTAATTTTAATATACTAAAAAAGATAAAATCTGTTATATAAAAAGTATATTTAACAACAACAGTTTATTATTGCTAAAAAATAATTTGAAATGGAAATAATATATCCATAAACTTTTAAGCACAGAAAAAAAATATTGTATTGTTATAATTAACAATGATAATCAACGATCACATTTCTTACTTAATTAAAAAAAATGATAAAGATTTTCTAAGAAAGCAAGGAATTCTAGATTAGATATTCGTATATGCATTAGGTATATAATGAACTCACTTACCCGAAAATTATCAGAAAACTAAAACAGTTCATTAGTAAATTAACTAATTTGATCAGTAAAGTTATAAAAAATGCCTGAACCTACGATGCCAAAATTTAGTCAAGAAACTCATCTTCGTGTTGACAACAAAACAAAAACAAAAATCATTACAACTGTGGTGTCAGACATTGATCCATCCGATTGGGAAAATAAGAAAGGTCCTTCAGGAAATTTTCAAGATGTTCAAATTCCTGCCGGAGGATCTGAAGAAAGAAGAGAAGAGGTAAATCGTTCGGCCTCAAAGTGTCCTTTTACTATGGCTTTGATATTTGAAGATAATACCAGAGACACTTTCCGTATAAATCAAAAATTTGCTATTGGTAAAGCTGACCCAGATTTTGAGCAACTAGGAGGAAATCGTGTTATTCAGTTTAACCAAAAAAACCCATACTTGATAATATCTGTGTATGACACTGCAAAAGATGTTCCTGTCGAAAATGGTAATTTGTAATGGAAACAAGAGGAAACTTTAGATTGAAAATAAATAATCATATTTTTTTTGTCTAAGGTGTCTTACAATTGTATGTTCCAAATGTAAATAAATATATTATTACCATTTACTTAAAAATTTAATTTTCAACTACCTATCTCTTAAACACGCCAAACTGCCCATGAGATCATTACTATAGAAATGATGCTGCATACAATTCCTAGAGCAGTACCTAAGCAGAAGCCGTAGGGCAGTAAGCGCAAACTGTATGCAAATTAATGCTTTTTTACTTTTTTTAGATGGTTGTATCCGTATGAACCTCTAGAAAAGTGATCTCAAACGCTTAAAAAAGTTATTCTTACCACTCTTAAGATTTAATAGATTATTATTTATCTAGGTATTACATAATCATTCAAATTGACTCAAGCAAAACTCATGATGTTCTGACATACATGGCAATGTTAAAAAAATGGTAAATTATGTCGTAAGAGCAGCAAGTAGACATTAAAAGCTCAAAGTTGTGTTAAGGCCTAATAAAAATAGCCAGGCGCCAAATAAAGCCCATAATTTTATGTCTTGCGAAGCATAACTCAAACTTACATAAATAACAAATAAAAATGACAAGTGCAGTCTTATATAACATTTTCTGCTCTTGAGCGGAAAGTGAAACTTGTCACATTTTTAGAGCAACTATAATTTATTTTCGTAGAAAGTAAGCGAAATAATTAATCATTACCTTAGTTACTTTTGTTGTTAGATTTGCTATAATTTTAATAAATTTGTTATAATTTTCATCACAAAAAAGCGTTTTATTTAAAAATTAAAATATCTATTTCTTTGCAAGACTTTTACTACCTAGGTATACGAGTATCACTTGCTTGCCAACGATTTTCTCTCAACATTTCATTCCTTCCAATCAGGTACTCAGGAACATTTCGCGATATCCGGTAACAGGAAACAAGTTGTGTGGCGCCGCCGCTGGCGCCCTCATCCAACAACCTCTCCCTTATATTCCTCAACAATCCGTGAAGATCGGCGACAACCGAAAACCAGCGCAAAAACCAACAATTTACCAACTCTCTTAAATCTATTTGCGGCTACTGCTGCGACTTAATGGTCTATGAAAATACGAAAAACATTTTTCCAGCACCTAGAGAAAATAATTAAGCGTTCTTTTTGTTTAGTTAATTATATTTAATTGGGTGCAACGTTTTTATTGGATCACAAATCATACGAGAACGATCGTAAAATCTTTCCGCTATTGTATTTTCTCAAAATGTGGGTTAAATAGGGTTTCTGATGGGGCTCTTCCTCTTTTAATTTTGAATTTATTAATATTTAAGTTCGTTAGGATTTGTGCGTATTAAATGTGTAAAAATTTACGATGGCTTAATTAGGAAGAATTTTTGACGGAGATATTAAATTGAAAATATATGAGAGGAAATTTGATGAGCATCTGGTTGTTAGGGCAAGGGTGAAGATTATTTTTCGAGACAATCAGACGTATCAAAATTGTCATTCAAGCTGTTCATTTGTACTAAGGATGTATTAAAGATTATTTACTGACTTCATGAATCTCCTGCTGATTTTACCACCGTCATTAAAGTTGTCTTGAACTCTACACTCCTGTAATTAGCATATTTAGCGTTCAATTTTAATTACAGTTGAAAGTAGCGTCGTAAGTCTTTAAATAACATAAAAAATATTTTTTAATTTTATAATATTAAAATAACTTAAATAATAAATTGCCATATAGATTAAGGAATCAAAATCCTGCTTCTTGTTACTATATTATCAGATTAAACTATACTACTTACTACTACTACTAAACTTACTATATATCAAACACTTGTTAGATACTAAGCTTAGGTCTTGAACTCTTAAATATAAGATTGTTCATATGTTTATAAATTTAAATTCTGATCGAGGTTTTATTGGTGCTAAAACTTTAATAAAAAAAATTTAATTTTTTAAAAAAAATTGAATTACCTTATAAGTAAAAATCATTAACAATATTCGATAGTAAAAAAATTTAATACAAACTTCTGTGTTAACTATTTTACAGCGCTCAATTAATAAAACAATCTGCAGGCGCGGCGCTCTGTAAGATATAAGTTACCACACCTAAATACCTTCTACAGTTGTTCATAAATCATAAATATCAATCTCTCTGTAAATACAGAGCAATATAGGGTAGCCGGGTGGTAACAAATGTAATAAAATAACAAAATTTCTTTTTTTGATTAATTTATTACATAAATTTAAATTTAAGCTTGGTACTTAAAAAAAATAGAATTATTTTGAATGTAAAAAAAAAATTTAAATTACTATAACGTTATTTATTTATACATTTAAAAGCTACAATGGTATCAAATTCTAAATGTCGATAGTAAAAGTATTATAATATTTGGATAAAAGCCAAAAGGTTTTACACAAATTTGATTTGTTAGGGATATTTACAGTGCTCTAACTAATAAAAGCACCCTGTAAGCTTAAGTTTTAAACAAAGGTGTTGAACTGAAAAAGTAAATCTACCGCATTTTATACAGTTAGAAAATGGTAAAAATAGAATATGTACTCGTATTAGAATATAAAAATGAAAAGTAAAGAAATTATTTATGCTATCGGCCATAGTACAAAGCATACTTTATTAAACTGCAGCACGGAAGAAAAAGAATGTTCTTAAATAAAAGCGTAAGATAAAAAAATAAAATAATATATAAATAAAACTTAAAATACCCACTAACACCAAACACTACACTTAAGACAAGACGTTGTCAGGTAGGTGTTAAAACTGAGTTTTAATTATTTTATTGTTTCATTTGAGACACCAAGAAAATTCAACAAAATTTTTTTATTTAAATAGAGTTATAATTAATTGTCAAAGAGTCGTCAGATTGGTAATTCCATTCTTACATGATAAACAGTAATTTTACCTTGATAGGTTGGTAGTACTAAATGTCAGGTGCATTACATTTGCATCGTTAAATATTTGTATACAGTTCAAAAAAAATGGATTTATACCTAATTGAAAAAGCAGAGTTTTGAAATAAAAATTCTTTTGAAAAAAAAGCTATACTGATATACATTGTAATAAAAAAGTTGTTATATAAAATGAAGCAGAGAAAGGACAATAAGCAAAATCTCTGTTATAGTATTTCTATACGATTTTTGCCTACCATAAAATTTTACAATAATCTGTTGTTAGTAAAGTTATTAAAAACTCACTACAAGAGATGTTATTGTATCTAAATATTACTCTTAAAATCGGTTTTTGTCTATAGAAGAGCCATAAATCCTAACATTTCTCTTTAAATAGAACAATTCTTTGTAAATAATTAGTAGTAAGCTGTTATTGACTTACTAACAGGAGAGGGTAGTAAAATTTTATAATGGGTAAAAATCGCAAAGTTCTACTAGTAAATATCTATTTGTACAGCGCAATGTGCAGTGTTAGACAATAAACTGTCAAATTGGAGTGTCATGTAATAATAAAAGTACAGTTTTGCAAATCAGTAATAAAATCCAACTTAAAATAAAGTTTAAATTTTTAAAACTTTTAGAATTGTATTATGTCTTATGTCACTTAGGTAAGTTTACATTCCCACTTATCTTCTACAGAGTGACTATAAACGATTGTCTTTTAAAGTAGACGTTGGAAATTCATTAAAAAATTGTAGAAAATTGTACAATTGGGCACGAAATTTTTGTCAATCGAATTGAATCAACGGGACGAGCATTTTTGTCTTGTCTTTTGTTTTTTAGTAATAAACACGTGATGATGTACAATGTTAAACTATTTTGAAACGTTAAGTAAACATACATCCGACAATAAAGTCTTAAGAAAAAATGTTTTTAAAGCACTCTTAATAAATTATATAAACAACAAAAACTTAGGTTACAAGTTCACATTGTTGACAAAATTTACAAAGTGATTTATTATTAAAAGGGGCAACATTTGAAACGGCCACTTATTTATAGATAAACAATAAACAATAAATTAAAAATAATTAAATAATAAATAGTAAACATTTTACCGCCCTGAAGGTGATCGAATAAAGAACAAAACTAGTAGGCCTGAAATATTTGTTTTATTTAAGAGTTTCTGTTTTTAGATCAAACATTTTATCAGCTCTTTAATTTATAGCTAGTCTGTATAATGTATGTGCTAGTAGTAAAAAATATTATAAAAAAAATGGCAGAAAAACCTAGTATATCTTTGTTTTTATTATTACCTTTTATACTACAATTTTGAGTCAAAAACTCTACTTCTCTACTTTGACCTGTAATTTACCATTCTTGACCTTGATGTATAATTTACTATTTTTTGAACAATTATCAATACAAAATGTTTTTGAAATTATTTTAATAAGTTTTTATTTCAAACTTTATATTTAATATTTTAAACTTTGTTTTTGTTAATTTTTAAAATTTAAAATTTTTTACTATTTTGCATTTTATGCAAATTTAATGTCAAACAAAACACTATTTGCCTCTTCAGGCTGTTACTTAAAAATGTTTTTAAATACCTATATTTTATTTACTTAAATTTATAAATTTAATTTATAAAATTAAATTTATAAAATTAAATTTATAAAATTATAAATTATAATTTATAAATTTATAATTTTATAAACTTAAATTTATAATTTGAGAAAGATAAGACCGAAGCAATTTACAGAAAATTAATGTTTTAATTATTTATACATGCTAGTCACATTAATTTATTTAACGACAATTTTTAATTTAAAAAAATTGAAAAATTAAGAAAAAGTTAAAATGTGCTAATGACTTTCTTATATTTCCTTCAACAATCTTTAAAAAACCTCTAGGTGTTCATTATGAACTGAAAGAAATTTTCTTTTTATTATTAAATTAATTAAATAATCTCATAAATGCAAGTATTCCACATCTAATGCTATAAAAGAGGAATAATAAGATTATTACTCAACATATGGCAACTGAGCGTCTTTAACAACTTTAATAAAATTTACTAAAATAACTTACTTGGACACTTATTTTTTACCTTAATTGCTTCTTAGAATACCTGTCCTGTTTATTTAGAACCGCTAGAGGTCATTAGAATCAAAGAAAGGTGCCCAAAAATGAGAGTTATTTAAGGTGTTGTTCCTACAACAATAAACTCACCTTTTCTCCTTATTCTCTGAACTTATAAGGTAGGTAAGCATTTTTGAAATACCATTTATGCATTAATTATTATTAATTGTAAGGTTTCTTGGAAAGACCACCATCACGACATACCAACCTTCCAAAAAATAAGTTTCCGTTCGTACAATATTTTTTGAAAAAAATTTCAAACTTGGGGCCTCAGAGCCGGTCATAACTCATCCGATAATTATAAAATTAGGTGGTTGTATCTGTTTCATAAATCTTCAAAATGATAATAGTGTAATCTCGTAATAAAATTTCAAGTCAACAGTGAGATATCAACGAAATTAATTGCTCTCGCTGAATCAACCGTGTTATTATCATAAAATAAGAGCTAAATAAAACTCCTCAAGATGAATTAAATCAACACTAACATATCAATTAAGTAATAGCGAGTCCCTCCACACTGAAATAGAAATTTCCATGGCTCGACCATTAATTTCGTATTCGTAGCTAGTGTCATACGAGAGGTCACGTGGCTTTAACAACCAATAACAATTAGCCACAGATTCGCTACATTAACAACCCGTAACCAAAACGAAACGCGTTTTTTTGCGAGTCATGCTCTCAGTGGATGTGAGAGAGACGGAAGAGTAGCAGAGGGTGGATAGAGAGTAAAAAGCCATAAAAATTTGTCACGTCGAGGGTGGTTTACTAGGGATGCTGCGGATGTGACGTAACAATTACAACGCCGTGACGATGTGCTTCCGGTTAAGTCGCGTCTAATCCAGCTTCCGGATTGATAATTTTTTGTGTACGAAGGGTGTGGGAAAAAATTTATAGAAAGAGTCATTTAAAATGAGATGCGCAATTTTTCCCTACCTTCCCCTACTATTCAAGTCTGGAATTTACATTAAACGATATTAATGTTTTTATTGAAATACCACAACAATAATTATTTCTGATTTTTTATTTAGTTTGGCAAAAAAATATTGAGTAGCAAAATTTTCAATTTTCAAAATCGCTTTTAGAATAAAATAGATAAATTATAGTTAAAGGTTATTTTTTTGACTTTGGCCGGTGGGGTCGTAAAAGGGGTAGTACCGATTAGCACGTGTTCTGTAAAAATACGTACCGCATTGGTATGGGTCGTCTGTTGGTTCTGTTGTTTCAAGACCTCTAACGCACTTGTAAATAAGGGTCGTTCTTAAATCAGTTAGTGTGGGTAGTGTCTCAAAAAAGTAAACGTTTAGACTCGGCTAGGTCAGTGGTTCTAAAACATTTCAACATGCGTCATGCATTTTACCATGCATAAACAAAACAGTTTGGGGCCTCTGGTTTTTCCCAGTCTGAACGTAAACCTGAAAACCCCACCCACTCAACCGAATTGAGAATGAACCTTATATATAAATGCATTAAGGGTCATGGAAACAACACAACCAACTGACGACGGTACATCATCTTTAAAGAGCGGCTTACAATTTTCGCAGAATGTTACATGAAAGCTAATTTCTTCGAGCAGTATTTTCCGCTTACGTGAAATTATGTTTCGCACTATTACCCACCACGTGTTAAACGGTCCAACCCTTTTTATGATCACACCGGACAAAGTCAAAAAAATAAGGTATAGAACCATGAATGTGTACGTGTACTTTTTACAATAGGTTAATTAGCTTTTTTGAAAAAGAAATATTATAAAATATATACTTAAAGCAACATTAATAATCTCAAAAAATACTTGTTCTATAAACACTTTTGAGTCACAGTAGCCGAGTACGATTTTAAGATTATTTACAAAACAGTATATTTTGTTGGCGAAAATTTGCCTCATGCAAAGTTTATTAGAGAAGTTTTTAAAAATAAGATCAAACAGTGCATCCTAAGTTTTATTGAAATTTTTATTTTTACCCAAATTAGAAAGCCAAACAAAAATATTAATTTTTAATTAAAGTGAAGAGTCTTTGAATAGAGCTATTATACCTGCTCCGTAATTTTGAAAAGTTGCAAAAAGCAAGGTACAATACCCGTTTTCAAAATATATACTTATGATTAAAAAAACTTGAGGTACTTTGACGTAATTTGTAAAATCTTGTAAATGACCTAAATTTTAAATTTTTTAACGATGCAAAAAATGCAAAAATTTATGTCCATGGGATTACAATTCTATGTTGCCAAACGTTGTTTTTACCACAAAAATCAGATATCACAAAACTAAAAAAATTGTTTTCAAACATTTTTTTGAGCGAACTTGTCAATCTCGGAAATGTATTGTTTTTAAAGATGTTTTTATAATATTACTATACAATCGATATAAAAAAATACTTCATTTAATTAATAAACTCAAACAAAAAAGATACACTAAAACAAAAAGACAGAAAACTTTGCCAAAAATCAGCTAGAGCTAACAAAAATATAAAAATAAGATAACAATACAATTATGAAAAACCAAAAAGTAAATAATAATTTGATCTCAAAAAAAGCAAATACAAAAAAATACGAGACGTAGCAGGTAGAGAAAGAAAAGAGAATAATAGAGTAAAACTAAATTCTCAGATATTAGAAATTGATAAAAAGGATAGAATCCAGAATACAAAAAAAACTGATAAAATAAATTTAAAAAAAATAAAGTTAAATTTAAAGAAAAATAAAGAAGTCACAAAATGGAAAAAATAGTAATAAAGAAGGTCAAAAAAAAACAAAAAAACAGTAAGTGATACAAAACAGAAACTAGCAAAAATCTATAAATTGACTAAAAAATAAACTTTTTATCACTTCTGGTTTTACCAGAAACAATCATAAATTTAGATTTTTAAAAAGAACACTATGCACATTTTTTTATTTTTGAAGTCTACGTTAAATTTTGAGTTTAATAGATTACTTCTTATAACTTTTTGTGAAATAAGAAACTTTTTATGTAATTTTTGTTTTTTATCGAAAAAACTAATGATTAAAAGATATTATAAATAATGTAGGTAACAACTAAAAAATAAAATCACTTTCATATATAATTTAACTTAGAAAATACAAGAGTTTAAACTGAAATAAATTAGTTGTTTTCGTCTTTTTGCAAATGAAAACTACGAGTACATTTTTAGAATTTTCGTATTTTTGGATTGACAAAAAAACGTTATTTAAAAAGTCAAGTAAGCCACTATTATTCTATTTAGAAAAAAATGAGTTAAACCGGAAAAACTCACATTCTAATTTAAATTTGTCTAATTTCTAAATTAGATTATTTATGGGATTAGTTTTATTTTTTAATGAGGGTTTGCCTACATTATTTAGAAATATGTTTTTACTATTACATTTTAGACAAAAATTAATAAAAAATACAAAAAAGTTTTTTATTTCACAAAATGTTATAAAAAGTAGATAATAAATCTACATTAAAATTTAATGTAGATTCCAAAAATATAAAAATATAAATAATATTTTATTTAAATACTATTCTGTTTAAAAGTTCGGCAAAACCAAATGAGAATTTCTTGAGAAAATAAGTTTTTCAAGTTTGCTTTAGTTTAGTTTTTCTATTTAAAAATATGTACTATTGAAAAAAGAGGTAAGCCTAATTCTATTTTCGTTTAATAATAATAATAATAATCGTTTATTAACGGTTTACATTAACCTTTACAAAAGATAGGTACCAAACAGTAGATATACAAAAAATTAAAAACTAACTTACCAATAAATACAAAAAATATTAACAATTGAGAACACATTTTACGGACATTTTAAAAGACGAGAATGAAGAATACTTAAAAAAGTCTATATGATTTGAATAGTTATTACAGATGGTAAGTAAGGGTGAACGGAGAGCATAGTTTGTTTTAGAAGTATTTAAATAGAAGATAGGTGTATGCCTTGTAGCATACTGTGAAACTTGAAATTTTACGGAAGCTAAAAGATGCATCCCATCAAGTTCATTATTTAAAAGTTTGTACATAAAGCAGAGTGCAAAGTATGACCATCTAATTTGAAGTTTTCCAAAGCCCATGTAGTTCAGAAAACAGTTGTAATTGACAGCTACCGTTTGAGGTAGTTTCCGTTTCATGAACTTAAAAAATCTATATTGGACTCTTTCAATCCTATCAATGTGCGAAGCATAGTAAGGTAACCAAATTATTGCACCATATTCTAAAATTAATCTAACATGGCTAGTATATAATATTTTTAGAGTTGTTGGATTTTTAAATTCTTTACCACATCGTTTGACACAACCTAGAGCTTTATTTGCTCTACTTATTACGCTGTTATAATGATGAACAAAAGTGAGTTTGTTGTCCAATATAATGCCAAGATCTTTAACAGTACAATTACATTTGAGTTTTAGACTATTTAACGTATAACATGGTACAGATAGACATATTTGGCGGCTAAAGCAAATGGTTGAGCATTTGTCAATGTTGAGGTACATAAGATTCTTTTTACACCATGCAAAGAGATAGTCAAGATCGTCCTGAAGTGAAATAATAACATTAGAGTTTCTTATGCTTTGGTAAATTTCTAGATCATCAGCAAATAGAACAAAATTGCATTTAAAATGAGTACCTATGTCATTTATAAAAATAGAGAACAGCAGTGGTCCTAAAATCGAACCTTGAGGAACATCGGAAGGAACAGTCTGTATACACGAATAAGATCAACCGATCTTAATTTGTTGAGTTCTGTGAGACAAGTAACTACGGAGCCATTCAAGGAAAGATCCAGTGACTCCATAGGCAGCCAATTTTTGCAGTAGAATAGAGTGATTTATTTGTCAAATGCCTTGCTGAAATCTGTGTATACAGGGTGTACTTCTAGTCCAAGATTTATTGTTTCAACAATATTATTTATATACACCTAATATATACATATATTGTAATAAAAGAAAAAGTTAACAAAAAAGAAAAAAAGATAAAAATACAATTTAATAATTTCAAACCTTTAAAGGCTAATCAAATTTTGACATCATGTATAAAAAACGCAAAAACTGGTAAAATATAAATTGTCAAATAGTGAAAAAAATTTGAGGTAAACCAAAAATAGTTACTAAAGAAGAATATCGTTAATGCGAAATTTATTTAAAGTAAAAGTTTTTAAAACTTTAAAAAAACGTTAAAAAACCCTATACAAAAATATGAAGTATTTCATGCGAAACTGACCTACGACATAGCTTAAAAGCTGCAATATTATTAAAATTTTCTATTCTTTAAAAAATGCTTATTTTTTATTTAAAAAATTTAAAAAAAATGCTTGTAATTTTGTGAAAAATCAAACTATCTCAATATATTAATTTTAAGTTTTAATATTAAAATTTAAATTTTTAAAAATGTGTGTCAACATATTTCTGTCGCATTTTGGTAAAAATGACTATTTATTCTATAATTCTACAATTATTGTGAGTAATTGGTTCCTTATGCTATTTTAATTTTTGAAAAAAGATTTTAAATTAATATTTTAAAAAATTTTAAAAGTTTTTACATTGTTACATTTTTTATGAGGTACGATATGTCTCTATGTAAGCAATGATGTTTGAAAACCAAAAGAGTTATTGCCAGTAAAACAGTAAACTAATTTTTGAAAAAAGTTTTAGATTTCTAATTGATATACATATTTGTAATATTATCAGAAATAAAATAATCTAAAAATGTTAAATTAAAATTTTGGCAATTGCGAAATTATTTGCCATTTCATATGCTACCAACCTTAAAAACCAAGAAAGAAATTTATTAGAGACTATTTAATTATTTTAAACGATTGTAAACGATTAGGTCGGCTCGTCTCTGTCTAAAGTTAGAAGAAGAAGAGAATCCAGTCTTTGGTTCGCTGTGTTCGATTTTTCTTTTTATTTCTATATAGATATACATTTTTTTGTTCGGTTTCGTGGTGGCGCCACGTTCGTCCACGGCATGCTGCGACCCTTTGACTCACCAAATGCCGACAATTAGAATGCGCCCGGTCGTTTTCAACATATGTAAACATGTCGTATAAATTAAGCGACTCAAAGACGGGACAAATCAAGATCGTCATCGAATTAAAACGAGACGTCTCTGATGTCTCTTGGCTTTTTGTGCAAGCGCGAGACCACATTTTTTACTTTATTTTCTTTCGTTTTTATTCAGAAGGATCGGTCAAAACTTTTCAACTTATTCAATGAAATGATTTCAATGCTATTTATTATTTTACTAGTAAATTATAATGACCTATCTAGTAATATCGAATGACCAATGAGTTCTGTGTTAGATATCATCATTATCATTTATCATCATCAATATTTATATCACATATACCTATTTAATATTCACAGAGTGTATGTATTATAGGACAAGGTATTGCAGACTTATTAAGCAGAAATTTAATCACAATTACAATAAAACCCAAAATTAAAAAGTTTAGAGTAATTTTTTTAAACATCTTAAGCATTTTTAGTTAATCAATACAAATTTGAAATTTCTAAAATACTAGTATTATTACTACTTAAAGTAGTTGTTCTCGTTTAGCCGGTGTGTTAGTTTTTGTACAGCAAAATAATTACTCTTATTCTAATTTTCCTTTACTTATTAGTCTTGCTAATAGATGGCTCCATTGACCTTATTTTTCATTTTTTTATTTTTTTAAAAAAAAACGAGATTTAAAATAATAAAAACATGGCTACAAACATTAACAAGACTAAAAATAGATTATAAAAAATAATTTAAACATATGGTTCAAATTTCGGACGATAGATTAACAAAAATAAAAGTTTGAATGACAATTACCGAAAAATTAAAGATCAAGAATAAAATAAAGTCACAGAATCAGAAAAGGATTTAAAAAAAAGATATAAATAGCATTAAATAGAAATGCAATATCACAAAAAAGACAGTAATACAAAAACAAAAATAATTGGAAAAAAATCAGAATTTAGTCTTATCTTAGTTCTAGTGCTGTATATTATGTAGGTATGTATATTTAGTTATAATACGTTTTCACTCTTTTGAATAATTCTCTAGTCTAATTAAATCAACTTATAAAAAATAGAAAAGAACAAAATGCCTTTTAGTTAAAAATGTTCTTTATACGTAAAATTAAAAAATCAATTTTAATTTCTGTAATTATTCGAGTATGCAAAGCTATAATATGATATAACCTGCCGGAAGAAGTGTTAGCGTGTTCTGTGTTATTAAACAGAAGTTAAAACATTCAAAGTGTTATACTTACTTGACGTCTGATTTAAGTAAATACGATATTACTTCATTTATGATATGCTTCTGTAATACACAAATGTAGTAGACAAAGGAAATTTGCTTTCTCGTATTACAAAAATTAATACAAAATTAATTATATTTATACCTAACACAAAAGCAAATAGTTTTTTTGCTAAGTTTTAATTTATTTTTCAACATAATCTTCTTCTAATTCTATACATTTTTTTCAGGGATGTTCCTATCTTTTTAACTCGTTTAAATAACACTAGTCTACAAATTTAAACTGTTTTTTTCTGGAGTACACTTTATCTAAATCTATTTAAAAAATAAAGTTATTTCTTTGAGGGGCGTTACCATTTCTTCATAATTTTTTTTCCAGAAAACTTTGCAAGTATGAGTGACGAACATGGCAAGCGACTTCATCGAGATCTGAAAGCATTTGCAATAAATACCAAGATTTTTGGGATAACAATATGCTAGGCTATTATTACGTCATCGTCAGTCAAATAATGACATTTTATATAAAAAAGTGAAAAAGAAAACGTTTTTTTTCTGAGAAGTGTGACGTGCTAGCAGAAAACAAAAAATTGTGTATTGACTACCCTTAGTAGCTTATGCAAAAAATATACCGACTGATTATAAAAGATTGTCCGGAAAAGAAGGC
The DNA here is from genome assembly GCA_029207805.1 of Tribolium confusum. Classification (NCBI taxonomy): domain Eukaryota; kingdom Metazoa; phylum Arthropoda; class Insecta; order Coleoptera; family Tenebrionidae; genus Tribolium; species Tribolium confusum. The sequence continues at coordinate 20,458,422 of JALGAY010000009.1, read as the reverse complement.
TATGCAATTTGCCGTCTTTTTGAAATAATTCTATTACTATTTTTTGTTTGTTAATTTGACAGTTTCTGTCATCTGTCAATCTCCGTTACATTTTGTCAGTTTCGTTGCCTCGCTTTGTGCTCTAATTCTTACTGTTTTTATAATTCTACTTTGCTTTGTTGCGACTCTGTAATTCTTATTCATTTACCGTTATCTTCAAAACCTGACTTTTTTATGACAAAATCTGTCTTTCTTAAGACAAAATCTATTCTAGCGCTTGACTTCTGGTAAGTTTAAAAAGTTTTATTTAGCTGATGTAGACTGTTCAAGTTTTTCAAACAAACCAGAGACAAATATGGTTTAAACTGTGGAGCAAAACGTTTCATTGTCACATCATACTTCCGAAGTGGTAGGTTGCAAGAAGATGGTTCTTGGAGCTACAACATCAATACTTGCAAAGAGGAATACCTCCAGAGATTTCCTAATTTGGATATCGCCGAAGATTCGCTAATTCGGCATATCCAAAGAACCGTGGACCGCTTCGAAACTACTGGAAGTGTCAACAAAGGAAAATCTCCAGGCAGACCTACTGTTGCAGGTGAGATTGTGGAAGATATCAGAGAAAGAATGGGACAGAGTCCTAAAAAGTCTTTGAGAGTACTGTCTTTGCAAACGGGTGTCCCCTACAGTACCTGTCAAAAAGTGCTTAAAAAAGACTTAAAATTGCACTCATACCGAATAACAATAGTTCAAGAACTCAAACCAGCTGATTTACCGATGCGTGTGGAATATTGTAATTGGTTCCAAAACCATTTAAATAATGATGACTTGTTGGATTTAACGTTTTTTTCGGATGAAGCATGGTTTCACTTATCAGGTAAGAACTTAGAATCAAATTAATGAACTAGATAAAAATTTTGTTGTAATGTTAGGTTATTTGAATTCACAAAATATGAAGATATAGAGTTCAGTCAACTCTCATGAATTTATTGAAACACCATTGCACGCAGTGAAAATTGGAATTTGGTTAGCTCTGTCACGTAGGAGAGTCATTGGACCAATATTCTTTGAGAATAAAATCAATTCTGATCGTTATAGAGAACAAATTTTAGATGTATTTGTAAACGAGCTTCACAATGATGAGTTAACAAGAGGATATTTCCAAAAAGATGGGGCTACACCTCATACTACCCGCGAAAATTAGGATTTTTTGAGGCAATTTTATGGTGATAATACTCCATGGCCGTCTCGTTCACCAGACTTGACACCTTTAGATTTCTCAATATTTGGCTACTTGATGAACACTGTTTTTGCACAAAGACTGCACACTTTAGAGGAATTGAGAGAAGAAATTACCCGAGCATGTGCCACAATTGATCAACAAATGTTGCAAAATATTCTCAACAACAAAAAGAAAAGGGTTCTAAAGTGTCTTGAACAAAACGGTAGACACTTCCAAATGTTGATGTAAATGAATTTTACTAACAAAAGTTAACGCTAACTCTGGATAAAGTGTGACACATCATGTATTTGTCATTTTTTTATTCCAAGAGTATAATTGAAGTAATACTGGTGGATAATTATCTCACCTGAATACAACTTTAATTTCATTTCATAATTGCTAAGATTTTTAAAAACTTGTGCAGATTTTAAAGTTTATATGTTGTTTTTTATTGTGGATAGGCTTCAGCAAATCTTCTTCAATTTCTATCGCAAGTTCATTGATTAATCAAATAGTTATCTAATGAAACTGTATTTTGCTTTTCCTAAATAATATAAAATATCACATTTTTTCACATTTAATTGCATTATCATTCAATTTAATGTAATGAAAATTAGATGTCTGGTAAGTGATAACAGATGTGCTTCTGTACCTGATCGTAATAATTTTTAAACACTATGTTTCTTTTGTCCATGCATATAACATTAATAATGCGAATATTGTAATATGTGTAAGATTTATTTCAACTAACACGTCTGCAAAACTACTACTCATAGTTTCCTAAAATCAGAAAAATTCCACAAATATGCTGCTCGCTGGTTTTGGCTGTTTATAGGTACAGTGGCCAATCGGGAAGCCCTCTGTGGATACAAAATAAAAGTGTGTGCCGTGAAGGCGTGATTTCAACAAAAAAGTGCATTGCATAAGAAACTCTACTTGCGTGGTGGCTTCATTCATGAATAATTCCAAATTTGAAATAAAATACAGGAAGTGTTTACCTGCAAGGAGTTTTTCAGGATATTTTTGTATCTTTAAGAGCTGAAAACTTTCTGAAATGGAAAAAATTAAATTTATTTCAGTGATCCACCTTTTGAATAAAATGAAATCGGTAGTTTTAATCTATTCTTCCTTTATTTAAAATTGCAATTTTGTTACATAACCTAAAATCACCAATTTGACAGGTGTGAGTCGGGAAATGCGATGCGAGCGGCAAAATAAAACAAAACACTAATTCCAAAGCACTCTTTTTCGGACAATCTTTTATAATCAGTCTGTATTTTATTTGAAGGACAAAAATAAAGTTTAATTTTGTAGACTAGTGACATAGTTCGCAAATTGCTCTGCAAAATAGTTGGTTACAAATATAATGGCTTCCTCATTTGAAAAAAATTTTTGTCCTCCTAGAAAAACTTTAAGTTTAGAAAACAGAAAAAAGTCGCTGGAAACCAGACCTAGGGAATACTTAAAGTGGCTCATTAATTGGATTTCCAATTTATAATTTTTTGTCATCGCAACAACTATGGTGTAAGACGGTGCATTATCCTGATAGAACACTTTTTTCTTCTTAACTTAAGACAGATTTACTGTAATTTTTGCCTTCGGTTTGTCAATCTGTTATCGTTTCTTCTGTTTCAAAATAACCGATCAATACTACACCATGGCTATTTCAAAAAACAGTTGCTATAACTTTTCCTGTCGATTTCACAGACTTGACCTTATTCGTAGCCGGATTTCTCTTTCCTATTCACTGTTTTGACTAGGATTTGGTTTTGAGAGTAAAATGGTAAATCCACGTTTTATCGGCAGCAACTAACCAACGCCAAAACCTCGATTTATTGCGCCTAAACTGCTCTAACAGAGCTCTGGAAATGTTCAGACGAATGCGTTTTTGATCTTAGTAAGCAACCGCGGCACCCAAAAACGGATATTTTTTTCATTCCTAAATCTTCTGTTAATATAACTAACACGTTGTTTAAAAATGCTCATAGTTTATGCTATCTCTCTAATCTTATTTTGACAATCGTCCAACATTATTTAATAAACTTTTAGATGTTTTTAGCAGTGATTGCAGTTTTGAATAAACAGATTAAGTGACTTTTTAAATACTTCAAGGTAAAGCGGTTGTAGCTAATTTACAGCGACTGCTTTGCACATTTGACAATAATCTTGGCTTTTTTATTTTTTTTACATCTACCATATTTTTACTTTGCTTTAAAGATAATATAACAAGTATAAAGTTTATACATTTCTCTAAACTTATTTTTTGAGAGAGTTTTTGAGAGAGTTTTCTTCTGCAGTTGAATCCTTTAATAGCCCTTTTAGTTATAATTTTTTACTTTATTTCTATGTCAATTTGAAAATTAAGAAACAAATAACTAGAATCTTAAATATAAATTTGCCACACTACACCCTTCGATGTCGATGTCTTGACGAACACTGTAGGGTGTCTAACACGGTAGAAAGCTAAAACCACCTTTACACTTTACTTTCTCTCTTGACTTTATATTTTAAACACTTCATTATTTAGGCACTTTACTTGTTCGTATGGTCTTTTCCAGTCTTGTTTTAACTTCAAGTACTTTCCAACTCTTCTCTTCGGTTGCAAATCTAGACCAAATAGTGTTCTTTCTATTTCTGTCGTTCACATTCTTTTTGTTTTTTTAATTTTTTTTAAAATTTTTTTTATATCCACCTTAGGCAACACAGTTACAAAGCAGCACGGTTTCTTCTTTCTTAAATTTTATTTTTAATTCACGATGTGACTTTGGTCGATTAGTTGACACATAAAATCAATTTCTATAGTATTTAAAGCTTTGTAAAATTTAAGTGTTTTACGTTTACTGCAATTTTTGATCGCTTTGCTCTCTCATAAACTTTATAACCGATTTCAAGTCCCCATTTACTACTTCAGAGTTTTCCAACTTTACGATTTTTTTTTTAGTTCTTTATTCTCAATTACCAAGTTTTGCTCAAAAACTTATTGAAGATATAAGTTTTTTTGAGAATCTGTTTTAACATTTGTTACTTTTTAGATTATCAACTATTTTTTTTCTTTTTGTTTTTCTTACTAAAAAGCAAGGTTTTGTTCAGTCCTGCGACACTTACGCTAATTTACTGAACTAAATTCTTTTAGTTTTTGAAATAAAAGACATTCAAAAATTAAATTTTAGTTGAGAAAACCAAACGAGCGCAGACGAACAAACAGAATCATTTCTCCGTCATCCTAAAACACGTCTTCTGATAACTAGTGTTTGTGTCCTAGCTTTAAAACAACTTTAATCTTACTCTTGTTAATTTTACTTGGAGTTAGAGACTCTGGTTCTAAAAATGTTAATTGTGTGACTTCTTCTTGTGCTCTAAATAGTCCGCATGAATTTTTTTCAAATTATCAATTTTGGTATTTAACGCTCTTTTGGTAACAAATAAATTTCGGCTTTGAGTAATCTCAATTTTTGTTTTATGCCGTCTCGGAATTTCTTCCCAATTGAGAGAAAATCTGCTTCGGTTTTCTCAATCTGCATTTTTCGTTGCTGACTTAACGTTTCTAAATCGTTTTTGTAGCTTCTTGCTCAAACTTTTTTTTTTGTTTATATCTAAAATTTTCTATAAATAACAGATTCTAGAATTGTTTTTGTTTCTGTTTTTGCAAATACTTCGATTTTCCAAATTTTTATTTTCTGTCATTATGTAAATCAACCAAGTTGCAATTATTCTTATCACAACAAATTACTTTACTTGTTGTCGTCGTGATTACAGCGTCATCTATAACAATTGTTCTTCTTTTTTGTGTTTTTCAAATAGTGTTTGCTAGGATTATTTTTTTAGCTTTTTGTGGCGTTTTTAGTTTTAATTAGATAATTTTGTTTTTATTTTTTTCGTTTTACATTCATTAATTTTATTTTTTACTTCGGTGTTTTATTCTACAATTTTATCTTTTACTTTAGTCTTACATTCTTCTATTTCGTTTCTCACTTTACCAAGTGCCGATAATTTTTTTATTTTTTTTTGTTATTCTTTAAATTTTATTAACATTTCTATTTGTTTTTTTAGACGTTTATTTATTTCTTTTTTTTTATTTTCTGCCTTTTTGAGTAATTATTTTTTTTACATTTTTTGTGTACTTTCTGTTTTTTCTTAATTGAATGATAATTCACTTTTTGGAGTGACCATAAACATTTATTCATTTGTTTCTTTCTACTCTCTGCTTATTTTTAATAGAATGAAGATTTTCTTGCAATAACGCAAACATGTTTGGTAATAAAGCTTTTATGCTAATGTTTTTTTTTACAATCCGGCGACCACTGACAGAGACAACTTGGTACCATGCCAAACAAATTTTAACATTTATCATAAGCCTTGAAAAAGAATCAATAAATGATTCGAAACGTTGGCATTATAAGATAGTTTTTTTTCCTGCCTTGTCCACATCCCCGTAACAACAATTTTCGAATGTAAATAGCAATTAGTTTATTAGGTACTTGATGGTAATGATCTCTTATTATCTATTATATAGGATGTGTCAAAAGTCGCGAAGATCCTTTAGTAGGCTGATTCCCACCATTAAAACAATTCAAACCTTAGAAAAAAAAATTGTAACTTCAAAATTTGAAAAGCTATAAGTATCTAAATTTACATAAAAAAATAAAATTGTCTTGAATAGTTAAAAAAAATCAGAAAAACAAAAAAAACCTAAAGCATTTGAAATAAATTACGTATTCATAAATCTCAAGAAAATACAAAAATCTCAAGAAAATACAAAAAAAAAACAAACATAAAAACAAAAAAGTATTAAATTTTTTTAGATTAATTTTTGTGTTCCTTGAGAGTCTCCCATGTGTCCCTCCAAAAAAAATTCGCAACTTTTGACACACCCTATATTACTTTAATACAATTATATTGGACAAAAGTATAGATAATATAGATAAAAAATTTTATGTAAATAAAAAACAATTTTTAATATTTAGTAGCCCAACTCTTAGCTCTGATAACTTCTTAAAATTGCCTGAGCATTGAATCAACCAAATTTTAGCAGATATTAACAGGAATGTTTTTCCTTTCTTCTTGCAGCACTTCCTGTAGTTTCGCTTCAGTTGTGATGCTTACGAATTTGTCGTTCTAAATGTTTCCAGAGATGCTCTATATACCAACAATTCCATTGAGTTCTCAAAAAGCTAATCATTTACTAACCGCAAAATGTGCTTTGCTTCGAGTCGTTGTCTGGTTGAAATCGCCAACAAATGAACCAGCAAAAGATAACTTTTTTTTTCTAAGATGCTTTTGTACATAAAACTAACCATCGTTTTATTGATTTTAACTATGGGACCTCCCCAGATTAAAAAAAAAACATCTCCTTACTATTATGATGCCTCTACCATGCTTTACTGTTGGTTTTTAGTATTGAATATTATACCTAGTGCCAACAGGTCTTCGAATATAAGATCTACTATCAAGTCCAATAATTTTGAATTTGTCATCACTTCATAAAACAGAATTCTATTTATCTGAAGTCCAAATTAAATGACTTTTGGCAAATTTTATTCACTTCTTCAGATTCCTCTGTAAGATGAGAGGTTTCCTTATGGCAACAAAAGCTGTTTTAATTATATTATAACTATTGCAAATGTTATTTCTAATTTGAATTGATGTTTTTTGAAAATCATTTACTGCAATTTTTTTAATTTTTTTAAAATGTTTGCATGTTTTTCTGAGCCATATTTTGGGCGATTTATTCACTACAGTTTTAGAAACAGAATTTTAGAAACAGCACTGCAAAATATTCTTAAACTTTTTGCATTTTACATAGTTTGATTCTTTCTCTCTTTAGATTCACCATCCTGTTTTACAAGTCTTCCGAAAGATACTGGTTTATACCGATTCCACAAATTTACCTAATTGTACTACACTCCACGCTACATGTTAGAATACTGAATATAGATCACGTGGATAAGCAAAAATACTAAGACAAAAAGTGTTTGCATACTTTTGTCTACCATTGTATATGATAAATATATATTTTTTATTTAGTATTTTAATATTTTTTTGCCAGGTACATGTACCTACTTATTATTTGTGATATTAAAAGATCATTAAAATTGTATGTAATCTAAAACTGTTTTTAAAATACATATAACTAAAATTAAAAACAGGCGAAAAAATGGAATGTTATAACTATAAAAGAAAAATGACGCTTATCGATATATAACTGTATTTATTAATTGACAAAATTTGCAATAGAACAACACAATATTTTAAACATTTACCATTCTTTAATAAATTTAATTTTAAATACAAAATACAGCTATAATAAACTGTTTGATTACAATTGAACTAAAATGTAGAAACATATTTCATCATCTGGTTTCCTTGCTAAACATCCCATTACATCTACATAAGTACACATTCACATTAGCTACTGCAACCTAGATAAATATCCATAGTTATGTATTGTAGTACATTATCTTTCCCACATGACCGAGAATTACCATCCACCATAATTGAGTTCTGCTGTGCAATTTTCTTAAGAGTTATCATAACATTCCTGAGATGTCTTCCTTTTTCCTTTAAAAAAATCTCCAGTTATGAGAGCATGAATTTGCAACAATTTCCCTGCTCTTAATTAATCTCCCCAGTCATAAGCGGCATATTTGAATAATAGTCATCAGTAAAAAAATCCACTGTAAAAAGCTCTCTTTAAATCCCTTCTCAGTTCAAACAAGGACAAAGTAAACGCTTCGCCCTCTCTCCGTTTAAATAACGTTGACATGGCCTGACACGATGTCGGCCGTAATGTATGAACAACACCTTCAATGTAAACGTTCAACGTTAATTAGAATTTACTATTAACACGTTTTGTAAAACAAGCACTGGATAAAAGCCACCGATTCCAGTCGGCGATCAATCAGTCAATTGTCTCCGTTTTCTACTCGCAGACAATCGCTAGATGTCACCCGTTTAATTTTTTTTATGAGTACTTTGTTTTAATTTCTTGGAGGAGACCGACCGACGTCATGTTGCACATAAATCCCAAGAACAATCGGACGATGTTTCAGAGGGCTGTGTCCGTTTACGGGAAAATTTTTAACGTTTTTTTGCAAGAAGCCGCAAATGCATTTTAGGGAATTACAAGTGCTGGACATTTTACTGAAAAAAATAACAAGCGATTATATAAATTAACAATTTTGAGATTTTAATTTAGGTATAGGATAATAGCTTGGTGAGTTTAATTTATTTTCTTAATAACGTTGGTGAATGGTGACATTTATTGAAACTTTAAAGCTCTAATCTTAAACAAATTTAAGTTTTGGTTTTAATTAGTCGATTGTTACTCCTATTACATGTTTTAGACATGCTGTAGACTATTGTCTTTAAAAGTATTTGCTCAAAAAAAGTATTGTCATAAGTTGTTTATTCCAAAAATATGTTTTTTGAAAAAAAAAAGATCTACAGCATTAAAAATTATAAACATTTGTATAAGACAAATTAAATTTTTTAGCATCCTTTCAACTAAGGCTATCAACTGGTAACATTTGTAAAAGTTTTTCAAAAATACTCTGAATATCTGATTTTAACATGAAAATTAGAACTCGAGGTTACCAAAAAAAAGTTACATATATTGCAATCACACTCTGTATACAACAAAATTGCCATATATAAAGTTTTGCAGTGTATATTTCAAAAACAAGAAACATTTGTATAAGATAAATTTGGTTTTTTAGCATTCTTTTAACAAGAGCTATCACCTGCTATAATCCTTCACATTACTTCAAAAACAACTTGTATATTTTGGTACTATTGTGTGTCACAGTTGACTATAAAAGTGGAACATTTGGACAAGTTTATACAAGATCCGATAAATTTCAATCACTTTATTTAAATGCCAAAGTAAAAAACCAAAAAACACTGCAGATTAAATTTCTAACTAAAGGCTGATAGTAAACCGGAATTACACTTACGTAATATTTAAGTAATTTTTTTCTTATTTTATTATATTATACTATATTATATATAGTATAATACGAAAAGTTCAGGATTGATAAAAAAAGTTATTGATAAAAAAAAATTTGGAGTTTGTTGAGGTTATGAAAAAAACCGATTACATCGTCTGAAAGCAATTAAAATAAGCTACAATTTGATATAAAAAATTTTTGGAATGATTTGCCCAAGCTGTAGAAAAGATTATATTTTTGTAGAAAAAATTATATTTTTGAAGAAAATTGCTAATTTCTCGATAAATCGCCTTAAAATTTATTTCGCTTTTTTCTTTTTGTAAGCCACGTTTTTCCCCAAAATTTTGTTTAAATCTGTCCACCCGTTTCAACAATATCGACAAAAATTTAAAATTTTAGGTTAACGTGATTTTTTGATTATTTTGGGTTATGTTGTTAGATTTAAAGTTTAGAAATTAGACACATGGTTAGAGAAATTCCTCACAAACATTTTGGTCTTTGCTTTAAGTCAATCCGATTTATAGAAGTCGAGATATTTAAGAAAGAGTTTCCATAAAGGGCAAGTTACGCATAAAATGTCCAAAAAACGCTCCCAAAAGGACGTGCGGAACACTCCGGAACCGAAAAAATTATTTTTGTTCTCCCGTATTGTAAAGTAGGCTATCATAGTTGTGCATCCACCAATAGGAAGTACTTTTGGAAACTGTGCGGTAAAAATGAGAAAAACACCGGGTCTCAAATTGTACGGTTAGAACTACCACAGGAGATGCTTGAGGAAAAAACTGACCTTGCAGTAATAAAGTTTATGTATCAAAGTGTACGTACCTAAAATATTGCCACAAATAAAGCTATATTTAATAAAAAATAATATATTGAAAAAATCGCTGAAACGTCACAGGTCTTACGTCAAACGTTGTGTGAGACCTTAGATAACGCACAGCGTAGTTCAAGTGTGGATCCCCATTACTAACAATACGAAATTATAGGTGTAAAAGTATATTTTGGAAAAAGTTGCAGTTCATAAATTTAAAAAAAAAACAACGTGTGTATTTAAGATAATTTTAAAAATAATATGGAATTTTATATAGAACAGAATGTAAAAAATAAACCGCTACAGCGCCGTCTATTCAGAACCTGTGTGTTCCTGTCTAGTTAATAAATGTCATTATTCTATTCTATGGATCTGTGGCCATTATTGTTGAATGTTGAATCTCTCAGTAATTATCAATTTAGAATTAAAAAGTGTGTATAAAAATACTAGAAAGACCTTTGAACGTGTTTTAAAGAAAATTATGCAATCAATGACAGAGTATTTAAGCCGCATTTGGGTACGATTTATTGGTTTTTAGAATTTATTTGTACCTAACCTAACTTTTGACATGGTGCAAAAAAAAGAATTTAACTCTTTCGGACAAAAAAATTATACAAATCTTATGCGTTGGTTAATTTTACAGGCTCCAACTAATCAGGCCCTCGCTTTCAGCTCGGGCCTGAAACAAAGCTGTCGCCTGTAAAATTGAGCCTACCGCATACGAATGTAAATAGCTATATCAGTGTTATATGTATCATAAGTAACCAGTTAAAAAAAAATAGCTCTTTGCAAAAATTATCTTTGTTGCTTATTAAAATCCGGTAGATTTACTCCACTAAATTTACTTTATTAAAAAAACTTACTTTATATTTATAGTTTTTAAGATATACACTGTAAAACTTTTTTTTAATTGTTTTTAAACGACATACGATTTACCTATTATATCAATTTTGTTTTATAAGACACATTTGTGTAAAACAAATTTGGTTTTTTAGCACCCTTTTAACGAGAGATTTATCTGTTAAAATCTTTTATATTACTTTAAAAACATCTTATATAGTCAAAGTTTCTTAGAAAAAAGAGAAGAAGAGTAAAATATAGAAATGTGATTGGGTATTTACTTACACTCAAATCGGCGAAAAGATATAGTTATAAATCATCGTAGGGCGTATACATGTGCTTAGAAGCTCATACGCAGAAGCCGGGTTTACACAAAATTTCGAATACGTATTGTTAGTTGCATACACTTGGTAGCTGATCTTACCAACACTAAATTCGTCACTGTGACACCGACTTGTTACAATACTCCTAGTTTTCAAAACAGCCAATTGCAAGCTACTATTCAAATGTCCCGGGTAAAAGTGGGCGGTTTTATTACTATATCTGTTCGCCGACAAGACTTTAGGTCTCACAACTGCAGTAGGACCAAGAAAAAACTCTAATTATGTCAAAAATCTTGTTTTTCAAAAAACAAAAGATTAAAACAATTTATAATTTTTACTTGAAATCTTAAAATATAAGAATTTTTGTACCAAAATTTGTAATTTTAGAATGTCCGCAAACTAAAATAATTTTTCTAGAATTTAACAATAACCATAATTTTTATAATAGTTATTAATGTGGAAAATGTTTCTTCGCATATAAATTTTTTATTTTATAATTAAATATAAATTGTTTTTATATAATCATTATAAATTCTAAAAATTAAGGGCTTTAAATGCTGTTATTTTTAGACTATAAAACTTTAAAAATTAAGTATATCTTTTTGTTTTAATCTAAAAGAACTCAATTCTAAAAAAATGGAACATTTCTCTGTTTCTTTAAACTTTTAAAATTTTTGGTTTTGAATTTCCGTAATTTTTAAAGTTGTAAAATTTTTAAAACAAAAAAATTTTTAATACAAATGATTCTATAAAAGCCTTCTGAGATCAAGCTCTCTAAAATAATAAAAATTTTGTATCTAATTTTATGACATATTAATAGCTTGTTGTCATAAAAAAAATAAATTTTGTACAGGAGACAGGATACCAAAAACATGTTTTATAAAGCACGTTATGTATCACAAGTCTTGATTAGAAAACGAGCATTCAAAGATTTCCTTTTGGAACTTCATGTTAATTATTCGACTCTAATCTGATCGTAATTTTTACCTATAAAACCTCATGAAAGATAGAAGTTATATGTTTTACGTTGTTTTAAGCCACCTTAAAGAAAAGTATTAGCTCATACTCTTCAAGACAAACACAGCAACCAAGAAGCTGCACACCGATCTCGGGGTACTTGCTTCATCTTCAGTGTAGCATAACCCGGTCGATTGATGATGGCGCTATTTGCTTCATCTCATGTGCATAACTAGCAAATATTCCGGCGATTCACTGGGATAATCTATACATTACATACAAAATTTTCCATAAAAATAATTAAATATTAATGATGCCATTAATCAAAATACTTTAAAAATTTTTTTAGTCATATCAGGATTAAAGACATTAGAAGCAATAAAAACACTAAATTAAGCAATTAGCGCACTAAATAAATTAAATTCAAATTATCTTTCTGTTGCCTCCAAAAATTCCTACATTTCAGATTCGAAAAATCAGATTACCACACTGCAATCTACTTCCAAGAATAAAATAATTGGACGTAAAACGATAATAAACAATTACCGCTTCCTTCACCAAATTAGTCAGGAATTTTCGATACGATAACAATTCAAATTACTTAAGAAATACTTACGCAGGAGAATACGGCTTGGCAAGGTATTGAAGTTACCAAAATTGTGTAGGTAAATCTAGATTTAATAATCCAAAAATATATATTTGGTTTTAAAATATGTATGACTATCGCACCATCATTGTTATCTATTTCGAAATTACTTCACATTTTAGCCAAGTTCTTTGGGTCGAAAATTCCGCACTGGAAAAAAGTATCTGTAGAGACGTGTCGTCGCGACATCGGCAATGCCGTCATAGTTGGAGCGTCGAGGACAGGAGATCAGGACAGGTGAAGGCTGGACCACCCTGGTGTCTCGTTACCACAGCAAAGAGCAAGCAGCCACAACAGCCGCGCTTCACGACATTCACGACCCAACCGGAATAAATCATCCTCTTGTGTATGTGTGTGTGAGCAGGACCGGATCCGATAACTGGACTTTGCGATCGAAGCGCCATGCTTTCGCACTTTTTTTCATATGAAAAATTTTTCAAAAAGATTGTCCAAAAAAACATTAAAACACTCGTTCTGGAATCAACTAATATACAATTGCGCTAATTAATTTAAAACCTAAAATATGCAGTTTATTTTTTTTTATTCATATGTATAAGCAGAATTAAAGATAAAGCAAATTTTTGGAACAGCCTATATCACATAATTTTTTATTATTTTTGCTGTTTAAGGAATATACAAGTTTTGCTAAATAAGAGCAAAATATTTTGTTTTAGATCAGTGATTTAGAAGGAAATGACATCAATAATTCATGCACTAGTGCAATGGTGGATAATTGCGTTACTATACAGATGACAGCGATCTGATTGGATTAAACAGCTAGTTTGTCATAAAATTATCTTGTTAGGTATACTTAAGGTGTGTTGGGCTATTCAACGCCTTTAAGTTTTTTTACTCTAATTACACTTACTTGTTCGTTTAGACTCAATAAAGCAAATGGTGTAGTGTAATTAAAGTAAAAAGAGCTAAACTTGTCCAATAACCAGAGACGGCTTTATTCCTTTTAGCTTTTATTTTTTTATAAATGTTTTGTAATGCAGTTATTTACAAAAAAGCACAAATAAACAAAATTTATTAACGAAGAAGTTGTTACCTATTTTTTAGAAACAAGCTTTACTGAAAAACTTTAGCAAAAGCTGTTAAATTAGTCATAAGTTCTAGTTTTACACAAACGTTGTTTTCTTAGTTTTTTGCTCAAGATAAGGCGCTAAGTTCTAATAGTTTTTAAAACAACGCAAAAGAAATATTTTTTTACAAAAACAGTTTATTATGACAGCGATTTTTGAGTGATATGAATTTATAAAACAATAATTTGTATTTTTTAGATAAATTTTTACAAAATTTTGACAATTTAAATTAGGTTGATCTAATAGCCTAATTTCAAGTTGAGATAATACCGGTAGTATCGCAAATTTTAATACTTTTCCATGGCAACAACCAATTACAACACCAAATTCTTTTAATTTTGCTTAAAAACGAAGATACTACCGGTATTATCTTAACTTGAAGTCAGCTCATTTAATCAGATGATTTTTAAAATTAAAAATGTTATAAATTATTTTTTTATAATAATGCTTATTACTACCTCTAAAGTGCTATAAAATTATAAAAAAAAATATTTTTGTGTTTTTGATAAATTTATACAACTACTTCTCAACTATCCGCACAACAATTGAAATGTCAATTTTTGCAAAAGTTCTCGGAAGTACACAAAAATTTTAATTCTTAACTTAACTAAACCCTTAGCTGGGTGATTTTCTGCCAAGGTTTTTTTAAGATTTTACAGAAAAAAAAAGAAACAGAACTTACTACAGCCGATCGGAAGAAAAAAAACAATTAAAATCATCGCATGTACCCCAAATTACTTTTAACAAACTCAAATCAGTTTCCTGGTTTAGTGTTTTAATTAGACGCCCTTTGTCAATTAAAATAAAAGACAAACAATAACTAAAAACCGACAAGTTACATCATCTCTAAAAAATCACAAAATAACATTTTTGATTAGAAACGTCAAATTATGGTTTGTTAATTTGTAATTAATTTTTAATTTATTTTTAGGTAAACTTGTATATTTTTGTTTTAGTTAATGCTTCAAAGTGATGGTATTATTTTATGCTATACTAGGCATTTTATCGCAACCTATTTAAGCCCTATCTTTTGACAGACAATTCACCTTTAAATGACTAAATGCCGACAAATTTAAGCCACTAGCTATATCTTAACTTCTTGCTAGATCTCTTTGGCGTATCGAATAAATCAAAAAATGCACCTAATTATACCAAACACTTTGTTGCACACGACGTGCGTTTCGGTAAGAATGTTACCATTCTTAATTTGAGAATATCGTTATCAAGACGCACGTCCGGTGCAAAAAATGTTTGGTGTAATTGGATGTATTTTTAATTTACTTCTTATATTATAAAAAATATTTGAAAAAAAAACGTAGGTGTAAACTACTCGTCTTTTGTGCGACGTATGTAGGTATATAGATTTTGCTAAAACTAAAAAACCTTTAACAATACTTTCTTTATTTTAAAATCTTTGTAGTGCCTGGACCAGTTTTCGACTAAATTTTGGTTTAATCAAAATTTTAAATTTGCACTCCGAGCTTTTTTTGCACAACTCTTATTTTTTTATCCGTTTAAAGTTAAAAAAACTGATTGGTAGCTAATTATTCACCTCGTGCACTTTGCAAGTGGTGACCATTGTCACTAACATATTAGATGTTCAACGTTTTTTACCTTATTTTTATTGAAAAAAATAAATAAAAAAAAAATTGAGTGTACTTTGACAAGAATATACTTTAATTGTACCTAACTACTCGTATTTTTTATATTATTTTATCTTCGACTGTAAATTTAAAAAAAAAACTGATTTCAAAAAGATTTCGATGATTCCGTATGTACAGGCTGGTGCAAATTGAATGTCCATATAGAGTGTCTACGAAATTATTAAGTTTAAAAATAAATGTTTTGCTTATTTTTGGCCTTGTTTTTTGAGAAAATAATTTTGGTACAAACTAAATCTTAGTCATAGTTGGCATTGACATTTTTAAAAAGTTTATATTTTTCTGATTCAAAAATACATTACTTTTGAATACCTATTTAAGTTGTTTCTCAATTAAAATTTAAAAATATATATTTTAAAATTCTACATGATTAATAAAACAAATATCAGTTTTTATTAGATTAACAGTAAGAGGTTATTATATTTATTTTATAATTATTTAAGTGCATTTTATTACTGAATATTTTTGTTACTTATTTCTCACCCAGATTTCCTATTTGCTACAAGTTTCGTTGTGTGGCTTGCTACTGAGATAAATCAATGTAGTACCTATATTAAGTCATTGGGAAAAATTGAAACACCTAAACCTTATGTAGGAAAAAATGTATAACAGTAGTACAACAGCAAAAGTGTTTACGTTTTTTGAAGACTTATTAGAGTTCCTAAATCTGCCATAGAAACAAATATTAAAGTTATTGCTTTCAATTGAAATATTTTTAAGTTTTGAGGATTATTGAGTTAACTAAACTGGTCGTGACACAACTGAAAAAAAACTACAGCAATAAATGTGTCTTTACAGTACGTAAACCGCCCACTAGAGACTAAAAAACATCTAAAGCTGCTATTGGGAACTATTACAACACTTAAACCTTCTACGTGAAATAATTAGAGGTTATTAGAACTTGCACATCTACGAGTAACTACTGCTCTGAGGTCTATTATCACAGTTATTACAGCAGATTTGTAACTGCAGCTACGTTGTAGATTTGCATAAAAAAGATAAATTTATATACTCAGTAGATTTAGTTACACTTTCCAGATACTTGAAACGGATAACAATTAAAAAATAGCACTTTACAAAAATACTTAAACAGATTTGTGGCGCAAAACTTTTTAAAAATAAGTGAAAAAAAACCGGTGCTTTTACGTTGTTTTGAAGAATAAAGTAAATTTTTCGTTTTTATAATTACGTTTGAAACGTAAATATCATTAAACCCTACACTTTACACTGTGTTAGTGTAGTGTTTAGTGTTAGTGAGTGCTTTTTACGTATTATTCGACAGACCAAGAATATCCAACAAAAAATTACTACGATTGTTAAACATAAGTGCATAAGACTTTTCTAATTATTAGTATCTACCTTATTTATATGTTTCAAATACTCTCAATAAAAATTAAAATTAAATAAACTCAATATTTAAATATTAAGCTTATTTAAAAACGATTACGAAATATTTACAATGTAATGGTAACGTTTCATTTAATTTTAATTTTTATGTCTAACGTTTATTTTATGTTAAGTTTTTTAAAATGACTTCAGAGGCTGGAGAGAGTCGCGAGGTGGTAACCATAGTACGCTTCACTTTTAGAAAAGCAGAAAATAAATAACAGTGTAAACAAGATTTGCTAGAGAATCGGGCTGAGTTTTGAAGCCGCTCGATGAACCGTCAAAAGGTTCTAGAAAATTAGGCGTAACAAACAATTTGATCACGCCTTATTTTCTTTAAAATCTGAAAACTAATCTGTTGTATTGATTGTTCTCTTAGTTAACAAAATTTAAATTACTAACGACACCCGCTCTAAAAAAAGATTTTAGCTGCCGTAGCTATAAAAACAAATTTTGTAGCCTATGCAAAAGTCGTAAAACGTGACACTTTTGATTAGTTTCAGAAGAAAAGTAATAATTGCAGCTTCTGAAACTTATGCTAAACTTCTATTTAAAAGCAGCATTAAACTTCTGTTTTTTTCAATTTTAAAATTTCTTTTTATTATTTGTGTTGTTTTCAAATGTTTAAGTTTACGTCTATTTTAAGCGTTATGTAATGACAAATATTACATTACTAGTTATGTAATAACTTTTATCTACGACTACGACGAAAAAGTCGAGTGTAATGAGACAGCTTGACTCAGCGATATTCACGGCTGTGCGATTTGCTTACGCCTCTGCGACTGGTCCGCGCCTGTGCGATTTCTTTACGTTGACAGTTGCAGTCATTCATGATTATTACTTATTACTTATTTTCAAGAAATCTTTTGTAGTCGTAGATAAAGTACAGTACATTACGCGAGATTTAAAGCAATTACGTACGCGTAGAAATGCTTAACTCCCCTTCGGTTGCTCGTACGCAACTTTTCCACTTGTACGTAATATGCTATTTACAACTCTTGTTACGTAATATACTATTACTACATCAGTAGTTACGTAATAATTTTTTTTTGTAAAGTTTATTACATTACTAGTTACGTAAGACTGTGACTTTATATCACCAGTTATAAAAACAATTGAGAAAATAAAATTTTATTTTATTTATATTTTTAGCATATAACTTGCTAAACTCGTTTTGCAAACATTATGGTTGTCAAGTGTAAACGTTTTTCTCATAACTGGTTACAAAAATAACTATTTAGGATAAATCTCAATTAAAAAATATAGTCGTAGAATTTAGTTATTATAGTTAGAGTAGGTACCAATTCCAAATGTATAGTCAACAAATACTCTGTTTGCTACGAGTTTGGTAAGGCACTCAAAAATTCAAGTTAGAAATTTATTTTATCCTTACAAATTTATTTAAACACTCGTTATAAATTTTTCTTTTGCTAAGACTCCACTATACAAAATTATGAAATAAACAGAAAAAATCTTTAGTGAACCGCACTTTTTGGACCAATTTGTCGTCTGCCCATCATCCAATTACTGTCCGAATATGACGAATGTGATCACGTGACGTGTGGGTTAATGGAAACCGTCTGTTTTTGCAAATGTGTGTGTGCGGCGCTTAAAAAGGCCCCAGATCGAGCAGGCGTTGGTGGCGTCTGAACAGCATGCGGTGAATTCATGCATGTAAGTCCGTGTCTTTGACACCGCCGAAATATGTCTGCCGCATAGAAAGACCGACCGTGGAAAAGGGAGATCTGTCGAAACAGATAAAAACATATCCGGCGCTACCGACTCAAAAACTATTTACAAGACGTATTGAACCAGTCTCAGATCGCGGCTTTTGCAATATTACATACCAAAAGAAAAATTCACAAATGACATTACACTGACTTCCAAACAGTGACCATCCCGCTTACTCTAAAAACTGAAATCTTAAATAATTTTTGTCTACATTCGTTAAAAAAAGACTTCTTTTTTTAAAACAAATGCATTTTTAAAGTAGACATTTTTTTAAGTCAAATAACCGTAAGAAAGATACTTTTTAATCGTTGTATCAGTAATTTTTTTACTTTTTCACAACTAATAAAGTTGTAATTTTTATCAATCATTAACTATAATTTTAGATGTACAGCATTGATAAAAAAAGGTACATCTAAACAAAACTTTCTTGTGAATTTTTGACAGTTGCCATTTTTATCATAACTGATAATGCTGATCGTGATTGTGCTTAATAGCAACAAAAATTATTGCTTTGCACATTTTTTTGTGTCACTGTCAAAATTTGTTTGCAGATTTTATCTGTTTAATTTCATAACTTTTAATTGGTCTGAACAATTGACAAGCTCAGATAACAACTTTTACAACTAAATAAAATCAACTAGAAGTTTTTGTAGCTTTGATGCTATTTGTTACATTAATACAACTATTTAAAAAAAAGATTTTAACATTTTAAATTTTTTAATAAAATTCTTCTTAGATGTACACTATGTTTCAACGTTAATGTCACACTTAAACGGTGAAGACTTGTGCTAAACTCTCGAAATAGTTTATTTTAAATTAAACTGTAATAAAAATATAATATAAAAATTTTATAAAAATATAAAAAAAGTCTCCAGCGATCAAGTGCGAAATTTATTTTGTAGCATACTGTACCTACTTTTTATGTAAAATATTTAATTTTTATTTTGTAATGTAGTAGCTTATTTCAAGATATAAAATTTTAAGCAAATATTTTTATAGACTAATTGTAAATTAAGTTACTACCAATAGTTTCGCAAATTTTAATACTTTACTATGTCAGCAACCAATCACAACCCTTTTTTTATTTTTTATAGAAACGAAGATACTACTGGTATTCTCTCAACTTGAAATTAGTCTATTAGTTAGTTTTACTTATACATGGAAAAAATATTGACTATAAAGTTTTTACCATTTGTTTAATTAAAACCTTTGCAGGATTTAGTCATACTATGACAACAACCAATCACAGTCCCATTTTTTTTTAATTATTCATGAAAAGGAAGATACTACCGGTATTTTCTCAACTTGAAATTAACCTACTAAAGATTGTTCACTTATCAAAAAACCACCAACGTCGCAATTTCTCGTAAAATACATCTGGCAACATGGCACAACTTTTAAAATGACATGCAATAAAATCAACCTAAATTTGACAAGCATTTGGAGCTGCAATTTGCTCTTTTATTAAATTGTTACAGCATGTTACAGTTAGCAGTAGTTGTTGATCGAACAAATCTCTAACTGTTTGTAGTATTTTAATATTCTTATTTTAATTGGAAACCAAAATTTTCAAACTCTTTTGAGCATGACAGGAAAGTGACAGAATAACCAAAAATTTTGACAATGTCAAATTCTAGTAAATTTAATTTTGACAAACCTAATTCTACAGGTGGTGGTTTTTTGATTAGTAAACAAACTTTAGTTAGTTTTACATGTTCGTCTCAAAAAAAATTTGACTAAAAAGTTTATATCTTTTGTTTCATTAAAACTCTTTCAGTATTTTGTCATAGTGTATTAAATGTTTAAAAATGGCTTGCAACGAACGCCTAATATACGACATACTTCTCTATTTTATGACTAGCTGCAAAGTTTTTTTTATAAATAGTTTGTATACAGGCTTTACCAAAATTAGTGGACCAACGAAAAATTTGTATTTTCTTGGGGTTAGAAAAAATCAAAAAAAAAAATTAAAAAAAATTTTTTTCGATTTCAAGATACAAGATTTTGAGCATATATTTTTATAAACTAATTTTAAGTTATTTTACTGCCGGTAGTTTTGCCAATTTTAATACTTTACTTTGGCAGCAACCAGTCACAGCCAAAAAATTAATTTTTATGGTAACAAAGATACTACCGGTATTATCTCAACTCGAAATTAGTCTATTAGTTAGTTTTATTTATACATCTCTTGCAGGATTGATAATAGTTTATTAAATTTTTAAAAATAGCTTTATTGTTAATTTTTAAAAAATTATCTGACAGCACGATCTTTAAACACCACTATTTTAAACGTAAAGCACCCACTAACCAGTGTTACCAACTTGGGAAATTTTCTCTTAAATTTAGGGTATTTTTTGAAAAAGAGAGGAACATTTAGGGAAGAAAGTCATGTAAGAGATTTTTTAAGGTATTTTTAACTACTACAAATTACCAAAAAAATGTTAAACTGTTAATTTTTTGTTGCAAACTTAATCAGTATTGATTACGGTATAATTCACATTTATTACTTATTTGAAAAGTGTTTTATTATCTATTTATTAGAAATAAAATAAAAATTGTATATTGTGAAGAACTATTTTTTTTTTCGTTTTACTTTATGATTGTAGTCTTTTTTAAAATAAAGTATGTTTTGAGGGAATTTAGCTTGGATTTAGCAGATTTTGACCCATTATGTGGGAGAAATCCATCGTCAATGGGTTGGCAACACTACCACTAACACTAAAAACAATACACGACGCACAACGTTGTCATCTTCAGGTGAGAATTACGACTCTACGACTTTATAGATTACTCATCAGTATTACTCAATTTTAAAATCTTTGTTTTTATTTATTAAATGTTTTTAAATTCTCGATATAAAACATTTTTGAAAAGCATTTTAGTTTCGATTAATCAAAGTGTTGAATATGTTAAGACATTTCAGTTTGTTGTGTATTTTGGGGTGTTCGAGGGTTTGAAATTCGGTCGATTTGAAACAAACTACAACATGTATCGTATTACAATAGGGGTTGATTTCTTTTATTTCTCCACACAAATGATTCCCGTTTTCCCTCTAGATGTCTGGAATCGCTTTAGCAAATTGCTCGTCCGGTCCATATTGTGTCCGTTTCCCCTTTTTATTATAACATACTTCTAAAACCCACACACTCCCAAAAGGAAAACTGTTTTTTTCAGTGTTTTTCTCAATTTAGTTAATTAAATTAAGACATTTTATACGGTTAAAAGCAAAGCTCGATTTCACTTAGAAATCCCATTTCGGGTCGCCTATTGTCCCAAAATCTTATAACGTATCTTGTATCAAAGAGAAAAAGTTTTAGAAGACCTCCAGGCGATTGCATTCGTACACATTTCGCTTGAATACAAACACTTAACACGTTAAATGAAATGTTAAATCCCAATTTTTCAAACGTAACTTGAATAAGGGTATTTACGTCTATATACATCTATCTCGGCCATTGTCCTATTATCCTAGCTACCATTTCAAGGACAAACATTTCATCCCTACACTCTAATCTCATTTGGTAAAAGGACACGAATTTAATTGAGGGCATTGCAAAAAAATTAACCGTACAAGGCAGACCTCTAAGGGTTAGGGCGGTTGGTCACAAAGATATTTTGTTTTCTTCAAGTGTTTACCGATTTGGAAATATTTAATCTTTTGAGAAAAACGTATCGGTTTTGGAGCCAGCTCTGATACTTTTCCCGTCTGATAATTTTTCAACATTAAAAACATCCTGTCTTTGTTATATTATTCAATTTATTTTAATCAAATCAAAAGAGAATTAAACAAGTGGCCTGTCAGATTTACAATTATGTTTTATTAATTATGGGCGGCAATTAGACCCACATTTAGGACTAATTATGGCGGCTGTTTGCCGACATACGAAGCAACTTAAATTAAATCTTTCGGAGAAAAAACGAATTGTTCTTTCTCGAAAATTAATCTTAATTTAAGACTAGCAATAATTTGTTATTATATTACTTTAAGGAAACATATTTGCAGACGCCAGAATACCAGAATACCAGAAGCTTGCAGAATGGTAACTATATAGGTTTGTGCTCCTCATCAATGGAGCAAATTATTAGCAGTGTCAAGACTTGCAACTACTAGTCTATAGGCTGTCTTAAAAGTAAACGGCAATTGGACACTGACTGGTTTGAGTCCAAGAAATGTTATTTTAGAGAGTTTTAAAACTCAATGTGTTTATTTAAAATATTGCGCTGGTCTAAAATAGACCAACCAGATGATTGTTGATACCTAAATGGATAAACATGAATGTTGGTATCAGATAAATACAAAAAAATTTGTCAACCCTAATATTTAAACAATTTAGTTCTGTTGAAAATTTTTTAATGTTATTATAAAAATAATTCTATATTTTACATGCGATAAAAAAATACAGCAAACATGCATCTGTTTAACTTTGACATTTTGGTAACATCATGGCTTTGTTTCTTTACTATTATTAATCTTTTTCTCTATAAATAATTTTTAAAACGTTATAAAAATTCAAAATTTTTTGAATAATATTTTTTGGGCTTTTACCAGACAATATTTAAGCGATTGTCCTTTAATTTAAAACACCTGTATATTACCAGTACATATTATATTGTGTGTTTATTTAAATTTATACTTATTTATGCAATACAAGCTGTTTCGCAAGTAAACAACAATCTCTAAAGTACAAACTAGTAAAAACTTAAAAAGTGTTATTCTAAAAAATTTTAGTTTTCTGTATCTATTTATTACATTGATTTAAAAAAAACGCGTTGAATTAAAACTGATTAACCAGAATTTTGTTGGTAATTTTATTAACCTAATGATTAACTTCTTGGTGTCAGAAAACGGTAAAACAGTTGTCAAGTCTGACGTATAAATAGTGGCGTTTTTGTTAAAGGGTTATTGATGTTACAAGAATAGTTGAACTTTCTATATAAGCGTTCCTAAATTCGTAGACCAAATTGTGACCAACAAAAAACACAAAAAAATATGTTTAAAACATCATTCTTTGCTTTGACAATTACAATGATAGACATTTGACATAATAGAAATAACATAATATGACAAAAGAAAACGTTTTTAGAGTAAAGTGTGCAAGATTATAATGTTAAACAATTTTTTAAACAACACCATTTGTGGGTAAAGACTTATAGTAGTAATTATTAACATGTCTTAATGCAATAACGTTAGATATAGTCAAAAACAAAAAAATTTTTTTGATATTAAAATAAAAGTAGAAACTAAAAAATATTTGGAACAGTGTATTTTAAAAACTAAAAAGTTAGAATTATTTAGAAAATTTTTTGAAGATTTTGTAATCCTAAGGAAACTCGTATTATTTTGTTGGTTCTCAAATTTTTAAACACTCTATATACGAGAAACAGATCATAAAAATATAGTTGACTTACAGAAAAAATTTTGGGAAAAGTTTGGTCTCTAAAATTTATGCATCAACTTAAATTAAATGAAATTTTAGTCAACCTATTTATTGAAACAATAAATAGCTTAGGTATTTTTACTTGGTAATTGTAGTTATTAGTTATACCCTTTGTCCTGACCTGACTTTTAGTGAGACCCTAGTTAAAAAAACACAAATAAAAAAAATGTGTAGAAGCATATAAAGTATACGGATTTTTTTTTATAATGTAGGTAATAATAAATTGTAAATTTGATGAAAGCATCTTTGCTTTTTTGAAGTGAGGTAACTTTCATGTAAATAATGACAATAAAAATTAATAAAAAAATGTAAGTATACTTTTCTATAAATTCAGAGACAAATACTCTCTTAGCTTTAACATATTACACAATTCTCTTTCCATAACTCTTCTTTTAAAACCTCTCTATTCTTCTATCTTATTCAATGACAAAGTTTCTTTTTCTATCTTTTATATATATATATATATATATATATATATATATATATATATAAAAAACTATAATATAAAAATTGCTTTAACTCTAAAGATTGTCTTTCAACATATCTCGTACACAACAAAGACCAGTTTCCTACTTTACATTATTTAGGCCTCTACAAGTTATCTTGTAATGACTGCAATGCAGTTTATATCGGTCAAAAAAGTCAAAGAATTAAAACTAGAATACGTAAACATGTAAGGACAATTGAAAAATACAAAAATACAAATATAACTAAAACTTTATTTAAAACAACATAAAACAAACACAGTAATCAAAAGTAAAAATACAAGTTATCTGATAATAAGAGTTAAAATAAATCAATTTTTGTTAAAAATAAAAATTATAAACAAATAAAACATGACATTACTAGGGTTATAATTAATAAAAATGCAGAAACAAAATTCTGATGAACAATGAATTCTACTACCGTAGAACGGTTTGCCAAGAACTTGTTATAATATAATGTGATATACATAATGTATATAATGTTATAAAAGTAAAAGCTAAACTATATTAAAATTGAAGTACTCAACTGATCATATTAAACTTAAATAACAAATTAAACTTACCTAAAGAACACAAACTTTTTCGTGAAAAGGAGACAATTAAATGTTGCAGTGAAGTTGATAACACGCAACGACTTGCTGGAACGTGAAGAACAAAATCGAAATTAAAACAATTTTATGCTTTCGATACGGTTAAAAACAAAAAATCACAATTTAAAAAAAATATTGATAAATCAAATCTATCTGTAGGCGCTCACTATACCGGAATCAACGAGAAGAGCAAAGAAATTTATATCAATTCAAAATGTTCTACGATTTAACGCGGCAACATACAACAAACAAAAACGTTTAAAATACTTGAAAAATGTGTCTATAGTTCTCTATAATAAAAGAACGAGCAAACAAAAATTTACAACAATCAATATGTATTTAATTCTTCTTAATTTCAAGAGCATTTCAAAATTGTGAAAAATTGTAATAAATATATTTTCAAAATTGTGTGGAGCTACAGAACGATACAATAAACGGTATAGAAATTAAAAATTTTCTGAAACACTCAACCTCTAGAACTACAAAATAATAATTACGGTAACTTTTGCCAAAACGTTTATAACAGCTGCAATACGAAACGTTAATAACAATAATAATATTGCAGTTAAATAATTACTTTTGTCATGTCAGCTTCCATATTAACCCTTGTACTAACCACCATAAACAATATACGGACTTTACCAATCTCCACACTATCTAAACTAACAATAAGTCGGGAATATTTTTCAACAACCTTCTACTTTCTATAAACCTTCTTCTATCCTTCAGCAAACTACTTTTAACTAACTTAACCTCTCTACAGACCAAATCTCTCAATATCTCAACTACGATCTACATTTTTTTTATTTAAATCTCAACCAAACAATAAGGAAAACAGTGCGCCAAATTAAGAATTTTTTGAACCTCGCAGTTTTTAGTACTACAAAACCATGTGTACGAAAGTACGACTGCCTTAGTACAAAACAATAATAATCTTAATAATTTTAGAGTTGAACGTTTGCTGTTATTGCGTCAACCTCTTGTAGTTTCCTAGGCCCAGATTTTAAGTTATGGTAAGAATGCAACTGCAAATTGCATCGTTGCTATTACAACTACCAGTTACAATGCTTCATTTTTAATAGTTTCTGCGGAAACGAAAATGCACTAGACGCAAATTTAAATTAATATTAAAACTCCTAGTAAATTTCGACGTTCTATGCTCTTTTGGACAATCCAAAAATATATGCTAAGTAGATATCTACTATTACGTCGTTATAGGTTAGCAAATTTTTGTTTGTTTGTCATGTTTCGTGCCTACTAAAATAGAGAGTGAAATATTGTCTAAGGAGCTGAAAAAATTTATTTCAGATTAAGTTTCAAATAAAGTGTGATGAATTAGAACTGACTAGTACGATCGTGGCAGAAACTCTGTAGCCATCCTAGATATAGTAAGCACGTAATATTTCTTTTTTTATTCTTTGTATAATCTAAACTCTTTTTTATTAGCACTATTTGTATAATATTCCAAATGAAAGTAAGTCTGGTATAAACACCTTACAGTTCAAAAAAATTTTGACAAGCACTTTTCGAAGTTTTTTTAACCAAAAAAACCGGTGAAATAAGAAATTTAATTTAGTACTAATTTTAATAACTTTAGCGTTAGAACAGGTTAAAACGTATAAAATATTAAAGAAAAAAAAGTTACAATATACATACGTATAGGTAAAAATAGACTTATGAGCTAATTTGAAGTTGAGATTCTACCGGTAGTATCGCAAATTTTAATACTTTTCTATGGCAACAACCCCGAATTGTTTAAATTTTGCTTAGAAACAAAGATACTACCGGTATTATCTCAACTTAAATTTAGCCTAATAGATAAATAACCAGCAACATAGCTTTGATTTTCTCTTTAGAGTAACCTACGATCATTTAAAAAATATTTTTTAAAGCGCTTTTATTAGGTATAAAAATATCCAAAAAGTAAAAAATTGTTTCTATTATAAAAGAAACTGTTTGTTGTATATAAATAAACTGTTAGAAGAAAACTTATATTTTTTATAAATTTTAAGGTTTCTAAATATTTTTATTTTGGTGGATTACGTCCATTTTTTATTAAATTCGAAATTTGGTTTTACGGGGAAGTGGACGACAAGGCAAGAAAAAAAACTGTTTTATGAGGCCTCATAAAACAGTTTTTTTTCTTGCCTTGTCGTCCACTTCCCCGTAAAACCAAATTTCGAAGTTTCTAAATATATTTATGTAAAAATTTGATATTTTAGGAATTGTCATCAAATACCACTATTGTACAGTTACTTTGTCTATTTGATCACTTCCACAACTTTTATTAAACAAATTATCTAAATATTTGCTAAGCTTATCTTTGATCCAGCAATTCATCTCGATCTGCGTCTTATCGACGCGCTAATAAAAAAGCGATAAATCTCCCAATTATCCCACAAACGGAATATCGAAAAAAGCTCCTCTATTCAATTTACAACTCATTTTCTCATTTCGTCCCCGGCCTGCTCTGTTATTAGACGCAGTTTTTTCCACACACACATACAGACACATGTCACGCAAGTTGGAAAAAAATTATTATATTGTATAGCCATATACACAGGATCGAGAAAAAACTAAATGTAAAACAAATTGTATGTCATTAAAATTTTGCGCTCGACGACTCTAAATTGATAATAAATGACAATAATGAAACGTGGGCGGGGTAAATATCGTGCTGAGCGCCGGAAGCGGCCCCGGCGGCAGCTTTTCGAACCTCTGTCATGGCTGTCTTGATGTGCATGTTGTTTCATTATACCTGCAATTACTGACATGACGATTGGTGTAGTTGTCACTCGAAAGTAATGAGCCTTGGTTTAGTCGACAAGTTACCAACAAAAAAAATTGAAAATTTTTGACTATATTTTCTAGTCTGGAACCTTCAAACGTCTTTTTTTGTACGTAGTAAAAGATTTATTTTCTTTCTTAAGATTGTGTCAAAAGATTAATTACAGTTTACACAAACAAATAACACAACACTAACTAGATTTTCACAACAAAAGAATAATAACATTTTCTTTGTAATACAAAACAGTTTCTCATAATTATATTCAATCCGATTATGTATATTACGTCTTTGAATGCATTTACATAATTGTTATGTATTTATTTCCGCCAAATCTAAGTACTGTATTGATTTGAAATTGTCACACAGTTGTCAATGTCATTGACAAAAATCTACTAAATAATAGGTCTCAGATCGGCATAACTTGCTGGATGAATCTTTAATACATATTCGTACAAGTTTTTTTAAATTTTAGTAAATATATTAGGTATTTTAAAATACTACTCGTACATTGCTAAAAAAAATTTATTGATTGGTGTTAGATCAGGCGTAGTTGGTGGATCGATCTGTAGAGAATGGTAGCGTAAACATGGCTGTCCTATTGTACCCACCAATTGCAAAATAATTTTCTATTGGCCCTTTTGCCTCACTTGTGTAGGGTGAGTGTATTGTGTTGCTTTTGCATCTGCTCATAGCTCCTGCCTATCCGCTGCTTCTCTTTGATTTTACGATATAGCCGGCAAAAGACATATCGGATAACATTATAATTTTCTATTTTTGTTTTCTTTTATTTTCCATTATTTAGACGAGGGAGGTTTTGTGTTTTGCGGCCGATTCAATGTATGGTTTGTGGTTTGAAATTACGGTTTTTATCAACAATGGGATTTTAAGTAATTTGATAGCAGAGTGAAGTAATCATGTGGGTGCTTCAAGAGCGATGAAACCAACGACTTGAACCAGTGATTATCGATGTTAGAAAGTTTTTATAACACGATTTAAGTCGATGCAAAATAGAGGAAGGCAAGTAGAAAACATAGGAAGATTTGCATGAAATTTAGGATGATAATAATATTAATAATACTCAATGTTCTCAGTTTAATAAATATCCAAAATTTGATTAAACATTATTTCAGATGATATCAAATACGGTTTTTTAAATTATTTTACAAAACTAGTCGATAATGTGACGTTGAGATATACGCTGTTATTACCTATTAGGTATTAGAAAAATAGTATATTACATATTGAAATAAATAAAGATTTATATAGTCAAAATGTTTCTTAGAGAGGCTAACAAAGTAATAGCACAAACAATTATTATGTTTGTCAATTTATAACTAATAAATTCAGAAAACATTTAAAAAATTAAGTAGCTAAAATATTTTTTAGAAAAACTTGGACTTATTATACTAACTTATTTTTAGAAGCTTCGAATTTTTGCAAAATATTTTTAATTTTTATTTAACTTGAACTGCTTATAATAGAACTATAATTTACATATTTTTTTCTTTTTTTAATTTTCGACATTTGTAAGCCTTCTAGTGCTTTAGTGTTTTGTATCCACCTCTTTCAGAAGCAGGTGTTAGTCTAAAATCACTTCTAACCGTACAATTTTCCCAAAATTATTACAACCCTATTATTTCATCTAATCTAAAATTCAAAATCTAACAAAATTTTATTTTGCATCTAATTTGACCACTTATTGTTTTTGTCTACAATAGGAGATGTAAATCAAATGCATTTCCTTAGCAATCTCTTATTTTTTCCGTCGACTTTTTCCTCACAATCGATATCCATTATCCGAACGGTTGGTTCCTGCCCGAATTTAGGAAGCAGTCCGAATACGAGATGAAACATCTTTCTATTCACTACACGAACATTAGATATCGATCCCTTGTCCAAATCGTGGATTTGATGACTCATAGATTAAGCTGATCGGGCAAACATCCCTATCGAAAAAATAGAACAACGTTGGCTTTCTTCACTAGGACTCACTTCAGCTGTTTTTAAGTTAAAACTTATAAAAAATATTAAATTTGTGATTTAAACATTATTAAGTTTGTAAAAAAATTATTTATCATCAATTTTGAGATTTTTTTTGTAAAGTGAAAGCATTATTTAATATTTATAAAAGGGTAATCAAATATGACGTAAAAATTTTACCTGGTATTAGTGCTCTTTTAAAAGATGCTAATTACACAAATTTTCTTATAGAAATGTTAATAATTTTTGAGACACACAATGTAATTTTTTTTAAATTTGTGATTGTATAAGACACGATGTACTATAGAAATTTTTTAGCTATATAGGGTGTGATTAAAATATATACAGAAATTTTATCTAGTGATAGTCCTAGTACCAAATGTTGGTTGTTTTTGAAACAAACTCTTTCTTCCTTTCTTCCCTTTTTTAACGGAAACTTCTGCCAAGTAAAATTTTTACGGAAGATTTAATTATTAACGTAAAACTTTTTTAAAAAAATGTTTTTTTAACGATATATTACACCAACTATTTTGATACATAAAATGTAATTGGAATTTGTACAAAAATTTTACTTAAATATAGTTCTCGTTTAAAAGAAGCTAAATACCTAAACTGGTCTTTTCAAATATTAACGGTTTTTGATATACAGGTTGTAAATCTATTTTCTCAAAAAATTTATTTTTTTAAATGCACGATGTATAAAAACAATGTTTAAGAAAAAAATGTTTTTCTAAGATTTACATTGTATATTTTAAAAACTATAAACATTTAGGTTTAAGCGTTTAAGGTTTAAAGAAAAATTTTATTATTTATATAGTCTTTATTATACTATCAACCTGAACTTTTACCAGGTAGAAGCTCAGTACTTTATTTGATTACACCCAGTATAATAATATTAATATTAACTGTAATGATAAGATTAGGTATTATTTAAATAGCAGTAATGCACTTGACCAGAAGATAGAATTACAAACTGTTATAGGTTTTTACAATATAACTAAAAACATTAGTCATGACTTTATTCCACATAAATTTTACCTTAAGTCAGTCATATATTTGACATAAAAAATATATTTAATTCACAAATACACTGTGCACAAAAAATTAAAAAAGATATTTTAAAATCTGGACAAAAGAGCAATACCTAAAATTTATATTGCGTATTATTTCTTAGTGTTTGTTTGTAATACTATTTTAAATTTTAATCATAAATAAATACTAGTTTTTTCTTTACTTTTTGGCGTTTATGCTATTTATTTAAAATAAAAACTCAATTACCTAAATCGTTTTTTTAAGGTACCTTCTAACTGCAACTGCAAAGAGTTCAGTAAGTATTCAGTTGAAATATGGAAAATCATAGTTTTAGCTGCACCTCAGAGAAACAAAGTTATTGAGATGCTCTAGACTTTAGGCTAGCCGCAATTAGTTAAAGCTTACTAACAATCTAATGTTAGGCAAAGTGTAATAACTCGTTCATAGATCGCTACCTTCTGTATCTACGCCAAACAGATAGAGACAGAATCTGTTTGGCAAAAACAAAGACCAACAAAAGTGGTAGTTTTTGATCTACAAGACCATTATATACACTTAGTGGTGGTTCATGGTAGACCTTAGTCTACAAGCAGAGATTAAAACCGTTATATTAGCTTAGTGGTGAGAAAAACTAAAAATAAAAAGTGCTCTTTATGCTAAGATATTAAGCATTCAAACCATTTAGAATCGATTATAAAAATGTGGATTACGTAGTCATCTACCCTATCGAAGTCATCGTCTATCACCTATAGACCATGGTTTACGTGTTAGATAAACAACTCTTTCTTAAAATTAGGATAGAAAGTAAAACACCGTTAAATGTTTTAATAAATTCTGATTTGGTTTTAGAACTGATAGTGAGCATTTTTGAGTGTGGAAGATGGCTTTTGAAGGGTATCGAGAATAATTTATCCAAGAAACCGTTCTATTTTAAATAGGATCAGTAATAGTGTGACGAAGAATAAACAAACAATGAACTGTCAGACAATATGCTACTGACATTTTCAACAACATTGATACAAATTTTTATGCTATTATTAGTAAAAGCTTTGATTTAATTTAAGATAATTTTTGGCCTCAGTGTAAAACAGAAATCTTTAATGTTTTTGAAAATTATGAAATTCAATCTTTTGCTTTTTCTCCACGTTTGCTAGACTTGGTAGATTTTGTTGTGTTATTTTAGCTTGTTTGGTTTTTTTATATATACTTACGCAAATCCAAAGTGGTTTTTATGACACTTATTGTATTAAGGGTAATAATAGTAACAAAAAAGGTGCCGCTGTGCCATAAAACTACAAATATAAATTTTCTTACTAGTACTAGCCAAACCTCGACTCAGGCAAGCAAATTTGATTTACAACAGACTTCAACAACGCTTTTAATTTCGTTATTATGACGGTCCTAATAACAATTGCAATGTTATAAAAATTACTTTGAATTTTGATAAATATTAAATTTATCGATATTCCTAACTTTTTGTGCACTATTCTTATAGGATATTTTGGCTAGAGCTAAACTTACCTTAACAGTTTTATAATATTTTAATCATTTAAATATAAAGCTCATTTTTTCTTAAAATCAATTGTCAAAGTGTTTTAAGGTTGGTAACTCCCTTTAAAATTAGCCTTTTTAGTTTCGTTTTTATGGCAATCTGACAGGGTTCCAACATAATTTCAGAATTTTTGACAGTGACAATTGATTTAAAGAAAAAATAAGCTATATATGCAACGAAAAACATGACAGAAGTATTTGTGGTACCAAAACTAAAAAGAAAACTTTCAAAAACAATTTTGCTTTAATTAAATTTCTATTGTTAATTGATAAAACACGAATCTCCTATTTAGACCGACAAAAAAACATCGTGTAGAATAATG
The DNA here is from genome assembly GCA_029207805.1 of Tribolium confusum. Lineage (NCBI taxonomy): Eukaryota > Metazoa > Arthropoda > Insecta > Coleoptera > Tenebrionidae > Tribolium > Tribolium confusum. The sequence continues at coordinate 20,425,648 of JALGAY010000009.1, read as the reverse complement.
ACAAGTATATTGATCTTTTTGACATAAGAAATTCTTATAAATCTTATAAAATAAACATCTTATAATGAACCAAAACCAAAAGTCATTTAAAACAACAAAAAATCAGTTAATTATAAGTTGAAATAGCAATAGTATTAAATGTGTTAGTCAAAAAAATCAATTTTCCAGATTAACATTAAGTTTATTTAATTTTCTCGAAAACTCTTTGTTGTTTTGTGATTCTAATACATGACAAAATTTTGGAAAAAACTACTGAAGTTGCAAATGATATTAATTTTAAGATTTTAGTAGTACCAAATTCTTTAATCTATATTTATACCTAGCACAAAATCAAAAAAGCATGAAAACCAGTCAAATACTAAAAAAATTAATAAAATAATTAGAATTAAAAATAGAAAATAATAACCTTGTAGAACAACAGTAGATAAAATTGTAGTAACAAAATTAGATAAAAGAAATACAATCGTATTTCTATAAAATATAATAATATTCAAAAAATTTATATATTTTTAAGTAATAATTTTAATAGTTTTGAAATACGAGTGTTAGAAAAAATCTCATTAGAAAAATTTAAATTAAAAAACTGTCTTAGAAATTTTAGGTTTTATCGATCATTTTCATATTTTATTTCCACTTTATCTAAAGATTTAAAACGTGTTGTAATGTAATAATTATTAAGATAATTTATTAAATTATATAAACATTGTGCTACAATTTTGCTACTGGAAATTGTTAATAAGTCCCTAACAGTTGAGGATATAAATAATGAAAGAGAAAAAGAAGAATAAGAGTTATTTATCCTAACGTGTAATTATTTGGTTACTTTAAGAATCTAGATGAAAGAATAAAATAAACAATGAAGTATGTAGCATATCCATTTCTCACATATCGACAATATGTTAAATTATCATTCGAGAAACTGAACGTATGTTACAAATAATAACAACCTGCGGTATAGTAGCATGTCGTCAATGTTTTTAAACGATTAAAAATTGTATTGTAATAATAAAAGACATTAAAAAAATCCAAGCAATTTACAAACAACAATAAGGTGAAACGTCAATTACAACCTGTTACATACAGCATAGGGTACATATATGGGAATCCACGTCATGTGTCTCTCTACCTAATTATTAAGCTCCGTTTTCACTAAGAAACAACGAAAAAAATGATTTCTTATGAGAGAAAATAGTGTATATTTTATTTCTCAAAGAGAACTAAATATTATTTTGGAGGTTGGTTTTATGGCCTTGATTGTTCGGAAATGACACCAAATTGCATGTTTTTACTCTGTTATTATAATTAGCGTTTCCGTGTGATTCTTCACTTGGCACAACTGAGGTTCACTGTCTACTGAAGGAAGTAAAACTGTTCTAAGAACTTTCAATTGTTGAAATATAATCGCATTTTTTTACGTCTTTTCAACAAAAATAACCGAATTTTAACAAAATTTTCAAACAATACAACTATTCATATTACTACTATTATTTTGTAAAATTTAACCAAAAAACTGTGCAAAGTTTAAACAACAGACAGACAAAACATTGAAAGAAGAGTACAAGAAATGTAGGTATAGAACAAATATAAAAATACAATTAATTTAAAAAAAAACAGTAAAATAAAACTATTGGTTTATACTGTAACATATAGTATAATTCGTACAAGTGTCACGAGCCGATGGCTCTTAAAAAAAAATTGTATCTACTCTTGTTTTCGAGAAAAAACATATTTTAGGTAGACATGTTAGGGTTAAAACCCATAATTTACGTCGGTTACCATAATAATTTGACATTATCTTGTCTGTTTTTTGTAAATAAAATTATTCATTTTTTTAAATTTAATTAAAAGTAAGAGATTTAAAAACATAAAAAGCTTGTTTTACTATTTGTTAAAAAAATTTATATTTTACTTAATAATAGTCATCTAGGATTATTGTAACACTTAATTATTTTTTTTTGTTTTGTAATTAGGTATTACTGTTAGACAACTCATATAACAATAATAATAATGTTAATAATAAAATTGTTGAGTTTTATTTTGTCATAGTTATTTAATAATTTTTTTCTTTAAAAACTGGAGCATATATAAAAATTTTACAAGATACAAAAATTATCTAGAATTAATGTAGCTTTACAATGAAAAAGTTAGAACCAATCAAATAATACATAACAAAATTATACTTATAAAGGTGCTGAATTAACACTAGTTTCGTACTTTAAAATAAAAATAGAACAGCATTATCAAAATATGTCATTCTAATAGTAGTATATTTGTACTAAATCTTATTAAAATCGTTAAAAAAATTAAAAAGTTATTAATAAAAAACAAATTTTAATTTCTAAATTTGGCGCTCTCTAGCTCCTAAACGGTGCAACTTGAGTTATGTTATAAGTAAGTTGCGTTAAACCGATTTGTTTTGGTCTTAGAAATTTTAGGTTGCTCTATAATAACGTTTTTTTAAAACATTTTGTATAAGATAAGTATTTAAAAGATATAAATTAAGTTACTTTTGCAATCAAAAACTAAAAAAAATTTTTTTAAAAAACAAATTGTTTAAAAGTTGTTGAGAGATAAAAAAAGTAAAAATCTATCAGCAAAAGATAATGATAAGATCAAAAATACCAAAAGTAAAAATATCGTAGTAAAACAGTTCTAGAAGTATAATGCCAGTTATTCGAAGAATAATAGCAGAATGTGCAAACTTAAAGATAAATATCAAGTACAGAAATATAAAAAAAATTAAAATATGTAAAAAAAATTTGAGTAAAAATAGAAAAATAAAATATACCAACATATTATAATAAAATAGTTGGAAGTATAGATATAAAAGACATATATTAACAACTAAATTTTTGTTTTCGGATAACTACAGCGACCTCTGGTGATGTTCAGAACAAATAGATTAAAACATACCTCTATTATTGTTGTTTGCGATTTAAACGTTTAAATTAGCCGTTTTTTTTTAAAAAAAGATCTATTATTAGCAAAAGATAATGATAAGATCAAAAGTGCCAAAAGTAAAAGTATTGTAGTAAGACAGTTCTAAAAATATACTGCCAGTTATTCAAAAAATTGTTACAAAATGTGCAAGCTTAAATATGACTATCGTCATATTTTAGCAGACACATTTAGCAGACTCGAAACAGATATATAAAAAAAGAATTAAATTATGTAAAAATTTTTTTTGAGTATAAATAGAAAGATAAACAATACCTAACAACATATTATAATAAAATAGTTCAAAGTATAAACATAAAAGACATATATTAACAACTAAAATTTTGTTTTCGGATAACTAAAGCGACCTCTGGTAGTGTTTAAAACAAATAGATTAAAACATACCTTTATTATTGTTGTTTGCGATTAAAACGTTAAACTCTCCGTTTCTTTATTATTAACTTTTGTATAAAATGTTTGAGACAGTAAAAAATACAGAAAAACCAAGATTAACTGTTGTGTTTATAGATGTCTCACAATTAGAAATAAAGAATCTAGTCTCAGTTGTTATTTCTTTTCACGGCAAAACAGTTGTAGGTAAAGGTCGTTGGTTTTATGATGCTGAGGAATTTATATAGAAAAGAAAAGCTTGGCAAACAGCTCTACTAAAAGAAAAACGTCCTACAAAAATTTTCAGACAGAAAAAAGTTAATATCTCATAAAAAAATTCAATTTATAAAAATGTATCTATAAAAACAATTTAGACAAGAAGAGCAAACAACATCTTCTAAAAAAAATTCAATTAATGTAAGTTTTAAGCACAAGAGAAAAAAGAAGTTGTTTAGGATCATTGTATAAAAAATAAAGTTCAAACACAGTTATTTAGATATATTAGTTTACTTAAAACAATTCTAAAAATGCATTTTTATTCCTAAATTTATATACGTAAACACAAATGAGTTAGAATATATGGTATGCTTTTTAGATCAGCTTAAACCTGTGAACTGTCAAACATCAACTGTTCTAAATAGCGAATAGTAACTAGTAGTCTAAATTTAATAATAATGACTATTCAACTTTTACCTGTGATTTTTAAAAATTAATCCAATAAAAATAAGATATTGTTTGGTTAACAACCAATAAGAACGAATTTTAGTGAGATAACCACGCGTGGTGTATTCAACTGACAATTCCACTCATTAAATTTCAACCAATCAGGTTGTAGAATTTTGAATCATTGAACCAATTAGGAGCAAATTACAACGATAATCTACCATGATCCTCAAATTATCGCTGTAATTCAGTATAGATCGTAAAATTGTCTGTCGAATACGACTCGTCGGTAAAATATTGCTGCAAATTTTCTCTTAATTTTACTCGTATTTGTTTCTTAGACAATTTCCACTCGTTTTGCTGCGCTCCACTTGTGGTAAATTGTCGTCGAAACAAATACTCGAAAAATTATGAATCGAAAATTATTGGTAATTTCGTACCGACTCGTGGTGTTACTATTGACAATACCACTAGCGAAAATAGTAAATATTTTTAACAAATGAATAACACACAGTTTTTGTCAAAATTTTGTGATAACAACTACGAATAACACAAATTTGTTTGCTGGTTGCGATGGAAATCATGTGTAGCTCAATTTTGAGAATCTGTATTTTTAATATTATTTGGTTCATTAAACAGTCTTCCTAATACAACCCGAGTTAAAGTTGAGTATAATATTTTTCCAGTAGTCATTTTACATAGGAACACCATTCGTGCTTCGCACTCATAGTGTTCATACCAAGAAAATGACGATTCGTGATACCACCATAAATATTCGACATAACATTGACTACTCGTGATATTATAACTAAATTTGTTTTATTATTACTACTGGTTCACTAGATTGATAGTGTTAGGTTGTAAAGGAACGTTATTTGTTTATCACACTGTGTTTAAAAAATATCTATAACTGTGCGAAATATCTTCAATACTTAACATTTTCAGAAACATTTCTTCCAAAACCAGCTTCTGATAATGCTGGTTCTAAAATAATTTCAACTAATTTATGACAGCTCAGTCAAAGCTAGCATTTGTTAAGATAAAGCAACGACTGGGGTGGTCATACATGAGTTCGAATTATTTTACAACAGACATCATAAGTTAATTTGTAGAGGTTTTGAAAACTTATTATTTTACAGATCTTGAAACCTTACTTTAATATTAGATACATATTTTCCTATTACGAACTATAATAAGGCAAGACTATTTACTCTGAGAGCCAAACCCTGCCTGAAAAAGAAAAGATATACAAAATACTGTCATAAACAAAATAAATTCTTAATATTTTTATTGAAAAAGTTGCTGAAACACATCTAAAAAATATAGTTTCTGTTTAAAATTTGTCTTTATTTACAAACGCTATGCATAGGTCAAAGTTTTAAAGAAAAAAATTGTAGAAAATTAAACTTTGTGTATTAAACTTTACGAAACAATATTTTTATCTTTAATCGTTTAACTTAACAATGCTCTCTCTTTTATATTGTGTTGTGTGCTTTTTTCTGTTTTTTTTTTGTATTTTATGGTAATTACAAAAGTTTAATTATTGAAGCACAAATTTTACCTACTACATTCTGCTCCGTGCATGTTTACTTATACGAAAAAATTGGTAACAAAATAATTAACCAATGATGATATATTGATAGAGAAAAAGAAAAGAAAACATATAGTGATCAAAAATATAAAAATAATTATTTAATCGCAAAAGCAAAGTTACATACATAAGTATCTATCTACAAAGTAATGTAGAATAATTAATTCGTATAAAGTTTTACAACAAGATAAAATCTCAATTTTTTTGTTGTTGTACATTAAACATAATGTACTATAATTTTATTTGTATACCGGGTGAGTCTGCTAAAAGTGTTTCTTAAACTTTTCTCAAAAACTAGTTATCACATCATCGGTTATCACATCATTGATTCATCGGTCAGTCATCACCGATGTACAGTTTGTCCGTCGGTAATATTTATTATGACCGAAAACAAGTGCAAAAAATGTAAAAACTCAGTGAGTAACGCATTTCTAAAGTGTGTAGTTTGTGGAGTGTGTTATCACAAAAGTTGTGCCGCTGTTCTAGAAGATAAGAAGAAGAAGTTTATCATGATTACTGATAATGAAATGAAATGTATCGCTCACCCCAGGACAAACTCGGTCTCTGAGTCAAATTCAGATATGGAAACACAAGTTTCTCAAGACGGACTAAAAGAAAATGAAATTTTTTTGACAGAATTTATTAAAAGTGAAACATATGCGAGGATAATACAGGATGCAATATCGGTGGCCACATTACCGCTTTATCAAGAGATAAACAAACTTTATCAGGAAATAAAAAATTTAAGAGAATCAAACTGTGATTTAGTGCGTTTGCTAACAAATGCTCCATCAAATAGCCGATTAAATTCATTTGTATTGAATGACCCAGAACCAGCGATATCAAAAGTTCAAAAAACGCCTGTTGCTATCGCCAGCACCGGTTCAGGTAGCTATCTGGAAGTGACCTCAAAAGGAAAGCCTCAACAAACAAAAATACTTAAAGACCACTTGGACTGGACTAAAGAAGCAGAGGAAGTCAAAATTGCAGCAAATGTTAAAAATGATGATCAGTGGATCACCGTTAAGAAAAAAATTCCACGCAAAACCAGTAACAACGAAAATACTACTCAACGGAAAAAAGCACAAGTTATAGTTGGGGCCGCAAAATTAAATGATAATGAAAATTTTTCTGCAGCTAAAAACAAAAAAGCGTGGTTCTATATAGGTAAAATTGCTAAAGGTACAGGTGAAGAAAAAATATTGAACTACCTCAAAAATAAGTTACCACACGGAGACATTTCAGTTGAAACACTTGCGTTCAAAGGTCAAAATGAAAGTTACAAAATAGGTCTCAAATATGAATTTCTAAATGAAGTAACTAAAGCTGAATTCTGGCCAAATGGAGTTATTCTTCGTAGATGGAATTTTCCATCGAGTGAAAATAAAAATAGCCTAAATTCACCATCAGCATTTCCATCGCCAAGAAACGATAAAAATAATGTTTTTATATAAAGGCGGCTATAGAGAATTATGCGACATAAACCCAATTCAACTTTTTCGAATCAGTTCTTCTCAACCCTTAAATAGACCCACACTCAAAAAAGAAGAAAAAAAGAAGAGAGAACTTACTAACAATTGTAATGGCAAGTCGCTAGTCGTAGGATTTTTAAACATAAGAACCTTACTTCCATCAATAGAGGCTATCACTGAGATCATTTACGATCGTTATCTTGATATGATGCTACTAGTTGAAACTAACCTTAATAACAGTGTGCCAAATGAATCTATTAATATTGAGGGTTATAATCTGATACGAATGGACCGGGACTTTGAAAATACCAACCAAAAGAAAGGTGGTGGACTTGTGGTATATATTAAAAAACATTTAAAATATAAAATTTTAGACAGCAACGTTAAAAGTAATGTGGAACAAATTTGGGTTGAGGTAGCTCTACCTAAAAACAAAAAATTGGGTATTGGATTAATCTATAAACCGCCGTCAACATCGTATCTTGAGCTTGGCCACATCGACTCTAACATTTCTATACTGTATCCTCAAGTCAATTACTTAGCTTTGTTTGGTGATTTTAATATTGATTTTAAGAAAACAGAATCAGTTGCATACAAATTTTTAATGCAGGTTTTAAACCCTTACGACTTGTCTCAAGTTGTCAAAGAACCTACTCGAGTCACCCCAACCAGTTCTACACTAATTGACCATATCTACATAAGCAATGAACTGATACCTGAAACAAAAACTGCTGTGGAAATGATGAGCCAAATTCTTAATAGTGGCAACAAACCAATAAGTGATCATAATCTATTATGCTCTAAATTTTTATTAGACACCCCACCAGAACCGGGACCCATTAAAAAGTACAGAAGATGTTTGTCCCAAATAAATATTGATCAACTTCAGGAAGATGCTTCACACCTACCGATGCAAAGTATACTAAAATGCAACAATATTAATAAAAAAATTTGTTTATTTAATGCTTTCATCTTACAATTATTTGATGTACATGCTCCAAAAAAACTGATGACTACGTCAAGGAACCCTAGACCTGAATGGCTAACTTATAATATCACGAAAATGATTAAAGCTCGAAAAAAGGCTTATTTGGCATATAAGCGTAACAATACTCCAACAAAATGGCAATTTTATGTAGACATTCGTAATGAAGTGAAAAGAGCAGTCCAGCGTGAAAAAAACAGTTTCTCAACTTTTAAATTGAACACCTGCAAAGATGGTAAGAAGCTATGGAAGGGTCTAAGGTCGTTAGGATTAAAGCAAAAAGCGTCTGTAGAAATCCCATCTCATCTTTGTGAAGCCAATCTTATAAATGACTTTTTCGTAACCAGTGCAAAAATAGAGTCTTCAGATATAGAAGGTGAAGTTGCTAGCTACAGGATGGGCTCACTTCATCCAAAGGTTGTGAAACTCTTTGAATTCCGGTGTGTTAGTGAAAGTGAAGTGAAAAAAGCTTTAAGTGCAATACATTCTAAAGCAGTGGGATGTGATGACATATCAATTGACATGATTAATTTAATTTCCGAGGTATGTTTACCAGTGTTAACAAATATTGTAAATTATGCCATTAAGACGCAAACTTTTCCAAACATATGGAAAACTTGTCAAATAACTCCCTTGCCTAAAATTGTAGACCCTAAAAATTTTTCTGATTTAAGACCAATATGTATATTACCTGCTTTGTCAAAAGTTTTGGAGAAATTAATGTCATCTCAGATACGTGAATATTTAGATCAATATAAAATCTTACCACAGAGTCAAGCTGGCTTTCGAGCTCAAAACAGTACAGCTACAGCTTTAATTAACGTTACCGACTATATTCTAAACGCTTATGATAAAGGTATGATGACTCTTTTACTCCTATTAGATTTCTCCAAGGCTTTCGACACTATTAGTCATAAGTTGTTACTAGCTAAATTGCACTATGTTGGATTTTCTAGCAAATCATGTAAATTTATCGAAAGTTATTTATCCGAAAGATACCAGCAAGTTGTTATAAACGGGGAATCTGTTTTAAAATCCAATTTTAAAAAAGTAAATAATGGTGTACCGCAAGGTTCTATACTTGGACCGATTTTATTTATTTTGTATACTTGTGATATTGAAATGTTTTTAAATGATGTGGGAGTGCAATGCTATGCAGACGATACGCAGATATTCCGATCATTTACAGTAACCGATGCACCTAGGGTTATAGATCTAATAAACAATAATTTAAACAATTTAAACAAAAAATGCGAGAAACAATTATTAAAGTTGAATCCAACAAAAACTCAGGCAATGTTATTTGGTCCGAAGAAATCTTGTGAAATTGTTTATAATAATTGTAAACTAGCTGTAAACAATTGTGACATTACGTTAGTTTCGTCCGCTAAAAATTTAGGAATAATCATTGACAACGATCTGGACTTTTCTAGCCATGTTAATAAAATTTGCAAAACATGTTATGGTATATTGAAATCGATATATTTTTTAAAGAATACTCTTACTACAAAGTTAAAAATACAAATTTGTGATAGCTTAATTTTAAGCCATATTAACTATTGTCTTGTATTTTATGGATCTTTTATAACTAATGCTAATTTTTATAAATTACAAAAAATTCAAAATTCTTGTTTAAGATATTGTTATAATGTAAAACGTCAAGAGCATATAACACCTTATCTGCGTAAGTCTGGCTGGCTTAGCATCAAAAATAGATATAAGTTCTTTTTAAGTTGCTTAATTTTTAGTATTGTCAAAAATAAAACACCTGATAACTTATATAATAAAATTGTACTCCGAAAAGATATTCATGATCGCACAACTAGATACAACGAATTTTTGCACATTCCAAAGCATAGCACGGAATTATATAAGTCATCATTTTCCTATTTATGTCCTAGGATTTACAATGGCCTTGATAATGAATTTAAAAATGATAATTTTAAAACTTTTCAAAGGAAATTAAAAATAACTTTGTTAGAATAGTAATTAGAATTAGTATTATTAGAATATAATAATGGACTAAAATGAAAAACGGTTCGCAGAACTGATTTTTAGTCCTTTTGTAGCCTCTTTTTTTATTTGCTTTTGTAATTTATTTATTTATTTTGTATCTATTTCTTTTGTATGATTTATGGCTGCAATAAACATTATTATTATTATTATTATTATCAACTTCAAAGTTTGGCATTAAAAACTTTTTTTCTGCACTACACAGGTAAATTTTTTCAGAATTTTTCTAATATTTTTTTAAAATTAATATTAATTAATTTGTTCAAAAAAATCAAATATTTTCAATTTTGTATTTGTTAATGTCTGTGACTTATCGGTCCCCCTATTATAACAGTTAAGACTGTTAAGAGCCACCACTAAAGCGATACTTTTTAAATATAAATACACAATTTTTTTCTAAGAAGGTGGATGAGATCTTGGTGGTACCAAGACACTAAGAGTAGGTATTGTCGAGTTACGGCAGGTTCAGCTTAGCAATGCTGCACCAAAACGCCTCTTACGAATCAAATAACTGTTATTCTCTTTTAACTACATACATATCTAATTACATAATTTTTTTTTAAATATTTTTGTACAAAAAATACTTTGACATCTTTTCTTTTAGCATAATTTTAAAAATTAGAAATATTTAGATTTTTTTGAACAAATTAATTAATATTAATTAGAAAAAATATTAGAAAAATTTTGAAAAAAATTACCCCTGTAGTGCAAAAAACAAAGTTTCCAATGCCAAACTTTGAAGTTAATGTAATAACTAGTTTTCGAGAAAAGTTAAGAAACACTTTTACCAGACTCACCCGGTATAATAAAAAAACAGCCTGTGCAATAAATATACATATAAAAATCTATTTTTAAATATTGTTCTATAAATATCTTATTTAAAATGTCTACACAGGCTGTTCTGTAAGAAAATGGCAAACTCTTAAAGATTGAGTTGTAAGAGCCTAAGAAATGGTATCTTAACTTTAAACCGACAAAAAATTTTAACCGATTGTACAAAAAATTTTTTTAAGAATAATATAAAGAAAAAATTATAATTTAGGTACCTACTACAGATTGTAGTTTAGGTACTTACGAAGCAGTCTGTATAAATAATTACAAAATTATTTGACTTCCTCGAACTATAATCAATACAATTTAAAAACAAAAACATATTTTTTAAATTACGAATCAACCATCTCCGCTCATTTTTGCAGAAACTCATCAGTAAACTGAACAAAAAATTCTCGATTAAAATCCTCATTTTTAAAAAATCCACCAACTCTGGCATGTTTGCTACATAAAATTGATACTAAAACCCGAATATGCGACTCGTAAAAGTAGCCTCCGATGAAAACACCATCAGATTTACAACATCCATTAAAAGTGTTATTTACGCGAACGATTTTATCTTCTTTCCCATTCTTTGTTCACTCATTTACGAGCGCTGACGCCGCCACTGGAATAGCAAAAATTTTCATATTATTATCGCCTGGCTTTTGCAGAACCCGACCTTCTGTACCCTTTGAATCTGTCAAGCCGATAATGACGCACTAGTAGAGGAGATCCGGGAAATGTATGTGAGGGAATGTGAGTACGACAGGTATTGATTTTTTGCAATGCTAAGCATAATGATTGATCGGGGATAATGAGATTATTATTCAATTATTTACTATAATTAGTATGTGAGGTTGTTTGCAATTTATAATTCTAACGCAGGGAAATATCGAAGAGGTTTATTAAATATTTATTTTAAGATACCGATGGTAATTTGACGTTTACGCGGTGAGAATAGATTTACAATTAAATCTATTTGTCTAATAATTTATCTACAAAAAAATTAAAACTCTATTAGCTTTTCTTAATTCACATTCTTTGTTAATATCTAGATAATAAAATTAAAAAAAAATAGAAAATATTTTTGATTTGATAGGATACTTATTGACTAGCAGCTACTACAATAAAGACATCTAGACTCTAGAGTGCAACTATAATACCCATTTTGTTTTGTGTATTTTGTTGTGATACTTACTGAAGAAAATATTAAAACATTTTACAAAAAAGTGGGAAGACATTTTAATTTATAAATCACAAATATCAAAAATACTACTTTTATGCCCTTTTCTGAAGCGACCTATCGGGTCATTTCTGATTTCTATATATTACATATTTTTGAAGAATAATTTTTGCTCTTTATAGCACACCTTGCCACATTTTTTTTCGTGCGCTTATGCTCTTTGGTCGCTTCGAAATTGGTCACATGGTCACCCTCCTATTAAGTTGCTAATCTTGATAATCCGGAGGTTATTCCCCCGAAATCTCCAAACTTGCTCAGTATTCCCATAAAAGCCGTTCTTTTATTGCACTATTTCCAGCTAATTAAAGGATCAGAATCCGTACGAAAGTTAGATTCGTTTAATTTTAAGCAGATTAAAAGCCGGCCGAACCGATTCGTGTCACATAAAGGGCGTGTCACTAAGGTAACGCCGAAAGGTCTTCAACGACACCGCTATTGTCCGGAGATTTCCTCTAATTACCAGATCAACAACAAAAGACGAAACCCTTTGATGATATTTTAGTGTGGTCGGAGAGCGACGGACGCGATATCAATGAGCACACATCAACTCGTTTTTTATTATTTAGCTTACTTATTATTCATTCAACTCTTTCGACGTGGCCTATCACAAATGGAGATTCACAGAGAATTGGCCTATTCAAAATGGTGCCACTTAAGATATACCGACAAATGCTCGTAGGGGATACTGGAACAAAATATATTTATTTTATTTCTTTGTTCTTAAATATATTGTTTATACAAACTTCTAAGTTTTTAAAAATCGCAACTAAATTTATCTTAAACAATCCATTATTTAATAATATTTATTGTTTAATTTTTTACTACTGACTGCGCCAATTTAATGTTTTACAGTGTTTTTAAATGAGTAATAGACAGTTAAAACCTATGTAAAAACACAAAAAATTTTGTTTTATTATATCAGATATTCTAACACTGTCAAGTCAGCTATTAAAAACAATTTAATAATTTTTCAAAAACAATTTTTTAGTTAAACTATTACATATCAATATTTTAATTACACAAATTACAGTTATTATTTTAGTAAAATTACAGTAATCTGGGTTGGTCAGTAAAATTGCGTCTGTCATTTAGTCTATCTACATTATAAGTATTTCTTTATTTAATATATAACAAATCAAAACACTATGGAAGAGTACACTATGGAAATTAGATGTTCCTATGAGTTCAAATAATTAGTAGTTATTAAATGATCTTTGCAATCCGTGGTAATCAATATAGAACAAAGTAACCTCTTTTTGTGTTTTAGGTAATTTTCGAGAATTTTACAAATCTGATGATGTTCTTGCAGTAAACAAAATTATTAAAGTGCTAGTGTTGCAAAGTTTGATCTAGAAGCAAGAACTTTTAAATAAAACCAATGTTTCCGATCGACTAGTTTCGTTCTTTATTAAAACATAATCAGGACGGTGATCTAATTTTGTTGTAAAGTTTGATCTAAAAACAAGAACTTTTAAATAAAACAAATGTTTTAGGCCGACTAGTTTTGTTCTTTATTAGAACATCATCAAAGCGGTGTTTTAATTTATTAATTTATTATTAAGTTTTTGGTATTATTGCCTGACACATGGTGTCAATAAAAATTTTATGTGCGACTGGATTATAAAGTAACGGTTATTGCATTATTTTGCGGTCAAATAAAGACGTGCATTATGTACTTGTTACATAATTAACTATTACACTTTTGCTAATTACATTATTAAATTATTTTTAGATGATTAGCTAATATAAAATTTACTGCAAAATAAAAAAAGTCCACATTTAAAAAAAATGATAAAAAATTAAAACCAAATAACTGATTTGAAACAAAACCAGTTATAAAGCGCTTTTAAAAACAGGTTTTATCAAAAAATCGAATTTTACGGTTTTCGGTTTTATGCAAAACCGAGGTTAACCGAAAACCGAATTATCGAATAATCGAAAAACCGATTCATATTGCCAGCATAATATAGCATAAACCTCGGTAAAAATGCAATAAAACTTATTTTTTAATATATCAGGTATCCCAGACGTAAAAAGGCAACTAGACTGGTGTTGAAAATCTTAGTGTAAAATTATTTTTTAATGCGTTGTTTTTTGCAAATTTTTAAATTTTTTTGTTTAGGTAAATTATTTGTTTCTCCGTAGATAAAATACGTCTTTACTGTTATTTGTTTTTTATTTTCACAGTTACATATTTTATTGTTATTTTTAAAAAAATAATCGCCTCGATACTAGCAAACTTGACAATAAATTTGCTGAAAGTGGTTGAGTAACATTTTTAAGTAGTTCTTGATTATTTCAGAACAGCTTTTAATTATATCTAGTCAATACTATTTATAAAATGCACATTGACACCAAAATTATTTTTTTCTGCTATATTCCTTCTAGAAGTTAAACATTCAAGAATATTTGAATACTTTGATTTTCTATGTATCTTTAGTAATAATCTTTACAGTAGTAACTTTATGATTTTTTTAGTGTAATTTATAGATTTTACTGTCAAATTTTAGCATAAGTAAGAACTGGTAGTGCTTTATTCGTTAATAAGACGATAGAATAAGACATCAGCACGACAAATTTTTACATTAAACAGTATTATTAGTACGACAGAAGAAGTAAATTAAAAAATCTTCTAAAAAAATTGGGAATAAATAAAGTACAAAACTGCTTCCACTAAGACTTTTGCTCTTACAAAGATGGAATCTGTGTGAATAAAAATGAAATAAAGAACGAACTTTTGTAATGGGTAAAAATCTTCATTTTTAGTTTATACATATTATCATTTTTTTTAAATTACTAGATAAGGTAAAAGAAAATGGAAAAAAACAGAATACTAAATAATTCAAATTGTAATAGGTAGTAGAATATTTGGGAAGCATTTATACTAAATATATTTTCTCTAATACAGAAGAGCATAACGAAAGATACTGATGCTGTGACATAATGATGATTCTAACAATACGATGTTTAGGTATCCAATTAGAAAAATATAAGAACCAGTAAAGCTAGCAAGTCTTATTAAGGTGGGCAAGCAATAAGGAAATTGTGTGTGTCATCTATCACAATAATCACAAAATAAAATGTAGGACTGGTGTGCTGCTGAAGTTTGAGAAAAAAGATAAAATGCTTATTATAGCTACCATGAGCAAAGAGATTATTTAATAAACAAAAATAAAAAAAAAAGCTAAAGTTGTGTCTTGCAGAAAAATTTATATTATCTTGTAAAAGGTTTTTAAAAAAGAGTTTTAACCGGAAAGATTCTGGTACTACTCGGGTAGCACGACACCTTTTAGATCCGAGTGGCCATAATTAATTAAATATTAATTAATTAATTATTAGTTTTCTCTTCTGAGACTCTCGGCTGCAAAATATAAATAATATAATATATGGTAATATATATGGTATTATATATTATATTAAATATCATATATTAAAAATATATGGTATTTTTAATATCTTTATTTTACTATTTTTATTGTGATTGCCGTTTTCTACTGCAATAGTCTATCCTCTTTTTTGTGTATTTGCTAATTTTGCTTGTTAAGGTTTTCTTGTACTTTTGGAATAAAAAACTCTAAAAAAAACTTTTGATTTAATTTTTATGTTACTGTAAAAAAGAACTGTATAAAACGTTATTTTTTGTATAGGTTTTTATACATTTTTTACACCCAATTTCTTTGTTTATTTTTGCATACCTATATATTAAAGTTGTCCTTATCTTGTATAGTTATACAACCACCATAAACCTTATTATCTGCAATTAAGACCACTGAGCATGAAGTTTTTTTTTGAACAAGAGGGGCCCGCATCGCAAACCGCACACCGAGGCCTACGCCCATTGTATGCAACCTCTCGAAATAGCACTACTGCAGTAGCCCTGTGCCTCGGATGAAGCTCAGTACCTTGTCTGCAGGAGCCTTCTCGATAGCACTGGGCTTCAGATATCGAGAGCCCAGGTGGAGCATAAGGTTTATTGTAATAATGTTTGGACCCACACTCCCTTGCAATAAATCACTCTTGAAGAGCTGTTGTCAAATATTCCATCAGTTCGGCTCTGTAAATTGTGAATTTGCTGGTAGGTAAAAGTCTGCTTAGACACAATAGACTCTAATTTTATGACCGTCATATAACCTTGCAGAATAAAGACTACTATACTTTCATGTGTGTAAAGTAAAATAAAAGAAACTATTTTAGTTAGAGCCAATTTTATATTCAACTTAATAAAAGCTCTTTTAATTTAAATGACGTTTAGACTGTAAGTGCCAATGATTTTTCGACGCATATTGTCATAATGATAGTTACAGTCTAAACGTCAATTAAATTAAAAGAGCTTTTAAGTTGATTATAAAATCAGCTCTTAGGTTGGTTTTTTCTCTTAGAGAAGGCGTCATTCTTTAAAATTTAGATTTAGAACAGTGTTTAGGAGTTTAGGTTACTCAAAACTCGTTTTACCAAATATCATAAAAGTAAAATTTGGTTACATCTGATCTGTTTGCCAGTGTAACAAGTTTTAAAACTCAGCACAAATTGTCTTAATAATAGCTCGTAACAAAACTTATAAACTACTTTTAATCACTTTTACCGAATTGTCATTATCTAATGACATGCTACTGATATAAAAAAAAGTCAGAATAACTTCAACGGTACATGCTGTCAATTAGACTGGTATGTAAGTACTTGCTACTGTTTGGACATCACGTTACCATAGTACAAGTACATATTAAAAAATCGCACAAATTAAAACTTAAATAAAATTAAAATTTATATTTGTTTGTTCTAAAAAAATCAGAATTTTTGTTAAGTTAATAATTTGTAACGTCTAGTTCTTTCCTACTGACTGCGCCAATTCCTTGGTTTTCAGTATCGGAAGTGTGTTACAGTCAGTACACATTTTACTCAAAACCACTAATTACTTATAGCAGTTATAACCTCCTAGTTCCGATCAGCAGCGTTTTATTCACCTAGCAGTGACAATAAACGGAATTGTGTAGTCGTCGTCGCTGACAAAACACATGTCACAAAAATACACTTAAATAATAACCGTGAACGTTCCGCACGCATAGATACGCATTCGTCATCACCAATGTTTAACAAACAACGAAGAATATTACGTTTTCATGGTACGAATAGTTTTCCCATTCAAAAATGATCAGTAATTACACGACGTTCTGGTGAATTTATAAAAAAAAAAAATTTGGACAGCTTGTGGATCTTGTATAGGTATAAACCTCAAGCGGTTGGGTAATAATCCCATCACCGTTCTTTTATCCCCTGATTGAACGTGCCCACCTCCCATGCTTGTATAATGCCTGGAGATTATGGGTGCATGATGGGTGTCATTCGCTAACAACATGGTGGGTAAAATATGTCTCTATAGCATGATGTAGTTGTGTAAAAAATTCCGTCGTCATTGTTTTGAGAGGTAATTGCGTTAAGTGTATGTAATAAGACGCGTAGGTAGCTATAATTTTATCGATCCACCACAAAGTGTTGTTTGTAAGCGAAGAACGTGATTATACATATATGGTGTACACTTACGAATAGAACAATAATACTTTCTGCTAAATAAATCTTCCAGATAGGATCTGTGCCATTTTCTTGTTTATGTAAGAACGAATTGTAATTTTCGTGTTTGTTGCCACGTGGTCGTTGTTGAGAAAGGAATGAACGTTCGATGCTTGGGAAATACGACGGTTTGACTGAATTAATTAATTGAGGGACTTATGGCGGGCTTATCAATTAAACTCATTGATGAGAGGATGTTGTTTCTTAACTGTATAGGGTACGAAAGTTTTTTATTTTTGTCTGTTACAACACTGCTTCAAAACACAATTTTATTTGGTAATAAATAGCTATAGAATTATTTAGGTATTTTTTAATTATTTTGCGATTATTATTATATCTACAAACTGGTTGTTACTTAGAGTGCATGTTTCGTACTTATTTAAAACAGCAGCAAAAAAATATTTACAAAAACAAAATTTTAGAGATTGCTGCAATCTCTCACTTACCGTCTTTTTGCAAATTTGCATTTTAATTACAATTATGAGACACCAGAACATTCAAGTAAGTTCAACTTTATCAATTGAGACACAAACATTTGTATCATTTTATTTTATGAGTATACGAGTATAAGATACCTCTATGATGTTCTATATTTAATAAATAACTATCAAAAATTAACAATAAATTAACAAACTAATTTAATATTTGTTTGACAATTATTTATTTGACAATACATAATGGATGTTGGAAAACAATTTTTAAGATCTTTATTTCAAGCAATAATTAGGTAATTAAATAAAAAGTGTCTAGTCATTTCAATTAGAAGATAAAATTACGTAATTTGAGAGAATTTTTTAGGATATTGTAATAAAAATCTACCTTATAATTTTGTCATATTATGTGTGCTTACAAAAAAAGTAAATAACTGTAGTTATAAGCACATTTACTGTTTACTAATAAAATAATTGACAAAAAAAACATTTTACTAAGTTTATTTGTTTATATACTTATGTATTTACATATTTGTGTTATTTGTTCAAGCGTAAAAATATTTTTTTTATAAAACTTTTTTTATTTTAAGTAGTTATAACTTTTACAAAACTTTACCTAATACGACTTTATTTTTTTTATTTTTTAATAAAATTTGCAAAAAATAAAAAAATATATTATCGATTTATACCGATCAATTAACCAAGGAAGAAAGAGCTTAGATATTGTGGTCATGTCTAAAAACTGTGCTTCTTGTAAAATGTCAGAAGTGTCTAAATTGAATTTCAATTTTTGTACCCTCGTCCTTAGAAAACTAAATTATTTTTTTGTAATTGCTGTAGGCTCTTATTATAAATTATTTAACAAAGCTAGCGTAATTAGGCTAGTATTAGTACTTCTATCAATAAGTTGTGGCTTTACAACTAACAGATCATTTTGAAAAAAATACAACTTTTGTAAAAAATCAGTTTGGATTTAGGAAATCACTCTCCACTCAGGATGCATTGTTTTCATTTGTCAATTTTGTTGAAGAATGTTATAATAAAGACGAATATCTAATGGCCGATTTTCTTGATCTATCAAAAGCATTCGATTGTGTATCTCACACCCTACTCATACGCAAACTATGTACCTATGATTTACATTCATTGAGTTGTAGATTGATAACATCTTTCTTAACCAATCGGAATAAAAACGTCCTTTGCAACGGTAGTCAATCCCACGAGTTGCCCATTAATATCTGGGTGCCACAGGGTTCAATTCTGGGTCCTCTTTTGTTCATGATATTTAGTAATGATCTTCCTGGCCACCTCTCTGAGAGCAGCTCTGTGATATACGCCGATGATACAAACATCTGTCTCTCAGGTGACAATTTAGAACACCTTATGAGGGTGAATCAAGATGAACGATCTAGGGCTTTTGAGTGGTTTGGCAATAATGGGCTCTCAATAAATGTTGACAAATGTATTAAAAAAGTATTCACTCTTAAACGCCCAAATAATGATATGAGTGACGAGGGCTTATTTGGCGAAAATAAATTTCTTGGTCTTACTCTCGATTCAACTCTATTATGGAAAAAGCGTGGTGAAACTCTATGCAACAATATTAGTAAAAGCGTTTTTCTGCTACGAAATCTATCCAAGTTTGTCTCTCAGGAAACCCTTAAAATTGCCTATTATAGTTTAATTCAAAGTCAACTAATATATGAAATCTTAATTTGGGGCCATACTTCCTGTAGTCACCAAGTATTTTCTTTACAAAGGCGGGCTATTCGTATTATTTATGAACTAGATTATCGCGAGGATTGCAGACAAGCATTTAAAGCTTTAAAAATTCTGACTTTTCTTTGTTTGTATTTATTTCAATTTTGTACGTATGTTAAGACAATTTGTCTATGTTTAATACACACAAAAATACTCAGTTATAACACTCGTAACAATGAAAATCTAGTGACTAAATATGCACGAGTCTCTAGAACGCAAAGTGGCACAGGATTTCATGCAATAAATCTTTATAATTGCCTACCTAATGCTATAAAAAACATGCCGCGTAAATGGTTCAGAACTGAACTTAAGGAGATTCTGTGTAATGAAGCATTCTATGATTTCGATGAGTTTTGTCAATATTTTACTAATGTGTAATTACTTTATCTTGATTGTAAAGCAATTGCTAACATGAATAAACGTATTATTATTATTCTTATTAAGCTTTCTACAAAGAATACGTAGAAACTTTAGGCTAGTGGCTGATTTGTAAATGCTCTTGCCTGAGGCTATTTATTACTTCGAGTTTAAACTCATCACTACGTGGTAACAACTTAAATACGGCTGCTTTGTTAACAATACTTTAATACTTTAGTTAAATTTTTTATTTTCTAATAAAAATACTATACTACCGTCAGCAATCTGGGTTGCGAAACCTCTAAAAATAGCACACCTGAAAAACTGTCAAAAGTTAAAAAGTATACTCTCAAAGTATTTCAGTAAAGCTGAAATTTTTATTAATTATAGTTTTTATGTTAATAAATATAAAAAAAATACTTAAACAGCGCTATAATAAAGTCTTCTCTCGTTAGTATCGTTATACATTACTAACAGAAACGTTATTTACTAAAATAAAAATTAATAATAGTTTTTGGAAGAAACTTATAAATATATTTTTTGATAATGCACTATTAACAAAAAAAAAAAAACAGTCAGTCTCAGTTTAAAATATTAGCCTCAAATAGATTTGCACACGACTGAAATTTTTTTAACATTTATTCTCTTCTAACTTTTTTATTTATTTATTAATAAACAAAATATCGCCATTTATATACTTTTTATAGGATCAGAGGGAACGAATTATTTTAGACACAGTTTGAGCAAACAGTTTTCTTCAAACTTTTTAAGAATTTAACCAATTTTTTTTTTTTTAGTAAAACACAGTTACACAGAGTTACTTACACTCAATGTATTTTAAACAATCTACCTGTTGAACCTCTTTTTAATTTGTTATTAACAAAATTAAGAACTCTACAAAACTTATCTATAAAATTAATTTCTTACAAAATATTTGATAAACATTCGCCAAAATAAGTACTCAAGAGTTTCAGAGACTGCTAATTATTTTTTATATTAAAGTTAAAAAATTCAAAATGGCAAAGTCAATATGACCAATCATAAAAACAAGTAATACTTCTGATAATGTTTGATAAAATGCCACAAAATTTTAGACTTACCTGTTGACAAGATTACTGACTATGACTTGGTAATAAATATTAAAAAAAGCCAATGTTGCAGATTTAATTCGGTCAACAATAAAGATAAAAACAATAATATTTTTGACAGTATTGTGTAAAATAATATAAAACTATACACTTCGGTGTTTTTCAGAAAACGATGAAGTCGTAAAAAAATTAAAAACAAATTATTGCTACAAAATCTTGATACCTACTAAATAATCATACAGAACACTTAAGGTATAATTTTTTTAATTAAAGCAAAAAAATCACTAAAAAGTTTGACACTAGAGTTTTAAAATGTCTACTATTAAATTTGAAAGACAAGAGTTACAAATTTTGGATTACGTTCTCGCAGTTTTTCGTCTTACTTCTTTCAATTTTGTACAGACTGTTTCACGAGTAATAATGAGCCTGCGAAGCTGAAAATACAACCAGCAATACAATTCCATAGTCAACGTAGATGATATTGATTTCAAATTTTGTTTGTCAAATCTGTCACCGATAAAAAAATGTATTCAAATGATGAAAAAACCGACATGATAATGATATATGGGAAAAAATGCCTCTGCCGCAATGAATTTGTACAGACAACGTTTTCTAAGTTGAGAAGAACCCTTGCTAACACCAATTTCCAACGACTTGAATCTACCTTAAGAAAAAATTGACCACCTTTAAAAAAGCCAAAAGCAAGAACAGCTACTGGTCCTATTCACATGTAAGTCAAAGAATAATTTCACAGGCAAGTGGCATTAGTTTGTTTTCAGTTAACCAAAAGATTATTTTTTTTATTTAATGTATTTGTAAACAAAAAAAATAACTACGTTACCTTTGGAATTGTATTGCTGGTTGCATTTTTAGTTTCACAGGCTCATTATCACTCATGAAACACCCTTTACTTAATTTGTTTCATCTTATCTATTGTTAGTTTTGTTAGTAATGTTGTCAAATTTCTCTCAATATTTATTTTAATTCTTCATATGAATTCTTCATTTTGTTAATAACATATTTAAAAAAAGTCCAACGGCCAAATGTTTTAAGTAAATTTTGCTTATTTGATTTTACCTAGCGTTTTAGAAACAAATTTTCTAAATCGGTCTAACTAGCAAAATATTTGCAATTTTGCTGTTTCAGGAGCTAATTTTACGCGACTATTTATTATAGTCAGTAAAGATAAAATTACTGAGTTTCAGGCAACCACGAAGTCTCTGATTACTGCAGATAAAATTTTTAAATTTTTGTTATAAGTATTTTAAAAATAACTTATTTTTAATTAGCGGATATAGCTAATAGTTTCCTTAAGTAAATTTTTGTATACACTTAAAACACATTTAAGTAGGCTGATTTTAAAAGAAACTGCAATAAACCGAAAAATAGTTATTTATAGGATTATTTATATTTTTAGAAGCCCAAACAACACTAACAATAAATTTTTATTTATGTTAGTACCTACCTGACAAAAACGGTCTGTTTTGAATTTTGGTCAAACCATTTGGCTGGCAGATAGATTTATTTTATATTTTTTATTATTTATAAATGTTGGCATAAATGCGAAAAACGGCATTTAATCAGATTAGCCCTCTGTCTCGTTTTGTTCCAGTTTTCCCTAAATACCAATACTTACATAATTACATACATATTCAGTAAGGTATAACCATAAACATAAACTAGTCGACATATTTAAACAATAAAAATCAAATTTATTAGCTATCAACAATTTATCAAATTTTGACATATTTAGGTTGACACACTTTTTAAACAAACAACTGTGACAAATTTTTGTTAACAAGTAAGTACCTATATATAAACCTACTTAAATTAATTTTAATACAATTAATTACTTGCGTGAACAGTAATGATATTAGAACAGATGTGTCCCATTGCATAGTCAAAATTTAACTTAAAAAATTGTTAATAAACCTCTACTTTTTTGATCAAATTTTCGACAGTTCGTTAAGTTTACAAAATCTTAGAGAACAAAATCGGAAAGACAAAGTCACAGAAAAAATATCGATTTGTTAATGCAACGTTTTCGTGATGAGAATTTTCCAATATGCTGACATCAATTGGCACTTTAGCTCTTGCTGCGGCAGCCATTTAGCCGAATTTATATTTCATTATTAATCTTATAATAGGTATCTCTACTTTAAAAATATCAACATGACTTGTCTAAGTACTGTAATCGTAATTTGCAGTATTTTGTTTTAAAACTAAAATCTGATGTACTCGTAACCGATATACCATCCATTTTGTCATAGAGCTCGTTTTGCTTTTAAAAAAAAATATTAGATAAGAGTTAGTTGTACTGTTTTGTCTGGTAAATAACTATACAAAATCTTTGACGTTTCTGACGTTAGTATAATAAAATTGATTAGAAAAAAAAGTTTTTAAGCTTTATGACTGACGTCTGAAAAAATAAACTAAGTGACGAAAGTTTTGGGACACACTATATACCTTTTATACGAATTAATATTTAAAATTTTTGAGACACACTTATAATTTGCATATACATACTAACCTGAGATGTATATAGCAAAATGTAACTGAATTAGAGCAAGCCGTGGAAGTGGGCATTAACATTAGACACATCACTGCAGTTACGCTAGCACAGCCTGCTCTGATTCAGTTACATTTCGATCTCATCTTATATATCTACATTTTACATATTTTTTTCAAATTAAATCTAAAATACTTTATTCAGAAATTTAGATAAAAGTAAAGAATAAATGAATCACTAAATTTATGACAGTTTTACACTCTAGACGTTTTTTACAGTTCTTATACCTCTATAAATAAAAACTTTTATTGTCGTCTAAGGTGGCATTAATGATTCTTTCGCGTAAAATATGTTAATCAAAATTTAATTACTCTTAAAATATTTATTTTGCAATAAAGTAAAAAAAAACAAACGAAAATAAATAAAGTTGTGAAACAAAATGTAAATAAATGCTAATATCGCTTTCAGTACATTTGTAGCTAATTACTGTACAAATGTATGAAAAATTGAAAGATTTTATCTCTTTCTCATTTAACACGCTTTCTTGATTATATTTCGCAAAAGAAATAAATTATAAAACAAAGTATTTGTATTTTTTATATAAACTATATACAGAGTGATACGTCACTGGGCACAACCCGCGTCCTCCTAAATCAATAACACCACTTGTGCCGTCGCCATGTTGCAAAAAATTACAATACAGGACGTCCCAATAAACAACAACATAAAAAACCACCCACAGATCGTAATTGATAAAGTGAGCTGTGTAAGGCTTCCAGTATATAACTGACGCCGACACCGATCCAGAAGGCAGTGGAAGAGGGCGTGGCAACAATACCCAACTGTCAAAGAGGGGAGAGCGGTAAGCCAATCTAGGCGTGGCCTAATACTAATCTTTTCACAAAATCACGTCGTCTCACTCACTCGATAAAAACACGGCCAACTGTAGGTATTTTATGCGATCGCGGTATGAAGAGGCCAACTTGATTTTACACATTAGCCGGGATAGTTATCGTTTAATCGCAATAGCTGCGGATTTTCTTCCCAGCTGAAAAAATCGCGCGCTCAAGGCGCTACCTCAAACCTGTTCGAAATGAATTAAGAATTTCGGCCGTTATGGCGCACGCTTGGAGCGGCGTCGCTGCCGTCTCGACGCCGTTTTGCGTCAGTTGCCGGTGAAAGAACGGTGGATAAACGTGGCTTGATTTTTCCTGCGAATATTTTTTTTTCACGCTGGTTATAAATATTAGAGTGAGAGGCGTCAGGGTGGGGGTGAGTATTGTTCTTTTTTTTATTAGGAAAGGTGGGGAGAGTCGGTTTTGCGTGTTGCGGGTAATTGTTACGTTTAACTTATCTGATTTGGTGGAAAAGCTTTTAATATACAAAAGTGTAAAGTGGGATTTTGAAACGACGGTACTTGGAATTTCAGAATCAACATGCAATTATACACAAAATGAGAGTAAATCTCTTCAAAAAATTGCGAAATTACTATAAAGCGAGCCAGATGGAAATTCTTAAATAATTGGAAAGACAGTTTTTACAATTAAAATCTTATTTTTGTAAAGTTTCTTTATCTGATTCTCAGATAACATCTCAAGAGTTAAATTTGTTGTTTATGGTGGTTATAGCGGCGTTGATTAAAGTGCCGAGATCGGCTTATTTTGCTAATTAGGGCCTCTCACATAAAAAACTTTTTTTATTATTTTTAGGCAAAATTTTGATCATTAATGTTTCTTTATTTGATTACACTTAATTTTTAACCAAAAAAATTGTAATATTTTTAATGTCTACACTATAAATGAATTTAATAAGATTATGATATTGTACCTACATCAATTTTAAATATTTTTATAACAATATTTTATTATAACCAGTAGGTATATTGTTGTCATAATAAACGACTTTTAAAAAAAGTTTTTTATTTATATTTTTAACAATATATCGATGAATTTGTCACACAAAATGTGTCTTGAGAATAGCAATATTGTTGCCAAAACGCGCGTCGTGTGCTTAATAAATTTTTAATTTTTGGTAAATAAATTAAAATAAATTAGGTAAATTTTTCGATTTTTTTGATTTCTACGAAATATAATTATTTTAGTTAAAATTTAGATATAAATCAAATACTAATTTATTAATTTCTAAATAGCTGTTCAATTATAAATACATTTTTAAATATAAAAAACAAAAATTTGTATCAACATTTTGTTTTTGAAAAGTTGGTTACAATATTATAAGTTCAACAGAAAAATAAAATCTAGTTTACCTAAAGTTGACATCTTTAATATCAAAACACGTATCTATTATATAAAAAAAAATGTCTAGCGTTTTCATTATTTGTAGTAAAACTATTTAATACGTAAAAAAAATTACAAAATTTTTTGGTGCACTTACCTGCTTGATACACTGTGGTTAAATAATAAACTGTTGTGGGTTTTTTCGCTTCATTTGACACACCAAGAAAATCCAAGAAAAACAATTCTCATTTATAATGAGCGATCCAAAAGTCGTGAAATTCAAGCTAGCTTAAACAAAAATAAAGTTTGATTATTTAAAAATAATTATTACTGTCATCTTTATGAGTGTCATCTCTATTACTGTCAGAAATTATTGTGCAAAGTTCTGTTAGAAAATAAGGTAAATAGTCTGTGTTTTGTGCTAGAAATTAGTCAACAGCAGTTACAATAAGAATTTTTTTCTTTAATTTTTTTGTAACACCTTTTAAGTCTTTTTTTGCTTTGTGGTATTTTGGTGTTAGGTTATAAAACGATTATTAAAAATAATAAAAGTTTTTGTTATTTTTAATGATCGTTCCATAACCCAACACCAAAATACCCACCACAAAGCAAAAAGAAAAATAATTTAATTTTAAATCTTTCAACGGCGAGCCAAATTTAAAAAAAAAACAGATGTTTGGTTTTTACAGTATTGACAATTTAAATCATATAATATAATTTTTAGACATGTCTGAAAAACTACCAAAACGAACCAAAATTAAATTTAATTTTGATATGCGTCAGACATTTAATAAAACGACAAATCTCAGACATGCCTACTATATCTAGCTTTTTCTTCCATAGATAACTGAGATTCTAGGACCTTTATATTACTCGTTATGTAGTCATTTGTCGTTTTTGACAATTTTTTGGTTACTAATTAATTAACCTTTTGTAATTTCTCTATGTTTTGTATGACATTTTTTAAACATACAGAGTGTTTGCAAACCTAGAGTAGAAAATTAACCATATCAGATTTTTAATACGGTGCCCATCAATTTAAAAAAAAAAAAACATAAAATTTTTATTTGACTTTACTATTTATTTATTTTTAATTTGTAAATAGCACGCTGGGGTAAAAATGTACAATTTATACATTAATTTCTACTCTAAGTCTTACACAAATACGCTGTATTTATATTTTTTTAATGTTTAAATTTTGTGTTGTTTTGTTTTTACAATAAATCCAAATTCAAGATGCATGTACTATTTATACACGGATAAAACTAAGCAGTGGTTCCCAAAATACTAGGATGAAAAAAAAAAATAAAAGTTAAAAATTTATTATTTGAAAATTTCTTTTTGAAAATTAATAAAAAAGTTTAGCATCGGTATTCAGCTTCTTATTAGCAAATTAGATTTTTACTTTAAATATTATAATAAGTACTATAGGTAAGTACTATAAAAGAATTTGCAACAAAAAACCAGACATACTTTCTATTTGAATTTTCAAATTTAATTTAAATCATCCTCAAAGTATCTACTCAATTTGAATTTATTTAACCATTTAAGTTTAAAGCCGAATTAAAAACTTCAGAAAAAACTACTTTTTTAAGTTTTTTACATTATACTTAGGTAATATACAAGTACACTCGTTTTTTAATACCTTATGAGTTAATTTCAAGTTGAGATAATACCGGTAGTATTTTCGTTTCTTTGGTAAATTAATAAAATTTAAGTTAAGGTTAGTTGTTGCTATGGAAAAAAGTATTAAAATTCGCGATACTACCGGTAGTATCTCAATTTAAAATTAGCGCATTAGCAAAATCTTTTTTTTTATTTAGCCTTTTTATCAGTTATTTAGTGGTGGTTAGGTATTGACTATATTCTATAGTGTTATCTTTACAATTTAGGCAATTCGGTTTATTATTTTTTTTATTTAACTTAACTTACTATTTTTGATCCAACTTTTAGTTAAAATTTGGTCTAAACAAGTCAGATTAACTATCCTTCTTTAGTTTTTATATCTATTAGCTAGTTCTTGTTTGTGACACTAGTTTAGTACCATCAAGTTCATATTTAGTCTTTGATACATTTTGAAAAAAATATTAATAATACCTATCTACCTGTGATTTTAACAATTGTGGTGCAAACAGTGATTCTCTAAATTTAATTTCTTAAATTAAAAAGCCTACGTTGTCATAGAAACAATAACAATGATATTTGTTTGCACCAAAGTTAAATCCTTTCTTGTTTAGTTTTTTATCAGTCGTCTATTAGTCTACTTACTGTTTTTGACATTTTAGTAGCGTCCTTCTCAATCTTTATTATTTAATCTAACAACCTAACTTACTTGTTGTTTTTGACACATTTTAAAAACATTGTTTATGGGTTAGCTTACATATTTTTTTTTTAGTTATTTAATTAATTCACTTGACTTTTGACACATTTTTGATAATTTTTATGCTCACAAAACTAAGTCAAAACATTTTTGATAGACAAGTTAACAATTTTTAAATAAAAACTTAAATTATTGTATTGCTAATTTAATTGTAAGAGACTATTTATATTGTGTACAGAGTGTTTCAGAATATTTTAGCATTTCTGTAAAAAATTACAACTGAACAAAATTGACGATCTTGAAACGTTTTTTGTTTATTCTTTCAAAAAGTTTTTGAAAAGGTAATACAAAATTTGAGCAGCATTACCAAGACAGTTATTTGAGCAAAATTTTATTAATTTTCGCTAATATATCAATCTGTAAATTTTTTCAAAACTTTTACAAAAGTTATTCAAATGACATGATTTAACAATTTTTTTTATAGAGATGACTACAAACTGATTTTTACTGTAAAATTGCGAACCTATGGAAGGTGTGAATTTCTCTCTTTTAAAATGTCTCTAAAGTATAAAAAGTTTTACAATGCTAATTTTGAGTATTTATTCTATTTTTTTTTTGTAAAAAAAGACGTATTCGCTTAGAGTTAGCTTAATATGCGTTTGCACTAAGTTCCGCAAACCATGAAATCCACGCTCGGCAAAGTACCTACAGCCGAATTTTCGAAATGGTGCCGGTAAGTTGTAAATCGTTTAAGTCATAAATTTTTCTTAACAAAGACAGATAATTGACACCAAACCACACTATTTGGAAGCTAAAGAGGGTATCTTTTGTTGGGATATTTCAGGGTAGGTAGATGAGTTTTATGACCACAAAGCAAGATGTTTACGTCCGACAAATGTGTTGAACAAAGATACAAACAGTGGCTGTTAAGAAAAATATTTTCATTGTGAAAGCGCATTTATTTTTCCAGTGTACCCAAAAATGTAGTTGATTGATGGCAAATGGTTACAAATAAATACAAGGTGTTTATAAATGGTTGTAGGGTCGTAGGAGGCTGTGGAAACAATAAAAATGTTGTACTTTTTAAATAAAATGATTTTTAGCTATTATTATACCTTATCAATTTGTGTTGCG
This sequence comes from Tribolium confusum, assembly GCA_029207805.1. Taxonomy (NCBI): domain Eukaryota; kingdom Metazoa; phylum Arthropoda; class Insecta; order Coleoptera; family Tenebrionidae; genus Tribolium; species Tribolium confusum. The sequence continues at coordinate 20,396,139 of JALGAY010000009.1, read as the reverse complement.
CTAGTATTAGAGAACTGTTTGAGAAGCGCTGAACTATGCCTAAACCTGTCACTTCAACCGCTCGGTCCTTACCCGAGCAATAAAGTTTTATGGCTTACCGGCACCAATTCGAAAATTCGGCTGTAAGTTAATACGGCATACTAACTTACCTATGGAAATTTTACAATGTAGGTACGTACTTACTCAAATACCTAATAAGAAAATAAATAATTAGAAAATAGATATATTTTCTAATTGTATATTTTAATAAAAATATTTGACAGTCGACAGTTAAGCTCCAATGTAAGAAGAAAAATCTATTTGCAAAAATTTATTCTCAGTTTCTAAATTTAAATAAAAATTATTGGAATCAGTGAATTCATTGTTAGTAAAATAAATAATTATTTTTACAGTAGTTTTAGCTTTATTCTCATTTGTTAAGCAAATAATTGTTTTAATTGCGATTTGCTGTGACTGATTTGACGTAATTTTGATATTGACAAATTATTGTAATGACAGTAGAAATTTTTTATTTTTAACACAAAATTTAAATTTTACTTTTTAAAATTTGTTTATAAAAATTTCACAAAAATAGAATTTACAAAATTAAGATAGTAATAATTATTTATAATTAATCAATAATTATTTTATTTTTGATTTCTTAAATTTTAATTAATCATTATGATATTACTGAAAAAACATGACTAATACCCTAATTATATGTTATCACCAAATTTTAAATAAATTTTGTAATTGCTATAAAACTCTGTAAAATAATAAATAGGTATATGAGAGGTAAAATCTGTTGAACTTAATGTCCATTGTATATGTATTTTAAAGCGTAAACCCCAAAACTAATTTAATCCGGCATAAAATCCGTAGACCACCCACAGCCGTGTTATTATGTAAATATATTATCTAAAATTTCAAACCCCCAAAAATCTCATTTCACCCCTTCTAATTTTTTTATTTTTCTCCCCAGATCTAGTCGCATCAAACAACATCGATGTCGCCTCAGCAGAAAAAGGAGTCCGTGTGACAAAAAGCTCTCGTAACGCCTCCATAGGCATAACCTCCTAACTCCTGCCCACCGTAAGTGTGAAAAGTGGGGGAGAAATGTCGCCGCTGGATTGGTCGAGCCGCCAGAGCTGACACCCTCGCGACCAATCGCGTCGCGTCCGTGTCATTAACACAGTCAGTGTCGAATCTGCGGGTTTCCTGCTATAGTCGTCGCTCACACTTACCCCGGGAAGGAGGTGTCAGACTTGACACTCGGTGTTGGTGCGTGGTGCAGTGCGGTGATGTGATACCCGTCGACACAGGGCCGGATTCAGTTCAGTGGCGCAAGACTCTTCCCAGATGCGTTTCGATACGTCCCTGGAGCCACCCCTCGACGCCAAAGTGAAGACCACGATGGCCTACCACCCCTTCCTGCAGCTGCCGCGCCAGACGGACTTCAGCGTGAGCTCGCTGCTCACCGCCGCCTCCAGCAGCAACCCGTCGGCGTCGCCGCCTACCTCAGGATTCTTCCCGTCGGCGGCTTTGGCCGCCTTCGGCTCGCAGAGCCCGCACGGCTGCTACCCCGGCACGCTCATCCCCAAAATCAGCCATCCGCATCCCCATCACGCGCTCTCAGGGCATCCCTACACCACCGCCGAGGACGTGGTGCTAGCTGCGGTGGCGGCGCACAACCACCATCCGGGGATGGTCAGGCCGCTCAGGGCGATTCAGCCGGAGGAAGACGGGGTGGTTGATGATCCTAAAGTTACATTAGAAGGAAAAGATCTCTGGGAAAAATTCCATAAATTAGGAACTGAAATGGTTATCACCAAAAGCGGGAGGTGAGTGATTTTTTTAAGTGCTCATTTCGGAAAAAGTGCAACTTAGTGTTTGACACAATCATGTGAGTAAACCGGTTTTAAGCTAATATTTTTCAAACGCCTACAAATCTATAAATGACTTTATCTTCAGTATTAATTTATTGCCAAAGCTTAATAGCTAAAAGAACAAAATAAATCATAAGATAACAAACAAAAAAAAAGACAAAAAATATAAAATTTCTGTTTTAATATTATACCTATATCATTTGAAGATTGTAAAAATTTTAATTTTTTTGTACATAATTTTTTTAAAAAATATTATATATATTCCTATATTATGTTTCGATTTCTATTTTTTTTCTATTTTATATAAAATGTCAAAATTGGCTTGCAAAACTAACTATTCTAGAGAATCCTTTTAAATTCATTTTCCGACGCTCGAAAACATCAGAGCTAGTAGAATTAGTTTTTTAAAAATATAGCTAAAATTATTTTTATATTTTATCAATTTATATAAAATATGTATAAAATTCTTAAATTGTTATTTTTATTTATTAAAATTAATTTATTATTAATTGTATTTCTATAACAGAGAGATCAATTAGATCCGACTATTTCTGGTTAAAAACTCAATTAAATTAGGCCTAAATCTAACCATATAAAATTTTTAAATTATTAAAATAATTCTGTAGCTATTTATTTAACTGTCATTGAGGCATAACCATTGACCCAACATTAAACAATGAATGAAATTTGTTTTTTAAATATCTTCACGCTATGTAACAAATTGTTTTGTTGGTAAAATTGTTAGAAAAAATAGAATGGATGATTAAAAAGAGAGAAAATTAATTTTAACACGCGTGCGAGAAATATATCACTGGTTATCATATTCACTTATATTTGAATATTTAAGATAAGTTGTTTAAAAGAAAATTACCTCGTAAAGGTTCTCATAAAATATTTTATTTTAGTTAATAGCTTGAATAATATTAACGTTTATCATTTAACAAAATTCTGGGTGTATTTCTTTGATAAAAAATTGATTGTAGGTACTTAAAACAATTTAATCAACCCTAACGAAAAGGTTCTATTTTATAAAAAAAAAGAATTGAATACAAATTTTTAATTATTACATTTATTTTTCTGTTTCAAAAAATATACTTAGTAAGTCTCTAAACATTATTTTTGTCTTGTAAATTTGATTTTCCAAATCACCAAAATTGTATTAAAAAATAAATATTTTTTGTTTTTGTTATGTCTTAAATCAATACCTAAATAAATAAATTTATTTTTAGATAATTAATCAGAAATTTAAAATGCGAGGTACATAATTTACTCAAATAAACAGATTACCTATTTATGTCAAACCAAGAAGTAAATATTTGTCACAATATCCGAAAATAGCTTATCTTGGTTAAAAAAAATAACTGCCGATTATTATATAGGAAACTACAGCACAAAATTTAGCGTCATTTAATTTGATAAAAAAACATCACATTTCCTTTCTGGATTTTCCAATATATTTCTCTTCGAAAACGGAAAACCACAACTTCCGCAATTTTCTTTTTAAATCTTGTAGGGATTATCACTTTTAGGGGTGTTCAGTGTTTTTTTATTTTCTAACATTTACGCCGGATATATACAAATAGTGTGTGTTCTTTTAAATTTTGTTGCATTAAAAGTAGCGATAGCAGTGTTGTTAAATGTACCACAAACAATTAAAATTACACAGTTTATCTAGAAAATTAAAATAATAAAGTAAGGTATATTGTACTTTATGCATGTGTTTTAAAAAAAAAATATGTCAAAGTTGGACGTTTAAGTAAGCCACAAATTTTGTATACAATTGCATATTTTATTACATTAAAATTTTAGTATTGAAATGTCAGACTAGTCAAATACAAATGTCAAATCAATAATTTGAAATTTGATGTACGTTTACAGCTCACAGCTTTTATAACTAACTGCGAATGCAAATTTAAAAAACCAAACATGTTATCTATGATTTCAGTTGCACTTGTCATTGATAACATCATTAGATAACTGATAATGTAAAATGTGCTATTTTATCTTTTATATTTTTGCAAATTTTAATTTATTAAATGAGGATAGGTAGAGATAAATTTCAAATGTAAACTGTCTATTTTTTAGAGTACACATTTTTCAACAACTGCGACTAAATAATATAGCGTGTGTGTCTTTAAATTTTTCACCAGGTAACAGTAGCAGTGGCAATGTTCTAAACGCTATATTTTGTAGTAACTAGTTTAATTAGATACGAAGAAATCAAAATTAATAATGAAAAGTATTAGCTAGTCAGCTATTACATAGAAATTAAAAATGTACTATTTATATAACAATATAATAAGTACGTACCTAGCAAAAAAATTAAAAAGGTTTTAGTTAAATTAAGTTAAAAAAAATTTTTATTAGCTATTTCCTATATATTTTTTTGCATTTCATCAAAGTTAGTGATGTTACCTTCAGAACGTTATGTTAATATTAAAAAATAATAACACTATTTTAAAGTTTTTGAAAAAAAATATATTAATAGGTCAAATATCAATTTGATATATGTAATAATAATTTTAGAAATAAAATCATAATGACATCTTGAATTTTGTAAAACAGTAAATATTATCTTTATTAGAAACGAAAAGGATAGTTGCAAACCTTCTTTGAGGATAGTTTTATGATAAATTTGCTAAAGTCTACAAATAAAAAAACAGTAAAAAATTTAAACTTTACGGCGAGTATAATGTTTACTTGAGTTTTTGCAAAAAAACATTTTTTTTATACTTATCTGGTTTTCTAAGAGTGACTGTAACATAAATTAAAGAAACATTTATTACAGTCTTAAAAATATAAGTCAATCCGACTTAAAATAAATTTGTAAATTTAAATAAACAATATATTTATATTAATATAAATTTGACTGTTCTTATAATTTCCGTGAACTAATTTTTTTTTGCACTAAAGATAGCGTTGGCAATGTGAACGCACCAGCAAAAAGAATTATTTAAAGTTTTATATATTTTTTAAAGTTGTTGAATTATTAAAATATAAACATTGAAAGATTAAAAAATACAAATTAATACTACAGTGGTGTCCGGTTATAACGAACCTCAAAAGACCGATAAAAATACTTTTTTATAACTTCTAACCTAAGTTCTTCTAACCTAATAAAAAAATGTGTATTTTTTTAAATATACTAATGCAATCGAGGTCAAAAATTTCTGGAAACGAAATAAACTTTTTTTCTAAATTTTAGATATAAAATATTGTCTTTAAAGTAACCATACAAGAGAAAAAAATAGTAAACATGTTATTTTAGTGAAATGGCCAACAAGAATCAAAAGCTGCAAAATTATCGAAATAAAAAAAAATGTTGGGCTGTTTAATTTAGGTCTTATAATTCGTGGAAGTATAGTACGCACTGTTGTAGACTTCTAGCCGGTAAGCCCAACGCAATTATGAGTATTGTTATTTAGTTGTTCTAATTGTCTGATTAAACCTGATTAAATGTTTATTTTCAATTTTTTTTTTTTTTCATTTTTAGTTTAAGAATAATATTTTATATTAAGAAACAAAAATTAACATTTCTTACAATACAGTAGAAATTTACTTTGATATTCGAAAATTTTTGTTCACAAGTGTAGTATAGTAAAAACAGTTTATAGTAAGCACAAATTCGAAAAAAAATGTTACAAAACTTTTGTTAATACCTTGCAAGAGCTTCTGAAAGTTTTACAGAAGCTATGAATTTAATTTAGAGTTTATGGTAATATTACAAAAATATCTTTAAAAACAATTGTTTTTTTTATAATTTTTGATTTTGACAAGTTTTTTAGTGGTGGTAAATCTTATTTTTTTAGAGTGAAAACAGCGTTTGGCAACATAGAATTGTAGTACCGCGGAAACAGTTTTTGTCTTGATAATATTTTTGTCATCTGAACTACGATCTCTGGGAAAAATTCTAGGTATCAGAAAAATAAGTATTTCTACGTTAACGTTAAAACAATAAACAAAAAAAAATATTTTAACACAGATTTTGTACACTTACGATTTAAAACTAACTTAGTTTTGAAACTTTTAAAATTTTAGGCGTTTCAGGATTTTTAATTTTAAATAAAGCAGATAATTAGAATTTTTTTAATAGATTTTATAAGCACATATAACGTAGCTTATTTTCTAGAACAGAAATATTGGCTGTTTTTCTTTAATCTAAATACTAAGTTATTTGTAATAATGCTCTCCTACTTTTGATAACATTGCTTAAAGCTTTAGGTCGCGATATTGTTCAATTTATAATTTTGTGTTACGTCTTTTTTTGGCAAGTACAAACTCACATACTTTTGTATTTGAAAATATGAAACGCTGTTACTTTTTAATATTTTTGAACTTTGAAAGTTCTGTAAATACTTGAAAGTTGTTGCTAAATAGTTAAATTAAAGTGTCTATTAGTATTTTAGTTTGGCCTCTCGGCCTAGCTAAGAATTATGAGTATCAATTTTAATAAGACTCATTTGCAGTTTTTAGGCTAATTTGCAGCAATTTTTTCAATAAACCTTGCACGAAGCAAATTGTCGCCAACAGATAAACCTCTCATAAAAAGTCTGTTGTAAATAATGCAGGAATCGCGTTAAATTAGTGCAAAACAGAAATATTAAGACGAATTCCTCTTTTAAGAGTGTTATTTAAACTTTTCTTTAAACCTGCCAGTTTTTTGACTTAAAATTTATTAACACATATTTTTAAATCTGTATTATTCAGTTACAATTAAATTTTTTTTTACGTTTTTCTCAAAACGTGTTTCGGAAAAATTCTACATCTTCAGAATATTCAAAACTGTTTTAAATCAACTGCGTCAAATCTACATTTTCTATTTAAACGTTCTTTGTGGTTCTTATAGCAACGACGCAAACTGCACCTATATAGGTAACTGGAATCTAAACAATTGTTGCAAAAATAAATAAACACAATTTATTTCAAAATATATTAAAATTGACAAGTAACATTATTGTAAATTTAAATGCTTACTTAGAAACTGTCAATTTTGTAATAAAAATATAATTAATTTTCTATCTTTAAGAGTAAGTAACGTAAGTGTTTTTAATTTTTTTTTTAAATTGGTGGTGAGAATATTATTGCAAGCACACCATCAAAAATTTTTCGTTTTTAGAATATATAAGTAATATATATAATTTTAAATCAGTAAGTTAATATTTAAAATATACCTATAGGTATATTTGTCTATTATTCTATGTAAAGATGTTGGGGAAATTACAACGTACAACCAGTACCGATTTGGTTGCCAGCATTAAAATGTCACTTAAAATTGGCAATTCTGACCAAAATTATAATTCAAATTTGACATTTTAAAAATTTGTTTAATAAGTTATTATTAGTTGTTGCTAAATTTTGTTAAAATAGTCATCGAACTAGACGAACTTCAAAAGTGGAGTCAACTATAAAATTAATGGTTGCCAAGATTTCCTAGACTCAACATACGTCCAGTTTTAACAAATTTACACTAAAGTAGTTGTAGATTTTATTATGTTTAAACAACATTGCATGCGGGTTATAAAACGCCTATTAAATACAAATAACGTTGCAAAAACAAAACCTAATCGGAGACACAAAATCTACTAAAAATTTTATAAAAAACATTTTCGTTCGAATGTAGCAAGACCCGAGAAAACCTGTGAAGAAGCTCTTATTGCAAACAGGGTTTACTTTCTATTAGCTCCAAATACACTAATTACTGTATTAGTTATAACACCTTAAACGGCTCGTTAATTTATGGATGTAAAATAACGGTACACACTTTGCAGCTTACCTTTAAATTTACTTTCTGTTTTTTTTTGTTTTCTTTATTTTTCGTTGTATTATTTAATATTATTTAATAAAATTATTACTGTTGTTGAAAATGGATTAAGTATAAAACTTGATTTAGTATTTTTTGACAGACGCAAGACATAATCTATATAGAGGTAGTCTCAACAAACCAAAAATTTGCAATAAAATTTCTAGTAACTTTATTGCCAACTTAATCAGTACTTGTTGATCACGGGCTTCTATAAACTGTTACAAAAAGCTTTGTTCACAAGATGGCCGTTATAAAATAACACGCGTTCATTTCATATAAATGTCACAATTTATTTATTACGTGTATCTAACTGTTGTTTGTATTTGAACTTTGACACTTTGTAGTCACTTCCTCAAAATGTATTGATAATGAAAAATTTTTCCGAAACGTCTTGACAGAGCTAGAAAATATTAAATATATATGATAGTGGTAATGAGTGAGTTTAAAAGCCTAATTATAAACGAAGTGCATAAAAAGTTTTTGTACAACTGCAAATTAAAATTTAATTTATTGTACAGCTTTGGAACTGTAAAATATTGTTTATTGTACTAGTAAAATAAAATAATTTTTATATATTATATATTATTTTATTAGTATAATAAAAAAATACTTTATAGTTACAAACCTGTACAAAAACGCTATTTTTTTTCTAATTCTAGAATTGGTGGCACAGTTATTTTTGACTTCTGCCAGAATAATATTGTGAACAAACCACATGTAAAAATGCAACAATACTTCTAGGTTATTAGCACACAATGAAATTATTAATTATTGATTGTAAATGTTTTAAAATTACAATAAAGTGAGGTTACCTAAGTCAGTTTTAATGGTGCGTTCACAATTTGTAATATCCATGACCGATTCCGCATTGAAATTAAAATAAATTTTGCCACACACACGCCACCATCTCATCTCTTTAATTGCTGTTAAATTCAATTATCCCGTTCTAATTCGGAACAAATCTCTTCCTGTTGCCTAATATCAAAAAATGCATTTCTCGTAAATTAGATGCACGTTTTCCGTTGAATTACAGCCGCGTCGACGTGTGAAAAAAACGCTTTCTGATTTACGAGTGTGCGCATGGTAAAAACGAGGTGCGTGATGGATTTTTTAATGAGCCGAAACGTCGCTTCAAATCGATCATGCGATGCCAAGATGGAAGAAAGAAGAATTCGGAACGAAGGGTTAAGCTTGGTGTGTGTGTCGGCCAAGTGTTTGAGGGTGAGAGGGAGCAAGGGCAAAGAGTACTAATTATTAGCACCCCTTGTATACGGACTCTTGTGAACGCATTCGGGGGATATAAAAATATTGGGACGCGGAGTGAGACGGGGTGCATAAAGTGAGCAGGTTTTTCTTGTAAACTAAACATAAGTTTAAATTTATTAAATATATACAGTTGATACTGAAAAAATACAGATTAGTAGGCTAATTTCAAGTTGGGATACTAACAGTAGTATCGCAAATTTTAATATTTTTCCATAGCAATAACTAATCACAGCCCCGAATTTTTTTAGTTTTTATAGAAACCAAGATACCTACTACATGTATTATTTCAACTTGAAATTAGCCCATAGGAAATGATTGTTGTTTTAAGAAAGTAATGTAAAATTTAAAAAGTTGTGTTATCAAATAAAAAATGTAAAACAAAATCGCGCAACTAAAGTCTGTTGTTTCTCCAGAGAAAAATTATTATACCTGTTTCAAAAATTTAAATATTTATTTGTAATTGGTTACTTTTCGAAATAAACCAATCATAAATTAGTATTTCAAAGTTTTAATGCTTGTTGGTTTTTCTCTGATAAAAAACGGTAACATAGAGCTGTTAATGTTAATTGTCAATATGTTTAGAATAACATAATAATTATTTTGTCTTCATATATGTAAAATAATGAACCTATAACTATGCTCATTTTAGATAAGTAAAATGCTTATTAAGTCACTACTGATATAAAAACTTTTTAAACGTCTTATATGGTACCTATATTTCGGTTAGAAATTAATCGAGATATTTTTTCAAACTAATGAAGAAGATTGGTGTAGTAGTTTATAAAAAGTTAGAAAAAAAATTTAAAAAAATATTGGAAATTGAAATATAAGAGTCGTGGTTGTTATTTCTGATATTTATTTTAGTAAAATCTGTTTAATTTAAAAATTTAATAGAAGCTAAAAAACAGCTTTTGTTATGTACTTATGTCCAAAAAAATAAAAAATAAATTAAAGTCTATGTGGTATTCAACAAGAGCATTTTTTACGAGCATGATTATAACGAGCGATTTAAAAGTCGTAGAATCTCAGATGACTCTAGAAGAAAAAGATAGATATAGTGGTTATGTCTGAAAATTGTGCATCCATTTAAATTGTCAAAACTGTCAGAATTAAATTTCTATTTGTTCAAATTTGGTTCGTCATTGGAAATCTAAAATTAAGTTGCTTTTATTGCAACTGCTGTTGACTACGTTTCTAATAGTTTAAATGACAGCAATTTTTATCTTAGCCTGCTTTGATTCTTCGACTTTTAAATCGCCCTTTGTCATATTTAAAATATTTAAATATTACACATGTATGTTGATCTAATAAAAACACTTTCTAGTTTTAAACTCAAAATAATGTTTTTTATATTTTTTCCTTTGAGTCATTCAAAAAATACTAAGTTAAAAATAATGTTTTATTCTACATATTTTACTACACATTTTTGTTGTTTAATATTTTAATTTTTTTTGACAAAAAATAAGTTTAGGTTAGTTTTTTCAACATTTAGGTCCGGTTTCTGAAAGAAAATTTAAACGCGCAGTTAGCTGACGGGAGTTTAAACTAACAGAGAGTTAAAACAGTGTCGAGTTTCTCGAAACATACGTCAATTAATTTAACTCTCAGTTAGCTAACTCTCCGTTAAAACGTGGTTGTTGTTGTATCTAACAGTTTGCTAAAGTACTATAAGATGACGCCACCTCCGATGAGTCAAAATTTGTATTTATCCTAGTGACAGGACTTAAAATGTCTCAAAAAAAATATAAAATAGAACGTGAAACACATTTTGTGTTGACCACAAAATATAAATCTATCATTAGTATCATTGAGAACAAAGAAACCGATGACGCTACGTTGGCTCAAAAAAAAAATTATCGAACACGAAATTCGAGATCTGAGTATTTTTTAAAAGAATTCGCTTGTTCTCTAAACACCCGAATAACCCTTTGTCAGTGTTGAGCAATAATCAGTTAATTTTTTACTTTACAGATTAGTTGATTAAAATATTAATTGCAATTAAATTTTTAATTGTTGTTTACAATTAAATTAATTGTTTATTGTAACAATTGATATTAGAGATTCGCTTCTAGGGCTTCGACCCCTTCAGCATGAGGGCTCCGATTTAGACCTTTGCCTTCTTGACCATAGGGGCTCTCTTTTAGAGCTTTGCCTTCTTGTTTATTTGGTATGGTACAAGTGGTTGCTCATTATTACCGATTGCAATTTGGGCTTATTGAGGGATGCAGCTACGACCGTGCGGTGCCGCGATGAGCTATTGCCAAAGAACCAAAGCCCAAAATGGGGCTTCTATAGTCAAAAAACCAAGGCTCTAAAATGTGACCCCATGTCACGAGAGAGAAGCCCTAAAGAGGCCTCCCATTAACAAAAAGACAAAGCTCTAAAAGAAAGCCTTCATAACTAAGAAAGCACAAAAAATACAAAAACAACCATAACATATTCACACTTCTCGGCTTTTTAATGTTGACAGTTTAATTTAACTCGCGCATGTGGCGCGTTAGTTTAACTGTGCTAATTTGCAGAGTTAAATTTAAACCGAGTTTTTAGAAACCTGTTTCTTGCTTTAAACCACGGTTAAACTAACGGGCCAGTTAATTTCGATTCCAGAAACCGGACCTTAAACTTTTTGTATAACTTTTCTTTTTACATTGTTAATGTTAGGCACTGTAGATGAAACTTTAGCTTCCAAAAGCGCTTTGCCACTATAATATTAGAATTTTCATTAAACTTGTGGGGTTGACATCAATTTTTATTGTTTTTATTTATAAAAAAATCTCTCCACTTTAAAAAAATGCTTCCATCAAATGCTAAAATGTTTCTAACTATTTAGGGGCAATGAGAATTAGGTTCAGTACTAAGATCATATAAGAAAATGTTATAAAAGACGCTAATTTATAATCTAAATTGCTTTCATAATTATGTGTTACGAAAATCTACAATTAATTAAAGTAAAAATCAATGCCCAAATTTTTGTTAAAAGTTGCTATTTATGTAAAAAGTAAGTATAGTGAAAATAACTAAAAGTGGGCTGACTTTTAATCTTTTCTATAAACCAAAAAGATAGCTACTGTTTAGTTTGTGGACAGGCAAACTCCCTAAGAATTGATCTTGATTTATGAAAGTTTTCTTAGCTAGATGTTTATCTGGATTTTTTCTTTATCACTATATCTAGAAGTTTGTCCTCTATAAATTAAACAATGCCTATTCTTTGGTCTATAGAAGGGTCTTAAAACCCACTTTTAGATATTTTTAGTATCCATAATAATATAACTCTTTACTGAACAAGCTGCTTTACTGACAAATCAGCGTTATGGATTGATTTACAACTTTGTAGGAACAAACCCAAAGTGGTTAAAATTGTAATAAAACAACATAACCCTACCAGTACCAGTATAATTTTGTTGATAAGATAATTTAGTTTGGCTTATTTATTTATTTAAAATTTACGACAGTAACGTTGCTAAAAGATATTTAAATGTTGATTTAAAGAAACCTAAAATTTCTGTTGCTTCGTTTTTCTCTCTGCGCTGGCTTCCGATGTCGAAGTACATCCAATAAAAAATTTTAAAATATTTTTTTAGCAGCTTTATTTAATTAATGAGAAATACAAAAAATCAGCAACATTTTCTTATTTCTCAATTTTGAAACAATACAAATTGCATATGAAAGCTTTATGTTCACATTACACTACAGTTATTCTCCATATTTTGACACTATTTAATCTTTTAAAGTAACATTATTTTACTAGTACAAAAAAAAATACTTTACTGCTGAAAAACTGTACGATAAACGCCTCATTATAATATAATTGTACAGAAAATTACTTACATTATTGTATATCATAATAATTTGTTGCCGTTTTGATATAATAAGTTACATGAGATATACTTAAATAGTCTGACTTTATAAGACTGCAATAAAACGAATAAAGACTGAAATATTAAATTTAAAAATGGGTAAACCACACTGACGATAGACTTCATCTACCATAATACCTAACAAGAACAAATTTTGGTTATACTGTCATCGCCAGTGTGGTTTAGTATCCCACAAATTCAACAATAGCTATTTTCGGTTTATTGCAGCCTCTTATAAAGTCAGATTACTTAGATCTCTTTTAAGTATAGATACGTTGGCTTTTTATAAATTTTGTATATTCTACTTTTATTTAGACACAATTTACTTAAACAATTAGAAAAAAATATATTAGAAAATTTTTCTAATGGTAAGCCAATGTTGGGATTAAGATAAAATAGAACAACTGACTGTAATTTTTTAAAGACACCTGTAACCTAATATTATCGTTTGTTTAATTTAATATTTTTTGTAATTGTCATTTTTGTTTATAGTTTATGTATTTATTTAAAAAATATTGATTTTTCTAGTAATAAAAAAATTAAAATTTTAGTCAAACCCATAAGTTTAATTAAATAATTTTTTTACATAACAGTGACAGAGAGTTTTAAAATTTTTGTCAAGGATAAATTAAAATCATAAAAGAATAAAAATATATAACTATTAAAAATACAATAAATCGTTATTTTTATTAAAAAAAGTTGTTTATCAATATGAAAGCAAAAATAAATAAATAAATAGTCGCTATTTAGAAAACTGACAAAAAAATATTAAAAAAAATTAAAATTGATTTTAATTGCAATTAATGTAAAAATAAAAGTACTTTAAGTGTAGGTACAAATTTTACTGTCAAAAGCATCCTAAATCATTAATTTACTGTTTTCTAATATAATTCGTTATAATTACAAGATTGTTTTAACAAAAGAAAGTTAATCTTTTTCTAACTAGCTGTGCAAAATTGAAAGTCACTTTTACTAGACTCTTATATTGTAAGTCTTATGTCACTTTCATTGATTTTTATATTTAATCATTAGCTTTGACATTTTTTTTGTTGACTTTGTTAATTTTTAGCAATGTTTTTGCAATTTCTGAAACAACTTTATACATTACACATCTGTAATAATTATTCACCCTTGAGTGTTGTAAAAATATATTTTGCAACGCGAAAGCCGTTTTGACTATTATAGTCAATGTCAGTGTAACTGTTTAAGTTTTAAAAATTGTTTTTATTTTTCAATTAAAAATTGTCAATATTTTATTTTACTGATACGTAGCCACTCTCTTTGTAATTTAGTTACTATAAGCAACATTTATTTATAAATGTTTCTAAAAGCTTAATTATTACTGGTTACTTTACCGCATTGTACAAAAAATTAATTTTAGAAACAAAAAGTTATCTTTCCAGTAGAAAGATTTAATTAAATTAATTAAATATTAGCTAAGGTCAGTATTCCATGATGTCTTTATTTGTATATATCATAATAAATTAAAAAATTTGATCCAAATACAAAAAGAATTATAAAATCAATATAGATCTTTGGCTTATGTTTTTCATTAAATTTATAATAATTATTTCTGTTCTAATACGTAATTAATTAAAATTAGCAATCTATATCTAAACGTGTTAAAACGTGTTAAAGAAATATATATAACTGGTCTATTATTTTACTAAATAGAAATCAGAAAGTCTTTAAAATTTAAAATAACCACTTATAATTAGATGATTTTGAAAATTATTACTTTAAATTTCTAACGTTTACTGGTTTCTTTCTGGTAAAAGAATAGACTTTAGCATTGACTTTTTAGAAATAAAGATTACCATTAAACTAAACAATAGAAAATATCTCTTTACAATTTCATTAATTTTATTATTTATTTAAATGAGGTATATAAATAATAAGGTACATATTGATTAAAATAATTTAGATACCTTTCCTAAAATATTAAAATAATGATTTTTTACATATTTTATAATTTAGATATAAAATTAGTCGTCCTTTTTAAAATATACATTATAATGAGAATAACTACATATGTAATACGTACTATTATCAGCAAAATTAATGGTAGTAAACTTATAGGGATCACTGATTAACATCGAAGTATCGCATGACATTAGTTTTGCTAATGCACCTTCAATACCTAACCTGACTATTTGTAAAATGTAAAAATATAATTTGACATTTGACGTTAAGTAGGTGCTAAATAATGATCAAGTTAAATAATAATATTTAAACGTATGTCGCAGATCGATTAACAAAATTTCCTAAAGTCAGTTTTTTTAATATGACCAAACTTTAGGTATATTTATTACCAAATGTTGTAGTATTGCTTTAGCATTTGGGTATTTTGGAGCTATTGGTAAAACAGTCACCACTACGACAACAAATGACAAATAAAAATAACATTGCCAAAAAACTTATCATTAAAAATTTAGAATTAAAATGGCATAAATTATTAAAAAAAGACACTAGAACTTAAAACAAAAGCAATAAAGCAATAAATATTTCGGACTTTTTTTCAAAATTTACCAAAATAATAAAATGGGCAAATGCAGAATAAAACGAAAATTGTAAAAACTGTAGCAGACATTTTTCTCGCAAGTATTGCACATAAAATTTTAAAAACTGAATATGAAAATTTGTTAGCCACAACGTGAGGAAACAATAAAAAAAAGAAAAATTTTGGAACTACAAATTTAAAGAAGATTTACAAAAAAACCCGAATATTTCAACTTAAACAATTTACAAAATTATGCTTAACAAGAACTAGAATTTAAAGGGTCTCGGTCAACTTTGTACAAAGTTTTGGAAAGTATAGGATACAAGTACGAAACTGTCAACTAAAAAAAAAAATTATGCGAACAAAAACATGTGACAGTAGCCAAAATTAGATTTTTGGAAGAATATCTTCAGTAATTAAATTCAGAATTTTTTTTTTTGGCGAGACGTGGATTTATCAGAATGGTAGTGATTGTTTAAAGCAGTGAGTACATGACACTGACATAAAAAGCAATCCAAAAAAAGTTAAGGGGAAGGAACAAGGTTTACCATTGCAGAATCAGCTTTAGGAATTTTGCCAGGATGTGCGTTACTACTTACTACTAAACTCGAACAACAACAACAGGGACTATCATAAGACGACGAATGGACAAGGGTTTTTACAATAGACAGAGAGTCAGCTACTTCCTGCATTGAACGCATTAGATAAAAAATGTTTAATAATTATGGACAATGCTCCATACCACTCTATGGTTTTGGATAAGCGACCAAGAGCTTCTTTAAAAAAAGCAAAATGCAGGAGTGGTTGACTCACTAAGACCTACATTTGACGAGACGATGACAAAAAAGCAACTATTATTTAATGTAGTAAAACTATTCCAACAAGACAAAAAATACTTGATTAACACTTTACAAAACAGACATAGACATGAAGTTCTTAGACTGAATAGGCATGGAAGCAGTCTAAGAATTATTACAATAAACATAAATTTCAGACCGTGTTCAAAACAAAAGTGCAGAATTTGTGAATTGAATAGCTCAAAGTATGTTTGGCAGAAATTTAGAAAAAACACGTAAATTATTGTCATAAAGTAATAAAAAAAGACTGGGCTAAACTTATAAGTGCGACTAGTGTGGATGATATATTTTTTATTACTTCATTAGCCGAAGATTCTGATGCAGAATCTGATTGTTCAGATTATTCAGTACTAGGAGACGTAAACAATATTAGGACGATTAGATAAAAGTGAGAATAAGAAGGAAACAATAGTTTTACAAATTGAATAAATGAGAGAATGAGAAAAAGGTTAAAATCCAGAATCTGAGGGTCAAAATTAGTAGTGTGTTCTTTACCTTGTTATCAACTTTAATAGATGTCTTATAACTTTAAAAACGGTGTTAATTTTATTAGACAAAATTTTTCAATCAGATTCTGTCTTTAATAGAGAGTACAATTGTTTAGATTTTTTTTTTCAGTTTATTAAATTCAAATTGTCATGTTAATATTGTCCGTTTTTCTTCACATAACCTTAAATTCAAAATCTGAATTACAAAATCAAACGTCATCTAACATTCTAACCTGAAACACCCATTCCAAATTTGATCGGTCATATTAAAAAAACCAGACTATACTACCTGACGACACAAAATCCTGATACGAGCTAAGACAGCAAGAAGTTTTTGATATAATTTTATAATAGAGCGATTTAATGGTGTGTTAACTTTTCCTACATCTCGCGAAACCTAAAACCTCCCGTTTTCGCCAACAGACATTGCGTGCATCGTAGTGTGCCTTGGACCCGTCGTTACGTCTTGTTTAGGCGCCTGCTAGATGCCTACCCTAGAATTAAGCCGCGCTCGCCTCGAGCCTCGTCCTGTCATGGCCTCCCATTATCCTACTGATTGTATTGTGATATTATACCTGCTATAACCAATCTCTAATAATATATGTTTTTGTAAATACCATGTTGGTGGCATATTCACAGTAAATGTTTGTCTTGATTTATTACCGTCGACCATTTTAACCGCCTACTTGATTGAACATTTTTTCACCACACTATCTCAATTCGAAAAGAGTCACAACCCTTAAAAATTAACAATAAATTACTAAACAGGTAAATGTTGCCTTTTTGTAGACTCAGGTAAACATTTCGACGTCCAAATATTATTAATGGTCTTTTAAATAAATCCGACACAGGCTTTGTGTGGAATATTAGGAGAAAATTAGAGGGTCAACAGAATTAATTTGATTTTTATGGATGGACTTGTCAGAGAATCCTAAAATGTGAAAACACATTTTATTGTTTGCTTTAAAAGGTTATCTCTGGATCTTCAGTCACGGTTATTACGTTCAACGTATTTTCTTCAAATTGACTTACATTAAAAAACTTGTGAAGTGCGTTCACAATCATTCATTACCTCAGATAAAATTCTTGTTTACTTTTGCTAATCTTAATAACTGAACTAATTACTAGAATTAGGCGGGGTATACTGCTTTCTCAGCTTACAAAAGGGAACAATTGATCATAAAAGTGTAAAGTGAGTTAGTTACTACACAAATCTGATTTAAACACGAATAGGCAAGAGCTTTAATTTAATACAAATAAAACTTTTGAATTAATAATACAACTTAGGGCAAGATAGAGTAAAGTTAATAGAATTTGTTTTATGAAAATGGGAAATATTTTTAACTTACACGACTTTGACCCACCTTACCCTACCCACTTCTAAACCTACATAACAACTCAAAAATGTTTGTTTACCTATACCTAATTGTTTTTTGCTTGTTTGTTTATGTTTATTAAATGTTTAAAAATTTTATTTTAGATTTTATTGTTTTATTGAATCACAAATGGTTTTATAAATAAATAAAAAATATTTGAGGTAGATAATGAATAAGTAAATGCAATTTTTAAATAATTTGGCAAAATATTTAATGAAATTATTTCATATTTGTTTAATTAGATTTTATATTTTTGTTTATAATTTTTAAGAAAAATTAAATGACTGAAAAAAAAACGTAGAAACGATAGCGAAAAACATACAATCAAAACATGTGTAGGCAACACAGAAGTGACTCCTTTGAAACACATAAAGTAAAACATTTTGACTGTTATCTGATAACAATAGTTGTTTTGTTTCAAACCTGAATCATACGAAAATAATCTAGAACTCTAAGAAGTCATAAAAGAAGACTGACTGGTTTAACTAACAAACATTTGAACACTGGGAATAATTAATTATCACAACGAACAACGCTAACAAGTTTCATACTATTAGAATTTAGGTTATTATCACATTCATTTTTTGCTTTATTGTAGCTTCTTTAACAAAATTTAAGAATATTTTACTTACTTATTAAAATAAAAATTATCCTAACAAGGCAGTGTTATTTAAACTTTTAGTATTTTGTAAAAAGTTTATGCTTAAAGTGGTAAATAGCCTGAGACAAGAGTCTTTCGAAAAGCAGCTTTTAACTCAAAATTTATACCTATTTTTAAAGAAAAAACAAAATTGACTAGAAACTTACAGACAGTATCTAGTACACATAGTTTAAATACGCTGGCTTGGTAAAATAATTAATGACATTCGCTATATTCTCATTTTGGGATAAAAATGCATTTACACAAATAAAACAATACAAAATCTTTAATTAAAAAAACTTTTGTTTTGTTGTTTATACTTTTGAAATTTTGTTTAAATAACTTTCAATAACTGCTTCAAGTAATAAACAAAAGTAAAAGTTTTTAACATGAAACATAATTTTAGATAATCAAAAGAGCACGAAAATAATGTAATACGTTTCTAGTATTGTTTTTATGTTTTTATTTAAGTTATAACTATGAGTAGCGTTGTGATGCAGCTAAGAAGGTTTTTGAAATTTACTGTAAATAAAAAAAAATGTTTGATAAGTTTAAAATTGGCGTCAGCTTACAAAAAAACAGAAAACAATTATGATTTACAGTGGTAGGTTCGCTTTGTTAATATTATTAATTTTATCACAATAAAGTCTATCACAAAAACCACATTAGAAAGGTATTGCTTTAGAGGTTTTTACACTTATATTGGTAATGCATTTTTTGGAAAAAATTGACTAATGTAGTAAATAAAAAATAACAACCGTTTTAAAAAATCAACGCCAAAGCAGATAAAGAGATAAATACCTAACACCCCTTTAGAAACAGATAAATTATCATCAAAGCTCGAAAGGTTAAATTCTAAGTAGTCATATAATTATAATTATTTACAACTTAAGCCAAATTTTCTTCTAAGAAGATTGCGCTAAAGTAGTAAATAAAGTTAGAAAATTAATTCAAAGTTTTATTTTTTAATTTACTGTAAAGCCTACTTTTACTATAATAATCTACTAAGTCTATCATATGTAATTGTAATTTTATTTGTAAAGGTAGCTTTTTAACACAATTATGTAAAACATATTTTTTTTAAATCTTACAAATGGTATTATAACATTTTAATTTTATTAAACACTATTTTTAAATAATTAAAATACTCTCATTTTGTTTCAAATTATTTTAAAAATTGTAGAAATAAAGTTTTTGTTTATCCAAAAAATACTCCTAGTTGTTTTGTATTGTAAATTTGTATGGAAATTTTAAAACAAACACAAACATAACAATTTGCAATAAAAACTGTTATTTGGCACTATCTAAAATAGTAAAATTTAATGCAAATTTTTGTTAACACAAAGGTGTCGCTACAAAAGTTATTAATATGCATATTTTTTAAAAATTTTACTAAAAAATTGTCTATTAATGTAAGTCATTAATAGACAATTTAGTTTTACAATACTAAATATTTTTTTATTATTATTAATTTTTATAAGTATGTTAGAGGTGCTGAGATATACAGGATAACTTTTTTATCTGTTCCCGCCCGAAACTCTAAGAATAGGCAACACATTATACTTTGAAAAATTTCTTTTCAGAATTAAGGCCTTTAGAGTTGTGAATTAATGTCAATATTGTTGATAATACTTTTAGCAGTGCTTCCAGAGTCAATTTATTGATATCATTTGTTGCCACATTATTTAATTAATTAACTAATTTTTCGTTTGTATAACGTGTTGCCTATTTTTAGAGTATCGGGCCGGAACAGATAAAAAATTCACCCTGTATAAAGACATAAATCAAATATAAAAAAAAATATTTTTACAACTTTTTTTATAGCATCTGTTTTACGTTATCTTTATTTTATTTTTTTTAAATTAGAAATAAAGATACATACGATTAATTTAAAATAATTTATTTTTTTTATTAATTTATTCAAATCGTTATTATTTCTCCGTAATACTGTTTTTATTGTGTTTTGTTTTCTATTTTATCAGTTGTCTTTTCTTATTTTTTTAGTTTCAATTATTTTTCTATGGTATTAAAACTTTCTTTATAGCTTTAGAAAGAAAGTCAGAAAATCAGGAGTCTATACTTGACTAACTAAAACAGTTTTTAGGACTTTACCAGTTTTAGAAAAGCACTGTTTTTTAAATCTAAGTTTACTGGTTTATTAATTAGATTTCTATAACTTTAAAAAGATTTTAGAAATAAGTAAGAAAATATGTGTCTGGGATTGTACCAGTGGATAGTATCTGTGTACGAGACTGTACCATAATTGCCCAGCATCATTTTCTCACCTCGATACTCTATGATTAAACCTTCATGGTTACTGTGATTTTAAATTCAACCACGAAATTGCTGGGTAAACACTCAACAAAAAACAACGACCGGAATTTGTAAGATACGATCGAATTGACTCTTATTACTCATAAAAAAATTTCGTTTCAATAAAAACTCCACAGTAATAATTACAAAGCGTATTAATAAATTATTAACTCGGTTTTAAACTAATTGGTGTATAATTATTGGCAGAAATAACCAACAAAAGGGGGAACACGATGTATAATTATCTCCTATTTAGATATCTATTTCAACCCTTTATTCCGCATCTTATGTACACTGACGTGTCCTAGCCCTGTATAATTATAAGTAAGAAGGCACTTGTTAATGAAATTCGTTCGAATTAGAGGAGATTAGTTATTCGGGTGAATTATGCAGCTAATACACGAAAAAAAGGTTTTACCTTGACGAAATCGTGTCGTTAAATCAGAATAGACGAGTTTAGGTAACACCTTTATGGTGCGATAAGAGTTATGGCAAACACTAAAACTGAAAATAAATACCAAATATTATAGGTAGATACATGTGTAATTGGGACAAAGTAACATTCTTGAGAAAGATTATTTGTGACCAAATTAAAAAGTAAAATTCCACATTTTTTATTCAAATGCAGGTGTTTGTCTTAAATTTAAGACGACAATAGAATTTAATACAAGATAAATGCAAAATTAGAAGTGATAGAACAATACTATAGAAAAGTAATTGAAGCTAGAATAATAAGAGTATAAACACCACCGGTAAAATAGAGAATAGAACACTTGAATGAAAACATTACAGAAAAATGCTTTACATAGACGAAAGAAGGTGAAAATTAAAAAGAAAAAAAACAAAAAGAATTTATTCTTTACATGTTTTTACAATTGTATGTTAATAATTTGGAATGCAATTTCAATTTTCTTCCTCTATAACATATAGGTTTACTATTCGCTGTGAGCGAAGGCATGGTAGAGGAAATGAAATCGACCGAAGCGCTTGCAGTGGTCGCGTTTAGCAATTCGGGAGGCTATTATAGTCGATACTCTATGTAAACACACGCGGAAATATTTATTTTGTTTTAATTTTAATAAATTAAATAAAAATGAGACACCAGAATTGTTGTGTTGTTAATTGTACAAATACTAGCAGAAAAATTAAGTGCAAATTTTATAAATTTCCGACCGCTGAATGGAAAATAAATCAACGGAATCGGTAGATAGCTGCAGTTAAAAGGCTAAAGTATGTAGTACCATAACCTTACAGTTATCAAAAATAATAATTCAGAGTATTGTAAATCTTTAAAATTTAGTTAAAATGTAATTTTGAAATTAATTTTTAATTCTTTTTTTGTTTTTTTTTAAGTAACTTTTTTTAAGTAATAGGTATGGGACCTCATAAAATACCCCTATCAAAAAACCGCATCATTATAGCTTCATTTAAAAATTTTCAAAATTTTTGGTAACTTTGGTGGCGGCTGAGGGCAGTAGGAGGAGTGGTACAGAGCAACTTATATTTTAATTCTTTATTGTACGTTTATGTGTATAAGATACAAAAAAAATTAAAAAATCTGAGAAATTTTTTGGCCTCACATCCATCTCAAGAGCCCTATAAGAGATCGGGGGAGGGACGAAAACTTTTTTATTTATGACCTTAAAAGTTTGAAATTCTGGGGTTACAAAATATAGATTTTTCAAACATTCCTGGCTCTATCACCATTTTTATACGGTATCTAGTTACCGAGAGCTATAGACGTTTATTGGGGAATCTGGGGAGCCCAAACGGCATTGCGCTTGCGCAAAATTTTTTTAGAATATTAAAGCCAGGATATGTCCGAGATTACATTTGAGGGTCTGCGTTCTTCCATTTTAACTTTAGAGATAAAAATTTTTTTTTGAATTTTAAGAATGTAAAATTTACCACTTTTTAACCTTTTTTGAGGGGGTAGGAGTAAATTTGAAAAAATGAAATTGTCAAATTCGTATTTTCCAGATCTAAATACGTCGGGACTGTCAAACTTACCAGCCTGAAGTTTGGTCTAGTACCCATTTTTCATCTCTAGTTATTGACATACATATAAAAACATACTCTGACAGCCTCCCGTAGTTCATATTTTGTCTGGCGCTGGAGTCACGCTCGGAGCGAATAGTTTCAAATTTTACCACAAGAATGTGTATCGCTTTTTCTTAATAATCAATGAAATATTAATAAGAGGGTGATATTTAATTATATATATTTTAGGATAAACACTATCAAATTATCAATAAGAATAAATAAATTATAAGAACAACAATAAGAACAATAAGAAACAATAAGAACAAAATTTTTAAAGCGACACAATTAAGCAACTTTAAAAATGTAAAATGTAAAAAATGTTTTTAATAGCCAAATAAATTGTTAAGCTAATTATTGAGTTAAGTTAATATAAAGGATTCTATATAGAGATTTGAAACTTGGTTTACAACGACGTAACGTAGCATAACTTAACATAAGCGACTAAAGCTTGCTTAAATAATTTAAATTAACTTATTTTAGAAAATGTCTTGACATAAGTTGCAAAGTTCAATATTGTGCAATTTCATAAAATTGTACAATTAACGATTTATTTAATGAAACTTCACAAAATTCGTTAAGTCACGTGATTGTAAACAAGGATTTATACACTTTTTATATTGCTTCAATAATGCCAGATATTAAATAATTGCCCGATTAAAAAATGTCTGCAAAAAGCAAATTTTTCAAAAATTTATAAAATAAATCTTTGACTTTGTGATATTACTAGACCACCCTGTATTTGTCACTTTTATTCCCTGTCGCTTCAGCCTCAAGAAAAATATTTAATTCGTCGAATTCATCTCGAGTTATGCCATAAATTGAACGAAATGAAACGTAGACATTCGTTTGATTGAAAAATATTACAGTGTGAGGGGGTGTCTTTCATTCCTGTTATCTCAGCAATTTTTTCATTACGACTGCGATGGAAAATTATCAAATTGATGTCGTAAAAGTAATGTTATCAGCATGTCGGTTTTTATCGGACACATGTCTGGGGTCGGGAAGGTTACAGGTCAACAGATTGGTTACAGGAGGCGGTGTCATAAATATCACACGCCGCCACCGAGATGCGATAACATTGGTCGAGAATATATCACACTTTTGGTACTGAAATTTTCAGAATGATGTCGGAGGATTTATCGAGAATGTCGACTTAACATGGCGACAACTTGTAGCAATTAAATGCTCACAGGTTTTATTGTGGACGAGATTTTGCAGCTTTTTGCTGAAGTGATTGGATCTTACGACTTACGAGGTCTTGTCGCAAAGCAATAGATTTTTATCTAATTCTTTATAGACAAGGCAAATTAAAGTTCTGCCTTCCAAAAACTGGTGAAGTTTTGGAATTTGTTTTAATTGCTCTGATATGAATAATCTGAGTTTGCTTACATTTGAGAGTAAAGCTTCAGCTGTTATCTCAAAAAGACCTCAAGGAGTTCAAACTTTTGTCGAGTTTTTCTAAATTCCGTTAAAATAATAAAATGAGGTAGGTATATATAGTTATATTTGTAAAGACTAGATACCTATAGTTAACATTAAAAGTGATTATTTAATGGTTATTGTTTTATTATTTTGTAGTAAAATAGCCACGATTACATTAGAAGAGTTAACAGATAGTTGATATTTAAAATGGCAAGACGATATAGCGATTCAAAACTCTCTCCAAAAAGCTGCAAACTTTTTTTTTCACTGCGTTTTTTGATAAAAAAAAATATTGCTTAAAGTAGTTCTGGTCTAAATTTGAACAAGTTTCACTACGTATGAAGTAAATTCTGTAAATTGTAAATGAATTTCTGTAAATTGATGTAAACAGAGATTAAGGGCGCGAGAATTTAACCAATCAGATTCTAAATTACTGAGCAACAGCGACACAATTACGACATCCAAAATTATCTTTTTCCTTTTTTCCTAATCGGAAACATCATGTCCTAATGATTTCATTATCCTAATGTCTGAATAAATTTTGAGTAAAAATTCATTTTTCCGTCTAATCAGGTCTCAATTAACATCTCGGAGCAGTTATTAGTTGCTGTAAGATTTATGACTTCCCTAAAATTTCTAACAATAATAACGTGATGTCGGGACCACCTGTCAATAGACCACACATAACCTCGTTTGGTTGAATTTTCGTACCTAATTCCACACATATACTCGGTGGTACATAAAAACTGAATAATGATAGGTTCTCCGATGTTGTTTTTTCCCTCCTCCGTTTTAAACACACACTCACACACTCGTTGTTGTTGTCCAAACAAATTATCTTTTTTTCGCTGAAATAACGGCCATTATGTCCTCGTAACTGTACTGGTCTGCTG
Source organism: Tribolium confusum (assembly GCA_029207805.1). Classification (NCBI taxonomy): domain Eukaryota; kingdom Metazoa; phylum Arthropoda; class Insecta; order Coleoptera; family Tenebrionidae; genus Tribolium; species Tribolium confusum. The sequence continues at coordinate 20,370,816 of JALGAY010000009.1, read as the reverse complement.
TACCTTATAGCTAAAGTCAATAAGGTATAATTTAGTATTTATCATATTTTCTGTGAGGTAGGTACAGTTGCTCAGTGGTACAACGCGTGAGTCATCGCTGCTTCATTCTGGGTTTAGGGTTGACCAACTGTAGCTCGTAGTTATTATGATATACTCGTTAGTTAACAACGTTGTTATATGAGTGGCAGGTTTGGGTAAGTCGAGGTGGGCTCATTGCAAAGCCTATGGGATTTTCAAACACATCATAGCCGAATTCCTTGGTAATTTTCGATGGATCTTCTTACCTTTCTCTCGGAATCAAGTCATCTGCTTTTCGATTTGTGGATGGATCTTGATGCTAATAAGGTGTTTGGATCGGTTAATGATCTGATATAGCAATTTCGTAAGGTTTATGGGAAGGTTTTTTTCTTGAACGTAATGGCAGGTGTTAATTTCATATTCTCCGAGTTGGGTTTTGGAAAAATGACGAGTGGTGAAACGAAAAAATTGGTTTAATTCGATGGGACGTTTCCGGGACAGATGGATAGGTTTTGTTGATTTTTTCGGCTAAGATTATAAATTGAAAGAGGTGTGGTTATTTATAACATATATCATTTTTAGATGAGAAAGGTAAAACTTTGACATAATTGGACAAATGATAAATTTTAAACGATTATCGGCAAGCGATAAATACTGTTTTGCATATTTTATAATAATTCATAAATATATAAAATTTTTAAATTAAGTAATTTCCTTACTTCATCTTTATATGGGCATCTGTAAATAATGGGAATTGAGTATTATATTATTTAACAATTTATAACCAAGACGAAAATGCAAGAAAAGCTTACTCAACTGTAGAAATCAAAAACTTATAAATTTCCCAGTTTTTTCTATTTTTTTAATTTTTAAATTATTTAGTTTTTGTTTTTGAGCAGACTTAATTGATAAATTAGTTAATTTTGAAATTTCCTGATAACTCAATATTTCACTTTTTAAGTTTCCTAGGTTAATCAATTTTTTTTATCACTTGGTTTGTCAGTTTTTTGTTTTATTATCGCAGTCAGACTTTCTTTTTACTTTCTGTTTTTTGGTATTAGTTATTATGATATTTACATTTAGTTTTTTATTTTTTATTATTGTTACATTTATTAGTGTTATGGTTTTTTAGATTTTCAGTTTCATATTACCTTAAACAATAACTTTATCAATTTTTTAGCTACACGTTTTTCAATATTGTATTTTATAAACTTTTTAGTTTTTCTGTTACTAAATTATTTATATTTACCCAAGTTTATCACTTTCTACAATTTGAGTTTTTGACTCCCAATTATACAATTACTCAATATTAAGCAGTTTTTAAGTTATTTATTTTTAAATTTTTAGATTGAATTTTTTGCTTTCTAGTCTTGTTTACTCACTTGTTCTAGTTTTATTACACTCTTAATCAGTTCTTAAATCAGCTTTTTTGTTCACCATTTCTTGGTTTATTGAATTTTAATTATTTAGTTTTTTTAATTTATGTATTTTTGCAGATTAACAGTTTATTTTCAGTTTCTGCAATTTTCAGTTTTTTTATTTGTCCTTGTCAATTCCAGTAATTTTTAGCTTTTTGGTTTTCTAATATTTTACTGTGTTAGTAGAAAAACATTTAATTTTTGATTTTTCAAATTTGTTAGTTTTTGGGATTCAGTAACAGTTTTGGTTTATAATCATTTGGTAAATATTGAATAGATATTTTCTGATTTTTAATTTTATTATTTTTTATTATCTTACATTATATTTACATTATTATTATACATTATTTAATATTTTAAAATTTTTGTTTTTTAATTTTTTTTCAGTTTTCTATAAATTTTCTATAAACTTTTTTCAGTTGCTTGTTTAATAATAAATTTTTACAATTTTCTAGTTTTTTAAGTCTATTGTTTTACAATTATTTAATATATATTACTCTCTTAGATTTTAATCTTTTAGTTTATATGTTTTTCAGATTTTTACTAGATTTAGAATTTTTTATTTTTCAGATTCTACTTTGTCATTTTTTTAAATGAGCTTTTCTGGTTTATTTCTTTATTATTTTTTAGGTTTCGCAGTTTGCGAATCTTATTATTTGGTTGCTGGTTTTAATTTTTTCAGTTTTTAGCAATATTTTTCTTTACAATCTTTTATTTTGTAGTATCTTACATGTTCTGGTTTGCCTGAATTTTTTCACTTCTTTAACAATTTTTTTTGTAGCCGTTCTTGATTTTTCATTTTAGGTTTTCAGTTATTTAACTTTGTAAAAATATGTATTTTTACATATTTACTGCTTCTCAATTTTTAGTTTTTCAATTTTAATTTTTTCGATGTTTACTTTCTTAGTTTCTATTTTTAAACACTTTTAGTTTTTTGGTTTTTCAGCTATCTAATTTCTTGGTCAGAATTTCAATTTTCTAGAATGATTTTATAGAATCTTTCTTTCTTTAGATTGGTAACAGATTTTAGTTTTCACTTTCTTGATTTTCTAAATTTTTATTGCTTAAATTTTTTAGTAGATAATTTAATTTTCAATTTTTATTTTTTTAAATGCATGAGTTTATAAATTGACTAATTTCTATCAATTTTCTACTTTGTAATTTTTTTTATCGCATTCTAGTTGGCTGAGACTTTAAGTTTATATTTTTTTAATTTTGCAGTTTTTTCATTTTTAATATTTTAGTCTAAGAATTTTTTTCTGCTTATCGACAGTAAACACTATACATTTTAGTGACAATTAAAACACACAAAACTATCACATTTATTGCTTAAGCAATATGACAACATTTTTATTGACTAAGCAGTAAAAGAGCCAATTTTGAGCCGTTTAGCAACTTTTTTTGTAAAAAGTAAACTAGTAGAATCGACAAAGAATATAGAATGATATGTATGGTATGGTATGTTTAATAAGGTAATGAAACAAATTTAATGTTTTGCCTGCTAGTTACGGCATTATATTATATGCTTTACTGCTTAATTAAACAAATAACTATTATATTATTCGTCCTAGATTTGTCAACGCTGATTAGTAACTCAATAATTCGTTTTCTTAATTTACTGTTTTTTTGTTTCTCAAGTTTTTATTTATTCACATTTTTAATTTCTTAGGTATTGTACAGTTTCGAATTTTATTGTTTACAGCTTCCAATAAGTTTTTCAGGTTTCCAGGTTCTTATTAGTTGTGCACTTTTTAGTATCTCAAATATTATGTATTTATTATTATTATTATTTTTCTATATTTTTTATGCAATTATTGCTATTTTATAATAAATTGTTTTGTCACATTTTTATCCTTTCGTAAAAACGCAATAGTTATATACTACCTCTATATCTTTTATACTTTTTCGATTTTTACATTACTCTTTTAATTCGTTTTTTACATTATTCTTTCAATAGTTTTTGTTTCTAAATCACTTTTTTGAGTCTTTTAGTTCCTAAAAGATTCATACAATACAAAACTATGTTACATTTATATATTTTTTATAAATTTATAATCGTATTATATTCCTTATCTATTTGATTTCATCCAATTCACTTAAGCTTCTTTATTCTAAAATCAATAAAAAATAGATTACATTTATGTAAATATAAAAATGTAGGTAGATAATACAAAATGCCTTTTGTATAGTTATTACTTATTAGAATTCTCTATTGTATAATTTTATATACGCTACGCTATTACGTAGTAAAGATAAAATAATAACCCAAAATTTTTTTCTAGAACCTTCTTACATTTTGACCTAAATATAAAACAAAAATTTTTTGCTAAGTTCTCATTTAAAAGTGTTATCAAGAGTGCCAAAATCTCTCTTTGGTAAACTTCAAAGTTGAGTGCGTGTCGATATGAATTTTTTAGTGGTGTAAGTAACGTGTGGCGGCGGCACCGCCGCCAAAGCTTTCCTTCGCACACTCGTGCTCTTCACATCAGGTTAGCACCTTTGGGAAATTTAGTATAAATTGAAGAGGAGGCGGCGAGGTAATCATCTCTCTGTATCTATCCACCACGGTCGAACGGTTCAACACGCTTTTATCGATCCAAATTTACATAAAAATGACCAAAAAATTACACAACTTTTTACTAAGAATTCTAATTAATTTTTACACATTTTAAGTAAGATATATTGTACGTATTGTATTACAAAGTCAACCTAATTTTTTCTTGGTTTACTATACATAGTATAATTTTAATTGATTTAACTACAACTGACTTATCTTTTGATCGAACTGAAATAATTCCAGATCCGCCTTGTTAATCCAAAATAGACCCGTTTCTTTAGCCGACAGCTATCAAGATTAAGCTAGCGATTAAATCGCGTAAAGTAGCTAAGATCGTACGAAAAAATCTTGCTTCGAAGCCACCTATTACTTCCAAATAGAAGCATTCACTTAAAAATAAATGGAGAACAGGCGCGTTGAACTAATCGATAATCATAAAATGGGTGCGGGTAGGAGAGGTAGAAAAAAATTGTATCAAGACCACATGCACTCTAAACTGCAATTATGATTGACACAGAAAGGGAAAAAAGCATCGCCTCGAACGCTCTAATTTAATCAAATTATAGGTCTAGACAGGTAGCGAGGAATTACACAATTTCTACTCTCCAGACGACTAGTTTGGAAAATGTCAAGAGAGGTATTTTGCAAATTCTTGTGCCGTTGCAAATGCTAATTTTTTCTTCTGTTTAGCATAATTCACTTTTCAAATTCATTCGTTTTTAAAAATCATTTTAATCAAGCGCAACATTTTATTAAAACATTAAATATCCATCGATTTAGCGTAGGCTTGTAACATTTTATTAAAGTTTTAATCACGCTTTGACTCATTTAATAAACATTAAACGTACAACTAGTTGTAGTAACATGCACGATATTTGCATGTCATTACTTAGATTTTTATTACTTTCTATTTTCAAAAACTTCAACATCTAATTTAATTTAATGCCTAACCGAATCGCTCTAACATAAGGACTAAAATCGCATCATACACTACAAATAGAGATATCAAAATAATGGCGATGAGCTATATTTTCCTCGCATCATCCCCCTAACAAAAATTCGACAGCTGTCTATGATCTATTCTGTAAACAGCCCCCTATTAAAACCAGTTCTCGGGGCGGCACATAATCTAAATAAAAATATTAACTGAATTAGGGTGCCATGTTATTTCGGTTTTGCACTGTTTTTCGTGGATCATTACTAAAAACTGGCGCAGTCAGTAGTATTTAATTAATTAAAATAAAGAGTGTAATAATAAAAAAAATATAAAGATGCACAGTATTTTGCAGAAAACTGGTGCAGTCAGTAGGATTGGTAATTTATGTTTACATTTTGTGAAATAACCGGTGTAATCATAAAAAAATGGTGAAGTTTTTCATTTCCGTGTCAGTGTTGATACAATCGGTGGTGGAGAAGTTTCTGATGGAATTTAGGCGCCGGATCTTGTTATAATTGAGTGAATGCGAGATTCGGGCGGACCAACCGCCCAACGTCCCGCTGTGCACCGACTGACGGGCGCCACTGGCACTTACGCACTAAACAAATACTGGACTATAATGGCCTTACCTGAGACTTACACTACGGTGATGATTTATTATCAGCCGAAAGCAGACGGGGGCTCCGACTAACAGGACAAGAGCCGATTTTATTGCCCGCATCAGAGATGCATTCGACTTTTTTTAATATTATTTTAATTATAATGGGCCGGATGGGCTATTATTCATGCAAGGATTTATCAAATGTCAATGCACCGATCCTTTTTGGGTTAAGGTGTAGGAATAATAATTAATCTAAAGATGCAGTTTTATTTTTGGAATGATGTCATGTTTTGATGAAAAGTATTGGTAAACAAAGACTATTTATATTCGTATAATAAATTTTAAATTCATTGTGTGATAGGAAATAATGTCTGAAAGCTGTATAGTTAAAATTGCGGAATATTGTTTAATTAGTTAGAATTTAATAAGAGTTTAGTAAGTTTTAATTAGTAAGTTTTGTTTGTTATTAGGTCTAGTTAATTGTTATTGTGTCGCAAATTTTGTATCCAGTAACAGTTTAGAGCACAAAAAGTTTTTAGTCGAAATTTAGTTTCCAAGTGGTAGAAAGGTGAAGGCGAATGGATCTATTCGATGAAACACAGAACAAGATCATTGAAAAAGAGTCAGTAATTTTGTTTACAGGATGTTAACACTTTGAAATTAGCAAATATTGCACTGGAAATGTTTTCGCATACGAGTTAATAAATAATTATTTATAAAAAGCTTTAGAGATTACAGATTTTATAAAATATTTCGTGAAAGCGATTTTATGTCACTAAATTGTCATTTATTTCTACAACTATCACTGACGGTATGGCAGCCAAATTTAACTAAAAAATACTTCAAAAACTTTTAGTTTTGTTATGGCACTCTTGACAACTTTTTTAAATAAACACTTGTTATGTATATTGTCTGTTTATAGATAAATAAAAATGTAACTAAAGTTTCAGTGTCTAAACTCATCACAAATTGTGATTTTTGATTTAAGTCCCATTCTCATTCTTCCATAACAGTTAATACCTACCAGTTATTTTATCTCATCCCTCATAAATAGTTTTTAACTAGTCAGTAGCTAGAACAGTTAATTCAATTAAAATATAACAAAATTTTTGTAAAACAATCAAATATAAATATTAATAAATTATAAAACTAGTGTACTATAGTTAATATTTTAAATTATTTTTTAGTTTTAAATATTTTAGTTAATGTTAATATAACTAAATTTTAGCTTACAACAAAAATGTTTGTGTTAATGTCTAAAAGTATTAAAAGTTCATTTAAAAACGGTCATTTTTACTAGAAATTGACTAATTGACGTTCACTATATTAATTTACCGAATTTTTTTTTCTTTACTTAATAGATACATATAAGTCATATAAATATTCTTTTATTCTAAAATAGTGTAACTATTTTGTTTTTCAAGTTTTTTAAGCTAGTAAAACTTCAATTTAACCATTATTTTTATAAATAACTAGAAAATAGCTAAAAAAAAATAAAACTTACATTTACCAACAATGAGCTATATGGTAAACGAAACCCAACTGTTTTATCTGCAATTACAAATTGTTAATCTAAATATTTTATGTATCGATTTACATTATTTTTTTTCACTTCAAAAATTTATTTATTTTTCTTTTTTACTTGTTTATGTTAGTAAAACTCTACTCCATAATAATCCAAAACATAATGAACACTAACCTAAACACTTATTTTAACTAGAATTTTGTACAATTTATTTAAAAGCATACTTAGCTAAATTAAATTTTACTTTTAACCAGGTTTTGTAAAATATCTAAAAAGTACTGAAAAATAAAAGATTATTGAGCTGATTTCAAGTTGAGATAATACCGGTAGTATCGCAAATTTTAATACTTTTCCATGACAACAGCAAATCACAGCCCCAAATTTGTTTATTTTTCCATAAAAACAAAGATAATACCGGTATTATCTCAACTTGAAATCAGCTCATAAAACTATAACATATTTTAACATCAATCCAATTATCTTTAATTTATTTAAATGCAATTAGTTGTGTTGTTTTATTTTTTAAATGTCATAATCTACAAACTTAAAATTTTAATTCTAAGTTTTTATATAAAAACATCGAGAAAAAAAACAGTATGTAAAAAAATAGAATAGTTAACAATATTAACTACTATCTGTTTTTTTAAGAAAGAAACTAGTAAGCGTTAAGAATATGAAATACATAGTTGTAATTAGTTGATTTTGAAAATTAGCTAATTATAACTAACTATTTCAAATTTTAACGTTTACTGGTGTTTTTCTAAAAAAACAAGTTTTAGCTAAGATTCTAATAAGTAACAAAATAGTTTTATTTAATATTCTTTAATAAAACGTTTTAGCTAAAATTTAACGTAAACCATGATATTGTTAACTAAAACAAATCTTTATTTTTACCTAACAAAAATAATATTTGGTTTTTTTATTTGTAATAAATAATTAATATATAAAATATAAAAAAAAATATTTGTAATAAATAATTTAAACTAAATTTGAAATATACTACATATGTTAATATAAAAATACTAGACTATGTTAACTAGATCTAAGTTTTCTTTTCTTGTGGATAACATACAATTGCACGTTATAAATCTAGTTTCTGCATTGTTTAACTATTCTAACTTATAACAAAAAATTGTTTTAATCCGTTTACATTGTTTCTAGTTAAATAAGATTTATTTAGTTAAAATTTTTAACTGTCTAAAACTAGTTAAATTTATGTATAAAATAAAGTATTTAACTGCAATATTAAGTTTATTAAAAACAATTAAAAAAATAATAAAAACAAAAACTAAAATATTTTAAATAGTGTTAAATCTGTTAACTAGATCCAATTATAGAACGTAAGAACATCTACTTTTAAATTATTATAATAAAATTATTTCAGTTTTAAACTTTTTAAATCTAGTTAACGTTTTGTGTCTACACATTTCTTTCTAGTTGTTGGGTTTTATTCCCACATTGTCCAAATACATTTATAGGCTAATTTCAAGGTGAGATAATACCGGTAGTATCTTCGTTTCTACGCAAAATTAAAAGAACTCGGTGATGTAATTGGTTGTTGTCATGGAAAAGTATTAAAATTTGCTATACTACCGCTAGTATTTCAACTTGAAATTAGCCTATTAGTTGGCAATAATAAAGTGTCAGTGCCAGTGTTATCAAAGCTCTCAAAATAAATGCATTTCTTCTCGAAGCTTTTAATTTTTCAAAATGAATGCATTTTTAAAGTAAAAAGATCGACGCTAAACACAGTTACAAAGCAACATAAATATAAAGCTGTAACAAAAATTAACGAAATCTCTGACGAGAAAAATACTAAATCTAAAATTATAGCTTGTTTTGCAGATATTTTTTTGGTAAGTTCAATAATAACACGAAAGTTGAAATTGTTTTTGTAATTATGTAGGTATCGGTTCCAGAAGTTTACAAAATTATGAACGAAGGGTTAGAAAACGTAAAACCAACAGTTGATAGGCGAGGTAATAACAAAAAAAACTTTATAATTTTATTTTTAAGAAAAACTTGCAAAAAAAATTTTGGATTATCAGAAAAAAAAGCATTTTACGCTAAGGGATCTACTTATTTATGGGAGAAACGATTGGAAATTTACTGGCGAGCGAACAACTCTCTACAAAATTTTAAGATCTATGAGCTATAAATACAAAATTTTTAATAACCGCAAACTGCTATGTGAACACAAGCACATCTTACCTCTTAAAATCAAGTTTTTAAGAAAATATCTGTAATACAAGGAACAAGACGCAACTTTTATTTATTTGGACAAAACCTGGATTTATAGAAACGGAACTGCTCTTAGACAATGAACAAATGAATTTGAGAACAAACATACATTACCTATTAAAAAACAACCATGAAAACGCTAGGTACACGGTTTTACATGTACAATCGAAATTTGGTTTTTTAGATGGATGTAGTTTGCTTTTAGACTCTAATAACAATGATTTAGATTAATATTGTTATAACAATGATTTATATTATGGTCACAAAACCATAGATGGACAACTTTTTAAGTCTTGGACATTGAATCAGCTAATTCCTGCACTTGTTGAAATTCAAGGTAAATACGTAGTGGTTATGGATAAGGCACGTACTATTTCATGCTTGTTGATAAACCACCACCATTTGCATCTAGAAAAAATGAGATGCATAATTGACTGGTTTAACATAACATACAATTTGACCCACATATAAATAAAACGCAGTCTTCTCTAATCAAAACTTTTGGCCCAAGAGATAAAAAATATGTCATGACGTTCTTAGGTTGCCTTCTTACTACTGCTAATACAACTTTATAGAATTGGCTTAAAAGTAAACCAAGACATATTATAATAAAAACATCGACTCCATAAAAGATATTGACAAAGTTTCAAAATTATAGCTTGCAGAACTACAAAAATGTACACACCAGATTTGGCAAAACAATGTTATATCAAAAAATCATATCAGAGGATTGAGCAAAACTTGAAAAATTTCAGCATTAAAGCCCATTATTATAAATTTGGCAAAATATTCGGACTCAGAACTTACAAGTAGTGACAAAGACTAGTAAATTTAAGATACAGTATAGTAGACAATGATGACAAATGTGCTTTTACATTTCGTGTTTGTTGCTTTCACCTAAAACTTTTCTCTCTTCAGTTCAATTTCATTAAGTTCATCTCATGAGTTTTTTTTAATTAACCAAAAAAAATTTTGAAAAATTTATGTACAACCAACAAAATTCAAAAGTTTCAATATAGGTTGTACTAATTCGATCAAAAAAATATATATATGACAAATAAACTAATTTTATTTATCAAAACCGTAGTCAAAATAATGTAAGGTAAACCAATCTAACTTAGTAAAGCCCAAATTTTCGATATTTGGTTGCTAGTAAGACACGATCACAATAGAACAGATACTAAATCTGGTAATTTTAGTTACTTATTACAAAAATAAATAAATTTTAAATAGCACCATTTTCGCAACTTACGAGAGGTGGCGCTTTATATTTTTGTGTCTTTATGTTTTTATTTTATATTTTGTTATTTATTTACATTTTTGTGTCAAGCACTATTAATTGTTAAGTGTAGATATTTTGTCTAAGAAATAATATACAGTGGTTTAAAAACAAATGAGGTAGAATTGACATAAATTCCCCTGTATATTTGCAGACAAATGTTTCCGCAGATGAAGTTCAGAGTGTCCGGTTTGGACCTGAAAGCCAAATACATACTTCTATTGGACATAGTCGCCGCTGACGACTACCGATACAAATTCCATAACAGGTGAATCTTCCATAAAATCTCTAATACATACCTCAATGTTTCAGGCGTATGTTTCCTGCCTTCAAAGTACGCGTATCGGGCTTAGACAAAAAATCCAAATATATCCTACTAATGGACATCGTAGCTGCTGACGATTGTAGATATAAATTCCATAACAGGTTAGAAACAAAAAAATTCTTTTATCTTATTAGTTATTTGGTGTTTGATTTAGAACTTCTTTGCAAAAATTTCGTATGCGATTAATACGAAGTGTTCGGGATATTTGTTATTTTTATTTTATTTGCTAAATCAGTCATAAATTGAGTGTTTATGAAAGGCACGAAGCATGCGTAATTCTTGTCGAGAATTTAAAATCGAAATAACAAAATTTCGAAAACTTTTGTTATTTCTTATATTGCATGAGCACCTGTCTGGGAGTGTTTAACGGTGAAAAATTTACAGCCGATGGATGGTAGCGGGGAAAGCCGATCCCGAAATGCCAAAACGGATGTACATCCATCCTGACAGTCCATCGACAGGTGAACAGTGGATGCAAAAAGTCGTCTCTTTTCACAAACTCAAACTCACCAACAACATCTCCGACAAACACGGCTTTGTAAGTACTGTACGTTTTTTCACTATGACAAGCCATTTACACAAATTTTTAATAACAACTATTTTTTATAAACAAACAAAATTACAATATTAAAATTTTTAATTAAAGTTAGAGGGACTTGTAAAATAGTAAATTATTAAATTATTACTATTAGATACCGCTGAGAAAGTGACTAAATATTTAGACAGGGTAATAACATTTGCATAACTTAAGATAATAAATAAATATATTTACATAGGTATATAGGGTGTCCGAAAAAGTTTTTTAAGTGGCCAAAAATGTTTAAAAGGCTAAAAACAATTTAACAAAACCTATTTCAAGTTCCAATGTTATTAAAAAGCACAAGATTTGCAGATTTTTAGAAACAAGGAAAAATTTAGGTTATTAAAATTTCAGGAATTTCTAGGAAATTGTTTTTATAGAAATATTTAAAAAGTAATTACAGTAGTATCTCGCAACGCATAAAGACAATTTTTTAAAAATTTTTTTAGTTTTTCATGCATTGCTCTCCAAGATCAAAACAAATTTGTTCTATAAAAAACTTTGAAATTTTTGCTAACGTAAATTATTTGAAAAAAATATATTATATAAAAGTTATATCCTTCTGGAATATAAGTATTATCACTACATAGTACTTTTGCTTCCAGTAGAGTATACAGCATATTCAAGCAGGATTATAGGTTGGTTAACCAAAGAAGTCCGATAACAAATACACAAATTTGGCTCTCCTGTCCTATGCTCAATATATCTAAACGTGGGCTGACTTTTTAAGACCTCTCTATAAACCAAAGAATAGCCATTGTTTAGTTTATGGTCAGGCAAACTACCCTAAGAATAAATCTTAATTTATGACAGTTCTACCTGCCAGATAAACATCTAGAGAAGATGCCAAACATCATGCCTAGCCTTAAACTGAAAAATGACTAATTTTTAGTTTATAGAGAAGTCTTAAAACGTCAGCTCACTTTTAGATATTTTGAGTATACATGGAAAAGAACCAGACCTCTACAGTTGTCAACGATGATTTTTTTTACAACTGTGGAAGTATGATTTTTTTACATGTATTGCAGCGGGCAGCAAAACATGACTTGCTTGTTTATTATAGGACTTTTTTCGTTAACCAAGCTATAGGTCTACTATTAATTGACAACAATTGAATAAAAATATAATTTTTTTGTTTAGAAAAAAGTTTATTAATGCATGATTTTTGCTGAAAAATTGTTGTAAAAAAAGGTTGTTTTTAATACTGTGCACATGCGTACAATTGTTAAGTAAATAAAAACTAAAAGTTCTAAGAATGATTACAAAATGCAGCAAAAGTGAAGCAAAGTGAAATTATGTAAATATAAAAAACCGACTGAAATTATTTGATAGATAAGCAACTTTATATACTTTGTATTTTTTCAGTGACTGATAAATGCCATTTGTATACTTTTTAAGTATTTTTTTAGTTAACTAAAGTACGATTAACTTGAAAGTTTTGTAACCAACATGTTTCTTAATTTGCGGCTAATAATATCTACTTCATTAAGCGCACTCGCTTCGCTTATTCAATAAAACTTTTCGATTATGAATCACTGTATTAACTAACTTGTTGGTTAATAAATTATTAAAAATATAAAAATTTAGTAGTATTTGATTTATTTTGATTATTAAATAAAATTTTAATTTTTTAACAAAAAATAAAAGGGATTTTTACTTAACTAAATTTCTTACTTTTGATTAAATTTAATAAAATAATTATTTTTTTAAAAAAAATTAACTAGATAATGTTAAATTACTAAGGTGACCCACTTAAATTGTAATGAAATGTAGTAAGCACCTAATAGCACCAAACAATTTCACTTTGCACGACGCACGTTTCGACAACAAAGTTGTCATCGTCAGGTGGGGAATTTTTTTACTCAAAAAGTAGAATAGGTACAAAAAATTTAAAAACTAAATTTGTTCCTAAATAAATAAAAGCTAAATAAACAAAACAATTTAATTTACAATTTTTGACGTTTTTTATTTTCTAAACGGTGCAACTTGGTATAGAAATAAGTTTCGTTAAGTTACATTATTTTAATTTTGAATATTTCTAGGACATCTTGTAGATATAAAATCAGTAAATTTTCTAGTATTTTCTGGTGGGCCGGTTTAATTTCTCATGTTTTCTAAATTACTTATCTAGTTGGCTAAATTTACGTATTTTGTAGGCAAACACACAATTGAAATTAATTTATTAATATTTTTAAAAAAATAAATTTTAAAAATTTTGGGTAGTTTACTATGTCAATAATTTGTGTTTATAACAAAATGTGATATACATTTTTTAATGTGTGTTATATCTGTAGTTACAGCTAAGTATAAATAGCTCGAAATACCAATAATTTTAGAAAAACAAGGCGGTTAAAAGCGTCAGTCTATATTTGGTTAAACAACAAGACATGTTTATAATAAATTTAGCAGAACCAAGCGGTTATAATAATATTGTCATTAATATTATTGTTAATAGAAGTTCTACTAAGTAGGATTCTTCTATTATATTTATTACAAAAAAATTCCAGTGTCCTACCAAATTCGGACTAACCGCTTTTTTATCAATAATTTGTGAAGTCGTGGTTGAAGAAGTAATAATTTTTTTTAGATTATTTTTGGGCAATCGCAGATGTTAAAAAATAATTTTGGGTTACAGAACCAAATTTAATTTTAGTCTCGTGTAAATTTATAGTATTTTCTGTAGTAGTATGTATTTGCTTTAAACCTAAATATAAACAAAAATTTTAACAAATAATTTGTTATGTACATGTAGAACCTATTGCCATATTTGTTTTTGTAATAAAAATTATAAGTCAAAAAGTCCAAAAAATCGCTAATCGCTTAAAATTGGGAAGATGTGTCAGAATTTCGCCAAGATTATTTAATAAAAGAGCTTATTTAAGCGTTTTTCAAAGTAAACATTATAATATAGTTTTTAAAGACTTTAACTCTGTTATCACGGAATAAGATAAAACTATTTCTAATTATTTTTCTGTGTAACTTAGCTCTTAGCAGTTTTAGAACGATTTGTACAATTTCTTTCTTGATTTTTCTAAAATGGTTAATATTTATTAGAAAGTTGTTTAAAAGGCTTGTCATCGTCCCTTTTTTCTCTATAAATTCGGAATACCCCATTAGATGTAGCTTAGAAATGAGATAATTAGTGGAGAATTCGGACAGTAAAGAGTCGGGTTCGGGGCTTTATGTGGCACTTAATTAGTACAGAGACCACCTATCTTGAACGGTATTAAATGCAAAGCTAATTCGGACTGGCGCTACTGGAAAGGCCGAAAGGAGATAGCCACCCTGATAAAGAAGCCGATTAATTGATTTCAGACGGAAACACACAAATTTACAATTAGGACGAATTTACGATGGCATTGACATCAGAGTGATGAGGTATTTCGGGGTCGACAGACGGGGATTCTTAATTGGTGACTTTGGTCTTTCGCAAGACGAATTTACGAGATGATGAGGTTTTTGGGTATGGTGGAATTTAACAAAGAGATTTAATATAAAAATTTTTTTTTGAAGTAAATGTAAGTTTAAAATAAAGTTACAGAAGGTGTGAACACTTCTGTCATTAACATCCAATTTCGCCCCCCTTTTATTAGATTTTTCCATGCCACCCATTGTCCATAAAATGGTACCCGAATGCCAGTAGCCGAATAAGAGATATCCTAAAGCAATTTAGATATCGAATACAGCGGTTTCCACTCTGTTTCAATAATAGTGCCACCGTTTTCTATCTCCTAGCTTTGATAACTCACAATAATAAAAGAAAATACGTGGCGACTGAGTGAAAAAATCCTTGAGTCGGCTATAAATTTCCAAGCTTTAACTTCGGTGGTCTTTAGTCTAATGGTGTAGACAGAATTTTTCTCTATGTACAACCGCCAGACGACAAATAACTTTTATTATTTTAAAATCGATACTGTGAATACAAAAGCCTACAGACCACACCGAAAAAAAACCTTATGAATTATTCGATATACATTACATTTAAAAGTTGACAAACAATGCCTAATGATCGCTAATGAATGTACCGTTTATTGTAATATGTCATTAAAGTTCTTTATCGATCACAATGGACGACGAAATTCAAGTTTTGGATCGACGCCCGACTGGTTAGCTTTGCTTTTTCAAGCTAAAACAACGCTCATTTTCGTGTAATAATATCTTCGAATCGTGTTATTTCAGTGATTTGTGAGTTGCATGACGATTGCAGCTCGGACCTTGTTAACTTTTTAATTATTCAAAAGTCGACGGCTTTATTCAACCTCGAGAGGAAAAAAGTAGCAATTTTCATGTCAATTTTTTATAATAAAACATAAAAAGACTTCGAGAGAGACAAGCAAAAGCGGTAATCTAAAAATGCAAAAAATTAAAAATAAATAAAGCCAAATATAAATATTTGATATGTTTTTAAAAATTATTGATTCAAGTAGGAGTATACCTATAGAATTTTGTAGCACAAGTTGAGGTGTCAAATGAGCAGCAAAACGACTTTGCTAGTTTTTCTTTTTGTTAAAATGTCAAATTTTTCAAATTTCGTAATTTTATAATAATACCGTAGTTATTGACAACTATATGTAATAACACTTAAAATTATTAATGTCGTAATTTTGATTGGAAATTATGTTAACTATTCATTAGATTCATAAAATAATTTTTTTACAATAACGCTTCGGATATTTTTAAATGCTGTAATCTAAATAAAATGTTTTTTTTTAAATTTTTAATAGTATACTAACGTCGCTAAACAGAATTTGAAGACGTCAAATTTGTGAACTAAGCTTACATAAAAATTTTTGATCTTTGGTAGAAAATGACTCTTTTTGTCATATTTTTAAAGTTTTTGTCAAAAATAAACGAAAAAATTTTTTAAAATTTTATAAAATTTAATATTCATAAAGTTGCTTTAGTTTAAAATAGCAAAATTTAAAAAATCCTAATAAAGGAATTTAAATATTTATATTTTTTAAATTGCAGTATTTTTTAGTTTTTATTTTTTAATTATTTTGAACTATTATTAAGGGTCTAGAATTTAGTAGTGTAATATAAATTGATAAAATTTTATTTTCGAAAATCTTAAAACGATTCAAGTTTTATAGTTTTTAAACGAAAAATTTTTAATTTTTTATATTTTTTAAAATAACAATAAATTGTAATATAATAATGCTGTGCATCTAAATTGTTTATTATTAATATAAATTTATGTTTTCGACATTTCAGAATAAAATTTAGTTGCTATTTAATTGTTAATGTTGTTAGCGCTTATTTTCAAGTAATTACATAAGTTTTTTCAAAAATAAAAAAAATTTGTATCTAACTTTAGTTACTATACATAATTTAAAATAATTTTTATTATTTTTACATCGCGATAAGTATTTTTAATTCTGTATTTTTAGTTTGTACATTTTGCCCGGTCCGATAGACCAAAATTTTTAAAATTGCAAAAATATTAATATAGCGACCCCAAACATCCTTTACGGATGTTCAGACAAAATTTAGGTACCAATGGTTTATCGTAATGTTCTAAAATAAAAACGGCGAGATTCAGAAAATTCTTAATGCAAAAAGTTTTATTAATCTTTTTGTACATTTGGGCAGTTTTTAGAGTAGAAGTTTTGGGCTGTATTGTTTGTTCTTATCTCTCTGCTTTTAAAGAATTAGGAGATATAGGTTCGTTTGTTGCACCTTTCTTTTTGCACCTTTCTTTGGAAAAGATTGAGCAAATTTTACCAGCATTTTAAGTGTTTTTTCTTTTGTGTCTTCGTGTTGTTATGTGTAAATTTCTACTACTAAATTTCGTTTTCCAAACACATAATTTATTTTTTGTTATCGATTGTAATTTATAAAAATTTATAATTTCTAAAATAATTTTAATTAGTAGTTTTTTAGTAGTAATTTTTTTTTTGAATTAGTTGAAAAATTAATTGAAATAACTGTTTCTAAGAATCGATTTCATAATCAACTTAAAAGTTTCTTTAATTTAAATGACGTTTAGACTGTAACTGTCATTATAACAATATGCATCGAAAAATTATCGACAGTTACAGTCTAAACGTCATTTAAATTAGAGAAGCCTTCAAGTTGATTATAAAATCAGCCCTAAGATTGTTAAGTAAATAAACCTAAGACACAAAACTAAAAGTATTTAGTAATTTTCTGACTTTTTAATTAATCGTTCTGAGATTTTAAATTTTATAACTTATTTTTTATATAATTTTTTTTCCTTTAGCAACTAAGCTTTGTTAATTTTAACAATATATAAGCTTCCAAATTGTTTAAAACTCTAAAATAATTTAAGTTTAACATTTTGGTTTCTAAGGATTTTACTCTTTTAGAATTATAATGTGTAAAATTGTAAAATATAAAAACTATGTTTTTAGCTTCCAAAAGTTCTAAAATTTAAAAATTTGCAAAATTTTTAATTTTGTCAAATAAATAGAGGAGTTGCTTGTTGATCTTTTGATAGTCTATAAATCAAAAAACAGTAAAAATTGCTTAACTCTAGCGATTGTAATAATAATTATTTGTTATATAGAAGTTATATAGATGTTATATAGAAGATAACCGAAACATAAGTTAAAAAAATAATTTGTAACTTAACGGGAAAAATAAAAGTCGATCATATATTAAACCGATCTTGCGACATGAATTGAGAAGCGAGTAATTTGGTGCAATGATATGAAATGACCATTTTTTCAAGAAATTTTAATTAGTATAGAAGGGGTTAATGAATGGTTTAGCATAAATTTAAAGGTAGGTACAGAATGGCAAAAAAATCGAAAAAGCAAAATTTATGTATCCCGAAAATGCATAGTTTTCCTCACCACTGAACTGTTAAGTTTATATATTAAATTTAAATTGAATTGTTAAGTTTTTACAGTTTTAAAGGTTCAATTATTGCACTGACTTCTTTTTATCATCTTAGTTCAGCGGTTCTCAAAATTTGGAAACCAAATTTTAAATTTTTTTGGAGCGAAACCTAAGCATTTTCGGTATATACATATAAATTTTGTATTTTCGATTTTTTTGCCATTCAATACCTATCTTTAAATTTATATCTATCTTAAAATTTGACTAGTTTTACTATCTTTAAAAGTTTAAAACTCTTATTTTGGAGACTCAAAAAACTTGTTCAAAAATTACAAACATATTAGATAAGAAATTCAAAACTGTTAAAACTTATTTGCAGATACAAACTAAAATATTCTTTCTCGTTTGGTATAAAACTAAACTTAAGTAAAAAACTTTCCACCTCATCCCCTACAAGTATCCACTTTCCAACCCCCCCTATCGTATTGATAACTCCTCGCCTCGCCCGAAATCGCATTACACAAATTTACAGAAGTATAAGCCGCTGCGGTATATCATCCCCTGCAGTAGACGGTTTTTGCCAACCCCTGCCCTTTAAAAGCAGCCTCGTTTCTCCCTTTGGGGCGATCGTGCAAGCTATCTTTAATCTTCGAACACACTCAACCCAAGATCTCGCACCCAAGATGCGCCAATTACCCCAATTAGATATACAGAGTCGTGTTTTACGGATTATTATCGGTGTTAAAGGGCGACCGATATTTTTTAGACGGATTGTACGAACGAGTAGGGTTAGAGTGATATACAGGGTCTCCCTAAGCGAATTCGCGGCACGCCCCAAGGCGGAGTTTGTCTGTCTCTGAATAAGACATGCACTACACCATATATTATGCATTTAACACCGAACATGCCAAAAAAGAGACCAGAGAAAAGGATACGGGACGAATACTAAAGTCAGGGAGCGAAAGGGGATGAGAACGAGGAAAATACATCAAGTTTCACGTCAAGGGTTTGTAATGCTCTACCAAATTACGAGCAGGCTCTACACAAATGTCGCATTTTTGTCTGTCAAATGTTTTTTCAGTTTTAACTTAAATCTTAAGTCGAGTAGTAATTAGTACAGTTAGTATCAAGTCTTCATTTAAAAAAGTTTTCTAGAGTGCTATGACAAAAGAATATACGAAAAATAAATACTAATGAGCACAACTTTGTTGCTTCTATATTTGTATAGTAAAAATTACATTAATAATAAATAATTAAACGTTTATTAGTCGTTATTATTTTAACGTTTTTAAAACATCGTTAAAATAGTGTTCTTAGAAAAATAATCGTTGTCGTTAGTATAAGTATAAATGTAAATTTGACGTTAATTTGTAATTTTGAATATAAATTTTTTTGGGTAATTATCACCATTAAAAACTAGCAAAAAATTAAACTAAATAAGCATTTCTTTCAAATTTTTACGTAATTTATGCGTTTTTGCAAATCGTTTAATTTTTATTATTTTAGAACTATTTTTAAACGTATTGTTTACTACATCTGTATTAACTTGGCTAAAATTTTAACAAAATTATTAAGTCTACGTATAAACGTTTTACATTAGTAAAAAAACATATTAATTAGACGAAGTATGTAGCGCCATTTCCAAAAAACGCTGACAAGTTTACAAGAATTGATCACGCTGAACAAGTACCAAAATGTGCTACACTCATGCTAGGGCAAATACCCTAAAACCGGTCTGTAGCTTCTTCATTACTGAGTTTGGCTTGAATAATTTTGTTGTTACTACTAAATAAATGTTAAAAGAAAAAGTTGTAGATATGTAATTAAATTTTGCATACTACTGTCTGTAAAATGCAACTTTCATCTCTTATACTTTACTGCTTAGAAACTACTTAGAATAAGACAAAAATTTAAGTGAAAAATAAATTAAAAAAACTTTTCCACACGGACTTTATTATACAAAATTTATTTCTTTTTACTTTTTTCTTCAAGAAAAGCTTTTCTGTGTATTTTTCCCACCATAAAAACAAAAAAAATGTAACTTTAATATCGATTTTTTTTATGATAAGATGACACATAATAATATACTGAAAATAAATTGTTAAATTAATTCTTTGTTAAATTCAAATTTTGTTGTAAATGAAAATAGGCTGTTGCAACACGAAAAGGCGCTTTCCAATAAAAAAAATTCTAGTTTTTATTAATTACTTCATATTTTTTTTTTATAAAAATGGCAATTCGTTTAGCCTCTATAAATGGCATAATTTTTAGTATCGCATATAGAAGTTGGTACTAATAAAATTTTCCACAGTTTATTTACAAGAATGTTTTCCTACGATCAAAACTAACCAAGTTTAAGAGGTTTAAAATTTGAAATTTTTAAAAATTTATGATTTTTGTTGTTTTATGCGATTTTCTTCCAAATTTATATACTAAACCAAAATTTTACAATATGGGGTGTTTCAGAAATAAATACAAAAATTTTAACCACTTGTAGATCTCGTTTAAAAAAGTTTTTTCTAGATAATTTTTTTCTCGAATCTCAACCGTTATCAAGATAAAATTAGTTAAAATCTTGGCGAAAGTTCCATACGCACCACTAGTCAAACAAGTAAAATGTACGATTATAATGATCACCATGATAACTATAAAAAAATTATGAATTTACAAAATTTCATGAGTATATCGTACTTTTATAGAGAAAATATGGCGGTAAAAAATTCGGAAAAATTTTATTTTTCGAAAAAATGTTATTTAGAAAAGTTGTTTGTTTTGGTGGTACCTATTACTGGTAAAATTTTTGTATTCATATCTGATACACCCTGTATATTTATAATAGTTGTAGTTGACAATTTTTAACTATTTTTCTATTTTTAAAAGTTTTTTAGATAAAAATTTTCAGAGTTATGAGTTGAAATTTTGGGAGAAGTTAGCTTATTATGATTTACTCGAAATAAATGCAATTGCTGCATAATTAAATATCTGTAAAACCAACCTCAAAATTACTATTGCAAAAAATAAAGTACTAATGTTCTAGAAAAAAACGGCACACTTTTAAATATTCCTGATTATAGCTAAAAAACACGTTTTAAAACCATTTAAACTTATTATTCACTAACCTCAAATAAGGTTTCAAAAGTAATATTTTGCTTTTACCAAACTATTTGTCAAAATAAAAAAATGCTCATGCAATAAGGCGGATGTACACTGATAAATTCTATGCAAAATTTGTCAAACAGCAGATTGCAAAAATGCGCAAATTATTTTAAAAATATAATACTCTAAATATAAATACTAATAATACTATGCTTTTGATAAAAATGCTGAATATTTAACTATACAGTTAAATGTACATAACAAATATATATACCTAACTTATTGTTAACTTATATTGTTATTATAATAAACAGATATGTAAATATAAATTTAAATTTTTTTCGATTTTTTTTTTAGTGAAGATAGCGATTAAATGTTTGCGATTAAATAAGTAAACTATTAAGCGTTGTAAAATTTTTGTTGAATAAATGTAATAGTATATAATAAGGTAAAACTTTAAAACAATTGTACTGACATAAATAATTACTCAAATATACATTTAAAGCGTTCCTAATAGCCCGCTAATAATACAAAATTTGTTACTCTCAGTACGTGAAGTAGACACGTAAAAATTTCTGGTGTATACTTATACAAATTCAAAGTGATTTTTATGACACTGCAATTGTTATTAAAGGATCGTCATAATAATGAAGAATCTACTCGTAGTTTGTATCCGGTTAATAATAGTAAAAAGATTTATGTTTATCTAGTTTTGTTGCATAGTGATTACCACTATTATCCTTAATACATACAATATAATCCTGCCATAAAAACCACTTTGGATGTGAGCAACAATACAAAAAGCAGGACTTTTTCTAAATTTCTATAGTTTTACGTAAATTTTCTAAAATTTCTTATTAGAATTAAAGATTTTCGGAAATTTACATAGAATTTGTAGAAATTTTGAAATTTTTTTTAAAGTTTTTTGAAAGTTTGCACATGCGCAATAAAGCGCATGATACAAATCTTACAACTAACTCTGTTAAAATATATTACTCACAAAGAGCTACAATATAATAATAAATAATATCTAATAACATTAATAATAATAAAAGAAATTAATTGTTGAAGTGATTCCTATTTTTTTGACGGGTTTAACAAATTTTAAATAAATTTACTTTAAAGAATTTTCATAGAATTTTCTAGAAATGTTTGAACGATTTCTTTGGTAAAAAGGATTTTTGTGTTATTTTCTTAAGAAGTGTCTATTCATTGTTTTGGTAGTGGTTAAAAAATATGAAAACTTTTCGACTTTTTTCATATTTTTTAATTAAATTGTTAAAAAAACGGTATCATGAAGTTAAAAATTGTGTAAAACGGCAACTAATAAAAGATAAAATTTTGGATTATTTTTACTGAACACGTGTAGTAAAAACGCAAGTGAATTGGCTTAAAAAATTATTTTTCGTAGAGTTAATTCTTTGAATAATTTGGTTATAATACAAGCGGGAGTTGTTTAATAAACCTTCAACAATGATTTTCCCCGATAACAAACATGAAAACTGCTAAACCTATTTCCCCAATTAACATAATCATTCCTATTCTAATCTCTCAACACTGGAGGTGTGTTCGAAAAATCTGTTCAATTTATTCATAACCTAACAGAGGTCTGACGTTAAAAATTAAAACCAGGCGCCTTGTCTCGTATCCATATTCATAGAATTTTTTTCTCTCCCAAAAACTTTTTTTACCCGATTTCTTTTCTAACCCATCGAGAAGATAAAATCGAAAAAAATCGAAGGGTTGCAAGCGAAAGAACAATTGACATGTCTGAAGAAGAATCAAGGCGGCGTAGTTAAGTTGAACATGGTCCGATAATTTGCTTGTGTGCATCTTTTTGACGAGAAACCATCGTAAATTTCCGAAGCGTAAGGGCTATAATCGGGCGCCGGCCGGTCTCTTTGACTTTCCAACTCGATGAGCCAAAAATTAAGCAGCCGACAAAAAAAATTTCCTCGTGTATATGCTATGGGAGTTTGTCTCTCTTAGAGTTTGCGCTTCGATAAACAGACACTGATCTAAATTCCAGGGACGTATGTGGGAGATGAGGTGCTAGTGGAGGAAACCCTACTTGTAAATATCATAAACAACTAAAAAATTTCACCCAAAAATTGTTATAACAGTTATAAACACTATTTAGTTAGACGAGTCCTGAGGTAATTAACTAGTAAAACCATTCTGGATTTTTTAGATTTGCTTTGCAATGATTCGGATGCTTTTAATAAACGAAAAATGTTATTTATTCATACAGGGTAATTCAGAAAGACCAAACCATTACTTACATGGTTGTTGGAGTTACTTTCAAAAATGTAATCAACAATTTTATATCAATTTTTCAAAAATGCTGCTTTAAAGTTAAAATTAGAAAAAGACTTATAATTTAGAAATTACATAACGGGTGGTCAATAAAATTGCAAATTTTTGAGCTATTTTTTAAATATTTGTGTTGATGACGAAATGTTTTGGTATTCTTCTGACACGGTTTTATCTGTATGTTTTAAGTGCGGCGTATAAATACAACAATTAATCAAAAATTAACATTAACAAACATATAGATAATGTGTCATGTTTGTTATCAGTGTTTGTGTTTCTTGTTTCTCACTACTATATTAATGTCAGTCATGTAACAATAATTGGATGAAATAATTAATAGTTTTCTTTATCAGCCGACGTTTGATAGGAAGCCGAAAAATAAAATTTTCTGTTCTATTCTTGGACGTTAATTAATGTGTTATCGTTAGTTAACGGTGACACGAAAAAAATTATTATTGTAAGCAGATTTTTCGAAAAGTGCTTTGTCTAAAGTCCACTACCAGATAACTTTCAGTCTTTGCGAAATTCCTGAAAAAAAATCAACTTTCAGTGTTTCTCCTCAATAAAGAAGTCGAAATTAGCATAAAAGGGTGTTGAATTATGATCCCTTGGTGCATTTAACAGCCGGAATATTTCAGTAAGTGTGACAGTTTTCAGAAGTTTTGTGTTTTAGTGTCGGCTAAAAATTATACGATTGTTGTGTGCGTGTTTTCAGAAGCTGAAAGTTTTTCAGGAGGACACGACAACAGTTCCAGTTAAATATTTGCACAATGTTAGAGACTGGGAGTTCGTGTGTAAATATGCACAGGCCGAGTTTCTCATGCTGCCAGACTGACCCTCGATGATCATTTGCTCGATTCTTCAAAATTGATTTTTTTTTCCGAACTGATTTACAAAAGCCAACACAAAAAGGCAAACGTTATCTGATCGGTATCAATGTCGAACAAATTCGGCACGAATACATTATCATTTACAAGTCCGACTCGATTCAACGTGTTCCAAACCGATCACTAAATTATCCATCCCTTCGGACGCATGCAAATTGCTTGTTCGTATTTCAGGCCCCTTTTAGTAATTAATACTGAGGGATTTTTAACTAAATTGGGTGATATCTCTATTTGCTAACACGATTTCAATTCGGTGATTTTATGTAGGTAATGCGACAAAAAGTACACAACGGTAGACCACATAAAAGCGAATTAAGACCACGTAAGAGCGAAAACAATTGACATACAAGCAAATTTTATATAATTTTAAATGATTAGCAGATTTTGTAAGCCTTACTGCACAGTAAACACGGTTTATGCTAATGCTAATTATATAAATAAAATTCCAAAAAAAAATTTGTAATTTATTTAAACACAGGTTTATTTATGAATAATGACAAAAAAATTATGCAACCAATTTTACATTTTCGTATGAGACTCTGATATAATTTAATTCAGAAAATATTTTTGCGATCATATTACTGCATATCATTTTATGTTAATTTGACAGGCTTTGAGCAAATTTACTGAAATGTTTACTGATAACAAAAAGACTGACATAATTCTGATACTTAAAAAATGAAGAAAAAACGCTTCAGCTGCAATAAGTCTTATTGCAAAAAGATATCACTATCGAGTGGTTCCAACTGACAAAATTTTTCAAAGTAGTGAAAAAAATTGCGTCAAGACTGGTCTCTCTTGAAAAAGCCACAAAATAAAACTGTGACAGAAAAAAATAACGAGATTGCTGTAATTTAGGCAATTACAGAAAATCCACATATTGGGCACAAAATTCAGGAATTAGCCAAAATTTTGTTTCTAGAATAATACTCGCTAATAAACTTAATCCATACCATATTACACTGGTACAAAAACTAAAACTAACAGATTATTAATAAGTAGTCATTCAATTTGACAAGTTATGATAAAACTGACAGACATCGATAATCTTTGGATAACTTTGATTTAATATTTTCACTAAAATAAAAATTTTATCAAGAAAGCTGCTTAATATGTAAATTTAGTTGTATATGGGTTCGTCGTCATTCGTGAATAACCTAGTACAAATTATAATTATTTAAAACAGTTAAAAATAATAAATTAATACATAGCAAATTTAACAATTTTGTGTCGGTAATTTAATTCGTTGTAAAATCTGCAACAAACTCATACAATTTAAGCAAAATGTTGTGTACACTTATATTCAATAAATTTTTCTAATTACATAAGCATCTTATTATCGTTAATACAATATGCGACAACATAAACTATCAAATTTTGACATTAACAAACAAAATCATGTACCTATGCTTAAAGCATATATTTTTGTTTAATTGTTTAATAATCTCAAAATTGCAAATTAATCACAAAATGCAGCTTTAAAAAAATATCAAAAACACTCACATGTTATTAAAAGTGAACTTTTTAAAATGCATTGGTTAAACACAAATTGGTCAGCATTCGTTTCTTAATTTTTTACTGGTAAAGTATATTTGGTTGTTGCTTTTGTTAGGTAAAGTGGTAGATATTTAGTGGCATTTGTAAACTTTAAAACATTATTTACTTCTTATTTTTCCTAAACTGTTTTATTTTAATTTTACACTTTATGTTGGATCTGTGTGTAGAATGAAATGTAGCATACACCCAATAGCACCAAACAATTTCACTTTGCACGACAATCGTTTCGACAAAAAAGTTGTCATCCTCAGGTTGGAAATTAAACTGAAACTGAGATTAATTCCCCCACCTGAGAATGACAACTTTGTTGTCAAAATGTGCTTCGTGCAATGTGAAATTGTTTGATGCTATTGGGTGTATGCTACGTTTCTTTAATTTTGCAGACAGACTTGGTGATAATAACAAATGTATTATAGCCTATATGTATGTACTTCTTTATAGCCACATTCCATTCTGTAAATATAGCAATTTAAAACCTTTAATACTCGTGGATTTTCTGTTTACTAGGATTAAAAGTAAGAATGTTTAGGAAAGAGAACAAAATGTTCCAAATATCTCGAACCAACTTGGGGATGCGTTGTTAATTTGAGAACGAAAAAAAAACGTTTTAAAAAAAATTATCTTTATTTTGACAATTGCAACTATGATGGCATTTGACAAACAAAAATCATAATTAATATGACTAAAATACTAAAGTTTAATAAATTATATTGTCAGATATTGTTATGAACAAAATTAGCAACAAAACTATTTCTAAAAATATAATAAACTGTAGACTAAATGCTGCAAAAGGACATACAAGAGTCATGATGCAAACACCTTATAGTGAAAATTTTTGTTATCTTTAGATGTTAAAAATAAGTAACCAAAAATTTGTTTTAGAACCTTGTGAAACTAAAACGCTGAACAGGCTTTAAGCTTCAGCAGCGCAAATGTAAGAAACATTAAATTATCTAAATTAATTTTTTCGACGATTGAACTTGAAAGTAGGCTTTTCTAAGTGTCATTTGACATTCGAAAGTTGACACTTACTGCGGAGCAAGCGCAAACACCAAGTAAAAAGCGTTTTCACTTTCTACCAATAAAAACAAACTTTATTTGAATTTGATTGGATGTTAGAAATTAGTTGGGCTGCCAACGGTATAAATAAAAAATAATTATGTTGGCAACGGAGTAAACAAAAATTTATTTATAGCAACGCATAGATAGCCAGATTGTTTATTGTTATAAAAAAAATCTTATGACGTCTCTGATAGTTATTTGAATTAAGTGTGTGATCAGTCGTCGAAAAAATAGCGTGTATATTTCGAGCAAAATGCATTTTTGCCGTTCTCACATGATTGCTGCGTTTGGCTACGCCTCTCTCAGCAATTTTCATACAGGAACAGCAAAAATGTACTTTCTGCTTTTAAAACATACAATATACTATTTTGTAATATCTAGTTGTTAAGAATGGCTTTAAGAATTGTTTGTTACTAAGTAAAAAACCTCGTAACGGTCTGTTGTCAAGTCGTAAAAGGCACCTCGACTGTTAACAGGTCTTTTACATCTTTACAACAGAGGTTGTTTTCTTAGTAACAAACAATCCTTAAAGCAAGTCTAGAATTATTAATTAATTATGAGGATTTAAAAGCTACTCTAACAGACTTGTACTGTAAAATACTATTAAGAAACATTGTAAAATAGTCGAAAATAAAAATGTTTTAGTCATTCGATTAAAAACTAAAAAAGATAAAAAAATTAAAAAATTTCTGGAGCTATGCCATCCTTAAAGAAACAAATACCATTTACTATGCTACACTTACTATTAGTTACAGCAAAATTAGCAATTAAAGCTGGATTAGGTATAGTACTAAAAAGAGTACTAAGAAAGCATTAAAAATTAGTTTATTTAAAATGTAAAACCTTAATTTGCCTATATCAACAAGATATTTTACATTGCTTATTAGCAATATTATATGGATTAGCAATTAAAATGCTAGAAATGCAAATCTTAGTTAAAAGTAACCACAAATCGTTTAATTACAAAATATTTGTTAAAAAGAAGTGAAATGAACAAAACGGTTTTTACTGTGTAGTCAGGTCAGGTCAGGTCAGGTCAAGTCATGTTAGGTTAGGCGTTGTCTGGTCTAGTAAGACAACGTGTGTAATATTTTTATAATTTCTATATTTCAGAATATTGAAATATAATTGAATATAATATTTCTATATGTCAGAAATATTGTGTTTAATATTTCTGACACATAAGTGCAATTTTGTAACCTAAAATCTAAAAGGCCGTTTTAAAATATAAAAATTTAATAAGTTTTTTTGAAGCCAACTGTACTTGATTGTACCCGTGCTTTAGCATCTACGTAGATTTTTTTGACTTAACCTGACATAACTGCAATTTATTACTTTGTTGATAGTTACTGTCAAAATAATAAAAATATTTCGAATAAATAAATTATAGTTCTTCGTGATTCTTTAACAAACAAACCAAAATAAAAAAAACTTTGATAAATTTGTTAAGAAAGCGTCAAACTATCTCTCCCCTTATCATCGCGTGTCGTCGCGACGTCTCACAAACCACCCAATTCCTAAGGTCCACCTTCGTGTGAATCCGGCAGCAGTGTTGCCACTCATCCCTATCCATCACTTCACACGAAATTCGTCTTTACGTTGGTAGAACGTTCGGTACACTTTTATATTTTTTTTATGTTGGTAATTTTGGAGTGTTAATACAACTTCGAAATGGCCACTAATGCTTTCGAGGTGTTTGCCTTATGCGAGTATAACACGCGATCCGGCTATATATGGCTAGGAGGGGGGTGGTTTTTGGGGTGCGACAACACGGACGAGACATATAATGTTTTATTTACCTTGGATTTACCGGATATTGACGGAAAATGCGCCATCTCGCACACAAATATTTAATTTCGGTGAAACGAGAAGAGATGCTATCGATCAAAAAAGTGGCGGCAAATTCAAAAATTTGCAACTTAAGCCAGCTTTTTATCTGGTTTTGGTAATCAATCACCGAGTAATGACTCTTTAATGTAAATCTGTCCAAGATGGCGTCGCGGCCAGGTCACCCCGTGATGACGTAACAAGATTTCGCTTGTCTCGATATTTGAAAAAATCGAGATGGAATCTTCGTCCGGTTTTCATTGAGTAATTCTCGACTCGAAGATGTTGGGAATTATCGTTTTCGGGGATCTGCAAGCGGTGAGGGCGGGAGGTGGCGGCCCGGTGTGGTCAGGTATTGTGGTAATGATAGTGGCTGGGATAAACAGAGGTTCATATACATAATTATATGTTTGTTTAGCAGACAGCCCTGGGCGTAGTTCGTACAGTGATGATTGATGGCGCCACTTACCACCCGTGCCAAGTCCGGCCTGCGCTCACAACCGAACGATTTTTTACCGAAGGACGAGGCTTCAACAGTAATAATAGTAATGATGATAATAATAATCAATTCAGAAAACCAACAAAAGATTGCACAATATTCAATTTTGGCGACAAATTTACATTAGACTGGCATTAATTTAATGATTACTATCAGGACGTTGAAAAAATTTGGCGATAATGTCACCGGTTTGATTTAGTTTGAAGTTTAAATGTATGCAAATGTGCCGTTTTGGCTAACAATTAACTACAAAGTGTAGTCATAAATTATGGGAAGTGGATAGAAATAATATTTTGGAAGTGACTAATGACTACATTTTTCATTGCCTTTGAGGAACGTTTAAAAATCGCTTATTAAAAAAAACATTTCACAAATTGCCAAATTAAAAAAAAATACAATTAGAATATGGCTTTCAATACTACTTAAACATTTTTTTAAATATAAAAAATATAATACAAATAAAATTAATTTGGTAATTAATTAATCTAATAGAACTCCGATTATACCGAAAGTTGCAATAAACGGAAGATTATTTTAAATAACAACTATAATAAAAATGAAGTTATTTGGTTAGATTTAAGTACATTTTATAATATAAAAAAAATTGTAATAAACGGAGTTTTGCTTAACCGAAAGAGTTCCAGTCTATATTATTTCAGATTATCAAGTCTCTACTGTATTACACACATATTTCATAAATGTATAAAAAAAAATACAGTTTCAAAAAGAACTTGCCAATATGCTGATATGTTATTAAGTAGATTCTAAAAAACACAAGAAAAATATTTAAAAAGTTTCATCTCATTTAGTTTACAAAATATAAAACCAAAAACAAATTTTTGGATACTTTTTTTTAATAACATCTAAAGTCAATTTTAAGGTCTGTATGACACTAGAATAAAATTTTTTGTTTTGTTAGTTATCAAGATAAATCAAATTAACCAATTTGACATCTTTGACAAAAAGAACTTTGACTTTTTGTTTAATTAAGTCTCTTAAAAAATATATTTTGCAGTAGTTATTTTGCAGTAACTTTAGCTATTTAAACTGTACAATTTCAGTTATTTTATTTAAAAATTCTATCAATTCAAATATTGTTATTATTGTAACTGTCAAAACACAATGCTACTTCCAAAAATGTGTTGCACTAATTTTTAATCAAACAGTGTCTAATAAGAGTCGGTCACTAGGCATTACACTACGATAGTTAAATATACGACAATCACACTTCTTTTTGTCATGACTAGCTCAGCGTTTTTTTTTTAATAACAGTCTGTATCTTT
The DNA here is from genome assembly GCA_029207805.1 of Tribolium confusum. Lineage (NCBI taxonomy): Eukaryota > Metazoa > Arthropoda > Insecta > Coleoptera > Tenebrionidae > Tribolium > Tribolium confusum. The sequence goes on along the minus strand of JALGAY010000009.1, from coordinate 20,340,007 downwards.
GATTAGTTTTGCCCTAAACGTATAGAAAACTTTCTAAATAAATTGACAAGAGTCAACTAAACACTTCTAAAGCAAAATAGTCTAAGTAAATTTAAAAATTAACATCATTTATGAAGTGGACAGAGCGAAAACTTTTATCCTGTTTTGTTGCGCGTAAAAGTTAGACAAGGTTAGACAGATAATGCACTAATTACTTTTAAGGAAGTCAAGTGCTTTTTATCTGTTTCATCTCTTTACCAGAGAATTCCAAATAGTTTACAAAATTGCTTGTAAAACAAATTAAAACACAACTACTAAAAGTTTGTATTAAGAGGGGAGATAGCTGTAAATACTCAAATTTTGCTTGATTTCATTAATTTTTCTTTAAATGATGGAGTTATTATATATTTTTGAAAGTTAGCATGAGATTTATTTATACTTTAGAATAATACAAAAAAAAATTTTTTATATAAATTGTTGAAAATAGCGGATGTATGTATTTCTTTCGGAAAAGTCCCAGTGAGACGTCTCAATCTGCTGCCATTGTAGCTTCAGTTTATAGCTGTTTTTAGCAAGAGTTTTACAAGCTTACAATGACAAGTTATAGAAATAAATTCTGTCGACACCAGCTATTTGTAAATCTAATAATTTTGAAACATCTTATATAAAAAACCTTGTTTTAGATAGTTTTTCTTTTTTTTTAATTATTTGTTACTAGAATACTCGCCTTCTACATAGTATCTAAATTTATTTGCAAACTGATGAAGAAATAAGCATTTAGAAACGTCGCTTAAAATTTTTGTATTTAATTCCTAACATTATAAGGTAAATATAAACATAAATTTTTAAAGTAAGAATTTTATAGGCAAAAAAATATTTTGTTAGTCAACAACATCAATTATCTTTAGATTTGATGAAAGCATCGTTTCTCGAAGTGAGATGATTTTTATATAAATAATGACAATAAAAATCAATGTCAAACCTACAGGTTTAATTAAAATTTTGATACGACTGTGGCAAGGCGCTTTTAGAATATAAAATTTTATTTTCAGTGGCAATCTTTTGTTAGAACGAATTAAAAAATTAAAATTAAAACATTGAACAATAAAAATGTATAGTAAAATAGAATAAAACATTATTTCGAGTTAAGCACTTTCTGAATTACTCATTCTGAATTTTTTTCGGCAGACAAACAAATTCTCCATTATTTGTATCTGGCAGTACTTTCAGCGGATGGCTGTTGCAAGTTACGGGCTGCATCTCGCTGTTATGCTACTTCAATAAATACAAATTTGAAAAATATATTTTCCTAAATTTTTGCTAAATATTAATTGATTTTCAAAATTTTATATAAATCTCAGTGTCTACACTAAAAAAAAAATTGATTAGACTGAAATCAAGAGATATATGATTATTTTTAAAAAAAATATTTTTTTTAGATTATTATATAAAGTGAATTTGATTTAATTCAAAAAGACAGCAATCAAGTATATACAATCCGTTATACATATAATCTGTATACATTAGAATGAGATCAAAGATAAAGGTAGTGCTATAGTTGAAACCTTATGTTGATTGGATGAATTAGTTTGGCAGCTACCTTAAGATAGTCAATCCGGTTAGAGGAAAACCGCATCGTATTTAAAATGAGTACACATTTTTTTCTATTAAAAATTAAATAATTTTTATATACAAAGAAGCAGAGAAAAATTGTTTGTTACTAACAAGATCTAAGAAGATCAACCGTCTTCTACACTTGTGCAGATTTCAGTTTAAAAAAGCTAATAACAATTTCCTGATTTTCTAAAACTTATACCATTGTAGGTTGATAATTATAATACTAGAATCAAGATTTGAATCTATTACGCTTAGTAAATTATAATTATTATGCTTATGCATAGGTATCTTCTCTAATCTTTCTAGTATCTTCAGGTAATTCAAGTCATAATTTCAATAAAGAAGTCAAGACTAATATAACTACAACAAGATACAAAATTAGATTACATAGAAATGTCTTAAAAGTATTGCTTTGAATTTACCGTGTACTAAAATAGTAATTCTGTTAATTAAAATTTGGTATTTCCCCCAGACATATCATCCCTCCTTGTTCCCGCTCTCGTTAAGTCAACATTTTAATTTCATTAAACTCCGCCCTAGGATAAGTTTACCGAATTCACACGATTCCTGTCTAAACCAACGCGATGAAGTAAAGGTCAGCTCGCTTTACATCACAAAGGTTAAGTGCAACGGCTGTTAACCTTGGCTTAACGTCACCTTGTTACTGTTATCTTCCTCTAATATCGTTGTTTTCACACCTAGTTACCATCTTCATAAAAATCTTCTACAACACATCAGTTAGTGTGATTGAAATTGTCCGTTTATGTATTTTATATGTGGTTCGATCCGGCTCCTAAATTGATTCGTATGTAAACAAGCGCCTGTTCAAATATGGCGGCAAGCCAAAAGCTCTTTAAACAAATATTTATCCGCGTATTAACCATTGCAAAGCCTACTTAGAGATTTCTGTTGACATAGTGACAAAAAACTAAACGAAAAATTATGTTCAATCGAAAAAGACGCGGGGGGTAAATTGGGTTTTGTTTTGGTCGGTTGGTAGGTGGTCACGGTTAAAATTCGCCACCAAACAGGTGGACAAAGAAGAAATTTGACAGGGGCACAATGGTTGCGAACACAATAGGATGCTTTATGGAGAGGTATAAACATGGGCTACCGCAAGATACAAAAAAAACTAGTGTCTAATGCACGATAAGTACCGAGATGGGCTTTTGTTGGGGCTATAATGAGAAGAGACCAAGGGAGAATAGGCGGCCTCTTTGCTGGGATAATCTTGGGCGAGTTTAACGGGTTTATAGCAAAGGCACAATGCCAAGAGGCGACCAAATGCTTGAGAATCGATCAGTGATCTGGGAGCGATGGGCATGGGTGGCTTAAAATTACCCAAATATTTAAAATATAGATCAATTTTAAACTTATTTTCACAATTTTTTATATTAATTTTTACAACAAAATTTTTGATTTTGATACAATCATAAGTTTTTAGTGTGTCTAAAATTCTGCGCAATACACAATGTTTTATCGCCCACTCAAATCAAGTATTTTTTTAATCGCTCGTTATTTATTAATAGTGCAATGTAAGTTACAAAAACATATTTTTTGTTACCTAATAAATCATAATACGTGATAGGAAAGGTTTCTGATTTGAATTGGAAAATTGTTTAATAAATTTGAAATTTAAAATTAAAATTTTTTGTTGTAAAATTCAGACTAGTAACTGATATGTGAATATGAATAAATATTGTTGAATCATAATTTGATTTATTACAGTTCTAATAAAATTCTAAATTTGCAATGCTTGAATTTATCAAAATCTTTTTTAACCTTTCACCTGAAGTAATCTTGAGTAAAAGCTAGAAAATTCTAATAATATAAATTAAGTTAAACTTATTATATATTTTTAAAGATTAAATGTGAGTAGCGAAGAAGATAGTTATTTTTTAGAAATGAACTATCAATAACGTTTCAGCTTAATTCATACGAAAAATTGTCCTACTAAGATAATAGTTTTTTTTGTCATTAACACAACATAACTTGGTGTTATTTTTGGCTGAAAGCTCTAACAAGTATATGTATATTAAGAAAAGTATTTTTGATTTAAATGTAAAGTTATTATAAAGAGTGGTACAAAATGACAGAAAAACTGTCCAATACGTAGTAGGAGACTGTTAATAAAGCCCCAGAAAAATAATTAAAAAAATGTTTCTAAAAAAAAATAATTTTGACAATTTGGCAACGTTGCAAGCCAGTTGTTTTAAGGTTACGACAAGTGGATACTTTGATAAAAGTTTAGTAACAATTAAACACCTCTGAAAGCGAAGTTTGACAGTTGTTAAGAAATTTTTGAAAATAATTTTGCTATTACATGATCTGGGAAGTACAACAGATTATTAATCATTTCGCAAATTTTAAAATTTCGAAAAAAACCAAAAGTTGAAATTTTAATTTTACTTCTTTATATTTAGAAGAAGAAGCTAGTAGAAATTTTTTTATTATTTTTTGGGTCTTTTTTAAGAGTTTTTCCGTTATTTTATATTTATCCTGTACCCTATTTCGTTTTTCTAAAGCATATTTTCAGACATTTACAGATTTCTACAATACTTTTTAAGTTAATAACCATGACGACTGTACCATCATTTATGTTTAATAAGAAATAAATTAATTCAAAACAATCCGCTTGTTATTATTCTAGATTTTTAGACGCTTTTACATAATTGCCGTATTAGTTAATCAACCGGATAGATGATATAATTTAATGCCACTTGAAGCATGCGTCCGCAAAGTAGTTGTTTTTATCTAATTGTTAAAGATTGATATAAATCAATAACGCTGTTTTAAAATGTCTCTGCGGCTTTATTACACTTGTATAAAAATAAATCAAAATTAATTTGTGTATTTTATTTTGCTAAAAAAGTTGGCCAAAAAGTTTAATAAAAACACTCTTCTTTCTATACGTAAATGTAAATAATCAAATATTATCGTTGAATGTAGATTAAATATTCTGTACTGAAAAATTATAATACGTAAAAAACACTTTTAATATTACAGTATACTACGTAACATGAATAGTAAAAACATTTTATTGATTAAAAATCATTGTTTAGACAAGAGCAAACTAACGACTTTAGTTATTGTCTAAAACCGACAGTGTTTTTAGCGTTTTAGCTGCTTATGATTTTTATGTGATTGATTTTTAATAAAACATTTAATTAATTTTGAATAAATTTACTTACCGTTCAAAGACGGAAACATACACGTTAAACAAATAGAGTTTAATTACACAAAAAATAAGTTGAATTTCTTTAATTACATATTTTAAATTCTATAGTTTTTTGACTTGACTTAAATTAACTTAAATTAAATTTAATAAGTTGTCCTTTTCTTTTTAATATAATTTGAAAATCAAAGGCGATAAATTATAATTTATAAAATTAGTTTATTATTATTTTTTGTTTATTTGCTTCTTGCACTTGAAATACCAACAATATTAAATTATATAATTAATTTAATATTTTAATTATTGTAATCTAACTAATTGACAGTTGATTCTAAAAATAATGTTCAAACCATTTTTTTTATTTGCAAGATATTGAATAGGATAGAAATCAGTTATTATAATGACTCGCTTTTTAAATTTAATCTGCACTTTAAGTCGATATAAACGGTTTTTATAAAAAAAAATTTAGTTGGTAACTGCTTCTTTTTTGGGGTGGAGGACCAGCGTTGATATTATAGAAACATATTCTTATCCAAAACAAAATCAATCCCAAGTATCCAAAAATCTACCTGTTATCTTTTCATTGCGCCACCCAGTATGTATTTATTTGTATAACCACTTTTCGACTTTGAATTTCAATTTAAGCAAATTCAAATCAAAATTGAGTCAACTTATACAGTAGAACCAAGTTGTAACATAAACAGATATCGGGTTTTCCAAGAAGAATTTGTTGTACTCATTAGCATTCTCCGATCTTTTCTAAGTTTTGAAAAAATGTTAAAACTGGTCAGTTTTACCAAAAAAAAGATTAAATTGTATCTTAATTTTGAAGTTATTGCTACATTTTTCTAGCGCCTAGAGCCACTACTTCAAAAAGTTTAAATAAAAGTATAGAAGAATCTATCATACTTATATTAAGGTAAATGTATATTTAAAAGCATATTTGCACATTTACCCTTTATTATACAATCACGTTCGCAGAGAATGTTACTCCACTAGCCCAGTACGTGTGTAAAAATACTGAGCCAAAAGCGCAGCTGTAATACTTTGGGTTAACATTATATTTTTTTTTTTCAAATTAGGTACTTAATGGAGATGCATTTAGAACTTTACATTTCTAGCATAAATAATTTTTTAATTGATAGAGTTTTTTATGTATGTGACTGTACACATTTCTGTGCACATTTTGAATTTAGACACCGTCTCCACTTTCACGTAGTGTTTTTGGTAAATGTGCATATACAATATAGATTCTTGATTCACAAGATATAAGGCTCGCCAATTAAGTCGTAAAAGTAAAACAGTCCTTAACACTACGTAAACAGTCATTAAATTAAGTAACCGCAGCTTTGATCCAGTCGGCCAGCTTTGTTTTGGATGTTACAAAGCGTAAAATAACTAATCATTGTCTAACTGGACAACTATTAGTAACGAAACAATATTTCGTTACTAACTGATCACAGAAGTGCAGCTGTATCATTGAACACCGAATCTAAGCCAACGCTGCTAAACGTCTTTTACAATTACTTGCTTTTAAAATGTTTTTTTTTAATCTTGAAGTTATTTGGTATACCTATCAATGATTAGAGATCTAGATTCAGTATCACTTTTATAATTTCACATTTTTCAAGATGATTTCGAAAATATACTACATTTATCTCTTTCGACCTCCGAGTTTTTTAAGAAATAGCTACATCAATTGAATACTGTTTAAAAAAATAACTTTTTTTGACATGATTTTACAGTAACTTAACTCATTTACAGTAGACTTAAATAAAAAAAATAGGAATTTTTTTTTATATTGTAGGAAGCAAAAGCTGTTTATAAAGACTATCGGCTCTAATAAGCAAAAATAGCGGCTTCTTTTATATCGTTAACTAACATGTTTTTATTTGTAGAAGCTACTATCGCCTTTGGCAAAGAAAAATAATTTATACCTAGGTGTTGTCTCTTCAGAAACTTAAGGGTAGACTTTTTAACTGTTTGAATAAACTGAATAGTTTTATTTTTGTTGACTGTAGACAAAACCAAAAATTACAATAAGTTTTTAAAAATTATCCCTTATATTTCTGACTAGTCATTAGAAACAACTGTCGTTTCGGCTTTGAAATTAATTTTATTTTAATAAATTAGTGTGACTCAAGTAAGCACAGTTGATATCAAATAACACTCATATTTCTGTAGTAAAATGTTTTGTCTTGTATTTTATTATACCAGGTGTCTCATTAAAACCCCGTATTTTAGTCTGGCAGTAAACCCGAATCACCTGGTTGAATTTTATATTTCTTTGATTACATTTGACCTGCAAATTCTGAAAATTAGAAAAGTTTCTGCCTTGTCCCTCTAAAAATTTCATCGTGTCTGAAACTCAGGTACAAGAGAGTCCGTTTCTCAGCTAATGTGTTTTGGTGACGACAAGTAACGAGCTCCGACCGTAAATAATTTAAAAAGTCAAGTTTTAGTGTTTTAAAGTCAAAAGCGGCCCACTAAAAGTAGACACCCTACGGCTCCGGCTAACATTCTTTGTATCTCCGTATTTCTATATCGAATAACTTTGTTATTTTTCTTGATTATTTTACTTGGAACTAAACTGTTTTTATTTTCAGTTGAAAGAAAAAGCGGTTGATTTCCTGGTATGTAGATTTTAATTATTCTATAAAATCGTTGCTTGAACTCGTTTAAAATTTCCAAAAATTAAACGATTTCATGCAATGATGATTTTTTTCCGGGGGAAAATTTAACGAGTTGTTTGTTGCGAATAGCCTCTCATCTTATAAAAATCGGGTACTCTCTTGATCAATAATAATAAACTCGTTCATTTACACCGTTATCGATACTAAAACAGAAAAATGCTTTGTCGGCTTGACCTTTCTGACTTATTTGCTTATTAAAAGACATCAAAGCGATTATTTTTACGGCTTTTCTTTTTTTATGCGGCCTTATTTTATAATAATTTCCGTACAACGGCGTGCTATTAAAATCTACTTTTTTCATATAACCCCCTGTATAATTATTAAGCTCTGATATCGACCTTTTTCGGCTAAACATGCACACGATTACAACTGAAGCGTTACATGAAAAAGCTTGAGGTTAAGAAGCTTAAGTTGTAATTCAATTATCAACTCTTTGGGATTATTAGAGCAATTTGTAATATGTAAAGAAGGCTTTAAATGGGTCAGCAAATAGGCAACGAAAAGAAACACTGTATAACTTTCGGCTAAATATTTGATCTAAATTAAAAATACAAAATGTAGTGAGTTGCTTTAAATATTGCTCAAAAGTTGGACAAAAATTTCTTTATGTAAGGATTATTTCTTAAAAACTAAATTTATGCTAAGTACTTTAACAATGAAACTGTAACCTTTTTTTTAACTATCAAAAAAATAAAATAGTAGAAAGAAGTAGTTACTTGCCGACCCGGACTCACATAAAAATATCTAAACAAAGAGAAAGCATCAGATGTAATAAATTAGATTTAAATATACTAATTGATTTAAAAATAAATAAAATATTATAAAAGATTAAATTTTTAATATTTGTTTTAGAAAAATTACAAAATGCTACTATTTAAATAAATAGAAGATATTGTATAGACCTGACTTTATGTAATGACTATATACAAAATTTAACTGTGTAATAGTATGTTAAACAAAGCGTATACAAAAAGTCAACTTTTGTGGCACGAATTCAAGTTTATAAAACGAACGCGAGCGCTAGTTTTTATAAAGAATGAGTGCTCACAGTGACTTTAGAAACGAGTTTTTTATGTTATTTTATCTATTTCGTGCATTTTACCTGTTTTTTAAAAACAAAAGTTAATTTTACAATCTTTAGAAACTTTTGCGTTGATAAGTGTCAAATGTTTTTTGAAGTGTTTTAAAATTTGTTCAAAATTCTGTGTAAGTGACTCACAAATAATTCTTTTTTACGTACCGTATTGGTCATTAATTGAATAATCTAATTAGCTTATACACAATAAGAAAAATCTCCAAAAACATTGCAAAATTTCATAAATTACCAAATTACAGAATTTATACGATTTCTGTCATCGTTATTTCAGACCAAGCAGTGCTATATACTTATCTACCAAATAATTTGTAAACTATCAAACACTATGGAGGTTGTAAATTGTCGAAATAGTGGTTGAAAGCTGTTTTAAAATGTCTAACCTCAAAAAGAAAGTTCAAGTTACCTCATTGTTTAGCGGCTTGTCTACCTCATTGTTCGAGAGTTTTATAGGTTAATTGCGACACACACAAAAACACTTTAGTGAGAGGATTACTGGTCATCAAGTGCAACAAAATTTGTTCAAATAAAATTATTATATCCTCGTAACGCTGAAACGTCACAAATGTCTTTGAAGATTTTTGACGTTTGATTCATCATCTCAGAAGTCCGATAACAGCAAAAGCGGTATCAACTCAAAAAAAAATGCACTAGTACTTTCTAGTATGCAATTGGGTGCTCAATTAGCTAATACAACACCCAAATCAGTATCGTATTAAGCTATGTTACAGACACAAAATAAAAAAAATATTTTTTATTTTTTGTTGGCCACTGAAACGGCTTGAAATAATTAAAAAAACTTTGAAATATACGAAAGTACTAACTTAACAATATTAATGTATAGTCGCGTGTATCAAGACTGTCACCTAATAAAATACACCTTATAAAATATTATTAAATACACAATTATGTTTAAAATATATGCGTATAAATGCCTAGAAATATTGAGTAAAAATTTTCAAGAAATTGTTTACCAAAATTTTTAACCAAAAGAGCTATGTTTGCTACTATAACGTAGTCTTTTATTAGTCAAAGTCAAGTGTCAAAGTGCCATTTTTTACACACGAAACTGTACATTTAAGCGGTTTCAGATGCTAGAAATGTTTCAAGAAGTGCAGAGGCTTAGGGTTCTGTAATTTGCTTTGGTACTAGTACTAGAATGTGGTTAACGAAGCAAAGGCAAGACAATCAGTTTTAAAATTATTATCGTTATTATCGCATCGTTTTGTAGCTGCAGTTCTTACAGTCTTCCATGTAAAAGTTACCATAATTATTGTAGTATCATTCTAAAAGTTATGTTTCAATTTTTTTTAACTATATTGTTTCGTTTTTTTACACAATTTTAGGAGTAGAATTATTATACCAAATCGTTTTGTTATCGTTCTATAATTAAAAGAATTGGATATGGTTGCTGTAAAGTTTTTGTCAGTACCTTTCTCTAAAAAATTTTAGACTCATTTTCTACGTATTAAATATTTTCGTTTTTTGTGTAGTGTTACTTTAATTCGTGGAGCTTTTTAGCGTTACTGTAAAGCTTTTCTTGTCTTTATCTTTGTTTTTAAATTATAAAATTTTAGATTTTTTTACCTTTTGTTTTAACATCGCGTAGTAGCCGTAAAATCTACTAATAACAATAGCCTTTATCTGTATATTTCGCAAATTCTACTGTCGTTAGACTGAAACGTAATAAGCGAAAATACCAACGTAAGCCGAATTTATATATTTAATTTTTTTTAATAAATTTTTGATGTAAATTTTTGCAACTTAAAACTGGTAAGCAGACTACCTTTATAAGATAACGTCGAAAATAGTTATAATTCTGTTTTAAGATAAATGGTGTGCTTGTATAGCCCAATTTTTACTATAAAAATGCCCCAAAGGAATATAGCAGTGCTATCAGAATAAACTTTTTTTGAAAAAAACAAAATTTACGTTATAAAGGACGTTCAAAAATAAACTCTCTTTTTCTTTATCTAAAAAAATAAGTAACCTCACAATGTATTTGTACTTTATTGGTATAAAAATAAAAATAAAATTATACATATCTACTATTAAAAAAACACACAATAAAAAATCAAAAACTTACAATCGGAATATCTAGAAGTAACTTTTCTTAATTTTCTAAGAAAATTTGCCAATCATGCGCGATGTAAAAAGTTATTTAATTAACAAGTTTGTTAATGAAGACGACTAGTAAGTCGTTTTAATGCATGAGCGAAGCGAGCGCTTTAATAGACGAGATTATTAATCGCTAATTAACAAAAAGTTGGTTGCAGCATTTTTTTGTTTATCGTATCTTAGTAAATTAAAAAAAGGTTGTTCTAAAACTTGATGACTGCTTTTAATCAAATTGACAATCTAATATCAAAAATTATGCTTAGCCATGTGGTTCTGTCAAATAGTTAAGTGTCAAATTCTATACATAATCTAACTATATATTTAACTGGACTACATGAACCTCAAATAATTTAATTTGTTTAAATTTTAACTTGTGAGAGGCTTGAGAATGGCTGAATAAATTAAGCCGAAACATGTGACCTAACTAATTGTGTTTTTATTTTTTATCTTGGAAGAATTAAGTTTTGGTAATATTTATAATAACAATAATTTTCAAAATTTTGATGTTGCACACTACAGCTTAAAAAATTTATCAATACGATGTTTAATTATTTATCAATTTTTTTTAGTAGTTAATATCCCTTCTTGGCGATATTGTTGTTTTCGCATTTTTTATTTTGTTTGTTGAAATTTGTGCTAAACAAAAATAACTTAATAACTTAATAAATCAAGTAAAATTAACTTGTTTTCGTCTTAATAAAAATACATTTTTTTGCTTTCAGACATTTTAAAATTAATATAATTAATTACCAATATTTCTTTCGTAAAAATATTTTGCAGTTTTAAGAAAAATAAAATACAAAAACAATTTTTTAATTAAGCTCAAGCTTTGAAAGAAAACGAAATCATCTTATAAAGTAAAGCTTTCAGGAAAGTGTAAGTGTTTAAACCGGAGCTTTCAGTTAAAAAGACGAATTCAAAGGTAATTAATTTCTGACACAAAACAAGTAAAAATACGTAAAACTTCACCGAAAGCTGCGTTAAAAGCTCTCTGAAACAATCGCAGTTTTCGTAAAATTTCGCATGTCCGGTCAGCAATTAGAGCTTTAAGCTTATTTCCCTAGAGCTTTGGCATTAATGGGATGAAGTTTAGAGCGGCGGCTTAGTAAACGCCTGAAATATTGTCATTTTGGTGGTGAGCTTTTTCGCCTTAGAGGGCGCTGCAAAGGAATGCCGCAGGAAGTGAGGAAGCGCGGGATCGATGTCTCCACTTCCGGTGCGGTTAGTTAGCGCCAGAGAGGGAGGCTTAAAAACCGCCCCCCGATCGGCGTTAAGCGGCTCTATTTGTATTACAAATTAAATTCCGCGAACCGTAGTCAGACAGATCATTAACAAAAGTCTCAGGCCGGGCAACCTTTAAAAATAAAATTATCTCACTGTACTTATTCTTAGGGCCGTTGTGGCGCCACCTGGCCACGCCCCCCAGAGATAGTGTGGTCTTTGTTGCTCTCGGATAAGACCGTTTAAGTTTTCTTGGTTGATTTGGTCGTTTCTCTCTGTTGTATGTTTTATGTTTTTATATATATCTCGCACGGTTCATTAATGGTGAAGACGGGTTTCTCTCTCAGGTGCAGGTATCGGAGTTTTAATTATAATTTATCTTTATTTACTGCCATCTATCGTCTTTCATCTTTGATGTTTGTTTATAATTTTTTTTAAATTAATTCAGTTAGAAGACGAGGGAATATTTATGGAGGTCTAAGCGGATAGTGACGGGTGGGGCTCTTTAAGTGGGTTGCAGAAAATGGCGACAATTTATATAAAAAAATATTTTATTTGCAAGAAATTTACTCACAGCTGATGTATCTTTCTAAAAATATAGTTAACAGTGGTTTTGTTATAAAAAGAATTATTTTGTAATAATGATTAGGCGGGACTACCAATACGATAAGTTGTTTAAAACTAATTCGTTATAACCGGTATTACTATATTATGACAGTCAGTTCCCCAACAAAAGTCAGTAGCCTCTTTTAACATCATCAAGACAGTTGTTCATTTTTTTTATAATTTGCTACTTATATAATTTTAGAAACTGATAGTGACAATATTTTTAATAAAATACTTTACTAATTATTAGAGCCGAAAGCGACATTTTTTATTCTGTTTTGTAGCAATAAAAAAAGGATAATATTTTTTTATAATTTTGGCTATTCAAAACATTTTACTAATTTTAAAAACCAGAGGTTATACCGGGTGATTTTTTTATTTGCCCTTGTCCGAGTTTTTAAAAATTGGCAACACGTTATACAAACGATAAGCAACTTTAGGAAAACTACAAATGATCCAAATGAACTGACTCTAGAAGCACTGTCAAAAATATTGTCAACAATGTTGACATTAATTCACTATCCTCTATACCTTCATTTTAAAAAATAAATTTTAAAAAACTAGCAAAGTAGAATGTGTTGCCTATTATTAAAGTTTTGGACAAGAGCAAATAAAAAAAATACCTGTACTTACATATTTTTGAAACCCAAACAATCATTTATTTTTCAGTTATCTAACAACGACAGAGATGTCTAATTTTAAAACTGGGGGGCAAAAATTTTGCTTATATTTTTAAAGTTGTAGAAAATACTTTTTATTAATTTAAATTATTAAAGCCAAAGACGGCATTGTATTTTAATTTTTGAAGCCGAAAAAAGTAAAATTTGACTAATTGTAGAAGTCGAAAGTGATATTTGTATTAAAATTTAAAATTAAAAAAATATCGTTTATAGATTTTCAGAGCCGCGGAGGAAGCACAAAACAACATTTTACTAATTATTTTAGAAGTTGAACTAGTTGAATTGAACTAGTTTTATAGACTAGGGAACAACACTTTATTAATTTTTGAAAGCAAAGGCAACGTTAATTATTAATTTTTACAACAATAAAAATAAAAACAATTTTTTAAAGTTTGATTTAAGCAGTTTTGGAAGCCAAAGGCGACATTTGTTTTCAGATTTTTTATTAATAAGGAAAAAGTTGTCATAATTTTCTACATTTTGGTAATCGAAAATAAGATTGTACTATACTATAATATTTACATTTACTAGTAAAATTTTCACATTTTCACATTTACTAGGGTGACATTTTAGTAGTTTTAACTGTCAGGACTCAGACAATAACTAGTTTTATAACCAAAAAGCGATTCCTTTAGAAATTTTTGAAGCCAAAAGCGACATTTTTATCAATTCTTATAACTGTAAAAACAAGAAAGTTATTTTTTGTTTAATTTTTGAAACTATAGGCTTATTTTGGAAACTGAAGTTGATATAATAGCCGAAGACAACATTTATTATAAGTTTCTTTAATTGAAAACGACAAATTTGACTTTGTTTCTAACGAGCGATCCAAATTTTTTGTCATCGAGCTATCTTTGCTGTTAAAAACTTAAGTCTTAGACAATTGTGGATAGAACAATGCTAAAACTTTGAAGCATTAGAAACAAAAAAAAACAAATGTATAAAACAAGTGCACCTAAAAATTCTAATAGTAAATGACGATTCAAAAAATTCTAATGTAGACTTTTGACTTATTTTAGCCGTAAGTACGTGTGGTATTAGTCAAGAGAATCGCTTTCAAAGTTAGAATTTTATTTCAAATATTTTCTTCAACTTTAAAGTTTTCTCTAGGAATTCTCCCAGTAAATCGTCGTTGAGGGTGTTTTGACACCACTGACAATATTCCACACGTGCAGCAAAATCAGCTTCATGTAACTGCTGTAACTTTGCAAACGATAAGCATATAAATGAATATCCGTTTTCAATATTCTATGGTAAGTGGTGACTGATAACTGAACTTGTTGAGAGAGCCGACGTAATAAAGTTTGAGGTGTTTCTTCCATAATTTACCTTACATTTTCATCTGCTTCAGTTTGTTTTGTAAGGCGACCACTACCTTCCTTTCGTGAAACAGACCTAGTCTCATGAGAATTATTAATGCAGTAATTCAACAAGCATCGAAAAGTGTTACAATCAATAGCAATGTCCTGAAACTGCTTATAACACTCTAGAATTGAGTATTGCCAAACACCTTCTACGCTCCGCCCATTGCGAAAGTAAGATTCGACAATAAAAATCTTATGTTCTAGCAGCAAAACCATTGTGTTTCAAGTAAAAACCAACAACAGGCCGACAAAAGTTCAAAATGTTAGGTTATAATTTTGTTTTCACTAATTTCACATTTCTTACCTCCACAAACAAATCAGTCTTGAAAAAGACAGTTTAGGTCTATTAGAGATTAGATGAGTGTTCAAAGAATACAAAATCTGAATGTTGATAATTCCCATTTTGACCTTGACAATTGACTTTTGCTACTTTGCAAATAATTACAAAAGTGGGGTTAGATTTTATTTTATAGTGCGTTCACAAACGACAATGCACAGTCGACTTTGACGTCCAATTTAAAAAAACATCCTATACAAAAAGTTGTTTTTTTCTTACATTATTTTTTAGCATTTAGTTTTTAATTGATGCCATTGTTTAAAATTGAGTGTATATTAGGGATCTAAATTTGAGATTGTAAAAAAATTAAAATAGACACCAAAAATCGTTAAATAAACCGTAAATAGTTTTTTGTCCTCCCGTATTGTAAAGTAAGCTATCATAGTTGTGCATCCACCAGTAATAAGTCGGACTTTTGGAAACTGTGCGGTAAAAATGAGAAAAACACCGAGTCTCACATTGTACGGTTAGAACTACTACAGGAGATGCTTGAGGAAAAAACTAAACTTGCAGTAATAAAGTTTATGTATCAAAGTGTACGTACCTAAAATATTGCCACCAATAAAGCTATATTTAATAGAAAAATAATATATTGAAAAAATCGCTGAAACGTCACAGGTCTTACGTCAAACGTTGTGTGAGACCTTAGACAACGCACAGCGTAGTTCAAGTGTACATTCCCATTACTAACAACAATACGAAATTTTAGGTATAAAAGTATATTTTAGAAAAAGTTGCAGTTAA
This sequence comes from Tribolium confusum, assembly GCA_029207805.1. Lineage (NCBI taxonomy): Eukaryota > Metazoa > Arthropoda > Insecta > Coleoptera > Tenebrionidae > Tribolium > Tribolium confusum. Next base: position 20,324,380 of record JALGAY010000009.1, on the reverse strand, counting down.
TAAATTTTAAAAAAGACAACGTGTGTATTTAAGATAATTTTAAAAATAATACGCAATTTTATATAATACAGAATGTTAAAAATAAACCGCTACAGCGCCATCTATTCAGAACCTGTGTGTTCCTGTCTAGTTAATAAATGTCATTATTCTATTCTGTGGATCTGTGGCCATTATTGTTGAATGTTGAATCTCTCAGTAATTATCAATTTAGAATTAAAAAGTGTGAATAAAAGTACTGGAAAGACCTTTGAACATGTTTTAAAGAAAATTATGCAAGCAATGACAGAGTATTTAAGCCGCATTTGCGTACGATTTATTGGTTTTTAGAATTTATTTGTACCTAACCTAAATTTTGACATGGCGAAAAAAAAAAAAAAGAATTTAACTCTTTCGGACAAAAAAATTATACAAATCTTATGCGTTAGTTAATTTTACAGGCTCCAACTAATCAAGCCCTCGCTTTCAGCTCGGACCAGAAACAAAGCTGTCGCCTGTAAAATTAAAGCTACCGCATACGAATGTAAATAGCTATTTTTACCTATTTACCTAACGTATTCAAAAAGTTAAGTTTTCCGCATAAACAAATATTAGTAGGTAGAGAAATAGTTAGGTAGGTTACATTTAACACGATTTAGTTGTTTTTACTATAAATTAACAGCACTGGTCTGCTCTTGTTACTCTAGCAATATTTAAACAATTTTATAAAATAAACTAAAACTTGTTATTTTTAAAAAATGAGTGTGAATCGCCAGAGAAATGAAGATACAATTGTTTATTTTCATAAAATTTGCCCCAACAGATTATACAATCCATATTGGACCCAAAATACAAGATAAAATTACAATATATAATAAACTAAAAGTACAAGATTAAATATACAAAATATAACATAGAAAATCAAAAATAAAAAAGAGATTAACATATGTTGCTAATTAAAAATTAAAAACAGAGACACTAAATAAAAACTAAGAGAAAATATTTAATAATTTGCGCTTAATCAAATCAGACTTGAAACTAACATATCAAAGATTTGTAGTTTTATTGGAAATTAAGAAGATTAATTTGTGTCCTCAAATAATTTAGTTGATGTTAATATTAAAATGTCTACAAAACATGTAACACAACATTCACGACTAACTGTTAATTATCATAATTATGTTAACGTCAAAATTATTATTACTCTCCTTACTGTGGCGTCCTCATCAGTCATATCACTTGCCAATAAAAAGTGTATGTATCTTTGTCTCTCTTAGGTCTCTCTTTACATAATAATTACATTTTTATAAAACAAATTTGTTTGTATTTGTGTTATTTTTCTTTTTTTTTTAATTTAGTTTACTTTCTTCTCGCATTTGTTTAATGTACACAAGCAGAACAATAAAGTGTAATACTTAATTCATGTATAATTAGATTAACTGATATACATAAATATGGAATAATTACGTATGTAAATATCCTAAGAATGTATACTTTCTTAAGCCCTATAGTGTTGGTACTTTGCATAATTTTTAAATTTTATTTATTTTTAAGTGCCATTTTACCATTTTTATTGTTGCTATAAACCCCAAGTGCGTTTATTTATTAGAACATAATTATAAAACTTTTTTGTGTGAAATAATAAAAATGAAAAAAATTATTATAAGTTCAGTTCAGTATCTCGAAGAGAGAGATCGCTGCATTCTCAGTGAAATATTAAGAGTCGTGTAAAATTAAAATACAGGATATTAAACTCGCGGTACTTTCAAAGCCGGCTCTTCAATATTATTTATATTTATATTAAAACGCCGCATGGTGTGAGGTATAAAATATTAAAATAATTCATTCTTTCCAAATAATTATCAAGTCTTCGCGTCGCTTAGTTCAGTCATTTGGCACAAAAGACGCATAATTTTCACATTTGAATTCACAATCACGCATCCTGTTTAGTTGATTTTTTCCCAATGGAAAAAAGAGACGCCGCCGAATCATCACATCCTTCTCTAATCCTGCACTCTTCTATTGCAGCAGGAATTTGCAGCGGTGGCTTTTTACACGAGATTTTTGGTCGCTACAAGATGGATTGCTTTATTTTCGTTTTGCTAATGTTATTGGATAGAGTGGCACGAGGTTCCTCATAAAATATTTTAACTTGTACAAATGATCCATTGTACTGGACTCTGATGAAGGAGAAAAACACAAACGAAACTTTTTCAACATGACTAGAAATGTGTGAATACAAAGTTCTTCGATGGTTAACTCTTGGCTGTTGATTGACATTAACATCTTTAAAATATTTTTCAAAATAAATGACCGTAGCTAAGACCTGGAAACACGAGAAAACTACAGAAAACGCAATCAGCATACTTAGTTAAATAATTACACCCAGATACTAAAAAAATGATAAAATTTCGTTTCCAGCTTTTAAAAATAGTGAAATATTTTGAGTGCATTTTAAAATTAATTTTTCAAAAATTAATAAACGGACATGTGGTATTAATCATTCGTTAGTCGCGCCGCATATTGCAACATATTTGGTCGAGCTGTATCTGTCAGGTCAGGTCAGGTCAGGTCAGGTCAGGTCAGGTCAGGTCAGGTCAGGTTTATATTATTGGGTAAAAAAGCATATTGCTTTTAAAATTGATTAGATTTACTTGGATAAATCTTTTGTATCTAAATTTGTTTAATGTCTTTTAGACTACACAAAACAAAAATTTTTTGGTACTCTAATTGTAATAAGATTAACTAAATATGCTTTTCATAGACAAGAAACACTTACAAAAACATGATTACGGACTGTGTGACAGAGAATAAGTGATGCAGGTAGAAAAACACGAGATAATGTTGAGTATGTCAAGAGCGACCCTTTGATATCTGCACATGTAACCGTGCCAAAAATAAAAATTTTATCTTGTGTTTTCAGGAACATAAGTAAAATACATTAACCAAGGAATACTCTACGTTTTAAGTTTAGGAGATAAGAAAGAACCACGTTCTTACCTTATGTTCTGGACTTGAGTTTTTGATACCAAAAAGTTTTGGTACTCATGACTCTATCGATCTTTTTACTTCCTTAGCAGTACAGTTTTTATTGTCAGAAAAGACCTAACCTATTTCTGACAGTTTTTCAAGTTATGTGAATTTTTATCAATAATAATTTAAACTCTCATTACAAATTTGTTATTTATCTACCTGAAAATTGTGTTTTTTCATCGTAAATTAGACACTCTTTTTTAAGTCTTGACTTTCTTTTCTTTGTTATCAACTTTCAATTTTTAATAACAAAAAGGTTTTGAAGTTACTTCAAAACGAGAACGGAAATAGTACAGTTACAATCAGCCAAAAATGCACGATAAAGTTTTTGAGAAAGAGAGCTGAAATTTAAAAAAGTCAGATAGGAACTGAGGTGATGAAAAGGGTTAGAAATAACCAACCTTGCAACAGTTGTGTAAATAATTTTTATTACTTATTTATATAAAAGTTTAAAATTGCAAATAGGGCTTTTATAGTTTTCAGAACCCCCTTTTTTTGTAATTAGACCCAATTACGCAGATTCCGTCAATTCACTTGTGCATGGATTTAATTGTGCTACCGCTCATAAATTCCGTCTTAATTTTCCTCGAAACCCGTCGAAATTTTATAATAACAATAAAGTCGGCAATGTAGATCTCTCCTTTTCGCCACTCTGTTCGGTCATAAACCAGAGCCGTATCAGATATCGAGCTAATTAAGGATAGTGACTTGTTGGATCGGAAACACGTTTTGGTTCGTGTCCAAACAGTGCATCCTTTTTGATTTTACACCGCAATTAGTTTCTTTTTTCTTTCGATTGACATGTGAGAGAAAATTTCTGGTAATTAGACGAAGAAGAGAAGGTCGTTGAGTCGATAAATCGGCCGAGAAATTCCAAGTTTTATTAGCACCGCCGCATTTAAACACTAAACACAAACTAATTTCTACGAAATCGTAAAGATAAAAACCCTAACGCAATGCGTACACCACTCAAATAAAATCCAAGATGATTTTTCCACCATTAGCTCTTCTTATTCAAGCTACTGGTTTTTTAAGGATCTCTACTTTAGTATCGAATAAAAATTTAAATTACACGTTTTGGCCTTTTGAATATGTAAATACTCTTAAGTCACTACTGATCATTTCGATAGTGTTAATTAAATGAAACAAGAACCGATGAACGTTCATGTTTTGACAGAATACACGTGGAAAACACACCAACAAAAACATACATAATTATATTATTAAATAATTATCACCACTCCTCGACAATTCATCAAAAATTCAAAGCAATTTATGTAATAATACCTCCAGAGAGGTTTACATCATGGTAAGCTGTGCTTGGAATTGCACGAATCAGAGGTAGGCTGGTCGAAGTAATAACATGATAACAAGGTCGCAAAAATCATGTAATTCCAATTTTCAACAACATTTGGTAAAGTCTGATTTATCTGGTGAGACTTCCTTTCTAGGCAATAATTTTTCAAAAATACCCATCGCTTGGGTGGCTATCTATCGGCGAGTCTCGGCACTAAAGACACCAGTTTTACATTAAAGCAACTCAAGTATCTCGTCGCTACCGTTGAGATAACAATCCAGTAGGCCATTCCGACGATTCTCGTCTGTCTGTGTATCAAAATACCTGAATAAATGTCGCGGCTTACTACTCCTTTTAACACAAAAACTCGTACATATTCAACGAAACAGTGATAAAATTGTACTTAACGGGTGTTGAAATGTTAAATAATATTCGAGTGATTGTGGTGGCACTTTGGGAGAAGCTTTGAGATGAGGAAAATAGATTTGATTAGCTTAATAACCCTGTCAAAGGTTTAATGATAAGGGAGATTCAATTAGCGAGTCAAGGAAAAGCTTTTATTTCTTAAAGCTTACCGGCTCTGATTGTGATAGTAGAAGATGAACTTGCTCTATAACACCATAAGGAGCTTTTTAACAATTTTTTTAAGTACAAAAGTACTTGTGTTAAGTACTAGAACGTTAAAAAAATTGTTAAAATAATAGACTCTTAAAAGCTAAGATCACAGAAATGGCGAGTCTCTAGTTTTTTGAAGTGTTAGATTCAGAGATTTTGACGGGATTCTTTTAATATTGACGTTCTAAAAAAAGATATCTTTAGATGATTTTAATAAAAACAAAATTGTTAAAAGATTAATGTAAAAAACAAGAAAGGAAAATTTTACTTTCTATTTATTGGAAATACTTAATTGTTAAAAAAGAAAAATCACAAGTCAGTGCTTATTTAAAAATTGTCGATATAAAACTGAGAATATAATATAATAAACAATAAAAAAACCAAAGCATATTACTCATTATTTTAAATAATGTGTTCTTAATAAATATCTAATTTTTAATATTATTATTTATATTTAAAAAAATGTATGTATGTATTTCACATTTCAAATGTATTTTTCATGTTTTTTTTTATGTTTTATTTTACTTTTCTCTTAAACGGACACCTCCCTTGTGCAGACAAAAACTTTGTTACCCTTGCCGTCCGTCTAAAAAAGGTTTCACTATAATTATTTTTTAATTAAGATTAAGATTTAATTTAAAGAAATTGAGAGAATAATCAGGTTGAAAAATATTTTGACATGTGCACTTTTGGTGATTTAACACTTTTTGAAGACATTTATTCTTGCTGTTATATTTTTTTATGTCGAATAGGTACACCAAAAATTATTTACTAAATAACACCAAACACTTCAGTTTATTCATAGAAGTTGAAGATTTTTAGGAATTGCCAAAATTCAATCAATAAATCGGCTTTTGTAAAGTTGAAAATGTCGTTATGTTTTGGTGATAGAAGGTTTTTCTGTTTCTTCTCCATCTGTAAAGAGAAACGAGATACCCAAAATCACAAGCATTTGTTGATGTTTGCTTAAGCTGTTTTGAGTCTTAGCTGGTTTTTAACATTAGAGTTTGCTAAAACTACAAAATTTTAGTTGAGTTACCAAATACTGTTTCAACAATAAGACGTCTTTAAACCTTAGAATTGCATTGGTAATTCGACGATGTTGGTTTCACGATTATTTCATCGTTCAACTTAGAGAAATTTGTTTACAACTTGTCTAATGGTTTTGGTGTTTTTAATTCACTTTAAGTTTTTAGCTAATTGCTGAGAACATACTCAGAAGTTGCTTTTTGATTAGTAAAAAAAAGTTTTTTTTCAGAGTTTCACGACGTTCTGTTGCAAGTTACAAAATATTTTTATTAAATTTAGCTAAGAAACTGTTTTCCAGTAGAAATTTTAAGTTTTGAAAGTCTTAAAGCATTTTGGCACTTTTTCATTAAAAAGCTTTTGTAATTTGTGGTTGTTTCTCTAATGTTTTTTCTTTTTGTACAGCTGTTTGAGCTGTTTTTTCTGACCTAATTCTTGCAGCTGCTTTTTTTGCTTCTAATTCTGCTCAGCGAGATACAGTTGCTGCAGCAGCAAATTATGCAGCAAAATCTATAGCTGGAACAATATTAGAGCAAATCCGAGAAAATATTTATTTCTTAAAATGGCTCAATTTTGTTTCTCAATTCCGTCGCTTTGACTTTTCTAATAGTTTCCATGGTATTATACTGCAGAATGCAGTCTTTTTTCTACCACATTAAAGTTATATGTTTTCAATTTTTTGTTACCTGGTTATTACCTATTAGGTAACACTATTAGAGAGTAGATAACAATACTACTTCAAAATTGATAATTTGGCGTTTGACCGAGTTATACATAACGCTGTTCGATTGTAAAATTTTGAGACCTTTGAAATTTTATAAGTGTTTTTAACTAAATCTAAATTTTAATTTCGAGTCTAGCAACACATTTATTTATTTTCAAAATTATTTATTCTGCTAGGTAATTATTAAAGCACTGAATTTTAAGATTTTAAAAATAATTATAAAAACTGAAATTATTTTTATCACTATTTTGAGCAATTTGCCAAATTTTGACTCTATTAATTAAGACAGTTCGAATTTTAACATCTCAAAATTTTTGCTTTGTTAACAATTTTTTTAACATATTTTTTATTATTTTACTAAGCACAGAGAGATAGTTAAATTGTTTTTCAGCTAATTGTCAGCTTGAGCAATATTTAATGTATCTTTCAACCGGCCTATGGCGCCTCATACCTAATTCCATTTATGTTCGTTTGACAGCTGCCATCGTCCAACTGATATTCTCGTTAAAACAGCATGATCCTCGTCCGATTTTAATGAGTGATTCGCCGTAAAACAGCCCTCACCCTTCGATAGTTAATTAAGTCTGATCCCGTTTAGTAAAAAAATGAAAAATCGTTTTCGTTCCCGTTCAGTTCGTTGCTACAAGTCGGTCGGAGCAACGGTATCAAGAGCGGCTCTCTATCTAAACCTTGTATCTTGGAATATTTAAATGTTTAGTGCTCGGTGTGCGACCGAAGACCGAATCCACTCTGGACCACACAAGTATCTCATAGAAGCAGAGCACAAATCATTTATCGAACCTGTTTTCACATCAAAACGCGGATTATTCAATACTCTTACCTCTTCAAACAATTGTTTCATGTTTTTATATTTTTTAAAAAGAAATTCAGGTCAAGACAAGTATCTTATATTTTGTAGAATACCAAATTCTTTATTTATTAATTTCTGTTTTCGATTAGAAAATTATATAACATCTAGTCACTTCGTAATTATTTATTATGTTCTGAAACAAATCAATAAAATCTAATATGTATAATACAGTCATTTTCTACTCAACATCTCAATTATATTATATATTCCTAGTATTTTTCTTGTTAGGGGCGCCACTTTACATTTTTTTTTCTTTACAGACGATACTCAACTCGATGCACAAGTACCAGCCAAGGTTTCATCTTGTCAGGGCCAACGATATTTTAAAATTGCCCTACTCGACGTTTCGGACGTACGTCTTCAAGGAAACCGAATTTATAGCAGTGACAGCTTACCAAAACGAAAAGGTAAAACTTTCATTTTAATTAAACTCGCTTTTTTTTAAATTAGTTATTAAGCATTTATTTAAAAAATAATAGTTTGTAAAAAGGTATAAAAATTTTGAAAATTTGTGTCGATATAATTGATGTATTAGAAAAAAAAAAACTAAAGCCACAGTTACAATATCCGTAAACAAAACAAGCATTTTGTTGGTGTCAAAAATTGTTCTAAATATTCAAACAACCTTGGAATTTTTACTTTTACAACTGTATTAGTTAGTGCAACCAGGAAGCTGCAGATCGGTTTCGGGGTTGTTGAAGTTGCTTATATCTAGCAACTGGAAAATTTTCTTGAAACAGTGCTAGCAAGTGCGAGAATTAGTGAATGCGTTCAAAATCAAAATCATCAAAGTAATTTTATTTCATAGAAAATGCTATATTTTTCAGAAGTAATTTAACGTTATTTTTTATTGCTTGCTGTTTTGCAATTTAAGATTTGCAACAAAAAAACAGAATATATCTTATTAATTAATACTGACATTTGAAAATTTATTTGACGTTTTATATGCTACCAATCTTTAAAAACAAAACACTCTTAGACTTTGAGTTGCCAATCGTCTTTTATTTCAAAGGATAGTCCTTCAATTGTATAAACTGTTTTTCAGTTTTTAAGATGTACTTAAAACACATAATATGTTCTTTAAAATAGTTATTTAGCCAAAAGGAAACGAGTAAGTCTTAGAACATTGTAATATCTAACTGTAATTAGTTGATTTCGAAAATTAGTCTAATGTTTAGTCACCAAAATAAAATTTTAAGTACATGTAAACAAGCAAAAATTCTTTTCAAACTTGAGTTATAAGACTTACGTAAATAAAACATTCAATAAAAAAAACCAAGAAGTACGATTAGTGAGAAAAAAAGAATAAAAATAGGTTCTAAAAGAATTTGTAGAAGAGATAACCTTACGACAAACTAATGTGTTGTAAAAAAAAACTAAGAAAATTTTGAAATAATAATAGAATGATCTTTCGAGCCGGATATTAAAACAATTCTGAATACAGACAGAGCAGTTTACAATCATTTTTAATTCCCACTCCCAAAAATCTATATTTTAAGGATTTTAACAGTGTCTCCAACCCATTGAGAATGATTTGCTTCATATAATGAGTCAAAATTTCTTAAATCCAAGCTAAATTCCCCTAAAACACACTTCATTTTAAGGAGAACTACAACCACAAAGTAAAAAAAATGTTTTTTACCACATACAGTTTTTAATTTATTTCTAATAAATAGATGATAAATCACTTCTCAAATAAGTGATAAATATGAATTACACCGTAATCAAGAAATACTGATTAAGTGGCAACAAAAATTAACAATTTAACATTTTTTTGGTAATTTGTAGTAGTAGTTAAAAATACCCTAAAAAAGCTCCTACAAAACTTTCCCTTCTAAATATCCCACACTTCTTCAAAAGAATACCCTAAATGTAGGGAACAATTCAAGTTGGCAACACTGTTTTTTAATAGAATTTCGGAGCTGGAAGCGACAGCTTGAATTCTTTTTTTTTAGAAAATTTCAATTTTTTTATAAGTACTAAAGCAACATTTTTTATATTAGTTGTTATTGAAACATTGTATAGTATTTCAAGCCAAATTTAAAAAAAAATGTTTGAGTATAAATAGGACAATTTGCAATAGTCCTGTTCGTGGTTCCCATTTTAAGAAGTTTCACAGTTTTTTAAGTTGTTTAGACTTTTATTTTTGTTAGTTTGCTGTCAACGTTTTAAGACTTATTAGCTCTTACAAGCCCTGAAAAATTAACAACAAACTAGCCAGAACAAATATAAAAGTACAAACAAATAACATAAAAAACCATGTAGTTTTTTATAGAATTACCAAACATAAACTATAAAATTTGAAATACTATCTATTTTTTTTAATATAAAAATATTGATGAAAAAAGTCTGAGTGTAAAAGAGGCAAATTACAATAATCCTCGTTTTCGCCCTTCAAAAATGTATATTTTACGATTTTGGAAGCCAAACATAACAGTTTTTATTTGTTTATAATAAATATTGTAAAAACATTCGTTTTTGCAATAATTATCGCCTTCAGCTCTCAAATTGTATTGCAATAAAAAGTCTGATGTAAAAAAAGTTAAAAACCAAGAGAAGAGGTCTAAAGACAATAGTGAGATAGTAAAAATTCAAATCAATCTCTTTTCGCTCAGTCCCCTTAAAAAACAATCCTAGATACGTCTTGACAACATCTTTTATTTCGATATCGAAAAGTTGGCAACCCTACTTATTATTAGACTATCAAAATAACCAATTCAAATAATGTTTTTTATATACATTTTTTTATTGTTCTTAAATGGTTCGAGGAATGGTTTAAGATCGGTCAACTTTTATAATGAGCTCCAAACTTCACACCTCTACCTGTGAAAACACGATCTCAACCTCTTCATAGAATGTCAACTTAATTAGAATGCCTATCAGGCAATCAGTAAAATTTTTCCATTCGTTTGGTTAAATTCCCTAAATATTTTTGTAAATTTTTTTCTGGTTCACCCACCACGAAATTGAACAAAACCGAAATTTCATCGCGTCCCAATTAAAATAAAAAGCACTCGAAGGCTCAAAAACCGTTTCTCGATCCGCTAATTGTTCTCAGAATCAAACGAGAGATATGTCGCACATTATTCGTAAGAACAAAGCCACAAAACCGCTCGAGAAACTCAAAACAGATACGATATGTTATATAAAGAGCATCCAAGGAGCGCTCGTGTGATAATTAGACAGAGATAAAAACGTTTTGAGTGATTCGAAGAATTTCATTCGAGAGGAAAAGAGATAGAAGGGTATTGTAAAGAAGGAGCTTTTTTTCGAATTCTTGACTCTGTCAGATGTGAATTTCCTGTAATTTTATCGGGTTGCGTTTATGTAAATAATCTGTCTTTGGAATTGGCGGGCTAATTAGATTTTATTTTTTATTTGCAGATAACGCAACTCAAGATCGACAACAATCCGTTTGCGAAAGGATTCAGAGACACGGGGGCAGGGAAAAGGGAGAAAAAGTAAGTATTTAATAAGTTTTGACTAAACATAGACACCATTTGTCAAATTGTAGAAGATAGATACACAATCTAAAATTTACACACATATTTTTAAAATTTTTGAAAATGACAGTTTTATTTTGAGGCATTATTTGCTGACTTTGAGTTTACAGAAATGGGGTAACTAACTAAAGGTAACTAACATATAAAAATCGATTAAATTCAATAATAAACTTGACTTAAAAATTTGCTGAATTTTATTTTTTATAGTTATTTCTAGGTAATAACAATTATTTTTACCAAATTGGTTTTTATTTAAAGAACAACCATTTTTTTTAAAAGAATGTTCACAAATTTCTTTTTTATCATTTTTTTTCTCAGTCTCGGACTATTGACACAGGATTAGTTTTATTGCTTGTTACAGGTATAAATACAAAAAATAATAATTTTTGAAGATTTTTATATAATTTAAGATTTCAGGATTTAGAATTATCTATCTGTATTGTGATTAAACTTAATCTAAATAATTTTACAACACAAATTTTCTTAGTTTCGAAGTATCCAACTTGTCACTTCTTTTAAGAATCCTCCTCTTCCGTAAATTACCTCTTAAAAAAACCGTTTAATTTTCTCTGTTTCATCCCTATCCTGTCAGAGCTAAGCCAATTTGTCTAGAAACATTTTAACAATGATTCCAGAGAGGAGTCCCAACTAATATATGCATATCACTTACTGTAAATGCAAATGCCGAAAATACACCCCTCACACATACACCCTTTTACTTTTGACCTTCTATGAAAATGCCAAGCTTAATTTGATACTGTTAGTGGCATTGTCACCCCCTGATGATAGCGTTAAGGTCTTTATTTTGTGGACTCCTTTAATTTAGACTGGTGGTAGTGACGGCGACGACGACGCCCATTCCGCAAGAATAACGTCACATGATTATTTCTCCCTTCATTTAAATTCCACCGATACTAACGGGATAAAAATGCAAAAACGGGAAATTGGGACAAGCAATTTAGAAACGAATAACTAAGAAGAATCTTGATTTGTGGAATAGGAAATGACCGAGATTTTTATTACGAAAAGTTTAAAAGCACTTTTGAGAGGGAGATCGAAAATTTATATGCTGGAATCAAACAAGATTAAAAAATTTAAACATGTTCAAATATCTAGAAAAAAACTATAATTCGGAACACTTTATAGAGTTAAAAATTTGAGTAATATAATTTGACAAAAAATTGAAAATTTATTAAACAATTATATAAACATAAAACAATTTTTATCGACGGCAATTTGCTTTGTACATATGGTATATATTAAGAGAAATTGCTGTAACAAAGCTCAAAAATTATAACCTGAAATTTTTACTGAAATTGGTAGTTGTACCAATCTACCAAAATGCCAAAAAAAATTTATAAACATTTTTAAACAGGCTATCCCAACGGTTTGAAAAAGCTATATAACTTTTTTATTTTAAGAGATATAAATTTCTTTTTTTTAGATTATAGCTGCGTTTTTGCTGCACATTTTAAAAATATTGCAGTTTATATATAGGGTGTCTCAATTATAAAAACAATTATAAAATTATAAAAATTGATAACAGATAAATAAAAACAACCTTTATAAAAATTATTTGTAATTTAGCATAAAATCCAAAAACAAAATCAAACTGAGTAGATTCTATTTAAAAAAAACCAACATAACTTTAGTGTTTTTTTTAATATTGGGACACTTGTATGTAAATCGCAATACTTTTAAAATGTGCAGCAAAAACGCAACTATAATCGTAAAAAAAGAGAGAATTACTATCTCTTAAAATAAACAAGTTATAGAGCTTTTTCGGATCGTTGGAATAGGCTGTACATACCTTATTAGCAAAAATTTTTGGTTTGAGTAATTTGTAAACATTTTTAAATGACAACAGATTTAAATATTTTAACATTGCAAAAATTTGTTTCCATAGAGTTATATTTTAAATTTCTTAGATTTTGTTATCTTTAAGAGAGAAAATATTGTTTAGTAAATTGTTAATAACTTTGATAAGAAAATTAATTTTTGCGATAAGTGCACCTATTTATCACTCGGAATTCCGCTATTCCTCGATTTAACCATAAACTCATAGGATTGATTACTGTCTCATCTGAATTGTTGAACGTTCCGTTTCCTATCCAATAGTAGCTATACACATCGAGCGTATTGTCTTGGGTTTGGGGTCTGTTAAAGCAATTGATATGAATGTGGGGTGCAAATATACATTGTATCAGAGAGGGTCAAGAACAAAGGGTAACTCAGTGTCGAATTATAAGCAAGCTTAATTGACCGACAACTGGGATAATTACAGGCTCGCAACCTTTTTAAGAATAAACGCTTGATGAAGGAAGAGTGGACAACAAATTTTATAGATCGTATTTGTTCTTATTGTTTCAGGCAGGCGATGCTGGCACAGAGGCATACGGATGATAAGACGTCACATCCGCTTCCTGCAAGGATGTCGGCGGATAGCAGCACGGTATCAAAGACTGATGACTCGGAATTGGATGTTGTGGGGACGGCGGATAGTCCTAGGCCGTCCCTGCATGCCTCCACACCAATTGCGTCTTCACTTAATCATTCCGGTAAGTTTCCAAAATACCGATAAACCAAGCAAAACAAACTACGACCTTTTGATTGATGTCTGGCTATTTCGAAAACGTTAATTATCCAACTAATTACAAATTCTTGAGTTCTCATATCACCTTTTTTATCACATTCCAGGCACAGAAGACGATTCTCTCCGGCGCCGCCTTCATGACGACTCCGGTTCAGAGTCTTCATGTTCCGAGTCTCCTGGCAGCACAGCGTTCCGCCCCCGCCCATCATCCCCCAAAGACTCCGCTGCTGGCCCCTCTAACCCTTCCGGCGAGTACCCCTCTCCCAACATCAGTGTAGGTCCCCCAATTCACCCTCCTCCACATTTACTACCGTACTTGTACCCTCCTGGGATCTACCCGGGCGCTGGAGGTCCTCCATTTGCTCCTCCCTTGAGTCTGTTCTCCGGTGCTCATGCTCCTGGGATGAACCCGTCGCTCCTGTTCAACGCTCAATTGGCCTTGGCGGCACAGCATCCTGCGCTTTTTTCGCATTATCAGAATTTGGCGCACCCCAACCCTCACCATTTGTCCCCCACGTCCTCTTTGCATAATCATCTCAAAGGAGGCCACAGGTTCACTCCATACACGCTCCCTACGTCTAACTCTGGGGTGAGTTCTTCGCCTTTGGGGAGTGCGTTTGAGACGGTGACTCCGTCGCATACGAGGAGTCTCTCGAATTCTCCTTCGGGGAAAATTCGAGGGGGGTCGATGTCGCCTCCAGTGCGCCCTAGTACCGCGTCGCCGAAACCTGAAGCGGCGACTTCTCCCAGTGACCTCAAAAGTATAGAAAAAATGGTAAACGGACTCGATGTTAAACAAAATGAAGACAATGACAAGTAGTGAAAGTGATCCTAATTATTTTTTTTAACCGTACTGTTATATACGGGGTGTTTTTGCAATAGATTTTTTTGGATTTTTGTGATTTTTGCACAGAAGAAATTACCGTAAAGTGCTTTTCTTAGCTTACAAAAAAGTACAAAATGAGTGTGAATTGTACATTTCTTTGAGTTTTGTCCAATCTTATTTGGTGCTATGCTGATTTTATTTAACCTTGGAATAAAATTCAGAAGGGGGGTCACTTCTGAAATTTATTCCTTCAGTTCAATTAGTGATCCTGTAGACTGTTGAAGCTTTTGTATAATAATAATATTGATAATATTATATTAAGAAACACGATAGAAGAGTTAATGTTCCTTTTATAATTATTGCAATTAATTTAAATTATGTAAATAGTGTTTGTACGTAAACGCGTAAACATCTGTATATAATGGTTGTTTTTTTTGTGTTTTATGAGAAAAAATTGTAAATTGTAAATTACTCCTATAACAATTAGAATTGTATATTAGAACTCAAAATTTATTTATATTTCTACCAAAGAATTTCAATGGTTTTTGGATCAAAACCTGAACAAAAACCATTAGAAATAGTGAAGATAGCAATAAAGAAGAAGTACATACCCTTTTCTTCTCTCTTTCTCAAAATTTGTACATAATATAGTTGTACATTTCTTTATTGATGCAGATTTTCAAAAATTTTTGAAAAATTCTGCAAATGCTTTTTTTGTTTATATCGTTGAAAATCAGTACCGGCGTTAAAAATAAATTTGTTTTTATTTATTATATTAAAAGTTTTTATTTTTTTAATATCATTATGTTTAATGCTGGTACTAAAAAATTATAAAAATCTGTATTAAAGTAGAAGATGTGAAATTTGTCTTGTGTATATGTGGAATACTTTTAAGAATTAAACGATATTCATACATATTTTTGTGTTTTATTGGAAAAATATTTCTATAATCAAAATTTTAAAAATATACTGAGCTGAACCCGAGGCGACCTAAAAACTACAACACTCCTGACGATAATCTTTTGTTTTATCTAGTTTTCTTCAACCTAAATTTCTGATGCAACATTTATTATTTTTACAAAAAAACATAAAATGTTTTTTACGAAATAATAATGATTAAATAATATTGTTTAAATAAAATTTAGAAAGCGGCGCGACGGCAGCAGCAGCTTCTGACAACAACAATTTATAAATATAAATTACAAACAAAATATTGTAATAAATAAACAAAACAATAATACCTAATAAATTAAAAATATTTTTAAAAACAATTTATTCTGCAACCTGTACACTACGACTGGCGTATATATACGCTTATTGAAAAAACCTCCAACGCCGAACTGACATAATTGCTTTAGATATTTAGTACACTTGGAAGCAGTGTACATAATTTTTAAAAAATTTGCTAACGAACAAAACTGAACAAAAATCGCACAAAACGAAAATATATTTATCTTTATTAGTATTTATTAAATAATATTAAACAGGTTAAACTTGTAAAAATCTTTAATAATTAAAAAAAAACTTTTACTGGTTAGCGACTCAATCCTACACACTATTTCTATCGCGTTGAATAATTGCAAATATTTTGTCTGTATTTTGCTAAATCAAACTGCAACTTTATAACGCTTCTCTTGTTTTATATACAAACCTAAAATGACTCATTGTTTCTGAACGCACAACTCGCTAAAAAGGTAGTCAGTGTCGTGTGTGTTCCGTAATATTGCTTTCTTTTAAAATATTGTTTGACTCAAATAATCTATGTCAGATTTCCTTATTTTTATAATGTTTTCTAGTCTCTCTCGTTGCCTGCGATAGATTTTTGAACAACGCGTTTTCTCGGTACTCTCGGATATTCTACCTTGACGCTTGACGTAAGTCTTGTTTTAGATGCATATTCTATCTTACCACACAGTTAAAACACTTTGATCTTTTCTCAGTGCGGGTTATTAACTGTTGCACTTATTATAACATTGTAACAGGAAACTTTTGTTCTTTTAGTAGGACAGTTAACAAAAGCATTGGCAAAAGTCTCGTGCTGTTTAAGTTGTAAAAAGTGTTGTAGATTTATATCCTACAGCTGCAGCCCTTTAAAAAAAACTCTCGCTAGTTGATAGATAACGAATTTTCAAAAGTACGCCCAAAAAGACAAAATTAACCATTTTCAAAAAGGTTAGATAGAAAGGAAAAAGTACGCTCTATACTTCTCGTGTAAACAGTTTGGTATCAGCTTGGTACCAGTAGTACCAGTACTACCAGTATATAACAGGTTTCAAATGAAGCGCCGACTCGACAAATCATGTTCGGCCCTGTTTGGTCTCGCACAGTAGCGTAGCTGATACAGGACGCTAGTTTTTGTTTGGTTGTTTACAAACAAACGTTGTTTTGATTTTTTTATTGTATTTTATTAGTCTGTGTATATTGATAGTTAATATTTTTTGTTATTGTTGTTGTCGTTTTGTTGTGTTTTTATTCTTTGTTTAAACTTTATACACTACATTGTGTGAGGCTACTAACTTCAACCTCGTGGTGCGCCTGCTTTCAGTACCAGTTTATAGCTTTAGGCAGTAAAGGCGGCAACTCCATTTTTTTAAAGTCCTACTCTCTTCTTTCTATCTAACCTCTTTGACTAGTTGCTATATATTTTCCCTTTACTTTGCAAAATAGTCTGCAACATTTGCAATGATGGTCCATTGCAAAAGAGCTGTAAACTTTTTTTTTGTTATTGCAACTCTATTTATTTATTGCACTTGTTGAATAACACTTGTGTTATGTTTGGTACTGTATGTTATGTAATAATTAAATTTTTTGCATAATTATCTACATGACACTTTTTAACTGCTGCTTTAAACCGTAAAGCAAGACTGTCAAATATCTTTGCTCGAATTATTTTTCTAATAGTGGTTTTCAAGCTCTCAAAATAGTTTTTTGTTATACTTATTTTAACTCTTTTTTCTTTTCTAATCGTTGTTTTCTAACTTTTAATAAAAACATCTCTTGTTCTTCTAAAATCTTCTTTTTTTTTCAAGCAGAATTTTCCAATTTTTTTTTAGTTCTCCAAACTCGCCGTTTTTAAAATTCTATTAAAATCTTGTTCAGTTCCTCTAAAAACCGCCTTAACTTCTTTTTCTTTCAACTGACATCTTTTGTTCTTTTGATCAAATGACTTAAACACTAATCCCAATTATTACTTTTGTTATTGTACAAAACTTTATAAGAAAGTTTTGATTAGAACTTTGAAGGTAAGACTAGTTCTATTTTTAAAAATGTACTGTATGATGCAATTTGGATGTCTATCAAAAGTTTATATTTTGTACCTGACTTGACCTGACTGGACCAGGTACAGAATACATTGAAATAATTTAATACCGGTGGAATCTTTTGTTCGCGGAGTATTTTGTTCCATCTAGCCGTAATTGATAGTGTGCTAGAGTTAAGTAGCGGTTTACCTATACCTTTTGGCTTATTTGCTAAATCTTATATAAGCTAAATTAGTTATTCACCTTAGTAAACAACAAATAATGTAATAATTAAAAGTGTGTAATGACCTAAACTAAGCCATACTTAGCGCCATAAACCCAAATTTGTGCCAAATTTAAATAAAAGTGGCCAAAGTCGTGATCGTTGTCTAGTGGAAAGGAGCCCTACGTTGTGTTTAACAAAATGGCGGCAAATTTTTTTTAAGATGATTGTTACTGCATGAGGGTTCAGTTGGAAGAGCACAATAAAACTACAATGATAGAAAACATTTAATTGTTTGTTTCTTGCAGTAAATCATTTAAAAAATCAGTGGTCAATAATCACAATAAAATAAAATGCAAATCATAGAAAAAAATAATAACCAATGAACAATACATAAAATAAAATGGGCACATCAAAACACATATTGATAAACAATAAAATACCCGTATCATTCTGTTAGGGCATTTTATAAACAATTAAATTTTTTACTGCAAAAAGGACCGGATAAAACCTTTTTAAACCGTGTCCACAAACAAAAATCAAGTATGTTTTAAAATAAAAGTTACATAAATATTAAACATAAACATTTACAACAAAAAAGGTTCAGGTTATACCTGTAGAACAGTTAAAACCACATGAAAGTTATTTACGCCACGTGGTTTTCTATTTATCAACAAAAATCTCTGTTTTCCAAAGCCATCCGAGTAAAACACTATCAGCAAAAGTCCTCTTAATAGTTTCACAGTATTTTCCCGTAGTTATTTCGTTAAAAGTTCAACAAAATGGTTTCTGTAAATTTTCAACGAGAAAAAGCGTACCACCATCTTCAAGTACCTCGGGGAACTACTCAATGCCCGCTCCCAGTGACCACCACCAACTGATTCATGACTGCGCGCGTATCTCTCGCTGGTTTTGCAATACCAACATAAAATTTAGAGCGGTGGGCAATCGTGGAATTATTTTTGAACTTTTAAAATGAGTTACTTTAAGTGTTAAAGTACCTTTAAAACATACATAATAAACTTACAATAAACTTTGAAAAAGTTGTATTTTTTTTGTTTTTACCCAGCAACTGTTTTCTAGGAATTTTCGTCACGCTTGCGGACTCTATTGACCAATCTAAATTTCAAGTGATATTGTCTGTATTACAATTAGAAATAGTGTGGTTATAAAATAGATTTTACAGTTTATTTACGACTTTTATTTAAAAGATAAGGGCATAAAAATTAAACAAGAAATAATATGTAAAGGGTGGTTCATTTTTGATGGGTTTTAAGGGCTCCTCATATCTCTAACAATTACACAAGAATACATAAAACTATTTTTCTAAATAAATTTAAATAATTAATTTTGCACTACCATTTTTCATTTTGGGATAGTAAGGTATTATCGATGTTTTGTTTAAGTTTTCTAATATGCAGTATGTTTTAATTCTTTTAATGCAGTTAAAAAATAAAAACGAGTAGATACTTCTACTTATTTTTTGATAAACTTGTTTATCTTTATTTCATTAAATAAATAAGTGGTACAAGTGTGTTATTACAAGTGACAGAAATGCGCTATTATAAGCAAGTAAGAATTCTAAATCACTATTACAAGTGTCTTGTAATAAATTCTCTTCCTAATATGTTTTCTCCAGTCAGCAATGCTACCATTACCAAATAAGTTTCCGGTCTTAAAAATCATCGTGTTACATAATAAAGAAAAACCGTAGCGATCAATTATCCTTTCTAGTGTCTTTGTACCTCGCCGCTCTCTTTTCCCATCTCTCTTCTCCTCGCAGCCCCTTGGCGATGTTGAATTCAGATCATGTCGAAAACCATAGATAGTTAGTCCTTGTATTTGTCACCTGCCGGATTTTTACCGAAAATCTTGATAACAACATCCAGTGGCAAAAGCAGGTAAACGAACGTTTAATAAACCTCGACTCGTTCCAAATGAAATAATTTTTATTTGGTTATAAAAGCGAAAAAATCTTCACCTGGCTACCAATTATCCACGATCGGAATTGTCTTAAGTTAATAAAGAAAATGCTGGGAATGTCCGATAAGAGGACACATTCCTATAACCAGAAGCTGTGTTATCTACGAATTGTATCGTTATCTGGGCACTGTGTTTCGTGGACAGCTACATCTATTAAAATAGATATCTGCACCTACATGTCACAGATTGGGACAGGACCGTGATAAACTGAGGTCGGGTAATTGTCTCAAGGGGTTTAGATGGTAGAAAAGTGATAAGGTTAGGTCAAAGATGAATTTTTCAGACTCATTTTTGTACATTTTTTTACATTGTTTAAATGTTTTTTCCAGCTAATATTATAGATAGGGCTGGGCAAATATTCAGCAAAAATATGCTATTATACAGAGTGTTCCAAAAATTCCCGAAAACACAAAATTTCGTTTAATGGGCTGATTTCAAGTTGACATAACACCGGTAGTATCGCAAATTTTAATACTTTTCCATGACAACAACCAATCAAAACAACAAACTTTATTAATTTTCCATGGAAACCAAGATACTACCGGTATTATCTCAACTTGAAATCAGCCCATAAATGTAAAAATAAAAGTTATTCAAAATGCGTGTTAGAAACTTTGTATTTTGAAAACTAGAAGAGCTAAATTTTTTAGAAATTTTATTGGATTCTCTGTAATTTTAAGAAAGTGCGTACTATTTTGGTTGGTCCGCAAATTTTGAGACAGCTGTATGTTATTTATATGCTATGAAATATGCTAGTAAAATTCTGATTTAAATTATACCACTAAACATCATGTGTTTTAAAATATGATCTGATGATAGCGAGTTGTGGAGTTTCTACGCCTATTTTTTGTTTTGTTTGTCTTATTAATGTCAGGCTATACCTAGGCCCTAGAAATGTGTTGTCATGAAGACACAAAAGTTCTCGTTTTTAAAAAATACTTTAAAAAACTTGTTTTTATTGTACCAGAATTTAAGGTTGGAATTATAATGTTTAAAACTTTAACAATGAGATATGAGACATTAAAACACTCTTCTCCAATATCCTAAACATTTTAGTTTTAATCTAGTTATAAGTTATAAATAATTCTCACAAAATTAAAAAAATAATTGAAAATAAAACCACCGTGCAAGCTTTGTGCTGTCAATGTCACTTTATCAGCTGTAAAGCAGCTGCCAAAGATATCCGAAAACTTAAAATTGAAAATACAGACCTGGAAATAGAAGGGACGTTTACAATAAGCGTGTCGACAAACCTGACCTGTGTTGAAGTCTAGAAATGAAGAAAATCTGTGTATTAAACGTTTTGTTCTTCATTAACTTTTTTATTAGAAACAAGTTGTAGTTTGTGACTTATCGATCAATAGAATGTTTAGAGTATCCAATGTCGGTAGATTTGAAATTGATTTGATTTATTTATTGTATTTGTCATCATTTAATTTTGCTCTTTGTAAGTTTAATCTTATTTACATACAATAAGATTGACTTTTTTGTAATGTTACGGTCAATTATTGTAAGCGAAGGTTCAGGAATATTCGGAACGCTTCAAACTTCAAATGGCTTGAATGACTCATTTTAGTCATTATTTTTAGTGTAACAGTAAATCATCGTGGGCGAAGTTTCAAGAAGATTCGGAACGCTTTGAATAAATCATTGTGTGACTCATCATTTATAAGAACAGATGACATTTCATGCTTCTAGAATAGTTTTTTTTTTCAGAAGAATCTAGAAGCTGCACTAACTATTATATAAAGACAGAGACTAACCAAGCAGGTAGTCATTCGGGAAAGTGACAACAAGAAAAAAAGATAGTGAAGTGCAAACAGTGAACGTAATGACGAAAAAGTCTATAGAAATTTATCATTTACTATGTTTAATTAAGTTTGTCGTGACGTGAGGTGTTCTAAAGTCTATTGCTTAGTGATTTTTGGTTGTAACGTTGCTTAAGTTAAGTTGGTATTAATTGAAGTTGTTTCAAGTAGGTTAGCAACTAGGCATGGTTGTATACTTCTTTTATCAGAAATAAAAATTTGACTTAAGTAATAAATTATTGTTAATAAAGCAGTTGTATTTAAACCATTACCCGCTGATGGATTTAAACTCGAAGTAGTAAATGGCTGCATTCAACGACATTCATAAATCAGCTTTTAACCTAAAATTTTTACCTGTTTTTAGTAACATAGTGTCGTGAAATAAAATCTTGTTGACAGAAGTATCTACTGATAATCTAAGTACTCCCGACCCAAGTCTAATGCCCACTCTGACTTAAATTGTAAATCTTTACATAATAGATCTCCTGCTGTAGTGCCAATTGCAACTATCAAGTACTTTAGTTGGCCTGGGGGTTTTTACGATTGTGCCCCGGGTAGGTCTCAGATGTTTCTTATTTAAGTAAATGGTAGATAATCCCAAAAAACCTCAAGTCAACTAAAATACAAGTGCAATTGGCACCACAGCAAAAAGTCTATTAATTTATATGCAACCAAACTTACATATGATGCAGCTTTCTTGATAAAATTTTCATTTCAGTAAAAATATTGAATCAAAGTTACCCAAAGATTATCGATTTCGCTTTAGTTTTTTTATAACTTGTCAAATTAAATAAAAATCTGTTATTTTAGTTCCATTACATGGCAGAGATGGAATTTATCAGCGCGCATTATTCTACAAATAGTACTAAACTTTGTGCCACAGCGTTTTGCCAAATATATGATTTTCTGTAATAACCTGAATTACAGCAACCTATTATTCTTTCGTTTCGCAGTTTTGTTTTCTCGCTTTTTCAAAAAAGTTAGTTTTGGCGCAATTTTGCTTCAAGTCTTCGATAAATTTTGTCAGTTAGAAACATTTGATGATGATATCTTTCTGCATACAGTTTTATTGCAGCTGAAGCGTTTTTTCTACATTTCTCATATGTATATCAGGATCATAACAGTCTTCTTGTTATCAGTGATCATTTTGACTATATTTGCTCAAAGACTGTCAAATTAACACAAAATAATATACAGTTATTGTAATCGTAACATTTTTTAAATTAAATTATGTTAAAGTTTTAGGCGAAACTGTATGATTAGTTGCATAAATGTTTTGTCATCATTCGTGAATAAGCCTGTAGATATTGGAACAATTTTTGGTGTCTGAACTAATCGTGCAAATAGAGATATACAAAAATGCTAGTTCAAAGCTTGCACCGATTCAGCAAATTTTTTTGATATTATATTTTAACAATATTTTACCGATATTATACCATTAAACATAAGTTTTGTTGACTACAACTTTATTTATAATTAAAGCATTATTAATTAAATTTTACTTATTTTAACTATCTCTTGCATATTTCATTGTTGCCAAATCTTAATTCCTTATCAAAATAAAATTTAATTTTTTAGAACAACTTTATCGAAGAATTAGATATACTGCTTCAAACCAATATTGGCGTACCTGAGTTTCAAGGCAAGTCATCTGTTTATTACCAGTGCAATAAAGATTGTATTATTACCAGACATAGTCGTTAAACCCTTTGATGCCATCTAAGAAAACCATCCGAAGCAGATCAAATCCAGGTAAAAGTGGTGACAAATCTGCTTGCCCCGGGCGATTTGAAACAGTATAAAAACACATTTAAAAGTTAAAAATTTAAAAACTTATTGATTTCTTTATTTAAAAATAGACAAAATTCACATTTAATTTTATTTTATTTCAAATACAGATTAATTTAAGAAAAAATAATCTTGCACCTAAAAAATCCTTAATTTTTTTTAACACATAAATATTTAGACTAAACGCAAAACATAGACCAAATTTCTGAGAATAGAAAAGTTAAACTTATTAAAAACACCGGTACGTTGGTTTTACTTAGAAAAATACCTCTTTAATAAATAATACAACCTAGTTACCATTATAATACTACATAGGTCAGTGGCGGGTATGGTATTTTGTGCTAATTTTTTTAAATAATTTTATCTTAATAACGGTTGAGATTCGAAAAAAATAGAGTCTAGAAAAAAAATCTTCTTTAAGCGAGACCTATCACTGGCTAAATTTTTGACCATAATTTTTTATACACCATGTATATAGAAATAAAAACATATTTTTATGCATTTGCTTAGCTCTAGCTAAAGAGTGCATTGTGTTCAAAAAGTTTTGCCGTTCAGATTTTTCTTTGCAGAATCGGTTTATATAGCGAAAGCCCAATCATAAAATCAGTCGTCATCGCCTTGTTTGAATTTCTCACCGATTATAAAATGATTCATGAGCCGAGCCGCAAATTATAATAAAATAATTAATAAAACAGGTTATTGGTCGATTAGCATAAGAATTTTTTCGTAGGTTTCTTTCACCATCATCGGCACTATATCACTCGCTTCTGTTCAGATTTGCGAAATAATTAATTAACGTCGGTCGGTCGTTGTTTGATAATAATAAAATGAATAAGAGAACGAAATCAATTACCAACTTAACCGGCACAAAGTAGTCTGAAGTGTTTCCCAAATAAACTGCAATCTTCATAGAGTGGCTGTAATAACAGAAGCGGTCACCATCAAAGGATTCCTTCGCCGGATAAGAACATTGTCAAGTAAGAAAGTCAATTAATGAATAATTACCTGGCTCTGCGTCGGCAATTAGTTAAGTATCTTGGAAAAAAAAATACGGATTGGTTCGATTGCTGCCTAGATGTATGTACACGTGTTTGGGATTTATTCGCAAAGATAATTTATTTCAAGCTAATAGTTACAAAAATTTTACATTTTTCTTAATTAGTAAGACTAAAAACCTCATAAATTAATACTGGTAAATTTAACATTTTGACGTATTAAGTCAAACTTAGGTTTCTAAGACAAAACATTAATTCTTAAGCAGTATTAAGTGATAAAGTGATAAAGAAAAATAACACAGTTAAAAAAAATAAATAATTAAAAATATTTAAAACAAAAAAAATATAGAAAAAAACGTGATTATCCATAGTTTTTAAATGAGATCTAATAGTCAAACACTACAAAACATTAATAGAAGAAGTGGTTTAAATATGGACTACTGTTAGGTTGTAGGATGTACTGACCGTTCAAATGGTTTATGGAGGGCGTAAAAAATATAATTTTGTTAAATATGAGAATTAAACCCGGATCACTTTTGTAATAATAAATTTCTAAATTCAACCCAAAATTTTGGCCTTGTGAATTATGTTTTTTACCGAAAATTCGGGTTTTTAAAATGTAGGTCATGTTATATGACAATGTCACGTTGACGTTGTCATATAACATAATTCACAACGCCAAAATTTTGAGTTGAATTTTAAAATTTATTATTACAAAAATGATCCGGGTATATCTGTAAATATTTTTAGAGTTAGGTTACTTACTACCTCTCTCTCTTCTCATGTGATTTTTAGTAGACTACTATCATTCAGCTGGTTTTAGAAGTTCCAGAAAAACTAAACAAATTTACTACAAAAAAATTTAATGTCAAATACAACAATGGTCTGTCAATAAAAACAGGTTTTTAAAGTTTCGTTCACACATGATGTAATGTAACACTAAGCTCGTAAGAGTAAGGTCAAGCTTTGTAAATAATCGAGAAATCTTTGCTTATTTATGTCACTAAATTATTGTTTTTTTACAAACAGGTTAAACTCTTTTTTTCTTTTGTCACTGTGAAAAGTGTTTAAAATAAGTTGTTTCTAAAAGCAAAAACAAAAACAAGTTTTTGGACGTCTTTCCTAGTTAAACTATAAAATTTTTGCTTTACGTTAAGACAACAAGTTCTTTTTCGAGCACACTCTTCAAAAATATCTTTCTGTTTAGTATACTAGAAATTACGAGGTATGTTTATAAAGTTCTGGGAATCGTGCTCTACTTAAATAACACAAAACTTATAGGCAATGCTATAGGTAACAGACAACCTTTGACATCTTTATGCAGCTATCTATTACAATATTGTTTAGTATAATTTACGTAGTCGCCTAATTTAGACGCGTTTTTATAGCCCTGTTTTTGAACTATCGAAAATGCAGCTATATTTCAAAGAGCAACAAATTTCTTTTTGTGGAAAGAGGGTGTAAAAACTTCAGAATTTATTCAATGTCTGCAAGAAGTGTTTGGTATTAGTCTGCAAAATCTCAAAGTACTGTATATTGCTAAATCGATCGTTTTAAAACTAGTAAAACATCATTAGAAGACGCTCCCCGCAGTGGTTCTCGAGTACCTCGGTAAATGAAAGAAACATTACTGTCGTCAAGAAACTACTGAAAGAAGACAGGCGAAAGACTATTCGTAGAACGAGTGTACATCTAGAACTAGGTACATGACAAATCTATAATATTTTACCTGTTTGTATAGGCGTAAGCAAGGTTTTAACCCACTGGGTACCAAGACTGTTAGGATCGAAAGAAAAACTTTACAAGGGTGTCCTACCACAACTGTTAGCTCGTTATAGGGATAAATTTAAGCAACAAATAGCAATTACTAACAAAACATTGATTCTTTATTTTAATCCTAAAACCAAAAATCAATCCAAAAAATAACGTAAACGCGAAAAAAGACCTCCACTTAAAGCGCGTGCAGTCTCGTTTATTGCAAAATTAATGCCGTATTCCGTACTTGCAAAAAGATTATTTTCATGAATTACCTATCGCAAGGTGTTACAATTAACGTAAAATATTATTTAAGTTTATTATCCAGATCACTGCGGCAGAAACTTGTCCAAAAACGACCTGGAAACTTGCAGAAGCGTCCGTTATTGCAACCGGATAATGCAAGACCCTACACTGCCCGAAAAACAAAAGATGTTTTGAACGATTTACGATAGGGATTGCTTTGGTATCCACCTTACTCATCGGATTTGATTTTCAGCTGTTTCCAGAACAAAGATTTTAATGGGGTGTTTGATTTGAGTGTTTAACTGACGTAAAATGTGTCACAAATAGGTAGAGTAGAGAGACACTAAAGAAGTTCCTCGAAAACAGTTTTTAAAATTTAAAACATCATTGATAGAAATGTATTCAGTTAAATAAAGACTATATATTGTAAAACTATATTATAATTCGAAATTTGTTGTAACGGGGAAGTGGACAAGGCAAAAAAAAAACTATTTTATAAGGCCAACGTCATCTATTGATTCTTCGAAACGTTATTTGATTAATCAACGTTAGATGAAACGTTGGCCTTATAAAATAGTTTTTTTTTCTTTTTTTCTGCCTTGTCCACTTCCCCGTTACAACAAATTTCGAATGTAAAAAGAATGGACGTAATTCACCAAAATACTATATCATAATATTGACGAAAATTAACAGAATAAAAAAAATATAGCTAAATTCCCAGAACTTTAAAAACATCCCTCGTATTTTACAAAGCTTGCAATTTTCTTTATTAGCAAGTGTTTGAAGAGATGTGCGTAAAACATTTTGCTCTTTATTTTTTCTACTTTTTTTTTAAAGTTTATTATAAACATCTTTAACAAAAAGTCTAGAATAAAAGTATTGTAGAGACTACTTTTACTCTAGTATTCGAGACTTTGTCTACCTACTTTAAATAGCGACATATAATAACACAAAGTACAATTTTTACATACTTCTGTAGTGAGAATATTTAATAGAAACAGCTTTAAGACTGCAAAAAATGGTTGCCTGATTAGAACGCCTAACATTTCTTGAAAAATTTATAAATTCGCTGATATAACAAATCTCTAGCAAATCTCTGTACAAATAGTTTCAAATAATATCAAAATTTTACAAACACAGTCATCTGTGAAATTTAGTATAAAGCTGCTAAAAGATCATCGTCCAATCAATGACAAAATAAGCTATTAAACAAATGATAAAAAAAATTAATAAAAGTTTCGTAGCAAGCGTAGAAAATGCCGGCCTTTTTATTCTACAAGAAAAATAAGAAACTACTAGTCTAATAATACGAAAAGACCGTTTTACTAAGCATAGCAAAAGCGAAAAAATATTATTTACTACAACTAATATACTGCGTGTATTAGAAATGATGGTCAAAAATTTAACCATTTATATTCTCATCATAAGAAACAACTTTTTTATATACCATTTTTACAAAGATGCTAAAAATTTTTAATTTTATCTTCTCCATAAAATCATGATCACTTAGTTATCATTATAATGTAGCCTAGTTACGATTATAATACTACATAGTGGGGGGTATGATATTTTGTACTAAATTTTTAAATAATTTTATCTTAATAACGGTTGAGATTCGGAAAAGCTAGAATCTAGAAAAAAATCTTTTTTAAGCGAAACCTATCAGTAGCTAAATTTTTGACCATCGTTTCTGATACACTCTGTATATGCTATTTATTTACAAATCTTTATTCAAGGTTTGTCTTATTGAAAACAAACAAGAGCATTTGACAGAAAATGCCTTGATTCAAAATTTGTTGAAAAAGCACCAATATTTGCTATTTATTTACAAATCTTCACGTTAAGGTTTGTTTTGATGAAGACAATTAATACTTCTCCTGTCTCTTTATAAGTTCTTCAAAGTTCATTGTAGTAGAATATGATTACTATTATTACAGTTTCTTTTCTATACTAAAACATGCTAACACTGCAAGTTTCTTAACCGGCGTAGAAAAAAATTTAAACACGTGTTTTCAGCGAAATATTTGAAAATCTGTGTCTTTTCAGATCATCTGTTTATCACAATAACAACGAGTCGTTAAGTCTGATTTTAGCAATTGTAGAATGTTAAAATAAGAAAATCAGTTTTAAATACTGTGTAGCAGAAAGGACTGAGCGATAATAATTTTACATATACATCTAATACACCCTGTATAAGGCAAGTATTATACTTCTGGTTTTTGAAGCATGATGCCATATATTATTTCCTTAGAAGATAAGAACGAGGAATAATAGCCATTATTCCCTCTTGCACAAAATCACAAAATTTTTCAAGTAATACCATGAAAACAAAATACACAATCTCAAAAAAGTTATTAAAGTGTCTGCGTGAAATGCGTAGTGCAATTATAGATAGTCGTAGATAAAATAGAATCTAATGTGGTCATAGATAAAGTAGAGTATACCACTCACAATAATGGCTATAATTCTCTCAAAATTTTACTCCCTCGCTGCTACGCGGCTCGATTCGTAAGTATTTTTCAGGAATAACAGCTATCGTTATTGACTTGTGAAATAATCTACTATTAAACTTTGACTATTTTACTTATAGATTTTATAACAAATTACACACTTTAATTCAACAATAAAAATTACTATTAAAAAAATAAACTGTCAATTTCTTTTTCAGAGGTTTTCAACCCGAATAACACAATGTACCTCGTTTTTTAACAAAAAATTTTTAACAGTAGTAGTGTGCTCTACTTACATAATAAGTTGTCTTAGTTATATAATAAACAAGCAAAAATTAATTTGCAAAAATTGTAAAAAGAAAAATCAGGTAAGTTGTTTCAAAAAATAGTCTTGACAAATACCATTCGAGTCTAGATTTTACCTGAAAAAATTTACCGATTGTAAACTTGAGTTATACAATTTTGCTCATTATATTGATCAATAACTACTCGACTAACGCCTCGTAATTTTTATGACAATGTCATTCGCAAAATTGTTAGGCGAACTCTAGTAACAATTGGTAACTTTTTTTGGAAAAATCTGAACTCTTATGATAATATAACTGAAAAATCCTCTATGTGTTGGAAAAGTAGAATAAAATGAATAAAAAGCAATGGTTATTTGTACAGAAAATTATTAAAAAAGTAGCGGAAATAATTTCGAAATACAAGATTTCGAAAACAAAATTTAGAATACAAAAAATCAAAAAACAAAAAATTGAATAAACTTTTTTTTAAAAGTCTCTAATTACGGAATTATATAAGCGATTAAACAAAATATCAAAAAAACTTTCTTCAAAATTTTTAGTTTTAAAAATTTTAAAAAAACAATATTTTGATTAAACAATTGTTTTAATATTATTAGATCAACTAACGTAATTATGAATACAAAATTTTAAAAATATGTAGTAAATTTAATAAGCGGGCTTTATACAGTGTGAACCATTTGTATAGAATAACTTCGATAAAAATTCAGGGATTTGTTTTTCAGGAAAACGCTTGAACACGTGTCATGTTATTTTTTAACGCGCATTTTTTGACATAAAAATTGGATGTACAAGGTGTCCCAACATCGAGATACGACCCTCAACTATGAAATTTGAAATAAAAACCATATTTTTTTTAACATATCTGAATTCTACATATAATTTTGCGTATTTTTATTAGCACACACTATGTCGATTTTCAGTTGTTTTTAAAAAAATGGCGAGACTCTTTTGAAATGAATAAAAAAAGCCGTCAGCAGTGTTAGCCCGAGGATTGACTTAAAAACAAGAATGTTTTTGGTTAGTATAAAGAGCAAAGCTCTCTGCTACCAAAAAAAATATATAAAAAGGCGATCAGCACTGTTAGCCCGAGAACTAATTTAAAATCGAGGATGTTTTTGGAAGGTAATAACTACATTCTTGTTAATTTTTAAAAAACCTTTGTTTTCTTGTTTGGGGATCGGATAATTAAGTTTTAGATAAAATAACATTCGTTATATTGATATTCGATGTAAAATAAAATATATTTTGTATTTTCAATAAATTGGTTTTTACATTTTTTTTTCTTTTTTATGTTTAGTAGAAATTATGTTTTTCTAAATAAACTTTTTCGAAATTATAATAAACGAACAGTTGTATTTTTGATGTTTTTTTTTGATCTTTTGTTTTCGAAACTTTGTATTTCGAAAACATTTCCGCAACTTCTATTAAAGCGATTATAGAAACCAAAAGAGATGTTTGATTCTAGACAAAAAAAAACTTAATTCTTCCACGATCGTTATGGTATGACTCCTAACAAAAAGAAGAGCGTACCAACTCATTATAGACAAAAATTACGAAAAAATCGATTGTTATTAATACCATAACGACATAATATATCGAAAAATAAATAGATTGCAGTAAAAATTGTTTTTTTAGAAATATTAAACAAAAAAATAAGAGGAAAAAAGCAATAGGTACAAAATAAGATATAAATAGTAGTAACTAAAGTAATAAGACCAAACGTGTTACATTATCTACTAAAACAACAAAAAAAAAGATTATATTATAAAGGTTGTAAGAGATTGCTTGACAAAAAAAAAATAGACCACAGCGATATACATGGTTATAGACATATATTGCAATAAAACTCGTTCAACTAGCCAGATACAATATTTGAAATTTGCATTTTTGCCAAAAATGCTTTTATCTTAACAGATAGTTGTGCTGTAAGTTTTTTTGTAAGGAACCTACTTTAGAAATTATCTGGTAGAAAAAGAAAATACTATTTTAAGGTGCAATTAGGGATGCAAGAGCAGATTGCATTATTGTCATGATAAAAATTACCAAAGACATTGTTTTGTTTTAATAAATTGTGGTTACGAAAATGCACTTGATGCAAATTTTGTTGTTAAGGTCCTCTTTAGATAATCATAATTTTTAAACATTTTTTTTTTATAAAAAAGAGAATATTTGTTAGCATAAATAAAGTCAGTATAACAAACTGTTTTTATAATTTTTATTAAATTTGGGGCTTAAAACTCGAAATTCGCAGAATAATTTTCTAATAGTAAAACCTTAGAAGCCACTTTGTGGCTCTTATTGCAAATTCGAGAATTTGGTGTTTTGGTAACAAAATTAAACAAACATCTAAATTTATTTTTCCTTTTTATTGTTTTAATCTTTTGCAGGCCCACTTTAAAGTGAAAGTGTCTTTTCTCTCAACAGATTAGACAAAAGATTAGTTAATTTACGACCCAGATTTTTTTAAGCTAACTGATTTATCATCTGACAATCTATAGTTATGTAAACAAAGTAATACAAACAATATGCTTGTAATGTGAGGATAAATGTAAGTTTTAAATGGAAGAGAGTGGCGATAAATTAGCATTTATCGCACATACGGACAACCTATAACTTGCAGGAATTGAAACTTCCTGTTAATATATCAAAATGTTTCTTGAGGATAGGCTTGTTATAAAACACTAGAGAAATGCAGAGATTCTGTCCGAGTTCAAGTTTTTAGTCCGTTTTGACACATTCTTCTTATTTTTGGAAGAAGCTAATTGGATTTCTAACGGCGTTGTCTTCCTTTCAATAAATCAAATTTTTGTTTTTCAGTTATTTTAAAAATGCGAGAAGTAAAAACTTTTAAAAACCTAATTTATATATTATTTAATTAAATTAAGTAACGTACGTAAAAAAAAACAACAATCACATTCTCTTTCTTTAATAATTTTCTATGACTGCAAGCATGCTTAGCAAAAAACGTAATTAAAAAATATTAATAAATTAAAACGAAGGCACCTGTTCTACTAATTAGTTCCTTAACGGGTTTTGTGATGACACAAATTTGGAAATTTTTTCTTCAGGTCAAACCTTCTCTCTATTAAAATAATTGCTTAATTTGATTGAATTTAGGTATGACAAAACTATCTAATAGTAGATTGATTTGTCTAGTTTCGATTAAGTTATTATTTCAAAATGGTTATTAATTTTGTATCTAAATTATTTAGTACATATTTAAATTGTTCTAGTTTGAATATTTATTACAGAAATTAATTTTAGTGACAGGTAGACATCTGCTGTGTCTTTTGATGACGTGTTTGACTATTTATCAAATTAAGTTCTTTGTTCTTGGTCACAAGACATTTAGTGGAAGATTTTTGCACTATACATGATTAGGTTTTCTATACGAAATAAAATTTATTTTATTTATTTGTTAATTTATTTAGAAATTAATAATCAAAAGTTAACTTATGCTATAGAGAATAAAATTACAGAAAACTTAAATTGTGCAATATAGAATTTGTAAAAAATATAAATAAAATTTTGTATTTTTAAATTCGATTAAATAAAAACTATTAAAAATAAACTATTCTATACAGTAAATAACCACGACTAGATGCTGAATAACCTCTTATTTTTCTATCACTCTGTCTCATCTTGGGTATCTTATCACCCCTTGACAAAAATCCCCCAATTATCCAAAACTCGCCGCACTCGGCGTCTGTATAAATTCGTTCGATTTCTATTATCAGAAGTTCGTATCAGCCCTGTCTCGGTATCAGTGACCGTTCGACCCCAACGATTTTCCATAATCCGGGATTTGCTCAATAACAATTTGTCTATAGGGACTTGTGGATGTAATTGACGTTTTATCTCCCATCACAACCTTATCGTGCTTTAATTTCGACGATTTCCAATGTCAAACCGTCACTTAACACATCCATGTTTCATATCGAATTTCACCCAAAACAGATAGCAGAGGTTAGAACCTTTTCGGCAAAAAAAAGATTTAGAATCGTGAGATATACCAAAGTATTTCCTATAAATAAATGAAGCAATTTTCGTGTAATTAACTGATTCGGAAATTAAGTTCTTAAATGAATACCGGATGAGGAAAAATTGCTGAAATTTTTACTAGACTGAAGTCTTATAGGAAGACATAATTTACAATTATTACATTCAGATAGGATAATAAATCTAATTATTTTTTTTTGTGTGGACGACACTGTGTGGGTTATTGGTTGGTAAATTCGCATTATTCATGTCCATATTAGATCAGCCTAACAGGAAATGGATGGTCACACGCGTAATTATCCGTCCGGAAAAACCCCCAAATTGTAAATTTAAAGAAAATCAACAAACATATGCAAATCAATCAAGTTGGTTTTAATACAGTTTAAATTTGTAATAACAACATAACAACAATATCAAATTGTTAAAAATTTGGCAATATGTAGAATTAGTTATTATTTATTCCAGTGACATCCGATGAGAGAAAGACATCCGTTCATTACATTGTAACCCTAATTGTATAAATGGCAAAAGACTACATAATATATTCTTTTTATTTATTCTATACATACACGAACATTATCTTTGTGTGAATTGTTTAAACTAAGTTAATTTATTCACCAAGCAATATTTACTGAAATATTTAATAAATTAGTAAAATACCCATAAAATAATTACCATAAAAACGACACTGTTTACAATCTCTAGGGCGGTAAACGCGGGCCGTAAGCAAATTAATGTCTTCATGTTTTTCCAATGAGTGAAATAAATAGTACATGTATAAAGCTTAAGGTTATAAGCACTTTCTGTGGTCTCGAACGCTTACAAAACTACAAGCTTTACTATCGGTTTTCCAAACTGCGTTCTCGTTTACGAAAAGTTATGCTTACTGATCTTGAGGTGTAATATGCTATTAACGAACGATTTTATTATGCTGTAGTAACCGGTAAAAATTAAAACAAATAAATTTTTACTAAAAAAAAATGATTGAAATATTTTTTCTACAACTTTTATGCACTTATGTCCCGTAGTATTTCTTTATAAAGTGGCTCTAAGAATAGATTTTAACCTTTTAGGTTAAAAGATAATAAATAAAAATTTGTAAAAATTTTTCACAATTATTGAAGGATGAATAATAAAAATTTAACAATTTTTAAAAAAGCTGCAAAATAAAATTTGTTTTCATAAATAACTTGATCAAGAAACATTTATGGTAGATCTTGATAGTGTCGACATAAAGACTGTGAAAGGTTTGGCGTTGAAAAGCAATATTGTTTTCAAAACGTACCTTATAAGGCAAATTT
Organism: Tribolium confusum; assembly: GCA_029207805.1. Lineage (NCBI taxonomy): Eukaryota > Metazoa > Arthropoda > Insecta > Coleoptera > Tenebrionidae > Tribolium > Tribolium confusum. Next base: position 20,289,821 of record JALGAY010000009.1, on the reverse strand, counting down.
CTTTGAAAAAATTACTATTAAAAAAATTCTAATGGTAATTGAGCTTATGAAAATATTAACGTTTCTACTGAAATAAACATAAAAAAATATAAAAAAATTGCAAGTTTTATTAATTTGGACAAAAAAAATACTAAATTGTTGTATAAGTACAAGTATTTATGTTCAAAATTGTTTAAATAAAAATATTCCGAATTTTATTTGACTGTCGCTTTGTCTTATTTGTTACAGATACTTTATTTTACTTGTGAATAAAATTTTTCTTACTCAAAAACGTTGCACAGTAATTGATTAAGTTGTCACTATAAAACACAATTATTCTTTATTCTGTTATAAAATGCTTAATACATTAGCTAGTTACGTAATGACAAATTTTGAAAAAAATTATTACATCACTAGTTACGTAAGCTGCAACTTTACATCACCAGTTATAAAAAGTTCATTTTTTAACGAAATACAGAAAAATTTTGTACGTAATACATTATAAAAAATTATGCTTATTAAACAAAATCGGTGCAAATTTATTTTATAATAATTATACTTAGTAACAATTGTGTAACCAACTTGATTACATTCTATATTATATGTTTCATAGTTTACATACTAGAATCGGATGTAAAATAGTCTTATTTTACAGTTTTAACAAGTCTAAGCTCCATGGTGCCAACTATTGTATTAGTAAGGCAGAAAAATTTCACTTAAACAAGTCTGAATTTATATTTTAAATACACTACACTACACTATACTCTTTTTTAAGTAATAATAATAATAATAATAATAATAATAATACGAAATCAAAAAAATATATTAACCAAACAATAATAACCCGATTTTTAAAAACTTTAAATTCGTTAAAACCACCTGATATACCAAATATAATCTCTTCGTTATTTTTCTGAATTAAACTCTGATGTTTTGCAATCAATTTGTATTTTTCTGCAAATAACGATAGATTTTATTTTTTTCTAAAAACAACTATAATTTTCAAATTTTTTGTTTGGCAAATAAACGGAACGATATACAATACGTAACACACAAATGTGTACAATAAACATTAGGGTAGGCCAAAAAAAATCAACTGTTTTTTTTTAACTTCCGACACTGAAAAATTGGTTCCTAGGCACTTTAAAAAAATGCTTTTTTAAGATGAGCTCTTAATTTTAACAGGAATGAATTCCTCCTTGCAGTTTTCCATTTTTTTTTTTCAGTTTCATATAGCAAAATCCATATCTCGTCATTACTTGATTGTACAGAAAAAAATTATTTACATTTTTTGTAGGAAATTAAACGCTCTAAAAAGGTATCTTACAATTCTTTTATAACTCTTACCGTTTAGAAAATATCAGAGATCAAAATTTGAAGAATTTGGCAAAAATTTCTTTTTCACTTCTAAATTTTAAAACTCTTTAAAACTTTTAAAAATATATGTTGCGCATTTTAAAATATTTATTTATTTCTAAGTTATAAAATTTAGAAGTAGAAAAGGAATTTTTGTTAAATTCTGTAAACTTTGACCTCTGATATCTTCTAAATGGTAAAAGATATAAAAAAATTGTATAATAACTTTTTTGTAGAACGTTTAGTTTGCTACAAAAAATGTAAATATAAATTTTTTGTACAATTAAGCAATAACGAGATATGGATTTTAACATATGAAACTGAAAAAAATGGAAAACTGCTATGAGGAAGTTTTTCATTTTAAAATTAAGAGTTTATCTTGAAAAAGCATTTTTTAAAAGTGCCTAAAAACCAATTTTTTAGTGTCGAAAGTTAAAAAAATAGACGATTTTTTTGACCCATTCTAATTAATAAACATAAATAAAAAATCTATAAATTGATCTAATCTAATCAATTATCTAATCCCTAATTGTCATTAATTTTTTAAAACTGAAACTAAATTTTTAATATACTACTTTAAACACTTTTTTTATTTTTAACGCTTTTTAAGTACTGTTGATAGAATAATTATTCTCTGTAGCTGTTGCAGATATTGTGATTTTTTTGATATTTTTCAACACATTATTTATTTATTCTGCTAGTTTTTTAATTTTTTTGCACTTACTTTACCAGTTCCTAAGTAACATAGCATTTTATCTGCTTTTAACATTTCTGTTTTTTTACGATTTCTGTTTATTATGCAATATTTACATTTAAAGTTTTTTTTAAGTTTTGTAAATTTAAGTGTTTCAGCTTCTCAAAATATTCTCAATAGTCAAAACCCAAATAAGCACAAAAATTGTTAAAACTTTTTAATTTTTGGGAACAGAATTGATTTTGTTGTTTTTTTCAATTGTTTGTTTTTGTTTATTATTTAAAATAAAAAACATTCTACAGAAGATTGAAAACGAGTGATCGCTTTTTCTAAAACCAAGAGTTTCGATTTTAAATAATAAATACCTAAAAACATTCAAAAAAATCTAAATTAGTTTTGTTCTTGAAGATTAAGAAATTTCAAACATTTTTTTGCTTTATTGACTTAATTTATACAAATCATTTTTTTAAAAAGATATTATTTTTCTTTCTAACAAATTATATTTCTTGTTTAATAAATTATTATTTACTTTTTTTGTTTGTTTTGGTTTTAAATTTTGTGTACGAGTCTTTTACTATCGTAGATAGTTTCATTACCTAGCTTTTAAAAAATGTTGTTCTGTATTTTTTTAAATGTTCTGTATCGTTTATATCTTTTACATTTAACATGTTATATTTATGTTCTATGTTGGTCCGGTGTACTATATGTAAAAAAATTATTAAATTTCCTATAATTTTTAATTATTTAATGTTCAATATTTAATTATTGTTTTAATTCTGTGTCTTTAAATAAATAAACCACAAATTACAGATAATAATACATATGACCTTTGTATCTATCAATTATTTTTCTAAAACTTGTTAAATTTTTTACTGAATAGCAAAATTTTGTTTTTTAAATTTTTTTTTTAATAAATAGTGCTATTATTTTAGGTTAAAAAATCTGTAAATGTCTCTCAAATAATCGAAACACAAGATGTGCTTTTAAACATTTAAACGGTTAATAATTAAATCTAATGTTCGACTTTCCTCTAACTTTAAAGTGCCCACTATGAGAAATTTTTAAATCAGTTTACTATGAATCATCTTCCCATCCATTCTTCAATCCCAAAATGGTCATTTCACTCATTTTGATCCAAATCATTTTGTGTGGGTTTGTCACTCTCATCTCGTTGTCTATTTAAGGAATTTTTGGGCGCCTTCGGCTCAATTTCCATGCAGATGAGCACACACACATGGAAAAAATCTCGATCGTAGATAAGCTTTATCATTTTCGTGTGTTTTTTTCCTAAATGTAAAAGTCTAGCTACCGGTTTACGCACACACCTGTAGATATTTCTAGCACATTTCGCTTTAAAAAAAAACATTCAACATCAACGACTTATTATCTTTTAATGAGGCGACTTTGAGGAATTCTTTGTGTGGCGATTTGTGGAAGTGTCTCTTTAATGCGGTCGGTTCCTTTGGTCAAACTTAACATGTCCACACCTCAGCTGTTAAACTCTCACACCTTTTGCAGCTACCAGTTTCACTTCATTTCAGGAATAACTCGGACCTTGTTCGTCGTCGTGTTTTTTCTTCGCAGTTCGCACAAGAACAAAAGCAAGAACGAATGCAAATTTTTTTTTCAAAAGGAGAAATAACCGGAAAGAATACAATGACATTTTTAGGCTATTGTGGAAAGTCATTCGATTAACGAAAACATGACTTTGGATTAATGGGTTTTACGCGAATGGTGGAAATAAAGGCGGGGAAAAGGTCACAAACTGCCAATGGACGTGCCATCAACGAACAACTGCTAATTTTTACAAAAACACCAACAAAATGGATAATAATAGTGCGTTTATCTGCATCAAAACATTACAACAAAAGTCATAAATACAAATTTGACTGGTCATAATTAGGTATGTCAAAATTAAAAATATATCGATATATCGTATCAAATAATATATATACCAAAGTGCAATAGACGATCTAAATCACTAAAAATATATGAATATATCAAAATATATACAAAGTGTCCCACCTAAAATTTGTACCCCAAAAAAACTCCGACTTCATCCAATTTCTGAAAATATGCTAAAACAAGTCAATTTTACCTTAAAGAAGAACCAAATTTTATCATAGTTTTAAAGTTATTACCACATGCCTCTAGAACCTAGAGTCACCTCTTCAAAAAATTTAAGTAGCAAGTGGGATCGAGTGACACATTTTAAAGCTGCTTTCATTGTCTATGAAACCACGTATTTTTTATAAATTTGAAACGATTCTTTTTTGTGATTTTTGCCTAGATTACTACGAAAGAAAACAAAAAAGGTTATAAAAAACAATTCAATTTAACAAATGTATTGCTCAAAATGTCTACCCCCAACTTTCATATGATGGTTTAAACAACTTTCAAAATGTTTCCTAACGTTTTACAACATTTCGGGCGTGATCACACGACATTTTGTGATGTTTTTTTTAGAAGCACTTGAAGATATTCAAATAATGTTGCTTAAACTTTAGGTGGTCCTACAAAAAGAAATCTGAAGAAGTTAAATCGGGAGTAAACTATACTGCTTAAAACGAATTAAGAATCACTCAAATTTATACAATAATTATAGCAAATTTATACAATAATATGCTCTGTCGCATAACACAGAAAGTAAATAGCACTTTGTTCTATAAAATAATCAGTAATGTACAAACTTATTTATGGTTTTTAAGAAAATTAAACAAGTTATATTCAAATACAAGCTATAGGTATTTTAGTATCAAGTAGTTTTATGTTTGTATTTTATTTTGTAACTAACAAGACATCCTGCTTATTAGATGTCGTATTGGTTTTTGGAGTATTTGTTCTTTTTTTTCTAAGACATGTTCTAGTCTCTCAAAAGTGTAAGGTATTTCCGGTTGTCGTAGATGTCTTCCCGAAGCGTTTCAAAAATATTAGATTGAATTTATATCCAGACTGTATACTGACGGTGACAAATAAACTGGCCATCTAACAACCCAGATCTACATCCTACTGAATATCTTTCGAATATGTTAAGAAGATGTCAGCAACAACGGAAATTATTTTAACATTTTCAAAAACTGAAAAATGTTTTACAGAAAAAATGAAAACAAGTAAGCTAAAAACTAATACATCATCTCATAAAGAAGATGCTCCGTCAGTTTCAAGACAAAATACAAGCACTAGAAAGACATACTCGATACTATAATACCAATAGCTTGTATTTGATTGTAGTTTGCCTAATTTCCTTGAAAGTCATAAATAATTGTTTATATTACTGATTAATTTATAAAAGGTATTTATTTAAAAAAGTTGTTAAAAGTGCTATAAGATTCTGATAAATAAAAATGAAAAAAAATGGATGTCAAAACTTGATACACTGTAACTATGAAAAACATTATAAAAAAATAAATAAATTATTTTGATTATTTTTGAGTGCGTGTTTACAAGATTTCGAGTCATTTTTATTTTCAGTTTTATTTTGTTCCTTTTTTTATCGTGTTTAGTTTTTGTTCGTTTAAATTTTAGTTTTAGTTTCGTTTGTTATTGGGTCTAGTTAATTGTTATTTTGTCGCGCTGGCTAATTACACTTTAGAGCACCAAAAGTTTTTAGTCAAAAGTTAGTTTCGAAGTGGTACAACAGTTGAAGGCGAGTGAATCTATTCGATAGAACACAAAACAAGGTCATTAAAGAAGACTCAGTAACATTTACAAAAAGCTTTAAAAATTACTGATTTTATAAAATATTCCGTAAAATAGATTTGAGGTCACTAATCCGATATAATGTAACAATTCAGACATTTCTGACAACTATCACTGACAGTACGGCAACCAAATTTAACTAACAAATATTTCAAAAAGTTTTTGTTTTGTCATTGCACACTTATCAACTTTTTTAAATGAACGCTTGTTATATCAACACATAGAATATATATAATAAAAAAAAAGATTATTTATAGTAATATTACTCTTATTTTTAGTTTATTTTAGACATACTTATTTGTACGTGTTTTCAATTATTTTATGTGCATTTAATTCATTTTATTTTTTTATTTAAATTTAAATAAACGTTTCTACTATTTTTAAGTTGCTACATTATTTTAGAGTTTTTTTTTTAGTTTAAACGTTTTTGATTTTGGAGTTTATTGTCTGCTTTAATGCATTTTTTTTATTTGTTTTGCTATTGCTTTGGGTTTACAAAATTATAAAATTAAGATAGTGTACATCAATAGACCATATTTGTTGTTTTAAGTCTTTTCTATTAAATAGATTTAAAATAGATTACCTAAAAAAAAAGTTTGAGGTAATTACTTTCCTAAATAAATAGTAAAATTTAAAAAAACATAAAAAAATATGCAAAATCAAAAACAGTAAAAACGATTTTGTTTAATTTTTTTATCAAACTAATGAGAGTCTAGTTAGAGAATTTATCTCAGTTAAAATACTTACCTTGTATAGGTCCTGCCACTAAATAATGTGTACTACATATCAACTAATAAAAAAACTACAGCCCCAACAAAAATAATATATAAACATTTTGTTTATCTTATAAATGATTTAAACTTTTTGTAAAATTGTATGTATCAATTAATTAATATACAGGGTGTTATAGAAATGAGTGCAAATATTTTAACCTGAAATACAGCACCACAAATAATAAAAATCTGTAAAAAATTTTTTGTCTTATCTCAACTGATAACAAAATTATAACCTAAAAATTAATTCTTACAAAACGTATAACATTTTTCAAAATAAAGCGATTTAGCACAATTTACCTCTATACTAAGTTGCACCGTTTAGGAGCTAGAGGACGCCAAAGTCAAAGATGAAAAGTCAGTTTTATACTTTAAACGTAAATATCTCGAAAACGATACCTTTTAGCAAAATATTGCAATCTTGCAGTTTTATGTAGAATCTACTGGCATATTCATTTTTGCTACAAAAATTGGAAATTAATAAGAAGAAAATTGGTTAATTACCCAAAATGTGAAAAAAAGTGCCGTAACTTGAAATTGAGATGTGCAGCAAAATTTTGCTAGTAGAAATAAAAAGTGTACAGTCAACTTCATTTGTGTACCAAATTTGGTATTAATCGATTAAGCGGTTTTCCAGATATAACAAAAAGATGTTTTTTTATACCCAACTTTGACGGCCTGTAATTTTGTTGTTAGTTGAGATAGGACAAAATTTTTTTTTTCAGATGTTTATTATTTGTGGTGCTCTATTTCAGGTTAAAATATTTGCACTCATTTCCATAACACCCTGTATAGTATTTTATGCTACAATTAAGACAGTTGTTAATTGACAATTTGTATTTAATGTAAAGAATACCAACAACGTAGTCACAAAAATATAAATTTTCTAAACCTTGTCACCTTGCAAAGAAAGTGACAATATTATACTTACCCAAATCCAAAGTGGTTTTTATAACAGAGTCCTTTTGTATTAAAGATAATAATAGTAACAAAGTAAACGTCCCGCTAGGCTGTAAAACTATAAACATAAATCTTATTTTTACTAGTACTAGCTGGACCTCGACTCGAGAAAACAAATATGATTTACAACAAACTTTGGCAATCTTTTTAATAGCATGCGCATAATAACAATTGCAGTGTCATAAAAACCACTTTGAATTTAGATAGGTATACTTGTATCTTTTTCTTGTCTTTACTATTATTATTTTTTTACTTTTATTTTTACTTTTTTATTTTTATTTATTTTTTATATTTGCTTTAAATGTAGTAATATTAATATAATTTCAATCAGTTCTATCGAGGTTTTATTGTTCTCATGTAAAATTGTATTAGAGTTACAAGTTTTACTTAGTAAAGTGACACTATGTTAAAACGATTTTGAAAATGTATCAATAATGTAGCAAAAAATTCTATACTTATAAAATTTGTGAAAGTTATTTTTTGAGTTTTCAGCTTCAACCAATTTTTAAATATTTATTAAATAATACAATTTTCTAGTAAAATATTACTCAAAGATTTTGAAAGATACAGGTTTTTATCAGTGACTAAATCAAACCAAAATTTCAGTGCAGTGCAATTTGCATCAATCAAAGTCATTAAAATAACAATAACAAACTAAACTAATAATGCTTATACGCATCGATCTGTGCATTATCTTCTACAACTAAAAATAAATTTAGTAACTAATTTTTTATATATTTCACATTTATTTTTATTTGTTTCACAGTCATTTCCCCTAATTTTACTCATTTTTTATTTGCTTATTTTTATTAATTTTACTCCTAATTCAATTCCTCAACTGACATGTCTCCTTGGTTTTTTATGTGTCTAGCTGCAAACAAATCAATCAGAAATTTAATTAAACAGACCCACTTCCATCATAAAAATTATGCAAACCTATTTAATAACTCACTCTTCGTTCAATATCTTACGAAACTCGATCCAGGTGGTCAAGTGTGTTTCCTCTATGACATTTTTCAGATTGAAATAGAGACGTAATTTCTCACAGAAGGCAATAAAACTTGTAATTAGAAAACCTCGATCGTGACTATTTTCCCTCTTATAAAAACACTTAGTAATTTATTGTAGGTTATTGTTATTAGATATTAGCAAAGTATAAGAGTGTCCTTGCATTGTTTGTGGTGATTTATGTCCGAATCAATATTACCAACAGCTTCAACCTTCTGGCAATTGCTGGCGTTATCTAACACGAGACTATTCGACCCGAAATGGCATCGCTATTAATTCGAACTAACGATCTTGATAATTCTACAGAATAAACATAAATCTTGACTCAATGTTCGATTAGATCGCATTAATTAAAACGTTATGCTAATTTATGAAAATGTCAAAGAATTGTGTGCTAATAAACGAAGAGCACTTTGAGAAACACAAATCACAATTAACTACTAAGTAAGTTTTTTCAAATTAAATAATAATTGTTTTAATGCAAGAAAAACGCAATATTGCACTTGAGGTTATTAAGATATTACTTATAAAGGTAAAGTATTTGTTACTATTCTATACAGACTGCATACAGGATTTTTTAGTAACTTACACATGATTACTACCAAATAAGTAAGGAAATACTTTTTAAATTAAAAAAAATAAATATAATTAAACAAATATTTAAATTCTCTGTTTTTCTGTTTAATTTTTGTGTCTCAACCGTTTCGAGTAAAACACAGTGGTATTAGTTTAATATTGTTTAAAACTAAGTTATATAACAATCTTTCAAAAAAATGTGAAAATAATATACAGGCTGTCTCCAAAATTATTTAAAAGCAGTGCATAATCATACAGAATGCTTCACTGTGAAACCCAATAAAATGTTAGAAACATTTTTCTTTTTTTAATAACTTAGGAAACAGACTTAAAGTTTGTTTTTTACAAACTGCATACTGCAAATCAAAAAAGTTTAGAGAGATATATAAAATCTAAATAGATTTTAAGATGCCATTTTTTAAATAAGTTATAATTATCCAAGTTTCTAACGACTATAAATTATTTCCGATTGGTAATAATACAATTTTTGCACTAGTAATAAACAGACTACATGTCTTTAAAGTTACGCCAAAATTGGTTTGAAACAGTATACATTGTTCTTTATAACTGAGATTTTTTTGTAATTTTTTTAAAAGTACTCAGTATATAAAATAATCTGTTCTAGCTCAAAACTCACCATCAGTTCTTGCTTTATTTTTTTAATTATTTTTTATACAGCGTAGCCAAAAGTAAGCGTTCTTTGGAATAAAAAATAATTGTTAAAATGCTTAACTTTTTAGTAAAAGTAACTTTTGTTATAATTCGTCTACATTTTTAATTATAAGTGAATTTACTGAATAAAATTACTGAACTGAGTCAAAGTTTTATTTCTCAGCTTATGCTATAAACTAAAATTTACAGACTGTACCTAAATGGCTGCTAAAAGTTTATTTTCTGCCGCCGAAAATTTATTACATGTCAGTCAAAATACGATTTTGCTTTTGTTAAAAATTGTACGTTAAAAAAATGTTAGAATTATTTATGCGGCAATGAAGTCACTGTTTCTGACTCATTTGTATCAGGTCTTCTCTGAAAGTTAATACCAAATTTTCAAAAAATATTTTTCTAAACTCTATCGTTTTTAAATTACAACAAATTTTATATTAACCAAACACATAAGAAATAATAATTATTAGTAAAGATAATATTCATGTTACTAGGAAATAAAATTAATATTTATTATTTAGTATTAATTATTTGGTTGACTATAATAACTAAAGTGTCAAAAAGACAATATTAAAAAAAAAAGTTTAGTTTAGCTGATTATAGAAAAATTTTGTTTAGAACCCAAAAGCTGCTGCAAGGTTGTATCGTCAGCGTTTCCCAAATCGGCAGCATCTATCGATTTCGTTTTCCCAATTATACAGTAGACCAAATAAGTATTGAAAGTTTTAGTGTTAATTTTATTGCTTAGTAACATAAATATTACTTTTACTAATAGTTAATATTTATAATACCAATAGAGTATAGAAAAATATTTTTTTGAAATTTGCTATTAAGTTGAAGAGAGGAACTTATAGTTTACGACTGATCTGCCAGTTTTGAGACTCTCTGTATAGGTGCCTATATATACCTGATATATTCACGTTAAAAATTTCGAATGCTATTTCCTTACTTTAATGATCACTTGCTTTATTTCTATCAATTTTGTCTATTAATCCTCTTATATTAAATAAATCTAAAACAATAGTCTTTTTACAGTTTGTACCTACAAGTATAGCTTTTAATTTAGAAAAATTTCGAATCATCAATGATTTGAAACTTTCCCTAAATCGTGTAGCTGATGGATTCATTGCTCGATTTTGCTGATTTTTGATCTTTCCAAAATAATTTTCAATTTACAATCACATCTTGATTTAGAGCGCAAAGTAAAAAATATTTACATTGACCATCTTCCATTAAAATTTCGTATAAATTTAAAAATCTTTGTAAAGTTTTGATCCAATTTTTTAATTAAGGGGACACAATTTTTTCCCAGCTTGATCAATAAAATACATATTACGTAAATGTTCTATTGCTTTTTCTCAAAATTTGGTATGTGCAGAATTTTTGTAAACCTCACAAGAAAGTTGTTTTCCGCAGCGAAGTCGAAGTGTCCCTCCATTGACGCTAATAAAAAGCTTATCAAAAAAATTTAGTATTTGTGCTGTTCCTAAAGCTTTATTACTCAGTATGCTTCCTAATAAAAGGTGTATTAGTTATACGTAGATTGTTAGTACTACTTTAAATTATTACCATTTTTAACTAACAGCGAAATCTCAAAGCTATAGAGTGATTCAAAACTTAAACTGCGTATGATACTTTTGTTTTTTAAATCTTTGATGAAATTACATATTGGTCGGTAATCTTGTGAAAAGCTCTCAATTCGCCACAAATTGCGTCATTAAAATAAGCCTAGTCCTACATACACAAAGCTTTTGGAAATAAACAGTCAGTACTCGCTGTATTTTTCAACCTAAAGGAAGCTTTTGATACCACGTGGAAGTACAGAATATTAGAGAAGCTCTTTAGTTGGGGCATCCGCGGAAAAATGTTTGCATTTATACAAAACTTTTTGCATAATCAAACATTCCAAATTTACATTAATGGCACCACCTCATCCCCTAGACCACTACAAAATGGAGTCCCGCAAGGTTCAGTTCTGAGCACAACCTTGTTCATTGTATCGATTAACGACATGATAAATCATACACTAAACCAGGTTAAATCCCTGTTGTATGCAGACGTTCTTTACATCAAAGGCATAATCAATGACTTAGTGGAATATTTTATGCAAGAATCTATAAATAACCTAGTGACCTGGACTAAGACGACAGAATTTCAGTTCTCCGCTGAAAAAACCAAATGTGTCCTGTTCCATAAAACCAACGCCGAACAACTCCCCACCATTAAGTTGTCAAACCAGACACTTCAATTTTGTGAAAACATTATGTTCTTAAGGATCCTTTTTGACAAAAAATTAAACTGGAAGGATCACCTCAAAAATGTAAAACGGGTTAGCCAAAATGGAATTTGTCTACTCAAGTCCATCGCAAACCATGATTGGAGCGCGGACGCAACTTCTTTACTGAACATCTATAAAACACTAATCAGATCTAAAATTGACTACTTTTCAGTCGCTTATTCATAGGCATCTCAAACCACCTTGAAGACACTAGATTCAATTCAAAACACAGCTTTAAGAACAGCGCTAGGTGCATTCCGTACAACACCAGTACAAAGCTTATATTGTTTGTCCGGAAAACAATCACTCTCTCTAAGGCGAAATCAATTCACTTTGTCATATCCCTAAAGAGTATTATCCAATCCCAAAAATTCTGTTAATAAAATCATTTCTTCTAAACATTTACAGCCTGTCTACAACCGCAAAAAAACTTTGAGTTCCCCAGTTTACTACAGGATCAGCCTACTCCTAAAAAGACTTCACTATTCAATACCTCCAGTTTAAGCCTTTGATTAAACAAAATCTCCTCCCTGGATCCGCAGGAAAATCGTTTGTAACACAAGTTTAAGCAATTTTAAAAAACACGAAGTGCACCCGGACATAATTAATCATAGCTTTAGTGAAATACTGTCCAACATATCTAATCCACTGGTCATCTTCACGGACGCCTCCAAAACAACAGAAGGAGTAGGTGCAGCAGTAATAACACCAACATTAGTGAAACAAATTCGATTGCCACAAGAGTGTTCCGTCTTTAATGCCGAACTCCACGCCTTAAACAAAGTCTTGGAGGACAAAAAAATTCTCTACAGCATCCAAGAAAATGTAGTGCTATGTTCAGATTCGCTGTTACCCCTAAATGCCCTCCAACGGATATACCCAAAAAATCCTCTTGTTGATGCCATTATGAATAAAGCGCATAAACTGCTAGAAAATCGTAAAAGGGTTACATTCATCTACGTTCCGTCTCATGTTGGATTAAAAGGTAACGCAGAAGCAAACATCGCAGCAAAAAATGCCATATTCGACAAGGCACTAAGACCATACACAACCCTAAATAGTTCAGACATTGAAGCCTATGTGAAACAAAAACTTTTAAGTGAGTGGCAAAACGAGTGGCGTGTTAAATCGCAGAAACTGAAAGAAGTAAAGTCAACTGTGAGCAAATGGCCAATATCTTCAAATCTCTCCAGGAAAGAAGAAATCATAATATCCAGATTGCGACTCGGGCACACGCGAATCACCCACGAACATCTACTTAAAAAATCAGACCCTCCACAATGTGCAGTGTGTAAAGTAAGTGTGACAGTAACCCATCTTTTAATCGAATGCCCACAATATCGACAGCACAGAAAAATCCTAGACTCAGAGTTATCGCTAAACGCCATACTTTCCAGAAACTCAAAGCATGAAGAACAACTACTCGAATATCTTAAACGCACACAATTGTATAGTTTAATATAGAATTAGTTTCCTAATGTACCCGGTAGTAATGACCCTTTGAGGTAGATCTACCGTAATTATTTTTAAATAAAAAAAAATAAGCCTCCATGATGTGGTTCCATTTTGCTACTAAAACTTTTCCATTTACTTCCCAAATCAAATTTTTGGAAATCATGTTTTTCTTATTCGTTTAATTACATAGGTAGGGTACATCAAATAGTGGTATAATATTTTGGTTTTCGAATAATATTTTTTTTAGTCGTTTGTTTCTTACATTAATTTTGTTTAATTCGTCGATTAGAAAATTGATAGCTGCCAGATTCGGTTGCCCCTGTTGCCCACAATTTTGTACTTTCTTGAATAATAACGTTAATATATTCACAATAAACAAAAGATTTTGTAGCACATGAAGAAAATGTAAAATTTATTGGTTGTTGCCATTTTTTAAAAATTTCTCGAAGATAAAATTTAGAACATAATCGACAATTTTTAAATCTTGCTTATAACCGAAATTTTGGAATCTGTAGAACTTAGCTTTGTCGTAGTCAATATGAGACATTATGAACATCTCATAAAAAATTAAAACGCATATTTTATCTCTGTGATTTGATCTTAATGCAGCTTCTTGTAAGTTTTCAAATAATAATTTATTAAATTCAGCATTAAGAGAAACTTTATGTAGCATCGCCATCATCGTTTGTCAAGTAAGAAGCGCAAAAAACTCTCTAAATTTTAAATAAGCTCTTCCAGATTGCTTATAAAATAATAGTGCCAAAAATTTTTTTTCAGTGCTATACCTACGGTCTTTAGGTTTTGTATTTTTTTTCGAACTGCTTATAAAAATTTACAGCATTTTTTCTCAACAGATTAGTATTCTTGTCTTCTGAAGAAAATTAGATTAGTATTAGAGCATTTCAAACTTATTTATTAAACTTACCAATCTGAATCTGAAAGGTAGGTATCGCAGTATTTAAAAGTTTTTTGTTTGTATAGAAATCTTTTGCTACAAAGTGTAATCCACACACAGTAGGTATTATCACAGTATAGAAATACATCAGTATGGACAGCTGATAAAAACTTGTCAAAAGCTGGCATCCTTTCACGTAAAATGTGTAAGATGGAGTCACTAATTTTTAGGTTTTAAGCAACTAATAATACACAATTTTAATCTAAAGAGCTATAACTGTAAATTATGTAATAAATAATCAAAAGACAAGGATAAAACAACGATTAAAATAATTTTTATAGTATTTTATTTACAGTTATAGCCCTTTAGATTTAATCTAAATTTTTAAACAGCTCCGAATTTGAGTTTGATAAAAGAAGGATTAAAATTTAAACGTGTATTTAGACACACAACTTGTTTCTTGTATCTTAACATCCTTACTTAATGCAGCGCTCTTCCGGGACCCATCAAAAAAATCCAAAATTTTTTTTTGTTAAAATGCGAGCAGTCTAAACTTTTCGTTTTTCGCAGAGCCTGTCTTTGACACCCTGTATAACTTAAACTACAAATTTACAATAATCTAATGGCCTCTCTAATGGCCTGTAGACAGTGCACTTGACAATTATTAAAAAATGTATAGTCTAGTTTGCGTTCTATATGTATTATGTTGTCTATAGTTTACAGTGTTTACACCATTAGAGTTATCTCAAAAAAGTAGCAGTCAAATAAATATATTATTTGTTTTTTGTGTGATAATCGAAAGTATGAGAAACCTATGAAGACCTAAATTAAACTACTTTGTACCGACATCTTGGTCCTAAAAACAAAATAGCAGCCCTTACATTCATCGCAATCTTCAGGCTAATTAAACAATATACAGTTCAGAAATTTTCTTTTATATTTTGAGTGTCAGAATTATTTTGTCAGAGACTGCCACCATTTACGGCAGATTTTTTTTTTAAAAGTAATAGCAGTTTAAGATGTATTTTATATTGAATCGGTTTTCAAATGTAAATTTTGATGTGTTTGTGAAGTCAGCTGTTTGGTCCATGCATCCGTCTCTGCCGTATCTCTTGTTTTTCCCTTCAATTATTCTGACACGACCGGACGAATTATCGTTCCAACACCAGACGTGTAAAGTTGGTTAGTTATTTTCTCGCCAAGCGTTGGCAATGCCGATTGTTTTCGATTGACAGGCCACGAATAATGTTTACAAAAAAGGCGTAAAAATGCCGCTTTCAACTTGTCGTTTTCGCCGCCTCGTTCGTCCACTTAAGGCCACGACATTTTTCCACCATATACATAAAACAAGCAATCATACCCTTGTTACCGCACTTCCTTCGCTGCATTATATTGCATTTTTCATTTTTATTTGAGTTTTTTTATTCCGATCATTGCTTCGGAACGATCCGCTATCAACAACGTTGTTGTAACGAGCTCGATGCTAGATGGATGGAATGTCGGGTCGTTAGTGCCATTTGTGCTCTTCTTGTTCATAGAGCGATCGTAAAAACATATCGCGGCTAATTGGGGAAAACTGTGTCAGCGGTCGGTTATTGCTTATATGTGTCTCGATAGACACACCAATATTTTCTTATTCAAAATATATTGCTTATTATTCATACATTCTTCAGCTAGACATGCTAAATTTCACCATATAAATTACAATTATACCAACAAGAAAATGCTCTAATAAGCTGATAGAGACTTCAGCTAAAAAATATATTTAATCAAAATTCACCTCTCAACTTTTTACAAAAAAAGGCGAAAATTTTTTGTTGTTCAATTAGCGTGTTTACACCCTGATGTTTATAATTTGTCTAAAAATGTTCGAATTTTATGGTATTGACTTACAAACTACACAGTTTATAAGAGATTTTAATAGAGGTTTTTGTAAAGAAAAGTGTGCTAAATTGTTATCAAAGCAACCGGCCGGACCGCTGAAACAAACTTCTTTATTTCTAAAAATCCAAAAAGCCAATTGATTTTATTGCAGCATAAAATTCAAGCATTTATAGACAAACTGTACCACACACAGCGTCCGTAATATTAAGCTCAAATTTATCACTTTTGACAATCTAGTGTCAACTAATTTTTTGTCGAAATTGTTGTACCTAAAATGTTTTAAGTGTTTCAGACCTAAAGCAGATTATGCTCTTAGCTAATTAGGTAAATACTCTTCTTCATCGGGCTTTAAAATTTAGCCGCAAGCATTGTTTTTAAAACAAACGTGATACGTCAAATTATCAGTCAATATGTCAATATCTACGATTTAGCAGTTTATTTTTTTAAAATGAAAGCTTTGGCGATTTTAGCCGGTAACATTTTTAAAAGTGGTAGTGAAAAAAATAAGTATGATCAAAATAAATTGTTTTTTTTTTTCAGAACTAATCTTAGCAAATTCTCTGCTACAAGCGGCCTACATACTTGCGTCTCTTCTCTGTTTACTTCGTTTTTGTGTATTTTATTCTTTAATTATATTATATTATGCATTAATAAAACTTGCTGAAAATAATGAACTAATTATACTTTACCTTTACTTAGTCAACTCGTAATTTTTGTGACAGAAGTGATGTGATATACTATAAAATAAAAAATGATTGCAAAAATTGTGATCATCTAGTTTTGATAAAAATTAATACAATAGTAGTAATTTAATTTAATAATTATTATTTAGTACTTAAGTATACAAACATAATACTGTGTAGTTCGTCAAAAACAGAAATATAAAGTAAAAAAGAAAAAAAAGATAAATAATAAACGTTTTCCTACTTGCAAACAACAACAATTTAGGAAGCATCAGTATAGAAGATAATTCTTAACAGGAGTTCATATACTCTTCAACTGAATAAAAACAAAAGTGTAGAAGACATTTTTTAATAACCGATTTAAACTTTAAAGTAGCTTATTTTTGACAATAGTGGATAACTTATTATAAAGTTTAAGATCTAGTGTGTTTTTTTACTTGTTTCCAACCGACAATACGAAAGTTTCAGAAGATAGTATGTATACTCAGCGACATTAGAAGTGTTACGCCCAGACAAAATAATTTTTGGATGTGATATTTTGGCAATATGGTAGACTTACAAAAATAAAACGATAAAATTTGCAAAATTTTTTAGTAACATTAACTTTAAAAAAAAATCAATAATGTGTAGTGTGTAATGTGACTGTAACCGAGTAAGGTCCTGTACACGTCAAGGCATCGACATGATAAGATAGTCGATGTCTGCTTGTAGCACCTTCTTCCAAGCAAATTGAACCTCACAAATTAAAGTCTTTATCCTGTATGTTTCACCACCACAAACCTCATTATCCACAATTAGGACGGTTTATTGTAAAAGTGTTTAGACCCACCCTCCCTTGCAGTAAACCACTCTTGAAGAGCTGTTGCCTGATGTTCTATCAGTTCGGCTCTGTAAACTGTGAATTTGGTGGTAGGTAAAAATCTTCTTGAATTATTTACGACTGAGATTTCTATCAATGGAATATACACTCAACCGCAAAAATAACCGGACACTTGATTTTTGCCTCGTAAATTTGCGAAAACGTTCTCTACATTGATTTCATATGGCTACACATAAAAAACAACTAAAAGAAAAAATATTCAAGTTTTTTGGGTTAACCCCTATCACGCAGATTACTTTTTGTACCTATTTTCTTATGCGGCTTCCAATCAGAAAGGTTTTGTTTGTTTTACACGTCTGTCAAATTTGTGTTGATAGCTGATTTTGGTTTGTTTAATTTGGCTTTTTAGAGAAGAGATTTGTTGTAGAAGCGATTCATATTGTAATGAGTTCCTAAGAAGCTGCCCAGGCTGTTGCTTTACATAATGATAGACGCAGCATACGATTTATTGCAAATGTGCTTCGCTTTCCTAAAAGCACGGTATTCGATGCAATACAAAGGTTCAGGACAACTGAAGGACAACAGGAAAAGACCGATTTCTTCGATTACAATTGCTGCGAGAACGGACTGGTCCTGCTACAGCTTTGGCCAGGAGACTGGCAGATGTTAATAGGACCATGATTTCTCTGATAAGGTTTTAAGAAGGTTAAAGAAAAACAATTTCACATTACATCCACCTGATACTAGCCCTAAGTTGAACGCCGAGCATCGCAGACAGCGATTGGAATTTGCGCGAAATTATGTTGATTGGAATATGGACGAATGTGGCTCCGTTCTCTTTACGGATGAGTCACGTTTCACTAGGTATTCACCTGATCGTCGTCAACGAGTATTTAGACGTCCGGGGAAACGGTATGCCCAGTGTTGCTTTTCACCTAGATTAGCATTTGGTGGTGGAGGTGTAATGGTATAGGGAGGGATTTCTTTGGAGGCACATACAGCTCTTGTAACGGTGCGGAGAGGTATCATTGACGCTGACTGGTACATTCGGGAGTGTTTACAAGAGCATGTAGTTCCTTTTACGCCATTTGTAAGGGAAAAGTTTCTCTTAATGCACGACAATGCGCGCTCTCACACAAGCCAGACTACGCGTCAGTACCTTCACGACGTTAATGTTCAGGTGCTAAGGTGGCCACCCATGACCCCTGACCTAAACTTCATTAAGCAGATATGGGACAACCTGGGAAAAAGGATTAGGCAGAACTACGGCGAATTTCATACAACAGTTGAGCTGGAACAGGCGTTGCTGAATGAGTGGAAGCTAATAGCCCAATATGAGATCGCAGACTTGATTGCAAGTATGCCTCGACAAATGAAAGCTGTAATTCAAGCGCGAGGAGGAAATACTCGCTACTAAAACCATTTTTTTTTGCAGTTTTCTTAATTTTGTTTTGCTTTGTTTTGTTACCAGAAATCAAATTTTTGTTTAACATTTAAATAAATTAAACATTATTAATCAAAATTATCTTGATTTCAATTTAAATGATCGTCATTGCACATTTTCAATTTATTTTGATTCAAATTTTTGTCACCGAAATTTTTTCAAACACTTAGTGTCCGGTTAATTTTGCGGTCGAGTGTAGTTACTTCCTGCACAATAGACTCTAATTTTATGACTGTCATATAACCTTACTGAATAAGGATTACTATAACTGTGCCAGAGGCTGTGAAGGACGGTGCAAAGCGGACAGTTTTCTCTCTATTATATCTCACACATGCTCGATAAGATTTAAATCCGGTGAACGAGATGGTTACGGCAAAAAGTTAACGCCAGTTTCTTGAGAAAGTCCATAGTTTGTCGAGCAATATTCCTCAAATTATTGGTCACCGAATTGTCGCGTGTTAACAAAACGATCTCGAAGAGCTAGTTATTTAAAGCATCTTTCTTGACGCTTTGGTGGTACGCCTTGGTTCACCTGTTGGTCTGTTCCGCATCTTCTCTTCACACCCGAAACACGCGTATTACTGTCATTGCAGTAGAATCAACACGGCAAGCAATTTTACGATAAGACAAACCAACTTTTTAAAAAACCATAATTCTGCTTTTGTCAAAATTGCTGAAATAGTAATATCGTTGATACCTTCAAACTGGAGGTAATAAGTTATCCTTGAAACAAGTAGTGGGAGACACAATAACTGCAAATACTTCTACTTAACAGCTCTGACAAAAACTAAAAGGTCAACTTTTTTTGCAGGAACTTTTAAACTTTTAAAATCGTTTTAGTGGTTACTATAACTAGCCTTAGGTTTATTCAATCTGTTGCGAAATATTATTCTTTCTGGATGTAACACTTTTAATGCCACTGAGTATATATGAGAGTAGGTCCCTATGTTACACCTCTGATTTCCCTACAGTAAAACTATAGTGGCATTATTTTCTTTTTTTTTTTGATATTTTATGTTTTTCTTTACTCTAACCACCTCTCTGCAGCTTGCATTAGTTTATCAGTACTAGAATTTTTTTATATGTAAACTTTCTTTTAATTTGAAGAAAAAATATGGCGGGTGTTTCACTAATTCAAAGCCCATTTGGTGTGCAGCATCCATATCAACACAAGATGTATAGCTGGAAGTATTATCCTGATAAAACAACACGTCTTTCTTTAATTTTCTTTAGCGTGTCTCTCTAATGGCTTGGTATCTCTCTAAATTTAGAAATTAATTATGCATAATAAGCTCATATAATGCTTTGTTCCTTTTGCAAATAATCGGTTAAAATGATTTTTTAAACATCCCAAAACACAGAGCGCATAACTTTTCCAGCAGACAACTTAGAATTTGCATGGAGGAAAACTGCAATGTTTGCACTTTTTACTTTGCGCTTTGGTCTCAAATTATAGTGGTGCACCTATTGTTATGGACTTGTTCATAATTATATACCGACTAAGAAAGTTTTTTTTTGTTTGGTTGGTACTTTTCCAAAAGACACTCACTAGTAACACACGATTCTTATACTCATTTTTGATATCTAATTTTGTAGTCAGTACATGAAGTACCACATAATATAATAGACTAGTATTTTTGACAATGTTTTTGAAGCGTTCTCGTTGGTTTTACTGTACCTACGATATCGTACACTTTTATAATAATTTTGTCTTTTGTTACTGCTATAGCAAAACCACCGACATGCTGGTTTTTACAGAAAGTTCTTCTGTATTTAAAATCTAGACACCAGCGTTTGACTATGTTATAGGAAACTGCAGAATTTACAATAGTTGCCACTATGATTTCATAAATTTGAGTTGGCGTTATGCTCTTTTTCTGGAGGTATTTTTTTCTGGCTTTTTATCTTACAGGATTCGTTTTTAGGAACAGTCACGAAACACAGTTCAAGAATTAACCACAAGTGACAATAACTGATTTATTATGTAATTTTATTTTAAAAAACATTTAATATTTAACAAACGGCCAAAATAAAAAAAAAATAAACATATGCAAATTTTGGTGGATAAATCGGAAATTATGTGCTGCTAGTGTTTTCCCAAGTTTAACTACCTAAAAACGTAAATAGCTATTTATGTATCGAGTACGCAAAATGTAGTTTTAGGAGACAAATTGTAATTAAAGACGAGGCAACATAGTAGAATTGTTTATAATAAAAAAAAGCTATAAAATTAAAGTGAATCCAAGCGCAATGGCTAGAAGAGCAAAGAATGTTGTTTTAAATTTACTTTCTGCTAAATCTCGTAAACAATATGAAAAAGAGTATACCTTGTTTTGTGAGTGGAAAGCAAAAAATGAAGTAACAGCAGTAAATAAAAATGCAATTTTAACTTATCTTCATGAAAAAGTAAATACACCTACCTGCATGTGTGTATTTCGTTTTGACTTTTCAATTTTAGCAGTAATATCATCTTCTGTTTGCAATTTATTACAAAATGATTACAAATTGTCACTGTAAATGAGAAAGGAAATGGTTTTTCATCTAGCAATAATAGTTTCCAATATGCTCAAAAGAATTTTATTTTCATGTATCTAAATAAATAGTTCTTTGTAAGTTATCGACTTTTCAATAAAAATAATCCTATAAAGTTGCCATAACAACTTTAGCGACCTAGACCGCTAAAAATTTATTTTTCGGCGTTTTTTGAGTTCGCAAAATTCTACTTTTTGAAATCGAATGCAAAAAAATATAAAGCAACAACTCCAAAAACTTTTGTTGAAAGAAAAAAAAACAAATTTTTAATGACACTAAAATCATGTGAGAAGATAGCCATTGCAAAACTAGATAATGGGTGATATGCATAAAGAGTAGCTAAAGCTTTTACTAGCTGGTAATCTACTTCTAGATCATACCAATTGCATAAGTTTGTCTTGTTTTAATCAAGCAAAAGCATTTGCTAAATTTTTATGCATTTTACCCATTGTGTTTTCTCGTATTCTGTATTTAGCATTAGTAAATGTTGTTTAAAATTGTTATTGTTGTTATAATTAGTAAAAATGTGGTTTTATGTCTTTGAAGTGCAGAAAGAGCATGTCAGTATTGGTTCCATTTAAACGTTAGCTTAAACTAAAATTTGTGTCACCAAAATTTTAGATTAAATGTAATATACTTACAAATTAAATTTGACGTTAACTTTTTGAAGAAGTAATATTTTTCGCTTTATTATGGTTTCTGAGTTAGAATCTAAATTATTAATCGTTCTAAAAGAGGCTATTCGTTATAGTGAAGTAGTGAAAAGATATTACTGGTGGAGAAGATTGTGGGCACTATAACTTTCTGTAATTTTTACTATCATGTTTATTAATAAATTTTTGGTAGAATTTGAATTAAGGTCGGTTATTACGTATTTCAGTCACTACTAAAACGATTTCTCATGTCCAAGACGTCTTTATTTAATTTTTTTCTACTTCAATTTTTAGAGGTTTTGTTAGGTCTTCAATGAGTGGCAGTATAGAAAGTATAGAATCGTCTAGGACTGTCCACTGTTTTGTTTGTTAATGACTGTTTAGAGTTAAGGAATTGAGATAAGAGAAATAGTGATAAGATGGCCATATACTTATTTAACGTACCTTTAATACAGTATACTATATCTAGGATCATAA
The DNA here is from genome assembly GCA_029207805.1 of Tribolium confusum. Taxonomy (NCBI): domain Eukaryota; kingdom Metazoa; phylum Arthropoda; class Insecta; order Coleoptera; family Tenebrionidae; genus Tribolium; species Tribolium confusum. The sequence goes on along the minus strand of JALGAY010000009.1, from coordinate 20,266,989 downwards.
AAAAGGTGGTACTATTTAACACATGTTTGGTAAAAATACGTACCTCATTGGTACAGGTCGTCTGTAGGTTGTGTTATTTCATGACCTCTAACGCACTTGAAAATAAGGATCACATCCTCGAGTCAGAGAGAGATTGTGTTACTTTTTATAACGTGATGATACTAAATCAATAATCTGACAACACTCTTAAAATAATAAGGACATAAGCTTGTTTCTTCCGCTTTGAGAAAAGTAATAAGAATAATAGTACTATTACCAAAAACTCTCGTGTTTAAGTTTCCTCTGTCAGGCTTTCTTGCTACTGATCAAAATGGCTTTGTAGGGACAATATTTTTAACCGTATCTGTTTACACGTATCACAAATTTATAAGTTGTTTAGTTATTGCAGAATTTAGTAAAGTGTTCTGAGACGTTCCTTCTAATTTAGTTATAAAATGTTTTAAAATTATTGTAAATGTTTTTCTTGAATTTTTATGTTACTTTTTTATTTGAAAACATATTTAAGTTTCGTCTGTAAACATGGTTTAAAAAATTTGCGACAAAAGTAAAGTCTAATAGTTAAAAACTAATGGGCTAATTTCAAGTTGAGATAATACCGGTAGTATCTTTGTTTTCATAGAAAATTTAAAAAAAATAGGGTTGTTATTGGTTCTCGCCACGGAAAAATATTGAAATAGGCGGTACTACCGGTAGTACCTCAACATACAAATAAAAATTGTTTTGTTTTTGTATAATGTGCATTTTTTTGTTATTGACAACTTTTATTATGTTTGTTTTACATTTGGTAAACGATTTACTCCAAGAAATAATCATAAACGCTTTCTTTCCTATTTAGTTTATTGTAGTTTTATTGCACTCTTCTAACTTGGATTCCTATGCAGTCACATCTTAAAAAACTTTGCCGCCATTTCGTCAAACACAACGTGGGATTCCTTTTCACCAGATAATAAAATCACGACTTTCACAAATCAACGAATCATTTCTTTTGTCTAAAAATAACGGTTTATTCTATTTTTAATTATATACCTGCATTATTATTTTTTGTTTTTAATTTATTATTACCAAAAATTTTTTCTTATATTTTCTTACAATTTCTTGTACTACCTTTATTAAAATAATACTTACAAATTTTGCACTAATGCATTAAATACAGAATGTGCTGACAACAAAATAGAAAAATTTGCATTTTACAGACTGTTTCGAAAAATGAACTACGCTTGCTATCTTTATACTGCCACCAAAGTTATATTAAAATTGTGGTTCTTACCCGATTCTCGTATTAATCTAAATTCGAAAAATAAGCACAATGACAAAATTAGTTATCTTGCCTCTTGTTCATGCCCTTTTCACGATTTATTTTATTCAAGCTAATTGCATTGTAAACTGTTCTTTTTGAAATCGCCGCATACGCATTCGACCAGTTCGTTTTTGAATCAAAACCTCACCTGAATAATTGAAATTGTTTAGTCGCTTTAAATCTCACTATTCCAGTTCTTGGAAACTGTCCGAGTTTAACTAATTACGGTGCTACCGTGCGATCAAGAATCTACGCTTTATGGGATAAGCATTTTATTCGAGAATTCTTTCCGTTACGCCACTGCTTTCACATTTCTGACCACAACATATCATAACGTTATCAAATCGGGATTATTGTGACCACCACCGTCTGAGATTTATTTGATACAGCTATAAACTCGATTAAAATGATATCTAGAGGGTTAGAAGCGGTCAAAATTGGGGTGAATATGACAGGGGAGGATTTGCGTTAAGCTTGAAGAAAAAAAATTTCTAGAGTTTCTAGAGGATAGTTTCCTGAAGTGAACTGTACAAGACCTATCATCAGTACTAGACAATCCTGCAATTTCCTGCTTTACCCAGAGGCTGTACCATGTAAACAACACTCTCTGTACATTCCTTATTATCCTCTTTGATAAATGATTGAGTGATTTATTCTCATCTAAAGTGGGAAGAAGAAGGTGGCTACGAGTTTGGTTGTTGTTTGATTGGTATATGTTCGAAGCCGGTCGTAGATCGGCGGTCGGCCGCTCAAAGACCTCCTGTCACATAAACAACAGCCGAGAGCCGAGCTGCAACGACCTGCCCCCGAAGGCTACCGCCATACACCTGCAGTTTGTACCGCACTCGTGTCAATACAGGACCGGCTCCACCAGAAATCAGGATACCCACCCCATGGGGGTTAACAACGGGTGACCATTCTACACTTGTCACCGAAGAGACCAGAGGAGACATCAATCTTACAAGTTATCGATAACGAGATCTACGAGAAGATTTCTGTACCTGCCTCGTGACGAACGTTGTAAATCATATGTTGATGATGACAAGCGGGACGAATTTCGGGGGGTTTATTGCTTGTCTGAGGGGTTGGGAAACGAAATCAATTATTGGGAATTAAAAGAAGAAGGAAAATATGTTTACATGGTTGTAAAGTCAAAAGGTTATGGATATGAGAGTAATACACGAATTAAATATCTATTATATTACAGCTAAGAAAAATAAGGTATATAACCAGTAATTTAAAATAAATATATTCAAATAGAAAACAAACTGAAGACAATAAATTGCATAAACGGTTGCATTATTAGATGATAACTATAATATAGTTGAAGTTAAATTAAATGTTTTTTAACACAATCATACTAAAAGTTTACATAAATTATGCTTTTCAAGCACAAACAATTTGTTTTTTTTTAACAATTTTAATTTTTTTATTGATGTTACAGGTAGGTATACATTTGTGACATACCAAGTTTGCCTCATATCTTCGATAGTTGCAAAAAATGGATTAGACATTGCACACTTACATTCTAAACCAAAGTAGACAGACATAAAAATAAAAATTTTAAAAAATCTTAAGAAAATAAAAATAGAAATAGATCAGCAAAAATAGAGTTTAAGAACTTTTAAAATGAGGTATCACTCGACCCACTTTTTTTCAGAAGTCCTGCCTTGTTTTCAAGGTGGTGGTAACATCAGGATAATTTTACAACGATAATTTTTGTCGCCAATAAAAATCGAAATGTTTTGGTTTTTTATAATTCAAATCGTTATAGAAACAATTGGGGTATACTGTTTTCAACAAATTACTTGTTTATTCTCTATATTCTACAAATTTTATTTACAGTATGTTCCCGGATTGACTTTAAAGAAGAAATTTTTTTTATTATATAAGTAGTTGTATTTCTTATATTTAATTTCTCAGAAAATTTTATTCTTGTTGATTTCCCTTCCTTTTGTTGATTTGCTCTCAAAACACAAATTACTTTTGATTTAATTCGAACGGTTCTCGAGATAATATCATTTCTCTTCAAAATTCGAACTTAGATTTATTCGTAATTTTTGAAGTAACACTGACAGCAGATGACAAATCTAATAAGTTAGTAGAACTGCAAATTAAATCTTTGCAAATTTGAACAGTATTTATGCCATAATGTTGACTTTACAACAAATAATTTATCTAATTTAATGTTAGGAAACTGGGGAAGAGTGCTACCGAGTTATCAAAAAATTTAACCAAAAATACCAATTCTCAAATTACCATCTCAAATTTCGATGCAAAAAACTTGGTGACTAAATTTCTTAAAACAGGCTTGTTTTGAAACATTAAGAAATCAAAAAAGTTGTTCAATGAAAACAATGCTGCTTCAGTTTTTGCTGTTCATTCCGCAAGAAAAGCTCTAAAGTTGCCTTTTAAAAAAAAGAGCAAAACAAACTGAGATAAGCAAATCTTATTTACAAAAAGTCTTAAAAATATTATTATTTAAACAGCAATTTAAATAAATTTTAGAAAATGGTGATAAAGCCAAATGTCTGGATTTTTATTTTACAATAGCCTACAAAGTTTTAGAAGATTTAATTTTTATGAACGAGTTGTGTTCTCCGATGAATCATTCTATTGAAATAACAGAGTCGTTTCATCTCAGCATTGTCGATACTGTAGTGAGACGAATCCTAACTTTACGATTTCTTGTCGCAGACAATATTTTAAAAAAATTAAAAAAATTTAAATCATATATAAATATGTTGCAAAACTTTTTATCTAATAAACTGAATGAATTGCCTTTATACTACCGAATGAAAATGTTTTTCCAGCACAATAAATGCCCTGCTCATATGCCGGCATTGTTCGCCAATGACTCAATGCAAAGTTCCATGATAACTGGATAGGGAAAGGGGTGTTGGTCAGTAGCGCGCCGCGGTTAGGTTAACCCCTGCTGGGTGTCCTAATACCCAAATCGGCAACAGGACACTTGAGCCCCGGTTCAGGATTAAGCGGAAATGTTTAATCCCATAAATATATTGTAGCCCTAAATTATTTTCAATAGGAAAATATCTCTTTGTCGAGAAGAAGCTAGTTGCTTTCTTTGTCGACATAATTATGAAAATTTCCAAATTTCTGAAGCATTTACAGTGAAAGGCAGAATAATCTTTTAGTACGTCTAAATACTGCCTTTAGGTACCTGTAATATTTACTTCTATAACTTAAACTTTTCTGACTCCTTGTACTCCCATATTATGCCAATTTTATCAACAAATGCATGTCCAAAATTTTGTTCATTATTATCGTAGAAGTTCATTCATTAACATGAAGACCATGTTAAGTGTTACACAAGTGCAATTTCTGATAACTTGCATTAGTTCAGTAATATCGCTGCTGTCAGAAAACGTCATAAAATATCATAGGAGTGAGAAAAAGCAAGAAAATTGAATTTTTTAGCCATTTGGTTGGATGTTGCACTTGCACTTGAGATATTAATATTGAAAATTACTGTCTTCAATTTGCAAAATAGTTTTAAATAAGCAGTTAAGTGCTTTAATGACACGGCGCACAAGTGTCCTGTTAGTAAAAAGTATCCGGCGCGCTACTGTCCTGTTGGATTAGGAGTACCTGCGAATTTTATTGACCGCGGCGCGCAAATGACCCATGCCCAGGGAGAAATGATAGTTTTTATGACCAGCAAGAAGTCCTGATCTCACAAAAATCGACTTTTATCTGTGGGGTTGTTTAAAACACATTGTATACAGTGATTAGACTAGACAATGATTTCGAACAATTAAAAAATAGGATACAAAATGCTGTCCAGTCTTTATCAGTCTTAGAAATAAAACGCAGTTTTAAAATAAAAAAGCATTATTTAAATATAAAATTAATAGTTTAACTTTTAGAAAATTTTATTTTAAACTGTATCTACCTTAAACTTTATTTATTTAATTTGCTTTGGGTACTTTGAAAACAAAGTAAATTTAGAGCCAAAATTAATATTTATGTCATTTTAAATCAAATTGTTTTATTTTTTAACAAAATTACATAAATTATGGGTGCATAACTATAGCCCCTAATACATTCAACTTAAAAAAATAATGAAAAATCTTAATTTATAAATGGGTTTATCTACCATTGTTTCTAATAAATTCGAAAATTCGAGACTGCATACTGACAATCAGTTAAACTTCTTCCAAAAAGTGTTTTAGTTCGTTGATGGTGGCGTAGTGTATGTTATCTCTGTAGAGTCGCCAAACCACAACTTCGCAAAGGTTTTCTATAGAGTTGGTATTAAGAGAGCAGACTGGCCACTCTGATAATTCATAATTTTTATTCCTAAACCATGTGATCGTCTCTCGGCTCACATGTATTTGCGCATTAAAATTAAAAGTAATAAACGATTTTTAAAAGACATTAAAGTACTTTTTTGTATTAATTCTTGTTGTAGCGTAGGCCAAATTTAATGTCTCTTCTTTGGTCAAAACTCTCTACACCATAAGAGTTCTTCCCTCAAAATTTAGCTTTCTTAGAAATTAAAGCTTCTATGCAAATTTTGCTAATAAAAATTAAAACCATCTGAACCATTTAGCCAAAACTTTTTTTCATCAAAAATATAATCTGAGAAACATTTAAAAAGTAGGAAGAACCTAAGAGGCAATAAAAATAAAACTGCTGTAAATGTTATTAATTACGTTATTCCAGATTCGGCTTAATATTCCATTAAGCAAATTCCAGTCTTGCAGTAACGTGGCGCTAGAGAAGCCTTGATACCTTTTTCAATTTTTGTCGCACAATATGCTATCGAGACTTCTATGTAAAACTCTTCTTATAGTTCATCTTGAGATATTTGCTCTACCTTCTTCAGCTATCCGTTTGCAACTTTTTAAACTGTTACTTGTAGTTGCGATAATTCTTCTTGCAATCCTAAGTAAAAAAAATTTGGTCTTTCTGTTTTATGTGTTCTATATTTTGCAGAGTTTCTTAAATAATTTAACATTGCTTTTCGCAAACGATTAATTTTCCTGGTGATTTTAGCCAATAAGACTCGCAAAACATTTTAACAGTAATTGGAACAATTTATGACTTATTAGTCAAAAAACTGGCATTTTTTTAATATTTTTTGCTGAAAATGCTTTAGTGTCTATAGGACTATAGTTGTAAACCCATGTTATATCAAATTTTGTTGAAAAAATTAAGCAAATGTATTTAAATTATATTTAATTTAATTTTTAATATTTAATTTTTGGCGCTAATTTACTTTGTTTTTAAAGTAACTAAAAACATAATAAATTTACTTAAAATTTAAGGTAAATACAGTCAAAATTAGAGGTAGGACTGTAGTTATGCTCAATAGTTTAGTAGCCTGGCTGGAATAATAACTTTGCTTAGTAGTTACTATATATTACTACACCTAAAATTGTAACACGTACTTGCAGCTTAATATTCGATTTAATTAAATAAAATCTTTCCTTAATTTTTATTACTGTTAACAGAAAAATTGCTGCAATGAATTAAACTTAAAAAAATTTTTTATATTTTATGTCAATTTTTTTTGTAATCAAGTCAAGTTTAACTCGAGAAAAACTATGTAGATATAGATTTCAACAAATGCAAACTAAAACAAAAAACACAAAAAAAGAAGATTTATTTTTGCAGATGTCATTAATATTGACATACAGGTCCAATTCTTCTTTTTTAGAACGCAATGTCTACAGCCAATAAATAGCAGTTGGCTTTTTCTATTAAAACCCGGACAAATTTTTGGAGCGTGTTCTTTCTGGATTAGGACTAGCGCATCTATGGTATCGAACTGAAAGCCTTGGAATGCTTGCTTATCTAAGTCTCGGCGGTCCTACATAAGCTTTCTGCGATTTTGATTTACGTTAGCTTCTACATCTTTAAGAATTTTTTCAAAAGCTGTTCTCAAAAATGCAGTCTATAGGGTCTTATTGAAATATCTCATCTTGGCAGTAAACCAAAATTTTTGTGTTCTTAATGATATTACCCCAAAAATGGTGATGCATTTTACGGTATAAAATTCTATACCGCAGTTCATCTCTTTGTTTTTGTTTATTTTATTCTCGTTTTTATATATCTTTTTTGTGTTTGATTGAGACCATATTACAAGCTCTAAATCTATTTTTGTATTTTTTTTTATTTTAAAAACTGTAGAATAAGTAAATTACTGTAATAAGCAATTAACAAAGAATGTTGCTTATTACTTACGCAATGAGAGACAAAACATTGGAAATCACAGAATAATTAAATCACAGCCGTGTAAATATATTTTTTTTAAATTGAGTTTATAACAGCTTGTTTATTAGCCCAGTGTTAGAGAGATTTCCGCATGGCGCTACTAACGTTGGTATCCTTCAACTTTTAATAGCTAAAATCTGCCAAAATCAAATCTGTCTAAACTCAAAATTTAAATCTACGCAATGTCAAAATTGTGTTAGCCTATTCTACTAAAATATTTGAAAACTTTTGCCTGTGTCACGTTTACTTAAGTGTTTGTGTTGATCGTTTTGTCTGTTTGTTCGTGGTTTTAGTTTCTTCATTATTTTAGATTAAGTTGAGTTTTCCCTATTCACGTTTGCTTAAGTGATTTTGTTAATCGCTTTGCGGTTCTCACAGTTTTTGCTTAGTTGTTCGTTGTTCCTGACAGTTTATGTCTTTTGACAGATTTAAATCGAAAACTTTTTGATATGATTAAAGTTAACACTAATCTTAATACTAATACTATAGTAAAAAATAATATTAAAAACAGAAAATTTGTGATTTCTGATTTGTTTAATTTCCGGCGATTTGTACTAATACTTCTACAGTCATTCAGAAATTAGCCACTCTCCTCTTTGAACGTCGTGGCTAAACCTTTTTTTACGTAAATATTACACATTCCACAGTTGTATAATAAGTAACTATTCTCATATTCATATTCAAAACAGTGTATTTCATTTTTAATCTTTTCGTCTCGAACTTTGCAAATTATCTAAAAATAAAACAAAACATAAGCACTCAAGAATTATTACATCTAGACAACTTTACTGTATCTAAACAAATGATCATTCATTCATTCGTGGGTGTTAAATAATGAGATCGTTACCACAAATATTATTAATCTGCTACTAAAGAAGCAAATTAATTACGAGTACTTCTTCGAGGTAATTGTAAATTCTAGTCAAGGCTAACTAATTGAAAGGCGCGACTAATAAACATTTTCAAAATTATATAAATTACATACTATCTCACTTATTTAATTAAATACTTCATTTCATCTAAACCAATTTACTTTGCAATATTTTCGTTGAAACCTCAGAATTATGAAAGGATTACATATTCTTCGAGATAAATTTGCCAAAGCGGAAATATTATGACGCATTTCTGTCGCTGTGGGTGTCCGTATATGACGTCAAATGGTCCATAAGCGACAAGAGCTTTAAAATTCCTTTAAAATCGCACCATTTAACTTAACCCCGAAGTCGTTCGTCCCGACACCCCTATCGTCTAGCGTCCATAACAATGTAAAGCTAAAAATGCTCTTTGTCTCGCACTGTAATTTACTTACGGCGCAGTTAAATTATGATGCGACGGGGCATTTTCGAGCTTCGTTGGGTTTTGTGGGCGCTCTTAAAACACCATCTGTCGTACTTTTTCAACGACGGCATACATTTCGATTCGGGCATTTAACAGGGTGAAAATTTATTAAGCGACTACCACACTCTTGAATTGCTAAACGAACGAAATTCAATTTATGTGACCTCCAAAGATGGGAAGCTGAGATAAAAAATGACAAGGCTAAAATGACACTTTTCGGCAGAAATAAAGGCAGGCAAGAAGTTAAAGGTTTTGGGATATACCTGAAAAAGCTAATCAGTTTTTAATGAATATTCAATATTTGAGGCGAAAACAGGGTTTGTTAATAGCTGTTTGGGGTGCTGAGATAGACCAAATACTTTTTTTTTCTAAATATTAATAACTTTTATTAAAAATATTATTAAGATTTATAAAAAATAAGTGATCACAATAACTTGTATAAAGTTTTTCTATACCAGGCAATTTTTTAAATTTTTGATTTTTTGAAGGTTTTTAACAAGGATCGTAATTAGATCTATAGCAATTTGTATATCTTAACTTAATCCAGCAACTTTATTTTTGCATTGTTTATTTATAAAAGAAACTAAAAATAGTGACCATTTGTTTAATAAAAGTGGCTTACCATTACCTGTTTTTTAATGCAGTAAGTTTCATAATAGTTATTTATTTCTTAAGGACATAATCAAACGGATTAAAGCACAAGAGAATGTTTAAAGCCAGACGTAAAAAGGCTTTTAATTTCTCGAGGGCCATTAGTGACGATTACGCTCGTGTGTACATACAACGTTTTATTTTATTTTAGATCGTTTTAATTTTTCAAATCAAAAGAATGTTTTGTAAATATGTATAAGTCGATTGAAAAAACTTTTAACACAAATATTTTGCGTTGACTATTTTACAGCGCTCAATTATTACAAATTTATCGTAGCAAAATTTAAGTTATTAAACTCATAGCTGCTTAGATCTAATATTTTAAAATTTCCTAATGTTTTATATTTAACATATGTTTTTACTCTTTTATGTAAAAAATTAAATTTTTAGAATTGGAGGCCAATAGAGTATTTGACTAATTAATTAATAAAAATGAATAAGTACATTTATTTGCGTAAAAAGAACTAAAAATATTTTAATTTTTTTAATCAAAGTGCAGTTTTAACAAGTGTTAGTTACGTTAACTAAAACTCTACTTAGGAAGTAGTGCATAGTAACGCCACGTCGCTATGTATTACACTGTTTTCTATTGGTTTAATTGATGGACGTTTAAGTTATCTGTAAATTTTAAAGCTGGAGTTACCTAAATTCAAGACAATCAATGATTTAAATTATTTTAAAGTTTCAAAATCTAAAAATAATTTACACCATCTTATAAAGAGTGTCTAAGACATAAAATACAATATTTTTTGTAAAATTTTTATGAAAAACGCTTTCCTTGATTTTAATGTTTATTTATCAAGTTACCGGTTTCGGCTATTGGCTTTCTTCAGACTTTCCTACATTCATTACATTAGTTTATTGAGTTTTTTAGTATTCTACTTACGTCATAATAATAACAATAAAACAAATACATATAAAAACAAAGACATAATAAAACAATTTTATTATTACGAGATTATTACGAAATAAGTATAAAAATTCTGCTCAAAAAATATGTCGCTAGTGTGCAGATTCTGTACAGGCACGCGCTAAAAACGAAACTATTTACGGAGAAAATTACAATTAATTTTATAGAAGAAATAGAATACAAATGTATTTTTTATAATAAGCTGTGAAACTCAAACTATAATATTAACTCCCAGATTTGTTTCTATTGAGTTTTTATCTCATTTAAAGTATTTATAACAGACATAAAAATTCAGTTTTTAAATTTTTTTTATGGAACAAATTGTCGTTCAATTTGCATTAAAAAATAACGATAACATTAGTAGGACCATCTACAATATTACAAAAAATTATGAATAATGTGATCACTCTAGTTTTTGAATAAAAAAATAAAATGACAAAAAATTGGGGATTTTTTAATTTTTTTCAAAAACTAAAGTCGAAAAAAATTCCAAAAAAATATATATTGTTCCTAAGACCAGTGAAAACTTACAATATTTTTTTCAGAATTTTTAAACGACATTTTTGTTTATTTAGTAGAGTTCAATCTTAAGCTGTTCTCTATTTTTGTACTAGTAAAACCAAAAACAAACATCCTCTGTTGCTATCAGCTTTTTTTCAGTTTTACCAATGCAAGAAATTTCGTAAATCGTAACAATACTACAGTGGAACCTCTCCACAACGGACACCGATGGGGAGTGAGAAATTGTCCGTTGTGAAGAGGTGTCCGTTGTTAAGAGGTTTTAACTTGGGGGTTAATGTAATTAAATTGATTATATGTTTTTAGTATTTATTAACTAATTTGAATAAAGACAAATTTATAACATAGGATTAACGTGATATCACATAAGTATGAACATGGTTATTAATTAGGAGTAACATTTTTAAAAAAGTCATTAATTTTTGTTTGTTTTTTGTTAACAAAATTATGCTTTATAATTGTATTTTCTACATGTGAGAGGAGTTCTGAAACTTTCTGAACACTTTCTATATCATCATTTAAAATAAAAAAGTTTTGTAAGTCTTTAATTTTTTCAAGGGCGACACTCATGTTCTTTATAGTAGTAATCGGAACAATTTCATTGTCACTATCACTATCACTGTCACTGTCGGTTTTGTTGTCTTTAAACTCTCGGATGCATTCAATAATATCTATATTTATATTTTCTGTTTGTAAAGATTTATCAATATCGACATAATCATCCATTGCTACGTTGTTCATGTTTTCTAATAAAGTCGACAACGGTATATCATCTTCTTCATCATAATCGTTAAGTGAGTCGTTGCTTTGCCCAAATCCAGCCCTGAAGAAACACTTACTTATTGTTTCCGGTTTTACTTTTTTCCAAGCGGCGGTGATCCATATGGCTGCATTGAACACTGTAATGCTTTTTTCTAGTTCTTTTGTAGACACAGAATCATTCATAGATAACAACAGACGTTTTACCAAAAATTTTCTGTAAAATAACTTGAAGTTTTTGATAATTCCTTGGTCCAGAGGTTGACAAACAGAAGTCATGTTCGGAGGGAAAAACAATAATTTTACATTTTTCAAAGCTATGTTAGGATGAGAGGTGGCGTTGTCCAAAAAAAGAATCACTTTCCGGTTTTGTCTTCCCATTTTCCTATCAAATTTGGTTAGCCATTCACTCATTATGTCCCTGGTCATCCACGCCTTTTTATTGGAATACCAATCAATAGGTAATTTATTGACGTGAGATCCTTTAAAACAACGTGGATTCCTGGATTTTCCAATAATAAGAGGATTTTCTTTTTCTCCAGCCATACTAGCACAAAATAGAACAGTAAGTCTTTCTTTTGAAGATTTTCCACCAGTACACTTTTCATTTTTTAGCGCCAGGGTTTTTTTCGGTAATGCCCTGAAGAAGAGGCCAGTTTCGTCAGCATTGAAGATATTTTCTGGCGAGTATTCTTGAATGATGGAACAAAGTTTTTTTTTCCATTGCTCCACTTCTTCCATGTTAACATCAGCTGCCTCACCACAAATAGTTTTCAAGTTTATATTCCAGCGGTGACAGAACTTTTCTAACCATCCATTTGAAGCTTTAAACTGGTCTAATTTCAGTTCTCTAGAAACTTCTAATGCTTTTTCCTGAAGAATGGGACCAGAAACAGGAATATTGTTACTACGAACTCTGCAAAACCAGTCGAAAACAATTTGATCTAATGCAGCACCTTCAGTCTTGGGAAACTTTTTTTTCCGTTCACAATTTCCATTTTCTGCAAACGATTTTCGAATTTCTTCTCTGTTCTTTAATATGTCACCAACTTGAGTTTTTCCCACTTTAAACTTTTCTGCTGTTTCACGGACACTAAGTTTGTATTTTTCTGAGAATTCAATAATTTCAATTTTCTCTTGAACACTAAGAAACTTTCGTTTGACAGAACTAGTGGCCATCTTCTCGATACGGCACTGCATCTAACACTAATTTGGTTTTAACAACAAGCATGAATTTATATTGTGACGCGAACGACTCAATTCTAAGAAGCGATGAATAAGAGTATCGAGTATTGTGACGTGGACCGCTCGCTTCTAGGAACTAATTAGAACTTCGAGTATTATTTACGTTTTGAATGGGTTTATTTATTTGTCCGTTATTGAGAGGTGATTTTGCACATAACATTATATATAAAATCTAAATTTAACTGTCCGCGTCCGTTATTGAGAGTGTCCGTTATTGGGAGGTTCCAATATACTGTTTTACGTATATTCGAGTTACGAAAAACAAAAACTGTCCGCTATTGAGAGGTGTCCGTCGATCAGAGGTGTCCGTTAAGGGAGGTTTCTCTGTAATAGTTTTAGTAGAGGATCAGTCTTATTGAAATTTATAATCTAAGTGATTTATTTCTATTTCTCACAGAAAAAGTTTATAAATATTTATGGTTTCTGGAATATACAATATAGTTTTTTCCTAGAAGTATTGCTGTCAGACATCGTGAGTCACAAAAAAAAATGTTTTTTGAGAGAAATTTCTACAACTCGTTGTAAAAATCATTAATACTTGAAGATTTATGGGCTAATTTCAAGTTGAGATACTACCGATATTATCGAAAATTTTAATACTTTTCTATAGTAACAACTAATCACACACCCGAATTCTTGTCGGTGACGAAGATGCTACTGGTATTATCTCAAATTGAAATTAGCTTATTAAAGGCCAATTTTATAATCAACTTACAGACTCTTTTAATTTAAAAAACGTTTAGACTGTAACTCTCGATAATTTTTCGATGCATATTATCATAGTGGCAGTTACAGTCTAACTAAAATCATTTAAATTAAAGGAACTTTTAAATTGATTGTGAAATCAGTCCTTATTCTACCAAATAAACTAATGTTAAAGTCTGCTTTAATCTCTTTTAAAAATATAAAACAGATTACAAAGAATAAAGGCATTTAAAAGCGCCAGTCCGAGGATAGTTTGTAAAGTAAAGCATGTTTCGCGAAAGGTTAGACCCGCAACGCCCTGGGCACTAAATTGTGCTGAAATTAGCATTTAACAAATAATTATAGTGTTTGTTAAGCAAAGTAACTGAATATAACAAGTCATAATAAATAAAAGACTATTAAAGAAAACATTTTATAATATGAGTAACATTTATCGGCGTTTTATAATACACCTAAAATTATTATTCGCATTCTACAAACACACTATTTATTCATTCATTTATAATTTTTTGTCCTCCCGTATTGTAAAGTAGGCTATCATAGTTGTGCATTCACTAATAGTAAATCGGACTTTTGGAAACTGTGCGGTAAAAATGAGAAAAACACCGGCTCTCACATTGTATGGTTAGAACTACCACAGGAGATGCTTGAGGAAAAAACTAACCTTGCAGTAATAAAGTTTATGTATCAAAGTGTACGTACCTAAAATATTGCCTCAAATAAAGCTATATTTAATAGAAAAAAAATATATTCAAAAAATTGCTGAAACGTCACAGGTCTTACGTCAAACGTTGTGTGAGACCTTAGACAACGCACATCGTAGTTCAAGTGTGGATCCCTATTTCTAACAACAATACGAAATTATAGGTATAAAAGTATATTTTGGAAAAAGTTGCTGTTAATAAAATTTAAAAAAGACAACGTGTGTATTTAAGATAATACACACACACACAATTTTATATAGAACAGAATGTTAAAAGTAAACCGCTACAGCGCCATCTGTTCAGAACCTGTGTGTTCCTGTCTAGTTAATAAATGTCATTATTCTATTCTATGGATCTGTGGCCATTATTGTTGAATGTTGAATCTCTCAGTAATTATCAATTTAAAATTAAAAAGTGTGAATAAAAGTACTGGAAAGACCTTTAAACATGTTTTAAAGAACATTATGCAAGCAATGACAGAGTGTTTAAGACGCATTTGGGTACGTTTTATTAGTTTTTAGAATTTATTTGTACCTATCTAACTTTTGACATGGCACAAAAAAAAACAGAATTTAACTCGTTCGGACAAAAAAAATTATACAAATCTTATGCTTTCGTTAATTTTACAGGCTCAAACTAATCAGGCCCTCGCTTTCAGCTCGGGCCTGAAACAAAGCTGTCGCCTGTAAAATTAAGCCTACCGCATACGAATGTAAATAGCTATTCCTAGGCGTTTTATAAAATGACAAATTTGTAGCTAAAATACGATTTATACATTTTTGAAACTATCTTGGAATTTTTTTAATAATAGATAGGTATAAAAAATTCGTCATAACAAAAAAAACACAATAATTTAAGAAGATGGTAAAAAAATTAAAAAATACAGTTTCTGAAAAATAGAAAAATAAATTACTTTAAATTCGGTTAGATAATGAGGAGTAATATCTGTATAGTAAAAAAAGCAAAACAGTCTTTATTATTTATTATTGACTCATATTCACCAACAAACATATTATTAAACATTTTAATAGTTTAAATTCTCAAAACGTAAATTTTCTGTAACTTTATCGCACTAGTGACTTAATAGGTACTTTACTTATCTAAAATGAGCATAGTTACAGACTTTTTAAAATATATGGAGGCGTTGTATAAAATGTATTACATATTTATATCTGTAATTAAGCTAAGACATAAAACGTTTTTGAAAGACGTTTTGAATTTTGTAGTGCGTTTACAATTGTATTATAACCGCCAACTTCGACTTTATAGTATTATAAAACAGTGTTAGAAGAAGACGAGAGGAAAAAAATAAAAATCTTTCCTTGCTATGACATCTGCTGGACGTAGTGCAATGTGCAATTGCCTGCGGCTTATTTTCGGTGTTGATTATCATAATTCTTGATGGAGATTTATACAGATTAGTGCTGTCACATAATAGTAAAACCGGCTTTACAGAGATGCATCGCAACTTAGACTTGAGTTTTATTTTTATTTTATTGAATAGGAAAGAGAGAATTAGTTGAAGAATTCAAACGGTAGCCACATAGTTGAGCTTTCCGCGAAATCAAGATATACCGAATTGATTATAACGTGTCACATAAACTATGCCAAGAAAAAAATTTACGTTGAGATGTCTATAAATTTACATTCGGATTCGAGAAAAAATGCATTCGGTTTTATTGTAAAACCGTTACAGCTCTAAAACGGCGCCAGTAGGAAGAAAAGACAAAAATAAATGTAAGAGCATAATTAAATTAGAATCAAATCTAAATTTAACAATTAATAAACTTATCAGTATTGTCAAAGACATTTTTAAGAGAGAAGCTAAAGATATTACAATCCCCAAAAATTGCTTTAATTAAGTCAGAAATCAAGATGGAAAGTATAAGTGTCTATACCAGAATGCAGTCTAGTGAAAATTCAATTTATGTTAGAAATTCTGCAATTCGTACAGTTACGGTCCATCTAGCTAATAGGCGAGTTTTGCAATCGTCCACTTGACTTCTCGCCCTATTTCTCGACCTTTTGTGTTGAGAAAATCAATGTCTGATTGGAACCGAGCCAGTATCTATCATGTAGGGAATTACAGTATTTGGACGTTGGTCACTTGCCAGCGACATTTGCCGACTGTCGTTTGTTTCACCCTCATCGATCAAACGGCTTATGCTTTGTACGTTGCCTTAGGGGGGTGTTTTTTGCAATTCGTTAAGATTTTCTTATGGAAATTGGAAGAGTTGTAAAAAGTTTGGGAACGATTGAAATTTGAAGCGAACCCGGAACGAATTAAGGCTAATGTCTCGTGACATTTGTAATAAGGGCATATGGCGTTTACTTAGACAAATTTGATCGGGCGGTTATTCAATGTTGTGAGTGTCAAAATAGAATGGGATTTATGGGGCTTGAGGGTGGAATGTATTGAAATAACTGCAGATATACAGCTGTCTCTAACTAAACTAGACCTTATTTTATTAAATATACAATTATGTCTATTCTTAAAAAAATTATAAACTTTCTGTCAAAAGTACAGAGATACCAGATTATTTCTGGCTAATAATACTAGTTATTTAACAAACAAAAATGTTAATGAAGACGATTAATAATCGAGACTGTTTAAAGAAAGAACAAGCGCCAGCGAGTTGAGATATTGTAAAGAATTATTTATTAATGTAAAATTTTCTGTTACTGACCAAATAAATAAACTATTTTTTAGCGAAAATTCTGTATTAATTTCGATATTAATACCATAAACGGTCAACAAAATAGTATTTTATGCAACGAGCACCTGATGATAACTATTAAGACACGAGAACGAAAATTACAACACGAGCATTAGCAAGTGTCGTAATAAATACAGGTGTCTTAATAGCTATTAAATGCGTATTGCATACACTATTTTTTCTACGACTAGTCATAATAAAAAAAAAGAGAAATTTATTTGCAAAAAGTCAATTTTAACACAAAGTAAATAAATCATTCTTTTTGATAAATTGTCATATTCTGAATAGTGCAGTTATTAAACTTTTGACCACTGTGGTAAAGTTAAACCAGCAGTTTTAGTGATGTAATATCATCACCAGCATCAACCAATATTGTCGCAGAACTGCTGACAACTGTGGAAGTAGTGTCCGGCATATAAATGTTAACCTTATTTTTGTCCCTCTAATTCATAAACTAAAAATATTTTTTTATAGGTTTTAGCAAATTTTGCCAGCAACAAAGACTTTGTAATGCTTCTGACTTTTTCTTCGATATCTGGAGGTGTAAATGTTTTTATTTCACAGTTACTTTCTTTCATACTGACTCGTTTTCTTTTGATTGTAATTAAAAACCACTGCGCCTTGTCACAATTTTAAATGTCAAGAGTCCATGGCAATCTGATAAATATTTAAATCTTGCTGTAGTTCATCATTCTCATTATCTCATTGATCAAAATTTGAATCTTAATGAAAAATTTGTATCATAATAAACATCATTAAGCCATAGGTAATTTGCAACTAATAAGACAATTAGAGTATGAGAGTAGAAAAAAGTTTTATTCAATACTCACATAAAAATATAGAAAAATAAAGTCCAAATTGTGAAACATCAACAAAACAATAATTATAACAACGGTAACAAAAATAATGTATATAGACTTGTGGAGTAAATAAAACAAAAAAATTGTAGAATAACAAAATTAAAAATAAATGAAAAAAGAAGTAATTTTTATAAAAAATAAAGTACTTGCTACCTAGTAAATAATAAAAACTTAAATAATTACTAACAACATAAAAAACAATAAAAAAAGAAAATAAAATAAAACAAAAATTTTAGATAAAAAATGTTGCCAAAAATGTATGCAAAAAGCGATACTTTTGCATACAGCGTTATTTTAATGTTCTAGTAAATATCACAAATACCCTATCAATATCGTGTCGGCTTTGCGAGATTTTTTCGCGAAATTCATTCATGGTCAAAAATGAGAAGAGTGGTTTTTGCTAAAATTTCACTTAGGTAATTATGTGACTTCAATTAATTAATTAATAGTAATGTTTTTGAAATGCACTTAAAAAAATTTTCGAAAAGAATCCAAGTTCTTGTGATATTATAACTAAAAAGATATCATTATTCTTATGTAGATCACTGCAAAACCACAAACTTTTATTATTAACATTAAATAGCTTCCTGAATTAAATGAAGTTTGAGCAAAATTTTCGAAAATTTAGACTTTTAAAGAATTTGGTACAAATCTATAAAGTCTTCTCAGTTACCTTAAAAATAAAACAATGACTCTAAAAAATATCGGAATCTAATAAAATTAATTTTAAACTGTATAATTAAAAATTTATTAAGCAAGCATGTCGACCAATTCATTTAAGAAAAACATAACTTTTTTTAAATTTAAAAAAATAGAAAAATCCAGCGTTGCTTAACATATTTTTTTTAACTAAAAATTTTTTGTTAAAATAATAGCAGCTTTGTTGTAGAAACGCACATTTTGTCTAGATTTCTAATTCTATGTTTATTCTCTTGCTAGGTAGTTTAAAAGTAGTATGATAAGATTTCTTTTTGTTTACCAAATTAGTGCTCAGTAAACCAAAATTTCTTTAGAGACTAAACTTAATAAAACAGAAAAACTGTAGTAGTGTTTGATCTTCTACGTTGTATTTAAGCTCTCTTAACAAATTTTTTAATAATGACCATCTAATCATTGTGGTTTTTAAAAAGTTTATAAAGTTTTATGACAGACAAGAAAGAATAATAAAATAGAAACGTTTACTTTCCAGCATAATTATGTTTGTACTAATAATTATTAATAGTTGTGTGATTTTTTTGATACTATTAATCCTTTGTATTTTTACAAGATAAGAACATTAAAACGTAAAATTATTTTAACTGATAGCAAAATTACAAGCTATCAAATTTGGTTACAAAATAGTATATTAAAGAACACGTTTTAAAAAGTCAACTTTGTAGTACAAATTTAAGTTTATGAAACGTGCACAAAGCGCGAGTTTCTATAAAGAATATTTTTTTTATTTTGCGCGTTTTACTAATTTTTTTAAGTAGGTACAAAAGTGAATTTTTCAATCTTAAAGGACTTTTGCGTTAATACGGAAAAGTTGGTAATAAATGTCATAAAAATTAGTTCCAATAAAATTATAATCTTATAACTCGGACATATGTATAAACGCTGAGACGTCACATATGTTCTTGAAAATTTGTAGCGTTTTATTTATCTTCTCTGAAGTCCTATACCAGCAAAAACGTTACCAACCCAAGAAAAATTAATAGCACGCAACTTTTTAGCACACAAATAAGTGCTTTATTGGCTTATGCTTATACGACACCCAAATCAGTATCGCATTAAGATTTTAAACGCAAAGCAAAAAAAAAAAAAATTTAAAAAATCGTTTAACTGATTATTATAATATTTGGTATAAAAACAAAGGTAAAATTGCTCTTTTTATTAATAAAACAAAATTTTGCTATTTTATTTTAATTTCTAGTTGTGGTACTTTCGTTTCACATTATTGGTAACTTACAAATGTTGTTAAAACCAAATTTTTTTAACGCAAACGCGTTTAACAATAGTGACACTAAATTTTCATAGTAGCATGCAAAACAGTAACTTTTTTATTGGTTATGTTGGCACCGTAAGCGTAAAAATTACGTCTACTGCCTACGCAATGGAGATGATATGGAATAGTTGATAAAATCATAAGCGAGCTGTCGAAAATATTGAAGCAAAATATCAGTTAATTAGTAAATCAGTTGAAAACCAATTTGGCAAATGTCATTACTTCATTAGTGCCAACCAAATTTGTCAAAAGTCCCAAGCTGTGATAATTTTGTCAAAAGAGTCTTTTAGAATGCTTTTTTGCAATGTAAAGTAGAAAAAATAGTATATTACACTCGTTTAATAAGACGACTTGTAACACTCATTCTATTTGAGCACTCCTCGCTTCGCTCGTCGTGCTCAAAACTCATTCCTCTTACAACTATCGTCTTATAAAACACGTATAATAATGTACTATTAATCTCCACCTTTAGTGCTCTCTAGTTTCTAAACGATGCAAATTGGTATAGAAGTAAGTTATGTTAAATCGCTTTATTTTAACCTTACATTTTTTTGTCATACATTGTTTGATAATTAATTTTTAGATTGTATTTTTCTTATCAGTTAGATAAAAGATAAAACAAAACTTCTTTACAGCTTTTTTGTACTTAGTGATTAAAATCACATTCTGCGTGTCAAAAATAATACTATAATAGATTTCGTATCTCGTTCTAAAACAAATTAAAAATACAAGTTTTACAGTGAAAATCTCAGTGGACAATTTTGGTTATTTAGCATGTTATTAACGAGAGCTATCATCTATTAAAATTTGTGAAGTTAATTCAAAAACATCCTGTATAAGTGGTGCTGTATTTTGGGTCGAAAACTATTACTGACTTCACGTCATGCGATTTTGTTCACCAAAGTTTTGTAAAGTATAAAGCTGTGATAACACATCACAAACAGTTTCTAAACTAAAAACAAAAATACAATCCAATTTTTCTAAAAGTTTCTTGGCATAAATCAAAAAGAGTGGAATACATTTTCATCCAACTGTCACTCTACTGTACTGAAGAAGTTACCTATAGTGATTAGCGAAACGTTGAGTACAAAAACTTTGCTCTTGAAGAAGCTATA
This sequence comes from Tribolium confusum, assembly GCA_029207805.1. Classification (NCBI taxonomy): domain Eukaryota; kingdom Metazoa; phylum Arthropoda; class Insecta; order Coleoptera; family Tenebrionidae; genus Tribolium; species Tribolium confusum. The sequence goes on along the minus strand of JALGAY010000009.1, from coordinate 20,245,945 downwards.
TACAAGATGATTTTTTTATTTGCTTCCGCCCGAAACTCCAAAAACAGGCAACACATTATACCATGCTGGAATTTTAAAATTTATATTTCAAAATTAAGACATAGAGGGTTGTGAATTAATGTCAACATTGTTGACAATACCTTTGACAGTGCTTCCAGAGTCAACTCATTTGGATCATTTTTTGTTTTCCCAAAGATGCTTATCGTTTGTAATGTGTAACGTGTTGCTTATTTTTGAAATCTCAGGCAAGAGGAAATAAAAAAATTACCCAGTATAAAAGTTGTTAGTCTAAAAACTCCACAAACACAATCCAATTCCAAAAAAAAATTCTTTAAAAAATCGAAAAATTATTAAAAAAATTTGAGTTGGTTTATACAACGGCGGCACTCATTTTACCGACGTAATATTTCATAATTATTTGCAACAAGTTTACTCTATAAATTTAATTAATAATAGGTAATTTATATTATTTTATCTTCAAATTAAATCCGGCGTACCCAATTTAACCTAACTACACGTGCCTTAATCTCCAATCCGTTTTAGCAATCTTTGCTAAAAACGTTTCTCTTAAAAATTAAAGTGCAAATACTTTTCAAAATTAAAGCCAACATTTTTTGTTAAATTATATGTGGTTATCTACCTATTAAAGATGTAGTTAGTAACCATTTTTTTACAGAGTGAAAGTGCTCAGTGTTACTATCTTTAATTGTTCTTTAATTGTAAAGAATAAAACTGTTGTTTTGGGGTGTTTTCCTGTATTGCTTTCGCGGAGGAAATTCCTCGTAATTTATTCGAAAGCCTATGCTTCACACCTGCTCCATGCTCCATTCATATGTTAAATTGCTACAATTATGGATCGTAAACTGCTATTCTAATGTTAGCTTCCTGTTCCGTTTAACCGATTACTTGATGATTGCTTGTTAGAATTTCATTGGCGTTGCGAAGCCTCGTGACCGTCTGGAATCCCAAAATTTGCAATTTTATGTCTATGAAGACTTTTATGAGGGATATCCAAGTATTAAAACTGTCAAGACGTCGTAAACATTTTTTAAAATTTAATACTTTGATGACAATTATGGATTTGATATTTTGTGCTTTATTATTTATGTTTGTGCTGAATTAGGCGAGGTCGATGGGTTTAAAAATTTTTATTAAAATTTTATTACAAAATAAACAGTTTATGCAAATGATAATTAATTATTTATGTAATTATCAAGTATTTAGAAATTTTAAAAGAATTAATACAACGGAATTTAATTTTTTATTAGATAATTAGTAGTAATGCTTTTAATAGTTGAGTTACTTAAATATGGTTTTTTGTTGTGATGTAATTAGAAATTTAGAGAAAAGAAAATGAGTAAAAATCGTTTTTAATAAATTTAAAGTACTAAAATAGTATATTCAAGTTTATAAAACGACCGCGAAGCAAGAGCTCTTTAAATTTTTTTTACATATATAATTTTTCCTTTTTATCTATTTTATATATTTATTTATTTAAAATAAAAAATAAAATTTTTGGTTCTGTATTATTCTATTTCAGCAATAGGTGCAACAATGACTATAACAGCACCCAAATGAGTTTCATAATAAATTTCTTAGAGAAGAAAATTATAAAAAGAAATTTTAAACCTCATACTTACGAATAAAATCGAAAGTTAATTATTAATTTAAAGACAGGTGATCTATGCGTTTCTTCTTTGTATATAGTAAAAGTCTCTAAATAATTAAGTTAGTATCTAAAAAGTTTTCATTGATTGATTTTCCTGCATCATTAGTTAGGGGTCTTTTTAGGGTGTATAATCCTGATCTAAATTCAGGAATCGTTTTTGTTGAGGCCAGTAATGACGGATAAATGCTACTTTATTATAGGCCTTGGGCTTTTTTCATAAATGACCAGAGTAAAGTTCAGTGGGCTGTAATAACACGTCCTAGGAAAAAATACCGAAAATTACTCTTATTGTGAATGAAGGTCTCAGGTGGTGGACACGCTTCCAAGTGCTATGAAACACCTAAAACGCCACTGTTTATCGATTTATTGGTGACATTTCTACAGGAAACGTCACCATATGTGACACTAGTTTAACGGTTCTTTTTACGATAATTCGATTGTTGGGAGTGTTATCCATGTGTTAAATGTGTCGAGGGAGGAAAAGTCGGAGATTTTAAGTTAGAGAGTTTATTTGAACGGGATGACAAGCTTGACCGGAGAAATGCGGGTATATAGGGGTTTGGAGAATATAAAGACTTTTATTTCGCTTGAAATAAAACTAAAAAAAATTTGATTTGTTTTTTAATTTGTGCTAAAAATTGTTATTTAGCTAACTGAAAATAATATGTTATTTTTCTAGAGTTAGAAAAGTTACTTATTGTAAATTCTAAATTTTAAAAGTTACCTGACTTGGTTTCTTTTTTAAAACTAGCAAAACTTTTTTTTGAAACATTAGAATTATTACTTTTTGTTACGAGTTATATTGGTACCTTACATTTTGAACAGACCATGTCTTAGTTTCAATACAAAAAAAAGGTAATATTTTGTAATTCATCTTTAAGCGGGCTCGTCGGTGCATTGCATCGATTGCAACCCCTTGCCTTACGTCTTTGCCTTATTTTAAAACTTACACGCCAAAATATTATATTTATTTTTAGCGAATTGTTTACAATATAAAATCGAGAATAAAGCAGAAGAAGTATATTTTGAAAACTAAAGACTTTAAAAAAATCTAACGATATTTTTTGTTTAAGCACTTTAACATTATTCAACCAAAATTTTAGGCACCAAAATGTTTGTTAGTCAGTGTAATATACCAAGTGTCAGAAAAATAGCTACACCATAAAAAGTTAATGGTTTTCAACTAAATTTGGTAGAAACGTTCGTCTTATTAGAGGTCAAAATTTTGTTCTAAAAAGTTTTAACAGCAAAAATATCATTTGTTGAATTGTTATTCAGTAAAATTAGACAAAAAAAAGCCCAAAAATTTTGATCAAGCTACATTTCTGTGGAAAACTATTTATATGTTTTAAGAACATATTTTCAAAAATTTTTTTTATTTAAGCCGTAAATTTTTAGAAGGTGAAACGAAGCAAATTTTAATTGCTTTAAAAATCTTGAAAACTATCAATTTGTTATTATCACAAAAATTACGGTTTGTAAAATATTATACAAAAAGTTTCTAAATTTTGTTTTGTAGAATCAGTCGTTTATTGTTTTTAAAATAGGTATATTTGTAACTATAAAATATTTTGATTTATATTTTTATACATAGGCTCTACTCTGACTATATTTATATACCAACAACACTAAGTTTACCTTTCATTTTAATAGTTTATTTATCTTGAAACACAAAACTTGAGAATTTTTTTTTTAACTGAGTAATGACTAGAGTTAGGAAATTCAAATGCTACTCATTGGTGTAGTACGCGCACGTTTCGCTTCGATAGAAGTAGGGATTGATTTACGACATTTGTTACTAGTTTTTCGATATTGCACTATGGTTCTTTATTTCATGTGGTATTGTCAAATTTATGTCGGTTAAAAGCAACTTTTTGAGATTATTACCATAACTTAGAACATTATTACAAAAAATTATATTAACGCAACACCACTGACTATCCCTATAAAAGCCAATCCTGAGCAGGCGCAAACTAGTACTGTCTTCGTTGATCGAGCGTTCAAGTTTTAGATCGTAGTACACCGTTATAATCGACTCACAAAACCTGTGCCGCTCTACTCAGGTTTCATACATCTTTCGTATCTATAGTAATGACTAATGAATGATCTAATTTCAAGTTAAAATACTACCAGTAGTACCGCAAATTTTAAAACTTTTTATGACAGCAGCCAATTACAATCCTGAATTTTTAAATTTTTTTATAGAAACGAAGATTATTATCTCTACTTTAAATAAACCCCTAACTTTCTAGCCTTTTTGGTTTTTCTGAGAGTGACTGTAGCTTTTGCTTTTCAAAAAAATCATTGTTGCACATTACTTAAATTCTGAGTGCAATACATTGCTTTTTGTAATTGTTGTCAAAAAATTGTCTCTCAAATAACTTTTTTTTTGTTGATTATTTTTATAAATATTACAAGAACTTTTGAATAAATATTTAAAAGCTACAATATACAAAAATTGTATTAATAATAAATGCTTATTTAAAAAATGCAGTGAGCCACTATACTTCTATTTAGAAAAAATGAGTTACGAGTATTCTGGAAAAACTAAACTATATATGGCTGTATTTTATACATTATTTACTACTTTAAAAATTATTATTACGGGGAAGTGGACAAGGTAGATAAACTATTTTGTAAGGCCGACGTTTCAAATCATTTATTGATTCTTTATCAACGCTTATAAAAAATGTCAAAATTCGTTGGGCATTGTACCATCAAATTGTCTCGGTCAGTGGTCGCCGGAAGAATGAAAGATTTGAAACTTGGAATTTTGACAAAAAAAAAACAATGGACGTAATACACCAAAATAATTATTTACTACGTATACTGCATTTTTTATTTGTTTTTATACCGTTGTTTGTCCAGTGTTGCCAACTTGGGGAATTTCCCTCTAAATTTAGGGTATTTTATAAAGATGAGAGGAGTATTTAGGGGGGAAAGTTCTGTAGGGAATTTTTTAGGCTATTTTTAACTACTACTACAAATCACCAAAAAAATGTTAAACTGTTAATTTTTTGTTGCCAACTTAATCAGTATTTCTTGATTACGGTGTAATTCACATTTATCATTTATTTGAAAAGTGATTTATTCTCATTAGCTGCCAAGCGCCACGACCCCTGGCGGACACTACGAGCATTGAGGCAAGTGTGACCAAACATGAAAAGCCTACTTATTTCTATTGTTTCTTGAGTCTTTTTGTATTAAATAAAATATTTAATATTGCCCAAATAACTTTAAAAATCTCTAAAAACTTGCAAAACTTCATTAGCCACACACTTCCCACACACTTGAATCACACTTCCAGCTGATTTAATGACAAATGACAGCGCGGGAAATCTTAAGTTGAGATGTCAATTATCTCATTATTATAAATAAATTAAAAATTGTTTGTTGTAAAGAACTATTTTTCTTTTTACTTTGTGGTTGTAGTCCTTTTTAAAATGAAGTATGTTTTGGGGGAATTTAGCTTGGATTTAGGGGATTTTGACCCATTATATGGAGGAAATCATCGTCAATGGGTTGGCAACACTGTGTCTGTCTCTTGTCAACACATTGATGTATATGTTGCAATGTAATATAGATTAGGAATGTGTTGAAAAGAGACAGGCAACGGTATCTAAATAAAAAAATAACCTATTCGCTGTGAGCGAAGGCATGGTAGGGGAAATAAAATCGACCGAAGCGCTTGCAGTGGTCACATTTAGCAATTCGGGAGGCTATTATAATCGATACTGTATGTAAACACACGCGGAAATATTTATTTGTTTTAATTTTAATAAATTAAATAAAAATGAGACACCAGAATTGTTGTGTTGTTAATTGTACAAATACTAGCAGAAAAAGTAAATGCAAATTTTATAAATTTCCGACCGCTGAATGGAAAATAAATCAACGGAACCGGTGGATAGCTGCAGTTAAAAGGCTAAAGTAAGTAGTACCATAACCTTATAGTTATCAAAAATAATAATTTAGAGTATTGTAAATCTTTAAAATTTAGTTAAAATGTAGTTTTGTAACGTTGATGGATTACCGTCACTGCGCATTTTTTTTTTAGAATTGTACAGATAAGACAGGCAAGACATGTCCGGAATGTCATTTAAAGGTCTCCTTTCTTCGATTTTAAGTTTAGAGGTTAAAATTTATTTTTAATTTTTTTGTTTTTAATTTTTTTTATGTTTCTTTATAAATAAAGTAATTTTTTTAAGTAATAGGTATGGGACCTCATAAAATACCCTTATAAAAAAACCGCATCATTCTAGCTTCATTTAAAAATTTTCAAAAACTTTAGAGGCGGCTGGGGGCAGTAGGGGGAGTGGTACAAAGCAATTGATATTTTACTTCTATATTGTACGTTCATGTGTATAAGATACAAAAAAAAAAAATTAGAAATCTGAGAAATTTTTTGACCTCACATCCATCTCAAGATCCCTATTAAAGATCGGGGAAAGAGACGAAAACTTTGTTATTTATGACTTTAAAAATCTGAAATTCTGAGGTTTCAAAACATGGATTTTTTAAACATTCTGGCTCTATCAGAATTTTTATACGGTATCTAGTTACCGAGATCTATAGACGTTTATTGGGGAATCTGGGGAGCCCAAACGGCATTGCTCACGCGCAAAATTTTTGTAGAATATTAAAGCCAGGATATGTCCGGGATTTCATTTAAGGGTCTGCGATCTTCCATTTTAATTTTAGAGATAAAAAAAAAATTTTGAATTTTAAGAATGTAAAATTTACCAATTTTTAACCCTTTTTGAGGGGGTAGGATTAAATTTGAAAAAATGAAATTGTTAAATTCGTATTCCCAGATCAAAATACGTCGGGACTGTCAAACTTACCAGCCTGAAGTTCGGTCTAGTACCCATTTTTCATCTCTAGTTATTGACATACATATAAAAAACATACTCTGACAGCCTCCCGTAGTTCATATTTTGCCTGGCGCTGGAGTCACGCTCGGAGCGAATACATATTGCATTCTATTTATTACATCTAATAGATTTTGTTTTTTTATGGGCTAATTTTAAGTTAAGATACTACCAGTAGTATCGCAAATTTTAATACTTTTTTATGGCAACGAAAAATTCTTTCAATTTTCCAAAGAAACAAAAATAGTAACAGTATTATCTCCACAAAATTACCCCATAAGTATTGTATATATTGCTTAGAAACATTTTTTAGCAGCTACAGCCTTCTAAATAAGAAAATAAAAAACTTTGACTTGACAATATGTTTTAAGAATTGAGGCTGATTTCACAATCAACTTAAAGATTCTTTTAATTTAAATAATGCATCGAAAAATCAGATTAATCGTCATTTATGTTAAAGAAGCCTTTAAGTTAATTATGAAATCGACCCTAATATTATTAGTGTATTAGATTGAAAATTTAATGTAAAAATTTAAAAAATATACATAGTGTTTTATTTAAAAATTTAAAGTTATGGCTATTTCGGTAAATCCAAAAGTTATAGAAAGTTGGTTTAGTGATTAATCAATAGGCATTTTTTAACGTAATTTTTCTTTTTCAAGTTTTGTTTTTTTATTTTAAAAAATACGTATAAAATTAGGAGTAGCCTAGTTTTGTTTACAGCCAAAGTATAATAAAATGAGCAAAATTTATGCTATCGTCAAAACTGATCAACAGTCAAATAAATTTGGAAAAAATAGATCTGTAAATTGGTAAAGATTGTGGTGCAAGCTACGAAATTACCATTTTTTGTTCAAATTTTTTTTTGTTATTTACTAATATTTAAGTATACTCGTAAATGGTAATGAAGTACAAATTTATTTAGCATTTGAATTTATCGCTCTTTTTTTTTCTGTTTTATTCCACACTGTTCTAGTAGCTGGTTTGAAGACACATATGATATATTATGTATATGATTAATATGAGGCAATTATTTGTCAGGTGTTGAAGCATATAGGTACTTATCTAACACCCGTATAAAATTCTAACTAGTTGTCTAAAATAATTAAAACTTTCCCCGTCATCTGTTCAATACCGGTGTGATTTCACACGGTCTTTTTAACCATGAGGACAATCGCGTCCCAATTTTCATCGTTTTAACGTTCCGATAATCATCAGAACAAATTAACTTCATCCTGTTTCGGCCGCCCACAATTATCATTCGGAATAAAAAAAGGCAGGAGGAAAATGATTTCGTGATCGCGCTTTCAGAACCAAATTATTCACAATTAAATAAAGCGCGGCGCATTTTAATGTGACATGATAAGTGGCAGTTGTAGTAATATGTGTGTGTAGGTATAATATAATAAAATAAAATGCGGGTGACAACGAAATTATTCCAATGAAAGAGTTCACTTTGCGCTCCGTCTAACAAGAATAAAAGGAATGATTCGCTTTGAAAAAAATACATAAAAGGACCGGCTATTTTACCACAATTAAACAATTTAACATGTGTGTGACTCGAAACAGTCAGGTTAAATGCTATGACACACATTTTGATTGACGGGAATGATAAAATTAAGTCAGAGTGAGTTGTGTGAACACTCAACACTTCTTACAACGTATATTTAATAAATATAAAAAAAATATTATTGCATAGTAGCTCACTAGCTGACTGTTCAAATTTCAATAAATTTGTTTGTAATTATTTTGTGCATTTGTAAAAAGCCAATAGAAATATACAAAGTACAAATAAAAAAACTTATTTTTGTATAATCATTGTTTCTGCAGATGTGGCCACAGATATTCAATTTTGAGAAAAGTACATTCTGAAAAACATCAATAAAAAATTTTACATGCGAGAAAAATATTTTAAAATTTAATAATAATATAAATAAATAAAACATTAACCAAACAAAATATAAAAAATAGAAACAAATAACACACAATAAAATAAAAAATAATGTACCCCTGCTAAATTAGAACTTTTCTAGCTTTTACCTTTGCAAAAGACGTGACCAGTTTATATATGTTTAAACTTTTGGCAATAATTTTTAAAACCTAGGTTTATTAACTTCAGCTTCTGTTTTTAAAATTAAAATAATTTTTGTTAATGTTTTTAAAATGTCTGAAATTTGCAACGCAAGGCATGTAGAGCATCGTGGGGTAAAGACCACTGCGTAGGAATAAGTTTTTTAAATTTTATGTCTTTAACATCTTTTTCGGGATATAATAAGCCCCATATTAAAATGCTATTATCAAAGTCAGTATAGATCTTTTCGACAAAATCAAAAAAATTTCTGTTTTGGCATTTTTTACAGCATCGTTTAAAATTAAGTTTAATATAAACATATGATGCAATTTTAACAATTTTTGAAATTTTGGTTTAAACGCCAAAAGTGTAAACATTGTAAATACCACTTATACTTGCTGCTCTATCATATTCCTGCGCTCTTAATTTATTAATAAGAATATTTAAATCATTAAGTAAAGATATTATTTTATTCTATATTGTATCTGCTGTTTGATTTTCGGCAGACATAAATCCCAAAAACTACTCTTTTATAATAATATCTATTAGAACATTATTTGATTGCACAATTTCTACATAACAAAATATTAAACTTAACTGGTCAACTCTAGAGATATCTTGAGTAGATACTGTCAATAATAATTCAATAAAATAGACTGGCAACAATTTTATTAACTAGGTCTTGTTTAACAGAATTGGTACCTAATAAATTTATCACTTAATTTTGTATATTTGACCTTAAAAATGTGATAGGTTTTTTAGTTCCATTTTCAAAAAAATGTGCAAAACAGGATCATATTTAGAGAGAAGGTTTATAATAGATAAAAACATCTCAGATTTGTGAATCAATAGCTTTGTTATGTCCGCGAAAAGACATGTTAGAGTCCGTACACTTTCAGAACAGCATGTTGGGTCATCAAAATCTGTCAGCGAACGACACTAAACAGAATGACCAAGAATGACGAATGCCGCTGATCTTTCGCTGACCACGTGCCGCTTGACTTCCTCCCTTTCAATTTGCAAATGAGACTGGCCCGATACTATTTTGTCATCTGCACACTTTTATTGGTGTGCTGTTCTGAAAGTGTACGGACTCTACAAGAAGTTAGCAAAAGTGAAACATCAATGACACGTTTCAAAATTTTTCTCCAAACTATAGAAATTATTTTTTAATTATCAGCATCAATTGTTTTATTTAAACGTCATTTATCATATACCTCTTACACAACATTAACTGTGTTGTGTTCAAAATTTTCTTCATATCCTTTAATTACTTGGTTTAGATGTATCCAATCATTAAGTTCCACACTTAGAGCGTTCTGTTGCTTTGAAAATAACCAGCAGGACTGACAATAACATTTATCAAGTATTTTTGGTAAACACAATCACATTCTATCAGTCTTTATTCCTGAAGTACTAATGTTTGTGTAATAAAAAATTTAAAACTTTTATTATTTTTATCTTGTTGGTGTAGACCGATAGGTCTGCAAGGTTCATTTGAAATAATAAAATGTTTATCTGCATCAGTTAAATCTGAGGTAAAACATTTTTTGGTAAAACCACCACGGTCTGTAATATGCAAATCATCTATTTCTATACTTTCAAAAAACTAAAAAAAACACATACTTACTTTATTTTATATAATTATAAAATTAATTTTATCTTACAGGGTTTTTGTGTCGACTTCTCTTAAAAAGTAGATTTTTCTAATTCTGAATTATTAGAATCTCGGAATTTGTTTAGTATTTTCTGTCACATTAAAATATTATTGGTAATCGATGTAAACAATAATTAATAACTAACCTTACCATCAATACAATCCGCACTTTTTTCATTGCCAGAATTAGAGTCTTCAAAATCATCCACTTAATTTTTTTTATTAAAAACGTATTAATTTTTGGTAGTTTTTTGTTTGCTTTTTTCACTGCCCGATTTATGTTTATAAGACATTGTAGTCTCAGATGAATATTTGAGAACACGATGCACACCACAAGAAATACGCTTTGGAACTAAAGAATATTTTCAACTAAGCCCTTTGTTTTGATAAACATTAAAGATGTTGATTTTAGTTAGGCTATTCCTGATTAATATGTTTATGTGTAACGTAAAGAAATTCTAATAAATGCATGTTTATTTTTTCGGGACAATTGGGCGAGACTTGGTGTTCCCAAGGAGACATAGTAATTTTTTAGTCACCACAACATTTTAGCAGCTAATATAAAAATCATAATTTTCGTATTTTTTAAAAACCGATTTTTGTAAATGAACAAAAGAGTGGGCGGTGCAGGTCCCCTTGGGGCACGAGCCCATGTTCCGCAAAACCCACATAACCCTGCTCAGTACGCCACTGAACAACAGTTTAGTTTACTAAACAACAAAAGTAGGTAAGAAGAAATGTAATTTTATCTTAATTTATAGATTGGAATGTTTTACCCAGTTTTTTCTGTAGATCTTTCAAATTTTTCTTCAAATGGTAACATATAATTGTGTTTATTCTATTTCAAAAGCATAAAAACAAGAAAAATTAAATAAATATGTTATTTCTACCGCCAGTTATGATCGAGAGTGCATACAAAAATTATGATTTTTGCAGTCTGTATTTTTCAGGTTTCTTCTGTCATTGCTACAATTTTTCTCTGTATATTATTTTTTAATCAAATCAAACAAAAAAAAATTATGCATACTTTTGGTTTAAATCTTGAGTTATAGTCTTAAATAAAATTATACAAGACTTTTGACAAAAAAGCTGTTTCAGTTTTTTCTGTTTTTTCTAATTTTTTGACAACAGATTTATTACTAACATTTAAAAAAATTAAACAATTTGCTTCAGCCGTTTTCGAGTGATGCTCTTATCTCAACGAACAGCATTCCATTTTAATTTATACAGTTTTGCATAATTTTACAAACCCTCTTCAAACGTTTTAATTTCAAAATATAGGTGTTGTAACTATTTATTATAAATTCTGATTTCTATGCTTCATATATAAAAAAATATTTTTATAATAATTATGCTTATTTGCAGTCAGTTGATCTAATACAACTGATATACAGAGATTCGTGCTAAAATGTCACTTCTTTCACAAACTTTTTCTTAACTTTCTACCCATTATACCTCTATCTCTTCATCATTATTCCCTGATTTTTTAAGATACGTCCACGACACTCGTTAATGTTACGAAACAGTGATCGCGATAATCCCACATATCATACCTTTAAAATGAAGCAATCAACATAAATACAGCTAACTAAAAAAGCAATTATCTTTTTTCGGGTTATCAATGATAATTATTGGTGTATCAGCATAACTCTTCGATAACATCTTTTTCATATGCAGTAATTTAATACGCGAACACAATTCGTAACTCCAAAAATGTTTTAATGTAATTACAGACAAGCATCAAACAACCAAAATTTTATTTAGTATTCGTTGACAAATATCCAATCAAGAGTGTAAAAGAGTTAAATTGCAATCTTGTAATAGCTTTTATATATACTCAGTGATATAGAACTATTACATTCATAAAAAATAATTTTTCTAAAGTAATTTTTTGGCAACAGACTGAGTATATTTAAAGCTAGTTATATTGCAACGGTTTATCTTTGACATTTTTTGCAAAATAAAGTTTAACATTTTAGCTTTTGTCAAGAAAAAGACTTATAAGAGCTAATAAGTAAAGGTATTTGCAGTTGTAGTGCCTCTGACTAATTGTTTTGAGAGTTACAAAATGTTTTCAGTCCGTAGGCATCAACAAAATCACCATCTTTGCAATGTCGACAGAGGTAAAATTGTGATCTTTTAAAAAGTTAGTCTGTCTAATCCCGAAAACACTCGCCATGTTGATTCAAGTACAATGACTGTAATGCCTGTGTTTCAAATGTAAATCAAAGAAGGTAGAAAAATACGTTTTAGAAACAGACGTTTTAGACAACTAGCTTTTCGAGACCGTTTTGCTACTACGCGACAACTCGGTAACTAATAGTTTAGGAAAGAGAGTGGACTTGTCAGTATGCAAACGTTATATTGTGCCTCTAGACTTTTTTCTTAGTGTCTACCGTAAGTGCTTCTTTTAACTGCGGAACATCTTCGTCAACGTTTAGACAGTGCAGAAAACGGCAGGTTTGAGAGGCAAAATGACATAGTGTGATATTTAAGACAAATTGGAATTCTGCCTAGCGACGTGTTATTGAATTTGCTGTTGAGAAGTTTGTGCACAGAACTGTTAAAGTAATGGTTTGGGGGACTATTGCCTATGAAAGCCGATTACCACGTGTGTTTAGTCGAGACAGTATGACAACTGTGCGTTATGTTAATGACGTCCTCTAAAGCACTTTATTGTCTTATCTAAATGACCGTCAACGTGTTTTTATCCAGCAAGACAACGCACGTCTACATATTGCTCGTCAAATTATAGATTTTTTCCAAAAAGCTGGTGTTAATATTTTGTCGTGGCATGTGTGGAATATGATGAAGAGAAGACTGTCCGCTTTGCATCGTTCTCCACAGATGTGCCACAAACAGACATCTTTCATCTTATTTTGTCGATGCCTAGACGTAAACAAAATTGTACTCAGTTACATCATCGCCAAACAAATTTTTTTTTTTTTTCAAGTTAATGTTGCTAAAATTTTTTGCAAATCTTATCGTTTCTTTCTTGATATAAGTCTACCACAATTCCAAAAACCTGGAATACTGTTATAACTACATACTGTTATGACTATATAGGCATGATGTAATGGTAAACTCGTGTATTTTGCCATAGCTACGAACGGACTGAAATTAGGAGCAAGAATTTTTGTGCACTAGATATTGCCAGCGTAGGCAACGACTGTCACTTTGACGTAAAGTAAACATAACCTATTTTAATGTTGTGTATAAATGAATTTTTTCTAAATAACCTAGAGGATTCGGGTTGGGCAATTTCTCAAACAAAATTAAAGCAACACATAAAACAAAACAAACGCGCAGGTAGGAAATCGTGTTTAGTAGAACTGTTTATATTTTTTTCGAAATGGTACGGCATTCGATCTTACAAAGTTTTGCCAGTTTGGCGTGGTATTTCGCCTTTGCTTGTGTATGGCTTATTCGCTCTTGAGCTTCTTTTTTGCAACTAAAGAACATTCGTATAATAGGAAAAGACAATATAATTTTTTCTACAAAAAAGCTTTACTGTTGGCACCTGAAAGAGGGATACATCTGTATTTAAAAGTTTTACACGTCCCCAAATTGCACATTGACTCATCTTTAAAAAAATGAGATGTTTGAAAAGCATGACGCGTGAAAAACAAATTTGCATTTAAAAATGTCAAGATGACATATGCAGGCAAACTCATTTCATTTGTCAATGTGACAGACGTACACGACGGTAGCGACATCTAGTGAGGTTTTAATCTGGAGCCAGTTTTCAACATTTCAACGCCAAAATGACGGCGAAGTGGATCCACCATATAATCATTACATCATGACTATAGGTAATGCAAACTCGCGGTCTAAATTTCTAAACTCAAAATTTATCTTTTAGAATTAATAATTACACAAGAAACTTAATTATACACAGTAAATGTTAAATCACATTAAGCTTCTTTGTGCTTTCGTCTACAGTCGCTATTTGAACTTCACTGACTTGTTTCGTTCTCACTATTTGAATGACTTTCCGGTCAGTCTCTCTCTTTATATATGAGATAGTCCTTCTAGAATCATTCTCAAAGCACCACGTTTTATGCGATTTATACGAATCATGCGATAAATCATTCAAAGCTCTCTAAATTTTTTCTAAGCTTCGCTCGCAATGATTTACCGTAACAATACTACCTATAACTATATTAAGTACTTATAAAAATTCTGTAATTTAAACAAAAATATCTTTAACGTACATTCAATTATAATAACAAAAACATTACGGTGTAGGTACAGGTTTATTTTTAATACGTTCTATTATTAAAAATAGTGTATTGCTGTAAAATAGTAAATAACCATTTAACACAAACACTAATTCTTAAAATTGTTAGTGATGTTTTGAGATGACGTAAAGATATCTTCTCCTATCTAAGTATATAACTTACACCTACTTTATACATTAAAAAGAGGGCAACTACTCTAAAACCGTTCTGCAGTTTCCTGATCTTAACTTAGCTTAAAAGTTTGTTATTTTTTCGCTATAAAAGTTATAAAAATATCAAAAATTTTTCGATAAAAAGAATGCAAAAAATCTTATAGTTTCTGAAAATTTTGAAAGTTTAGATATCTTGAAATACAGAAATGTGGTTTTAAGTCCTTTTAATTTAAAGCTGACGTTTAGGCGTACTTGGGCTTATAGAAGAAATAATTGTTTCGTAAATAGGTTAGCATTTAAATTTATCAAAACTAAGTTAAATTAATGTTGAAGACTGTTTAACATTTATTTTGTCTATCCTGTCCTAACGTTACAAGTAAGTGTCGCAAAGCAACTAAATTGATAGTTATTGTAGGTATTAGTAATGTTTATAACAAATCCAAACGCTTTAGTTAAAACATTTGCTTCTTTAATGCTACATTTCTATGAGTTTGGTACTGCTTTGGTGAACGGGTTGACGTTATTTTAATTAAATCTTTACACGTATTTTAAATAAAATATTGTTGAACTTTAAATTTAATTTGAAACTCTTTATTAAAATAACAAATTTTTGTTTATTAAACTTTTTAAAAATTAAAAAATATGTCAACCCTGTAAGAAATGTGTAGGCTTTTATATGCGAACAAATTTATTTAATTTAGTTTTAGTGAATTTATATGCAAAAAAAGCTTTACTTAAACATAAGCAAAAGCAGAACTAACCACCGGCTTTAAAGCTTTAAATTTAAAAAAACTTTACTAACTTTTAACAACTTTTTAAAAATATTTTATACTTACTTTTGAAACACTAAAAAATATCAAAATATTGATATAAAAATGTTATACAAAAATTTTATTAGTACAATGAAAAAGTAAAAATAGCAAAAGTAACAGTTTTGTAAATGCAACAATTGTTAGATTTTAAATATAATTTTTTTAAAATTTATATCTTCTCTTAAATGCTTTAAAACTTTGAGAATTTTATTTTTTGTATTGTAATGTTCTTAAATTTCTGTCTTTTTTTTGTTTGACCCTTTTTTTTAAATGTTTACCTCACTAAGTACATTTAGCAATTGCACCATATTGCTTCAAACCCAAACAAGACATAAAATTCTTGTTACACATTCAGAAATTTGTTTGCTATCAAAAATCGATTAAATTGTAGGCCAACAGCAACGAGTATAACATTAGCTAGTCTTTCAAAACTGTAGAAAAATTAAAAATAAAAAAGAAGTAAAAAACAAATATCTAAAAAATAAAGAACGATGCGACTAAATTTTATACTTGAAACTGTTATTATTAGCTTAGAACATAATAAAATAGACCAGCTAAAAGAAATTGAAAAAGATGCAAATATTATAAAAATAAAATAACCAAAGGACAGACACTGTAAGACTTAAAAAATAAAAAAAAATAGTTTTTATAAAACAACCACATTAAAAAATAATGAATAAAAAAATGAAACGTCATATTTTAAACAAGTTTTGCGAAGGCTTTACGTCACTGTGTTTTTGAGTGTACTAGAAATTTTAAATTATTGGCGATTAGAAAAATCTGGAATAATTACGAACATATATCTTTGATAGATATAAAACAATAAAAAAGCTACTTGAACTACTTCGACTTGGACAATTGGACAACCGTTAGAAGGCGAGTATTTAATAGATAGATATTTTTAAACTACAAAACTATAATAATAATGAAATATTCTATATAATTTTGAAATGGTTGTTAATATCTATAAAAACCGTCATAAACAAAATATGTATTAGTGTTGAAAAATACAGAAAATTTAAATTTTATAAATAAAATATTTTGTTTGTAAAAATTTTAGATTCGAATATTAACAAACTTAAATAGAATCAAAATTTTTAACAATTCAGTAATGTTGCAAAATAAAATAATTTAAAGAGATTTTTAAGAATCACAAAAATTCAGGAATTTTATAAAAGTTAGAAGTAGCAATTACATTTTCTTCAAGTTACTGTTAATTTTCTATTTTATGTGAAACTAAAATTCATCATCAAGAGAGATTGAAGTGATCCAAAAGTGCGGTTCTCAACATTCAAATCTAACTTTACCCCAATTTTCAATGTACTCTTAATGTTTGTGAAATATAGAAATACCACTAGTAAATAAAATTAACATACAGAAAATAGAAACAATATTTTAAACTAAAAATTTAAAATTGGTCAAAAGCTAAACCCTCCCTTCCACTTGTAGCCAGCAGCTGCCAAAGCTAGCAGACATAAAATTCACAGAATAATGATAGTCCTGACAGCGTATTAGCTTTATTAAAACAAGCAAAGACTTCTACAGGCCAGTGAAGCAGAACATTATTTTATTGCATCCTCTTAAGCCGTGGCTGAGTGTGGTCCTTATTCTCCTTATGCATATATATAGAGTTTCAGGCTCATCGTTACACACAATTTAACATATGATAAACTGCTTGTGACATAACAATACTATGTATTGCCGAATGCCTTTCGGTCTTTATACACGATACACATAAGAACGAAAAAGACTGCAAGGGACATATCGATTTTTTTGACAAATTGCCACAAGGGCTTGGTGTAATTTCATTTTTCGACGAAATTATACAAGTGAAAGTGGAATAAATTGAATGACCGTGAAGTGTTTTACGAAGATTAGGAGAGGTGATTTTGTCGGAAAAAGGAAAGATATTAAAAATACATAAAAGTGAAGTTTATGGGTAAACGGCAGGAGGTTGACCACGATTTTTAATTAGTTAGGAAAAATATGGTTGGTCAGATAGGTATTTTTACCTAACTTTTAACAAAATATATGGAAAGAATTTTTTAAAGTACAGTTTTACTGAGAAATTTTAGTGAAAAAAAAACCTTAATCGTATGCTTTTCTTTTATTTAGACATAGTTATTGCTTTTTTCTTAAATAAAGTGTAAAAAATTAAATTTAAAATCTTATATGTAATGTCTATTTACAAAGAACCATTAAGCGTTTTATTTTAACGCTTTAAGAGTTTAAACTTAAATTAGAGTTTTTTAGAGCTGTGGGAAAAACTTTTTTTATACTCATACAGATGAAAGTACGCATTTTCGCCACTGTAAACCCCATGTAAAAATACATCTTTTCTCAACTATAAAACGAGTAAAAAAATTTAAAAAAAATTGTTGCAGAATCTTGACAGTTTAATATTAGCAGTTCATTATTGTAGAAAAATAGGATTTTCTATTCGATACGATTGATACGAATACAGGTTTATCGTTCTTGAAATTTGCAAATAAACCATTATTTTACAAAAAAAAAACTTTACTTTCATGTTTTGTAAAATATGCTATTACTATTTATATTCAGTAAACGGCTCAAAACCGTTAATTTAAATTACCTTCAATTTTTTATAGAAGCAAAACAATAATTTTATTGGTTTTAATCTTTTACTGGTGTAGGATATACAGTATGTCCCCGGATCGACTTTAAAAGAAGAAAAATTTTTTACTTTCAATTTTTCAGAATGTTTTTTTATTGATTTTTAAATTCCCAAAACACAATTTACTTTTTATTTATTTCAAATGGTTCTTGAAAAAATAACATTTTTCTTCAAAATTTGAACTTTTTTTTCGTAATTTTTAGAAGTAACTCTAGCAAGCGGATTTTATTGAAAATGCCACTGACATCAGTGACATCAGATGACAAATATAATAAGTTAGTAGAACTGTAAATTAAATTTACGCTAATTTGAATAGTATTTATGCTATAATGTTGACTTTACAATAAAGAATTTATCAAATTCAATGTTGCGAAACTGGGGAAGTGTGCTACTGAGTTGTTATCTCAGAAAATTCAACTAATACCTAATCCCCGAAAGTTACTATTTCAAATTTTGGTGCAAAAACTTAGTGACCAAATTTTTTAAAATGAGCTCGGTTTTAATCATTAAAAAGTCAAAGAAGTTGTTCAATAAAGACTATGCTGCTTTAGTTCTTGCCGTTCATTGCACACGAAAAACCCTAAAGCTGCCCTGAAAAACTTTACCATTTAAACCGCAAATTCGGCAAACATTAAAAAATAGTAATAAAGCCAAACGTCTGAATTTTTGTTAGAAAATAGCCTACAAAGTTTTAAAAGATTCAAATTTTTATAAACAAATTATATTCTCCAATAAATAAATCATTTCAACTAACGGAGTCGTTTTATCTCAGCATTGTCAGTAATTTAAAACTTCAAGATTTCGTGTCGCACACAATATTTAAACAAAGTTAATGTGTGGTGCATATTGGCTTATATTTTTTTTATCAAGATTTAAACCGTAATTGATATTTGAAAATGTTGCAAAAAATTTTAGCTGATAAACTGGATGAATTGCCGTTAAACTACTAAATAAAAATGATTTTCCAGCACAATGGGTGCCGTGCTCATTATGCCGACATTGTTCGTTAGTGACTCAATACAGAGTTTTATGATAACTGAATAGGAAGAGATTTTATGGTTACCGAAAAGTCCTAATCTTACAATAATTGACTTTTATCTGTGGGATCGATTAAAACAAATTGTGTACAGTGAGCCACTAGACAATGATGTAGAGTAATTAAAAAATAGGGTACAAAATGTAGTCCAGTCCTTATCAATCTTAAAAATAAGACGTCTTAATAAATTTAGAACTCGCATTGCAATCTGTGGAGAAAAAGGAGGAGCATTATTTAAATATAAAATTAATAGTTTGGCTTTTTGAAAATTTTATTTTATTTTACTATTTGCTATTTTTATTAAATAAAACCATATTTGAATATTTTTAAGCAATAAAAGTTATTATTTTGAGAACTGTTCAAGTTAAATATAAAACAATTTGTGTTTTAGAGGTTCGAAAACAAGCAGGGCAAATTAACAAAAGTGAAATTTTCTGACAAATCAAAAATAAGAAATTTTGTTCTCTTTTAAAATCGATTCCGTGACATACGTAAATTGTGGTTCACTCACACATTGTGGGAAATAATTTTGAAACACTCTGTATTGTGTTGTGTGTTCTTTCAACGTTTGAGTGATTGAAAACTATTGGATTTGCACTACAAGTTGACATACCTTTAGTCCAGAAGTTATTTGATTTTCCTTTGTTTGAATTCTTGGTAGTAGTTAAATATTAGACCAGATTTTGTCGTGTTTTTTGCAATTGTAAAACTAATAATTGAACAAAACATTTTTTATTTTGTTATTTATGAACAAAAACTCTTCAATTCAATCTTTTCACTTGTTGGTTACTAATGATATGTGTATGCAGCAAGTGCTTGTAAATGCTGTTATTTCTGTAATAAATATACGAAACTACACTATAATTTTAGGAACAGGTGGAAGACTCGTTGTATTATTCTACTTTGTAAAGTGAACTTTTAATAATGTGTTAGGGTGAAAATTAGATTTTAATGTTTATGTTCCAAGGATTTCTTGCTGAGGTTTTTGTACAGCACACAAACGGTTGATTTTCTGTTAGCTCACATGTGATTTAAATACCTACTTGTACTATACAGAGTATATCTTGAATTTAGATACATTTGATTAATTTTCTATAATATTTTATGTACAAGTAGAATTAGATTATTAACATCTACATACTATCGTTGCAGTTTTCAAAATATTTAAACAAAAAATTAGGCTTTTTTGTAAGATGACGGTTTGTTTACGAGCTCTGTTAGCAGCGAGTAAGATAATCTTACGTAACGAGAAAATAAAACTTTATGTAGAGTAGTAGATATTATTTTTTCTACGATATTAAAATTCTAATTCTGTTCTTGAAATCCATAATTAATTAACAATCTACAACTACATTTAATTAAATCTATAATTACATTTACAATTAATAAAACTGTCAATGCTATGTACTACTGCAAATTTATTTAGTTTTTAGCTGTTTCTGTAGTACAACGCATTTTCATCTCTAGTTAAAAGAAATTGTACTCTCACAAGGTTTATACACCGTGATTAACAAATAATGATTAGTATTAAAGTTACTGAAATTTTTTGTTTAAAATGTTTTAAATTGATAGATTTTCTCACTAAAATTAATTAAAACATTTTTAATTAATAACAACGTTTTTATAAAATAACAAGATAAACAATTGTTATTTTACTTTATTTTTTTAAGTGTAAGTACAAAAAATGTCGATTTTTTAGTTTTATAGCTGTTACTCAGTCAACAGAAACATAAAATCTTTATTATACCGCGGATATAGCAATGTCATAACAGCCTTAGATGTCTAGGAATCTTCTTTTAGACTCTCACTCAAAATTTAAATTTATATCTGCGGCTGTTTAATAATGTTACCTTAATTTTACGTATAATTATTAGTAAACTTAGTAAACATTATAACTATTAACGTTCAAAATTGATTAAGAAAAAAAACATAATGATCTTGAAATTTGGTTATTTTAAAAGCGTTTATTAAACGTACGGTGTAGTATATCTGCTTCAGCTTTGGTAAAAATCTTAACGTAATTTTTATTTTTACTTTACCAATTTTTGATAGCTAGTATATTTCCGTAGGAAGGCGCCTAACAACAATCTGTGTGACCAATCTGTATACCACGTTAGATATAAGCGAGTTTTCCATTTGTTCTATGGAGGAATAAATAAGACTGGAGGAAAGGTCGTCTATATTCACCATGTAAAATTTTTGCTTAAAACTCAAACACCTTTTATGATCTTTTTGACTAACGTGCACAAAAAAGCGCATTGAATTTTGTTAATTACGTCCTTCTTCCAAAAAGTTATTTTTCGTTTTCTAATTGCTTCTTCTAGAGGCATATTATAAGCAGAAAAAGGGCATTTAATTTCTACTAATTTGTCTTCGTCCACCAAGCCGTCTGGAGATGCTCCGAGAAAACTAAACTCTTCGTCAATAAACATGCCACATTTAGATATATTTACAGCCAATTGTTCTTCTAATTGTTGCCGTGCTTTTTCTTCAAAAGTTTTGCCATGATCTATGGCTATAATGTTTTTTTAAATGTTTTGGATATATTATATGTTTAATAATGTTAACACAGCTTTTATTTTTGCGACGTCTGCAACGCGATGAAAGTTTGAAGCTGTTAAAATCTTTCGCCTTTCCTCCATCTAAAGACTGCTACCCGATTGCAAAATTGTATTTTTTCCAAATAATCTTCTTTCTTGTTCATTTTTTTCAATTGCTTTCAGAAAAGATATTTTTTCATCTTCATAAATTTGCGGATCCATGTCGGGGCGTTGACAATAAATGCCATAATCTTTATCATTTTCTTTTCTTGTTACTTTTCTATATTTTTTAGAAAAATTTAATCTACGTTGGCATTTCATTTTTCTTCTAATTTCAAATTTGGTTTTTACTTTCGAAGGACTTTTTCCGGTTAATGTTTTATGCAAGATATAATGTGGACTTTTGGAATTAAATGAAACTACTGCTGCATGACACCTTGACTGATAAGATCGTCCTTTTGCATAGTTGATTCTTTTGCCCCCAACAAACTTAGCAACTATAGCATGAAACTGTTCTACAATATTACTGTCTAAATCATACAGTAAGCTTCTCGAATGTTGAGATAAACTCTTTACGATTAAACTCAATTTATTAAAAAAGTTGGAATCTGTTGTTTTTAGTGTATTTATGTAATTTATTTCTTCCGGACTTTTACAAAAATACTTGTCACAATTAGTGTGACAGCCAAAAACGTGATATATGCTGTTATCTATATCTTCTTTTAATTTTTTTATTTTCTCAAAGACAGTTGCATTTGTTTCATTTTTCCTATGTTTTAAGGCACTTGTGACTGCTGTTCTTAGCCTCATTATTCTTTCATTTAATAACTTCCTTAGAACTAGTGGAAATTTTGTGTCGGTTCTAAGAGCTTTTATTTTATTGCAATAATTTCTCAGAAGATGATTTCTGCATTCTATCTTCTCAACTGTTGTGTCTTTATAGAGTCTGGCATCTAAAATTTTTTTATAGGTGCTGCTGCTTCCATCCGCTACAAGCCTAACGTACTTTAACCCATATAATTCTAAGCTTTGTTTAAAACCTTCTACAATAATAGTAGATTCCATGCTTGTTGAGCTTTCGTTAAAATTCTTCCAGCATAAATGTTCACTTGGTTGTTCATCTTCTTTTGTATTCAAACATTTTAAACAAAACTTATTTTTAACAGCTAAATATAAAACTTCGCCTGTCCGAAAACCAACAATGGCACCGGCTCCGGAAAGTGCATTATATTTTGTTTTGTAACTGCGTTTAGACCAACATCCATCAACCACAACAGTAATGCAAGGAATACCATTTTCATCAACATCTTGATTTTGTATTGCGATAGCAGCTTCTTTTTTGGCAGACTCTTGCATCTGTTTTAAAGCAGCTTTTTCCCACGTATCACAAACTATGGTATGATACTTAGTGTAAGTTTTTTCGCTCATACATGGTATTTCTATACATGATAAAAATTCTTCTAAATTGTAATAACCACCTCCTATAAACATTATTCCTTCGATTGACGAAGTGTTTACTTCCATTGTTTCCATATTGTCGCTTGAAGTTTCGTTTGTAGAGATTTTAAAGGTGGTATTACACATTCTGCAACTTATTGTAAGTATTCCATATTAATTTCATATTCCATATTAATATGGAATTAATGCCATATTTAACTTCGTCTATTATTTCCATATTAATTAAATTACAACCCAGGTTTCTATTGTGATCACTGATTTTTTGTAAAGATTCAAAAAAATGTTGGAACTGAATAATACGTCTTCCCACAACACTATAACCTGAATTACTATTTTTTGACGAATTATTCTCTTCTTTGTTTTGTTGAGGTATTGCAGGTTTAGTGTAACCAACCACAGAGTTGTTGATTTCTACATTCATATCTTGTTCAACATTATCTGAACTTTGTTGTGATGAACTAGAAGTTAGGCTATTAATTTAAATGTTAAAGGAGTGGTTAGGTTGTACATACCCTTCATAAGTCTCGTTATTTTTTTCAACAGCAAGTTTAAAAGTCAAATCAGCTTTTTTACATCTAAAAAAAAGTTTTAATTTTATTTAATTATATTTAGTTTAGAAACGATTTTTAAAATACATATATACACTTATACAGTGTGGAAATTACTTATAGAATAAATTCATCATTTTCAAAATGAATGATATTTTTGTAAAACGTTAAGACAGGTCAACTTTTATTTTAAATTGCGCTGGTTTTAAATTATTTAACTCATTTGTGACGTCATCTCCTTCAGAGCTATGACGTCACACGCATTTTTTTAAATAGCATGCTACATTTTTCTATAAATTTGAAGGTATCACTATTAAATCCATTTTCAATAAACTCACACTAGTTAGAACAACTCTAATTTCAACACATCTTGAGATTTTTAGATTTTTACGTTTCCACCACGACATCAAAAACAATTAGAAAAACGTCAAAGTTTACTGATTGTTTTTAAGCATTATGAAAAATAAAAATTGACTTGTTATAGCGTTTTCGACAAATGTTATTGAATGGTCTTGAAATTACTGAATTTATTCGATAAGTAGTTTCCACACTGTACATATATTTATGTCGTTTTCAATCCACAAATTTTGTGACAATTAAAAATAAAATGTGTTTTAATTTATAAAACTTACCTGTTGTATTCTAACAAATTATTATTTCTTCGACGTTTCGTTGTAAGATGTAATCTTGTTTTGCCTTTTCTTTTTGCCATGTTTTATTTATTGTATAAAGTTAATGAGAATTCACTTATTTTAATGTAGTTTTTGCAACAAATCACACGTAAAACTAAACTAATAATAACTTCTATTAACCACAACTATAAACTTATTCAGTGTAACAAATTGTTTATTTACTAAATAGAAAAATGTCACTTTGTCGCAGTAAACCTTATTACCAATATTTAGCTCTTCAGAAAACACTACCATATAAGGGTCGCTGGCCACATCTGGAACGTATCTAAGACATAATAGACCGAGTATTTCCAGGAAAAACAAACGTAAATATCGTTTTGGCGGCATTTTATAAAACATTATTACCATTTGTTACACCTTTTCTTAAAAAAACAGTAGTCATCTAGTGTAAGGATTTATATTTTGTTCATATTAGGACGTAAATTATGAAGTGTCATAGAAAAATTAAAAGGTTTATCTAGCATGTTATTTTCGCGTAATATTTTTATTTCAGTAGTGACATAATGTAGTATTAATAATAAATTACAGAGATATAATTAATTTAAATATAATTTATTTTAGAAGTTTTTAATGAAATCGTATAAAACATTTTACGTTTCTTAAATTTTTATTTCAGTTTGAGAGGTTGCTTTTTCAGTATACGTTATGGGTCTTAAACGAATGTGAAGCAAAAATTCGTAAAAATTATTTCTACTAGTACCTAATTTTTGAATGCTTTTTACTTGAGTGTACCGGTAGGAGAAGACTCAGGTTTTTAACAAATTTTCACCAGAGGCAGCACTTTACTACTACAAAATAATGCTTTGCAAGGGTTTCGAATTCCCCTTAAAATTAAAAGTAAAATTAACTTTTTTTAAAAATTTTTTGCAGTTTTTTAAAGAAAAAAGATCAGGCTATGCCTCTCTAGTGTTGTTTTTTTATTTTTTTTATATATTTACCTATTAGAATTGCTGTTGAAAATGACCAAAAAACAGCAAAGTTCTTACCTCAGTAGTTAAAAATGAGATAAATTTTTAAAAATCTAACACTAGAGGAGCATAGAGTATTAAATGAGCTTTCCGATGATATATTTATTATTTTTTTAAGTTAATATTTAAGCCCAATTTTATGAGGAATTCGGCACCT
The DNA here is from genome assembly GCA_029207805.1 of Tribolium confusum. Taxonomy (NCBI): domain Eukaryota; kingdom Metazoa; phylum Arthropoda; class Insecta; order Coleoptera; family Tenebrionidae; genus Tribolium; species Tribolium confusum. Next base: position 20,220,438 of record JALGAY010000009.1, on the reverse strand, counting down.
CTGCACAGCACCTATAATGTTGCCGTACGGATTCCTCTTAACCACAACCTTTTGAGAAGAAGGAACGCAACGAAATGAGAATGTTTTTGGGTTAGTGAATAGCGCTTAACCAAGACATGTTTTCGTACCTTGCGCAGAATGACTTATCGCCCACGACAAAATCCAACCACTCTAAATACTATTTTTTCTACGATATTAAAATTCTAATTTTGTCCTTGAAATTCATAATTAATTAACAATCTACAACTACATTTAATTAAATCCATAATTACATTTACAATTAATAAAACTGTTAATGCTATGTCACTGCAAATTTATTTAGTTTTTTGCTGTTTCTGTAGTACAACACATTTTCATCTCTATTTAAAAAAAATTGTACTATCACAAGGTTTATATACCATGATTAACAAATACTGATTAGTTTTAAAGTTACTGAAATTTTTTGTTTAAAATATTTTAAATTGATAGATTTTCTCACTAAAATTAATTAAAACATTTTTAATTAATAACAACGTTTTTATAAAATAACAAGATAAACAATTGTTATTTTACTTTATTTTTTAAGTGTAACTACAAAAAAATGTCGATTTTTTAGTTTTATAGCTGTTACTCCGTCAACAGAAACATAAAATCTTTATTATACCGCGGATGTAGCAATGTCATACCAGCCTTAGATATCTAGGAATCTTCTTTAGAATCTCACTCAAAATTTAAATTTATATCTGCGGCTGTTTAATAATGTTACCTTAATTTTACGTATAATTATTAGTAAACATTATAACTATTAACGTTAAAAATTAATTAAGAAAAAAAATAATGATCTTGAAATTTGGTTATTTTAAATGCGTTTATTAAACGTACGGTGTAGTATATCTGCATCAGCTTTGGTAAAAATCTTAACGTAATTATAAATATAAAAATTTTTTTACTCTACTAATTTTTGCTAGCTAGTATATTTCCGTAGGAAGGCGCCTAACGACAATCTGTGTGATCAATCTGTATACCACGTTAGATATAAGCGAGTTTTCCATTTGTTCCATGGAGGAATAAATAAGACTGAAGAAAAGTTCGTCTATATTCACCATGTAAAATTCTTGTTTAAAACTCAAACACCTTTTATGATCTTTTTGACAAACGTGCACAAAAAAGCGTATCGAATTTTGCTAATTACGGACGAATTTTGGAGTTTTGTTATGCATCACTAGCGTCCTGTTCTTAAAATTCTGAATATTAGCGTCACTGTCTCACATATCAGTAATGTATTCGTTGTATTCAACTTGCATAAAACGTTTATAAAAACCCTTTATTTTATTTGTAAATCAATAATGTAAAACAAATTTTCTTTAAATTCGTTTTTAACTTGTGTTGCTTCCAGAAAAGATATTAATGCTACGCGGCTGGAATCCGGCACCATGTTCAAACACCTTTTACAACTTTGCCGCTTGGCGCGCAATCTCAACTTTTTAAACATATTTTCCTTCAGTCTTATTAATTCTTTCATTATTTGTACCCCGAAGAAAACTTTATTTTACTCAAAAAACAATTCAAATTGCAGTCTTATTGCTTAACTCACTACACTATTTTTGAACTTCACACTGATTTTACGCGAAGTTCAAATTTCGGGTCGTTGGCCCTCGGCGTCTTTTTCGACGTAGAGTGGGTTTTTGATCAAGCTTAGTACCATAGACTTATCTGAAAATTTTTAGTAGTAATCTAATCTAATAGCTTAATACTAGCAAAGTAATCAACTTTTTTCTTACTAATTGCATGTGCCAAAACAAAGTTTTTAATGGGCTATTACACCATAAAACGAAATCGAAAAAAAACATTATACGCACAAAATATATATAGGAAGGAGCCCTATGACACAATTGGTTATGTCAAAATGGCATTTGACTTTGAATTACGGGCATTAGAAATTTAAATCTGGAGGCCATGACGTCATTGCCCGTAATTGCCTCTATCAACCAATCGTGTTCAAGCTCGATGAGTTTTAGTTAGTTTCGATGTTGGGTGAAAATGGGTTGGTACCACTTCACTTCATTTGACGTGTGTGATTTGTTTTTGTTTACCAACAGTCGTGTTTTCGTTTCTTTAATAAAAGTGGAGAACACGTCATAAGCTGCGTACAAAGGGACAAAGTTAATAAATAAGTGTTAAATAAGAAAGTTTCAGTTTAGTGATAAATCCCGTATGATAAATTTGAACCGAATGGACAGAAATAACCATTCTCTAAGTGCAGACAGGACAGTTATAGAAAATACTTTTTTTGTATACTACATAATGACCAATAGACTGAAGAAATAATTGCAGATACGTACTAATGTGCGGAATGATTTTATAATTATTTAGAATATTGTAAAGGTTGAGAAAAGCAAAACGAAACAGAATTGCTGCACAACTTATAATAAATATGTAAATTCTATACTTCAAATGTTTTAATCAATAAAAATATTTATTTCTTCATTTTCTTTTTACAAAAATCAACAAAAAAACATAACTTAATTCATAAAATAAAATCACTCAAAGAAGCATTCTGATTTAAAGAAATCATTTTCCTCTGATTCATACTTGCGTTTCTTACTACTTGTAACAAAATCTGCAAAAAGATCAACCATTCTTTCTCTTTGGCTATTTTGCTCGCCTAATGAAGTGGACAGTGTGTTGAAATTTTCATTATTAATTTTACGGTCTTTTTCTAATTCTTCTTTAACTACCTTCATACATATATGTATCTGTGTTTGATTTCACTAAAGTATATTTTTTATTTGCAAATCGGTTTACGATATTCTCTTTGTCAGACACTGCTGGCTCCTCCTCTGATAGAGTCCTTTGTTTTTTTTTTTTGGATTAATTCTGTCCTTTGTACCTAATAATAGAACATTTCATTTTTTATTGAAATGGTTAAATATGTATAATTATTTTTTACCTAATATACTATGTAGTCTTTCAGAATATAATGGGGGTTTCCTGTTCTTTTCACCTGTAGTTTTTACGTCGGTAATGTGGCTAATATATTGCTTCTGAAGATTTGAAAATTTTTGTTTGCACTTCTCGGCCCCATTTTTTCCTATCGTAAAACCACTGGCTTCTAACTTATCAGCAATTTGTTGCCATAAATGCACTTTTATGGTTTTACGATCATGAAATTGAGAGCTAAATTATTCCCTTGACTGGAGAAATACTTCTATAGCTTCTTCATCTATTTTGGCCGGCCTTTTTTACGACTAAATACCGCCTGATTGACCGTTTGAGGTGGAAGGTACAAGTGAGAAACCATCAGATTCAGTGTTGTCTTGGAGTATGCAAGTTTCCAAAAATAATTTTGCTTGAGTTGAGTCTACGATATACGTATTATTGGTTAATATTTATTACAAACAATGATCTTTAATGTAATTCAAGTACATAAATATGTACAAATCACTACGTACCGTTAAATAGAATATTTGCTGTTTCTAAATCAACGTTCACAGCCATATCCTGTACCTCATGGTTTGAGATGATTGTAACATCATTATTATTATCCATAATGATATTATTATTAATAATATAAACGTTCTTCAAATGTTTTTCACAGCACGTGACAATATCACATAACCTCAAATAACAAACTGTAGCAGACATACTGATCCGGCTGTGTCACCAAGTATATTTTTGCATTGTTAGGTGCGGTAGTGAATTTATTAATTTACCGTTTACTACTGAAGCGGTTATTATCGATAATTCGACAAAAAATCTTTTTGTTTACAATGACTGGTCGAGTGACATTACAGTTGGAAATCTATTGCCAACTTAAATCGAATATATCGGGTCGAATGGGCATTGACGCAAATTAGTGCAGTAACGCAAGTGCAGGGCAATGACGTCACAAGCAAAATTTGAAATTAAATATTTTTTTTTGTACACTAGGGCAATAATAAAGTTCATGGTATTAGTGTCAAAATTTAAGTTGAGATAAATACTTTTAGATTTTGCAATAAAAAAAAAGTGGTGTAATAGCCCATTCTCTTAAAGTTTTGTCTTATCAGTTTTATCACCCACTTTCTATTTAATTTGTTGCTTTAATTTTCATGTTGTAGATTTCTTTCAAAACCCAATTCCTTGCCGATGAAACTGCCCTTTGAACTACTTAGAACTCTTTCTCAGCAGTCTCTCGCACTCTTCAAACTGTTCTCTTCAAAATCAACACATGTACCAACACCTGGCGAATTAAAATCGATCCAGCCACATCTTGAGCTAATCTTTTTCGACAAACAAACCTCTCACAAACTCTCAAGTTTGATTTCGCCAACATTCATCCCAATTGCACAAACAGTACAATTTTTTTAACTCTATCTGGTAATTTAGAAGTAACGTTCTTCCTTACATGCTTTTTGTCGCTGATTTTTGCATCATTCTTCAAAAAGCCCGAAATCGCTCTAATTTTCTCCGCCGTTTTAAAGGCAAACTCAAGAGTTGCAACTCCAGCACACTTCTCTACACTTAAACTTCCTTCATTTGTTTTTTTTTTAATATTGAGCTTTTATTTACGCTTTTTTTTTACATTTTTCTAACAAACTCTCACGTGTAAACGGCAAATTACACTAGTTTACAACATTTGTGTTCATGAAATATTTACTCAACTTAGAAACAATGTATAAAAAAATCAGCACGCTCAACTTTAAAGATATTTAATAAAAAAAATATTAGAAAAGAAACATTGAGTAAAATATTAAGAATTAAGAAGAAGAGTTTTAGCTTTTTTCTTATAACTACTTGCACCTGTCTCTCACAGATGATAATTGCCTAGCATGTTTTAAAACCAAAAACTATAATAATTTTTTTTCAAATACTTTTAGATTTTGGTGTAATAGCTCGCCAAATTCGTCGCTTATACTTACAATATTTTCGACAAAAATTTGTAAAAGAATGATATTGCCACTCCATAAAATAAATAACTCTTTTTTCAAATAATTCTAGAAAAAGTATATTTTAAAAAAGATAACATTTTGCGAGCAACTAAACTGTTCACACAAAATTCACACCTCTTTTGGATATACTCTTAGATATAAGACTCCAAATTCAATAACAAATATTTATCACTAGAACACTTACCAGAAACAACCAAATTGTACAAGACACACTCAATATTATACATAATAATTTCTTACACAAAACAATGCTATCTTCAACCGAATTCCTCGCTGCTCTAAGCGAAAACTTTCTTATCTACTTGCAGCTTTTCTCCAAAGCCTTTATTCTGACCTTTTTGAGCTTCTCCAAATCACAGTAAAACTCCTCTTACTATGCGAATTTAACAACAAAGTACTGATATTTAATTCTATCTCTTCCAGACAATCTCGACAGCAACATCGCTACTCCAAGAAAGAAACTACCTCCACTCCGAAAATGAACCTACCGCTCTTCACACATTTGTAAAAATAAAATATGCATTATTTGTAACCTGAGAATCGAAAAGTAACTGAATCAGAGCAGGCTGTGCCAGCGCAACTGTAATGATGTGTCTTATTAATATTTATTTATTTACGACAGTGGCACTTTACAAATATTATATGCAGTAAGTACAAAATTTCCAAATACTTTACAATTTTTAAAATTGTAATATTGTTTTAACTTTACGCTTGAATCTACTACTCAGGGATGTTACAGACCTCTGCATCTGCATCTCCAATTGCGGAACATTTGCTTCAATTTTTGATTCCGCATTAGCATCTGCATCAATTAATGCGAATGTAATGCAGATATATTTTTACTTGTCTAAACTTGTAATTTGCGGGCGGAGCTTTTGCTCTAAACTCCAGGCAAAAAATTTAAACTGTTATCATTACCGCCTGAACAAAGAGAAAATATCGACCAACAGCCTTTAACTAGCAAAGCATCTATTGCAGAAGCAGATCAAAAATACACTTTGCAAAGCAGTTTACATCTTGCAATTATACTAGATTCCTCTAGCGAATCTGAAAATGAAGAAGAAACTACTGCAGGCTGTTATGATGTCATTATAAAGACTCAACTAAAATTCTATTCGAATGAGAAAAGAATAAAAATGGTAGAAAATCTCCATGAATGGTGGAAAAATACAACCTATTTACATGTTTTGTTCAAAATAGCTGGTCGCTATCTTTCACCGCCACCAGCAAGTGTGCCATGTTTTTAGTGGCGCTGGTCTTATCTAGGAACCATTGAGAAAATGGTAAAAAAGCAGCAAAACTATTATTTTTATAATATAATTTATCTTTACTAATTTTGAGTATTAAGTCAAGTGCACAATAAATGTCTTAAATATATAGAGTGTTTTATTTAAAATATGTCTCTACAGGTAGGTGTTAAATATAAAAATGCGACAATACTGAATAATCTTGAAATTAGCCTCCAATTATTAAAATTTTGCCATCTTTTTTTATATCCGCATCTGCAGAGGTCTATTTAAAAAATCTGTGTCTGCATCAACATCTGCAGATGTCACAAAAAATCACATCCGCGGCAACCCTTCACCTAGTGCATGGATCAAAAAAATCTATTTAGTTACTTACTTTATTAGTACTGCTGAGACACTTATTTAGCGGATTTGATTAAGCATAAAGTGTTCTATGATATTGTTTATGCAGTAATAAATTCAAACGTACCGTTCAAGCCGGTATATAAAATTGAAATGTTCACAACATTTCTAGAGATTTGATCTTTCCTCTAAAAACTTTATTCGTAAAACAATTTTCAAAAAATGTTCTTTTTTACTCAAGTGATGTCAAACCAAAATATACCTATCAATAAATTTCTATAAAGTTTATAATCGAAATGTATATTTAATTTAAAGACGGGTGTTTTAAAAAAAAATTTTGTTAATTTTTAAGTCTAACTATATGTATAACATCTATAGTAGATACAGAGATCAAATAATAGCTTCATACTCTAAAACCCTTCTAACTAGAGATAGAAATAAAAGTATAAGACCTCTGGTATTCTTATATGTGTTGCGTTTTAGAAAACCTAAATTTTCCCTGCCTTAGCTACTGTATAGTCGATATGATTAGAAAAACTTAATTTTGCATTCATAATACTACCTAGATCACTAATTTCTTTAACAGATTTCAACAGTTTGCCAGTTATATAATATGCGAACTTTTACATCTTCTCTAGCGAAACAAATAGTTTCACACTTCTCTATGTTTAAATCCATATTGTTTCATACACACCAATCATGTAAACAATTTAATAAATCGTGTTGAAGGTTGTTGCAATCTCGATTTGACTTTACTTTTACAAACATTTCTAAATCGTCAGCAAAGAGTAAAATTCGTGTATTTTTAAGAGCTAGGCATATTATGTTATTAATATACAGTGAGAACAGTAGTGGACCCAAGTTTGAGCCCTGAAAGGTTTTCATCACTACAATTACGCTGACACTGCCTACTCTGATTCAGTTACATTTCGATCTCACCTTAGAATTAATGTAAAATATGCAAATAAGCATTTTTTTACTACTAGTCTTAGTAGACAACATTATTTACTTTGTCGAGAGGGTGTGAAGTTGTTTTTCCCTCCTAGTAGTCAGTAATAATTATAAACCAAGGGAGATAAAGTGCTAGAGTTGAGTGGATACCGACATTCAACTGTGTTGCCTGATACGAATATATTTGCAATTTTTATGAACGATAGATATAGAAGTATTGACGGAAAAAATAATGTCCGAAATTAAGTGCACTAGAAATACCTAATAAACAGTTTATTTAATATTTGTGATTTTAAGGCAAGTTTGTTTAAACACCGCGCCTCATCTTTAATCGGCCAAAACAAAATGGTGCGCTTGCGCGAAATATCTTATCAAATGACAAGTGTGTGTTGGATAGATCATAATCTTGATAAAATCTATGCCAAACGTTAAAAAGCAGAATAAACGCATAATTAAAACGTTGATGTTTTAATATTGAAATATTTTTAATCCAAGAAAATTGAAAAAGATAAGTAGTCATGCTTCAACCAACCAGTGATAAAATCCGTTGATTGCATTAAAAAAAAAAATGTAATTTTTTACAGCTTTATACATATAAGTATGTACTTTGGTCTTGTCTTATTGTAAAAAACACTTTGTAGTGTGAAGAAATGGAAAATTCTTTGAAAATTGGTAGGTAAATAAAGTTGTAAATAACATAACCTCAAACACAAGAACAAAAATTTTACTTTTAATTTACGCAGAATTAATAAAAACAACTGCTATTAAAGCTGTAAATAATGAAAATGAGTTTTTATAAGATTACACGTAAAGTGTGGAGCCCTGTGTATAGTTAATTTGACCATATGTTTTGTTGCAAATTCCATTCTTCCGACCAGGAAAGCTGTCAACTTAAATCCTGAACTAGGGGTTCTGAAGATTTCAGTTGATGGAAAATCTACGCTATTTTGTTTTCCAGTACATAAATAGTTGCTTACATAAAAGATGCTTACAATAACGTCCTTTTCGGTTTTTATCTGTGAAGTTAAATTTCCGAAGTGTAAAAACGTAAGTAGTTAAATATCAGTCGTTTTTATTTTTATTTATTTTTCGACAATAAATAAAGATACCTTATGTTTAGTCTGGATGTATGCTCGTTAAATGAGGTTATATTTTTATATGACATATTATAAATTAATGTGCTAGTAGTGAAAAAAATCATATATAAATCACGGTAGAGAAAACTATTATTGCCCTCGATGCTACGCATCTTGGGCACTAAATCCGCTCGGCTATAAAAAGTGTTTTCTCTACCTTGGTGTATAATGTACTATTTGCATATTATACATATAATTCAAGCTTTATTTATGAAGCCCGCTTTGTGCATTCTTTCAGTTTATTTAATTTTACTTGAAAATTATGTATAAGTTAAAAAAGTTTTTGAAACAAATTCTTTAAACACATATAGTAAAACCATATATTTCGGATAGCATTTGTCAAACTTGTACTCGTAAAAGAAATTCTTTTAAAATTTTAGAAAAAAATAATATTTTCGCTAAGCAAAATTAATGAAATTTGGCTCAAATAATCTGTCTTAAAAATGTAAACATGCTGCCCAAATTTTATTGTGATTTTGAATAGCTGTAACTTTATACAGAAAGAATGTTTTTTTCTGTTGGTCTAAGAAGTAATGATGGTTAAATTTGTGTTAAATATTTCTGGAACATTCTGTACAAAGAATCGATCGCGTTAGCGCTCAATTAATTTTCTATTCCTGCTCTCCCCTAGACCATCACAATGCAGTACCTAACCAGTAAGGGTCAAAGCTGAACTCCTAGTCATTTTAGCTAATTAAATCAGATGTTAGTTGAAGTATGTAACCATAAAAATTTTCAAATTGATTCAATTTCTCGGAAAACATAATTTTTTTTCGTCACTTTTCAGTATGACGACCACGTCTCAAAACAAACTGTATAATAGCAATTTTAACACGTCGACCGGTCTTATATTATCTCGGTCGAAGGCGGCTTGGAGAGCACACACACAACGATAAAAAAACATAACTTTTCTGCAAGAATTTCGCTATTGTCTCTACGACTTTCTCTGTCTTTGTCTTTATATCTCAAGTGTGAGTGAGAGAGAAGATAGAGTTTACGTTGCGATTGTCAGATGTCTGAACGTTCGTCAACTGTCTATCGTGATCATGAGTAACTGGATTCTTTGATTCCTCAAGCATTGGAATTTCGGCTTGCACAACTGCATTTTAAACTGGCGGTTAGAGATGGGAGAGGTTTTTGGGGGTGGGTTTTTTAGAGGGTGGTGACATGAATTACCGGTGTGACAGTATGATTGTGTGGTAATAGGAGTGAACGAGCCGGAACGTAACGTATTAGTTCCGTTCATTCTTGTTGACGAGCCCTTTCAACGTCTGCGATTATGCTGGTAGCTTACTGAGTGATTAGTTAATCATGCTTGAAACTCGAGATTTGGACATGGTACACTTTTTATACTTTTTTGTTAATGCATTTTAGAACACTCTGTAGAAAGATTTTTTTTACAGTCTACAAAAGCTTTAAATTTACAAATTAATCTTATTCTATTTGATATATTTGTTTTTTTAACACTGTGGTGCAAATAAATATCTCCCTGTTATTGTATCTATGACAACGTAACGCTTTTAATATAGGGAATTAAATTTAGGGACTCATTATTTACACCACTGTAGCTTAAAAAAAACAGATACACATTTTATTTTTAATTTTTTTGTTGTTTTTAAAATTGCCTTATGTAAAAGTTTCTAGTTTTCAAAGTAAACATTGTAGAACTTTATTTTAAAAAAAGTTGTTTCTAAACGAGATAGGTACGATGTACCTTTTATAGCAATTTTTTCGTATACCCTGTGTGTCTGAAATATATGCAAAAAAATTTTTAGTTATAGTTTTAGTTGTAATGTTAAAATCAAGATCTATAGGGTGTGTTTGAAATAACTTTATACATTTTAACAGGTGATAGCTTTTGTTAAAAAGATGCTAAATATTCGATTTTTTTTATATGTAATTCGAGCAAAAACTTCTAAAGCGTATATCTCAAAATTTATAATATTTGTATAAGGCAAATCTGGTTTTTTAGAATTCTTTCAACAAGGGCTGTCACCAGCCACTTTAAAAACACTCTGTATGTAAAGACAAAGACTATTTTCTTATGACTTTATTTAATTAACTGTTAAAAAATATAATAATCAAAATTAAAAATACAAATTAGACATTAACAATTACGACGTATCAAAATGTAAAGATAGGAAGTCTCAAACTACGCTATTTTCTATCAGAGTCTACAGTCTTACGTAGAGCTCTATTAATATGTTGTTTTATTAATTTATTTAAACAAAACTTGACAATACTTCATTACTACAACAGATAACATAAACATAAACTCTAAATTAAATTTCCTATTTGTTTTTTGAAAATAATCGTTTGAACTCTGCTTTTTACCACTCTGTCTATAACCTACTTCTTAAATCTGTGTCCATTGTACAGGGTTTCCATAAATGACTGTAAGGACGTAGGTAACTGTGGAAATAATAAAAAATATTATGTCTTTTAAAGACTTTAGTTATTATTATAATTATTATTAGACAAATGAGTAACTCCAGAAACCATTTTCTAATGTTCCGTTGCGTAAATAGAACATTACAATGAATATTCGTGATATCAAAAATCTCCACAGTCACCTACGTTGTTACAATCATTTGTAGTAAGTAATAGTAATAAGTTGAATGATCTGTTTAACAAAAAATATAATACAATTTTTTAGGACCAGTTTTTTTATCAGTCGTCCCATTCACACTGGAAGCATTTTCCCGTCAAATTGCTAGACTAATATGCTGTTTTTAAAATTTTTGAATATTTCTTGCACCTGTTTTTAGGTTAGCCAAAGTATTGCCAAGTGCTTTGGTTGTCATTTCTTATTTACCAACGGTTTTTACAGCAAAACCGATAAATTTACACTTCTTTTCAATATTTCATGTGCTTGAAGAACTCTGCAGAAACATCAATTAAACCAGCATTGAAACAGCAACTTTAAAGATGCGTTGTAACGAGTGTCAACACAAGTGACATTCCGTACCAAAAAACGAGCAATCTTCCAAAACGATATAGTAGTCATATCGTTCGTTAGATCGTTTTCCGTCGCACTTTGATAAACACTATGGTTCTAACATAGACAAAATATCAGCCGATAAAAACGCACGCTTTAAGAACATATTTATTTCAATGCGCAGAAAAAAATCATCTACTGTTTTTGATACAAGATAAACCGTGATTACCTAAGCGATCGAAAATTTCGCCATAAACACAAGTATAAGGCTGACAAATTTTTGAAAATACCTATTTTTTACAAAAGCGTGCTAAGTTGTTAAGAGAGTAAAGCTTTTAGTTATGCACCAGATTCGTGTTAAAAAACAGCTAACAAAGTTACTCATTGTCGAGACTGTGAGGATTCCAACAAAACATTAAATTTTTTTTTATAAATTTGAAGATAACGGATTCAAGGACAAATAAAACAATTTAACTTCTATCCAACGTTTCGACCGTAATTTATTTCAGTCTTTATCAAGAATTTCAGTTATAGTTTATAATAAAATTCGACACCTAATTAGTTTTGCAGCTATATCAATCTGATATCAAAATCATTATATATCAAAATAATAATAGTTAAGTGTCGAATTTTATTATAATCTATAACTAAAATCTTTGATAAAGACTAAAATAAATCACGGTCGAAACGTTGGATAGAAGTTAAGTCGTTTTATTTGTCCTTAAACCCGTTATCTTCAAATTTATAAAAATAATTATTTGGACGTTATAAAAAAAAATATTTTTTTTTATTGCCAAAATGTTTCAATGACGTTAAAGTTCTTTATTTACAGACGTAAAAAAACGTTCTGTTTACAAAGCCATAGCTTTATTTTTGTATTAAATTTTACAGGCATCTACAGTCAGAGACGGAAGAAGTATAGAGCCTACAAAACCTAAAGTGCAAAAAACCAAAGCTAGAAAAATCGGCAATGATACATATATGTACAACACAACAAACAGTCAGACCACCTAAAGCTACACAAAGTAAAGCCAAGATGGTTTAGAAAGATCAATATTTAAGATTTTTTGTAGTGTACCTTTATTTTCGTTATCAAAAGTCATGCATATGTTTTTCTGTCTTTAGAATAGACATGTTCTTATACATAGTATATCTACGATACTTTTTATACCATAAACTTTATTGTTACTTAAGTCAATTAGAGCTTAACCACAAACATATAGAAGCGGTGGCTGTATTTAAATTTACATGGTCTAATGCTTAAGACGTAAATCAAGCTTCAAGAGTAATATTTCTCTAAAAGATAATGCTTTTCACTAAATACATTTACCTCAACATTTTCAAAGTTTAAAAAAATAACAAATTTAAGTGATGGATAAATTTACAAATCGTTTGTATAGAACACCTGCTTTGTTACTGTCCAGAGGCTTTATCTACCTGAAAATCTATGCTACACATTTCTGACCTAAAATGGGTAATCTTGGCGGAACTGCAGCTAGAAAGCTTTTTAAGTTTACTGGTATAATCAGTTGGCTTGAGACGTAATCATCAAAGCGTATACGTTTAGAAAAAAAAACTAGTGCAATTAAAATTAAATAAACGTGACTATAAAGTCCAAATGTCAGAGAGATCCTTAGTCTTTAGTTCTCTATTCCATATTTAATTAGAATTTAGACCTTTACAGCAAAGTTACTTTTTTTTGGTTTTCAAAAGTAACACACAAATATTCATACCTGTTTTAGGTCAGTACTAAAACCAACAATTTCTTAAATTGTTTTAAATTTTACGTAAAAATTGTATGTAAAAATTTTTGCCATCGACTTTGGGTAGCTTACAAAAACAAGAGTCGTTGATGTTACTAGTTTAGTATATCTACAGTCTTGTTCTTAAAATGGCCGTATTATCTAACATTTTTATTTTTTTGCTTTAATTTGGTAACCACTTGTCTAATTTTTTATTTAATTTTGTTTATGTTTTGTTTTAATTTTTGTATTTAGTTTAGTTTCTCTGTTAAATCTTTATGTATCTGTACTTTTTTTATGATAAAGTGAAAATGTGACCTAAGTCATAAAGTAATTAACAAAGTAGTGTACTTAAGCTATTAATAGTTCTATGAACGAGTTTTCAATTTATGACACTATTTTGATAAGAGCAATATAAATTTTGAGTTAGAGACTAATTTTAAATGATGTCGTCTGTCGCTATTTATTCTGGTTTGAATCTATCAGAAGATGGTAACAGTTTAAATATAGCTTTTTTGTTAACAATAATCAAAGTACTATCTCTTTTTTTTTAATGTTTTTTTTTCTAATTACATGTCTGTTCCAGTAGTATTTTGAAAGCTTTTTTGAATACTTACGCATCTTATTTAATTTTGATATAAAAGCTGTTATTTTTCTTGAGGTTTTTTTCTTTTTATTCTGGTCTACGTATTTGTTTGACTGCTTTTTCTCTGAGCTTTTATGCAACTGATCAATTTTGACATATTTTTTTTTATTTGACATTTTTCTTGTTTTTATTAGTTGTTTGTTTCAGTGTCTAAATTTTTTTTAGCCGTTATTCTTATTCTCATTTTTTTCAAATATTGTTTTTCAAATTTGCTTAGAATTTTGTTTCTCCAAGACCTCCCAATTAATGTTTTCAACTTCTTAAATCTTCCTTTGCTGTCTGTTTTAGTTATATGTTTTTCTCTTCTTTTCCAATCGTTAGTTTTGTAATTTTTTGTATTTTTTTATAGGCCTAGAATTTACAGTTTTTTTAGAATTGTCTAAACTATAAAAATTGTTTTTTTTGTACAACATATTAAACTTACGAGTTTTTTTTTATTATTAGAGTATCTTTTGTTACGAATTTTTATAGAATCTAATTTTTTAAATTCTTCTAGAATCTACTTCTGTTCTTCTTTTTCTACTAGTCGTAATTCTTCGCAATGTTTTTTTCTCACTACCATTAAATACTATATTTACGTAAATTTTATAACTCAAGTCTAGATAAAACTCTAAACGATAAAAGTCTAGATAAAATTTTGTTTGTTTATACGTACTTAAATTTATTTTGGTGAGTTGAAGGAACGGCTACACAATTAATTTTTTTTATAAATAAACCTAATAAAAAAATAAGTTTGTAAATTTTTTAAAGCTGTCCTTTTTTTTTGGTAAAAAAACTAGATAAAAAAACTAATTGTGTTCTTTAAATACATGTTAATGACTAATAAAACATAGCTTATAAAATTAAAAAACTATCCTTAGAAATAAAGGACGGTTGGCAACCTTATTCGTAAATAAGCCTGTACATAGTAGATCCAGCTGCAGATTCAACCAAAATCAAGTTACTAAAACTTATTAGAATCAAAAATTGTAGATAAAATAGTCTATTTTTTTAAATATTTATTTATTACTTAATATTTGTATGGAGAGAAAATGCATTTCATAGCGTCCGTGGATAAGCTGAAAATGGAGAATGCTTTTTGTAAGATTAGAAGGCAAAATACTCCTCCTGTGTCAAAAAATAGACAAAATAAGAATGTTTGAAATAATTACTACACAAAAAAAATTTAACAAACTATATTAACTACAATTTTAAATTTGGCATAGAAGATTTAAGCTTAAGATGAAAAACAGAGGGTATGTGGTTACTTTTGCAACCACACATCCACCTGATCTTCGGCTTTTGTGCAGATTTTGTTATATTTATGATGTATTTCATGTATCTTTTTTTTATTTGCACAATAAAGACCTTTATTATTATTATTATTATTAGAAGTAACATGCATATAAGACTGTTTATAAAAAAAAATGTTGGAAAGGAGAGACACTTGTATCGATTAAACTTTTGGTTAAAATCTTCCGGTTAATAAATAGTTTATTGCCGGATTATGTAAATCGAATACTAAATGCTCATAGATTAATATTTCCCGATAAGGAAGAACCCTCTTTTCATTTGTGGAAAGGCACCATTAAAAAGCTCTAGGTTGGTACAACTTAGCACGCCATTATCAATTTAAAAACTCGTCCGAAACGTATTATGGTTATACAAAGTTTTTTTTTCTTCTCCACTCTGCTTGTCCTTTTTTTTCTCGTCGCTTTATTAGAAGATCAGATTTCCGAAGCTTCGAGCTTATTCAAATATAATACTGATGCGGATGCCGTCTGAGAGGGAGCTGCTTTTATTTTCTCATTTTAAAGATAGGAAGTCGGTGTTTAAGTACAGTTTTGTATGGGATCTGTGCCACTTTGATGTCGCTCCTCTACGAATCAAAGCCTTTTAATGGAAATTTTATTCGCCAACATTAAAGAATTATTTCGGATGTTTGGACAAAGACAAACAAATTTCTGATTTTTTGCAAACCGTTCAAGAAAAAACATAAGTTAAAGACTCATTGTCAGTAAAATATCAACAAAATTTTGATAATTTCAGATTCAATCACAATTTTATTGTTTTATTATTAGAATTTGTAAATTTTCAAACACGAAATCTAACTGAAACGAATAAAATAATTCAATGTAAATTCTCTTATTGCGTCCGCATGCTATTGCATTTGTTTAAAAAATCAATTTAAAAATCATAAACCATTAAATTTAACAATTCAATTTTGCATATTTTTTAGCTTGCGTTTCAAAAGCTCGTTTATCGTTTAGTAAAAATCGAAATTATTAAGTAAATTTATTCGAGCAATGATTGTAGTCATAGTTCCGTGTGTTGCGCTTTCAAAGATGATTAAAAACGTCACAGTAGCAATATCCCCACGATAAGTTTAATTTTAGTATTTGTGATTTGATGGCATGAACGTTCTGTCTCTTTAATGGAACGTCATCGGTTATCATGCAATATGTATATTAATGAATATTTTGTTCTATATCTTAAATATTTATTCGGTAAATAATCAGAAGCTTGATTCAGCAGTTCTCAACTATTGTAGGGTATTTCCGGGTATTATAGACACATATGGACTGATTTCAAATTGAGATAATACCGGTAGTATCTTTGTTTTCATAGAAAAATAAACAAATTCAAGGCTGTAATTCGCTGTTGGCATGAAAAACTATTAAAATTTGCGATACTAGCGGTATTATCTCAACTTGAAATCAGCCCATTAGACACTTATAGACACTAGTTGTTAGCTTTTTACAAAATTAGTGAGTTAAAATCATTATCGCAGTACAGAGTACTCTCAATATTTCGAGTTCAGCTTTAGTGAATTTAATATTTTCGAATCTCTTTTTTTAATCAAAGTAATATTTGTTAATTATTTAATATACGTAAGTTGTTCATTAGAAAATTGTCTCGCATAGTTAATATTTCTTAAACAATTTGGTTTTAAATAAACTTATACTATTTTTTTACACAGAATAATAGACACAAAAAATGGTAACAAAAAACAAAAATTTAATGTAGAAAAAAAATGTGAGGAGTTGAACAGATACATGAGAGGAACTCAAATATCAGAAGCATAGAAGACAATCAATAACATAAAAAAAACGGAAAACAGCTAATAAATACGGGATGTTTTACGCAATTTTAAATATTTACAGAAATCCAACTGTTCAGTGAAATTAGGTAACACAATTTCAGAATCTTTTTGGACTACAAAGAGTCTTAGACAAGATTGTTCCTTATCACCTACACTTTTAAAAATTAAAATCCAATTTCTGACAACGCTACTATTGTATTTGCCGACGATCAGGTAATTATAACAAGTGATATAGATTTTATGTCTAGAAAATTGATAGAAGAATACAACCAGATAGGAATTAAACATAAATTAAACAAAAACTAAATATCTAACAATAGGAGATGAGAAAATAGACTCCGAACTACAGATGAACAAAACAATAATTAAAAGTTGCAATAATTATAAATGGTTAAAAAGCATAATATCAAAAGAAGAAACAACAAAAAAAGAAAAATAACAGACAAGCCCGAAAAAGCATTCAAGTTCTTAACTCATTATTATGGTCGAAACAAATTAAACTAAACACTAAGATAAAATTGTACAAAATGATTGTAGAGCCAATATTAACATATAGTTCAGAATGTTGGCAGCTTTTAATAAAAAGAGAAAAAAGAGTCAAAACGATAGAAATGGACTACCTAAGAGGATCAAAAATATTAAGACAAGAACACATTGTAAGTGAAGAAATTAGACGACACACAGGAAAGGTATACACAACTATAGTTACTATAACATGCATTAGCTCATGCGCGATGTACAACATTACTCTACAACTGTCTAAAATTTGAAAGAAAATATACATTTTATATTTGAAATATTTTTTAGTGGTGTGTTATTATGCTGCGTTTTTTTAAAATTAAAAAAAATTTAAACGCACGTAAAATACGATGAGTAAAACACAACTACCTAATTAAGTGTCAGAATTTTTCGTTATTTTAGCAGTTCTTGTCCACAACATAAAACTTCTAACTTTTTATTTACATCCTAAATACTACTGACATGCATAATAGCATGAATAGTATTTTATTTACAATTACAATTACCACTAGTAGTGTAATGACCTTGTTTTTGAGTTGAATAATAAACTCTATTGCACTACTATTTGTTTTTTAATAAAATTTTTTTGTTTTTTTTGCATTTGTAAATAGATAAAATTTCGTATATTATTTATAGATTACAGCATATTACAGTGACTCGTGTAACTATAAATAAACTCGAGCTACGCCTTCGTCATTTGCAATCTTTTCCATTCGTAGTACTGTACTTAATAATGCCCTTATCCTACTAATAATATAAATAAATATTATCTAAATACTGAGTAATTTCCCCAAGGTGTTAAAAATTTCCAAAGCTTCGGGTTTTTTTTCTTAAATTGTTATTTTTATAACTTGAATCTTTTATTAGAAACAAAAAACTTATTCTGGTGCTTTAATATTTATTCTATTATTCTATTACAGCAGAAGAGTACGTGTTTGGAGAACACGAAACACACCGCGTCATCGAGGTTTTGTCCAGGAGGCACATGCTTTTCGTGGAGGTTCAATTATGGTTTGAGCTGGAGTAGCTTTGGGCACTCGCGCACAATTGTATATCTGTGAGGGGAATATAACAGGAAGAATATACCGGGACGACATTATTTTAAACACAATCGTCCCTATGTTTAACCATAGAAACCCACCACTGTAACTTTTGGATGATAATGCTTGTCCTCACAGGGCTGGAATAGTGCTGCATGCGCTCAGGAGCCACCGTATACCGCATATTCCATTACCACCTCTGTCCCCTGATCTATACATAATCGAACATGTGAGGAGTTTGCTCCAGAGAAGGTTGGATTTGCATCAACCTGCCCCTATGACATTAGGAGAGTTAAGGGTAGTTTTACGACAATTGTGGGATGATTTGCCTCAAGAAGAGATTGATAATTTCATAAGAAGTATGCCCAACAGAATTGCAGAAGTTTTGGAAGTCAGGGGCGGACACACCCATTATTAAGAAAATGTTGCAAATCGTAAGTTTAGCACACCTTTTAGTCCTGACCAATTACATTAATAAAAATTAAGAAACCATACAAAACAACGTGTATAATTAGGTATGTGTAACTGAATCAATTAATAAGTAGAAATTAAATTTATTTTGAATCTATTGCCTTTTACTTTTTAATTAACGATATCCCTAAATTTTTGCCGCCAGTTTACATAAAGGAGGACCTACCCAAACAAATTTCAATTATTATTTAATTAATTTGAAATAACTAAAACTAGCTGTCGTTAAGTAAATTAGCTTAACTCAGCGGGGACAATAATTGGAACATATTTGCACAGTTTTCCAGTAACTGATTAAAATATTAATAATCAGGTCATTTAAATTACCTATTGTCAATATAGTAAAATCGTTAGTTTTTGTTTTATAATCACTGTAGGTTAGGTTTATAATGTTAAGTTTTTGCTAAAATAAATTAGTATTAATCAAAGCTTTGTCTTGTACTTTACATTCCCTTAATTATTTTTTGTTTTGTTTTTATCGTCTCTGTTTTTCAAAAACGACGTTAGACTATAGAATGCTATAAATTTAAAAAAACAATTAATTTGGATGTTTTTGATAAATTTATCCATCTTTTTGTAAAACTGAAATAAATAAATTTTGTAAACGTGGCTTTCAAAATTAGTATTTCAAAATCCGCAGAAAATATGTACCCTCTGTTTTGATAAGACTTGAATTAGGTTTACTAACTTTCTCTTAAATTTTAAACTTTTCAAACAAGTAAAACAATTGCAGAAACTGTAATAAATTGTTGGTTGGCAAAAACTACTGACTTTTTTCGACTCGATATTTTTGACACATTCTTCTAAAAAAAATAATTTTTTGATGAGATGTTTACAAAATTAATTCATGTTTCATTTTGACAAAGCAGAAAATAAATTTATCAAAGTTGGTCAAATTAATTTTTTCTCAGTTTATAACACCTACGATAACACTCAACAAGTTGTTTTTTAACAAATAGTTGTTATATTGCAAGAACTTTTGCCCTTAATTATCTGTTTATTTAATATATAGGTGTTTTTTTAAGTATTGTAAAATGTCACTCTAATCTTTCTATAATAAATAATAAATAAATAAATAAATTTGGGCACACTTTACCCTGAGTTACCCTACTTCTAAATTTGTTTAATGAATTATTAAATTCCGACATTAGAATAATAATAGGACTTGTGAGTTTATGGCATTGTCATAAATCGAAAATTTCACGGAAAAAGTTGTATCTAATGAATGTAATTTTGGAATCGAACCGAAACTTTTGAATTATAAGCTCATTATGTGATGTGCGTGTTTTCATCTTGTCGACGATTATTTTGCATTACTTTTTATGGCGTATTTGTACATCGCTGATCACTCTTAATAAGGACGAAACGAGCGAATACCGACTTTAAATGGTCACAGTCGATTGCAACTTTCCATTATTCAGTGCACTTAACTAGATGAAATAATTTCATTTAATATCCACTAAGGCTTGTTGACAACTGATGCAGTTAGAAGAGAACATACAAAGTTAAAAAAAATCTTCATTTAGGTTTTTCTAATTTGAAGTTTTTCTATCTTATTTTGTACTATCTTACTGTTATACAGGGTGCTATGGAAATAAGTGCAAAAATTTTAACCTGAAATACAGCACCACAAATAGTAAAAATCTACAAAAAAAATTTGTCTTATCTCTACTGATAACAAAATTATAACCTAAAAATTAATTATTACAAAACGTTAACAAAAGTTTTTTAACGTAAGGCAATTATAGGTTTTTCAGGTCAAAATAAAGCGATTTAATATAATTTACCTCTATACTAAGTTGCACCGTTTAGGAGCTAGAGGACGCCAAAGTTAGAGATTAAGTCATTTTTATACTTTAAACGTAAATATCTCAAAAACGGTACGTTTTAGCAAAATATTGCATTTATGCATTTTTATTTAGAATCTACTGGCATATTCATTTTTGCTACAAAAATTGGAAATTAATAGAAAAAAAATTGGTTAATTACCCAAAATGTAAAAAAATGCCGTAACTTGAAATTGACATGTGCAGCAAAATTTTGCTAGTAGAAATAAAAAAAGTACAGTTAACTTCATTTGTGTACCAAATTTGGTATCAATTGGTTAAGCGGTTTTTGAGATATAACAGAAAAATATTTTGTTATACCCAACTTTGACGGCCTATAATTTTGTTATTAGTTGAGATAAGACAAAATTTCTTTTGCAGATGTTTAGTATTTTTGGTGCTGTATTTCAGGTTACAATTTTTGCACTCATTTCCATAACACCCTGTATATTAGAAAACATGTTTAGAGAGACAATACAAATTAAAAAATAAATAAAAATAATTACAAGAAAAAACTAAAAAATGTTGACTGTAGCCTAATAATTAACGGGCATCTAATGCAACTCACTAAAGTCAAAATGCGACGTAGAAAAAACTTAGTAGTTTGAGTAAAAATTTTAATACTAAAAAAAACATAAAACAAAAGACTGTAACAATAAATTTAGACTTATCTCTAAAATTGCTTACAATGAAAATCTTACCTCATCTGACCTTAAGCAATTACTACTTAAATGTGTCAGAAACGTGTCTAATTAAAAAAAATTATAAAAAAATAGTATAAAATATAATAGGTTTTTATTTTTTTATAAACTTTTTGCTTTGTTTTCGTTTTATAAACTTAAAAATTTGTCAGAAGATTAACTGTACGAAACGCGTTTTTTTAGATATATTATTAAAAAATTTGATTGAAGTGTTAGCCCAACAAAATCATTTGAAACTGGTAAAAAAACGTTTGAGAGAGAAAGCTTTGACACAAGAATTTATAAAAATAGCGCCATGTTTACACTCTAACCTGTCTCTTTACACCACGATTCATTTTGATGGTGTCAATCTTATAGCTACCATCTATTTCTCTAGAATTTTTTTAAAGCATTTTGTAAAAGTGTATGTCTTTATGTCATCATGATAATTTTCTTTAAAATAGAAAAAACGGTAACATTTTAAGAAAAAAACAAAGTAACAGCAATATTACCAGAAAATTACTAAAAAACTAAAGCACAATAGATTAAAAAGTAAAATGAAAAACTCCATCATTATCGCCATTAATTATATTATTTAACCTAATTCTAGAAGAAACAATACAAGAATAAAAGAGCAAAATTAGATACATAAAAAAACTGTATGACTAATAAAATACAAAATGCATAAAAAAAATAAAAAATGCATACAAAATTAAATAATTTAAACACAAAAAAATATGAATTTAGATTTAACAGGATTTAATTCAAATTCATCAATTTTATCATGAATGTCATCATCAACACGATTTCAACAAAAAAATATATTTACGAAAAACGCAGCTTTTTTACCTATTTCGTTTGAAAAAACAGTATAAGTTAAAACAATTGTAGAATATGTTGTTGAATATCTGCTAAAAGTGTGTTAGGCGTACCAAAAAAATTAAAGTAACTACAACCTAAAAACCGTGGTAAAACAACACATATAAAAATATATCGAATTTTAATTTAGAAAAAAAAAACAATAAAAGAATTAAAAATATTATTTAAAGATTACGAGAACAGTTAGAAACAAATTGTAAAAGTAAAAGAAATAAAAAAAACAACAAGAACAACTAAAATCTAAAACAAACAATATAATCGAAGGAATAAAATGATCAATTTTCTTAAAGACACCACAAAATAAAAAGCGCTTTGCTAAGCTTAATCATAAATCTCAAGATTAAATTAATCTTCATTAATTAATTGAATGTTTGATTATAAACTTGTCTCTCTATTCTCTTTATTAGTGTTTATACTTTTTTAATAGTTTTTTTAATCAAATGATGTCAAAACTTTTGACAAAATACAGAATTTTAGACAACTAAAATTTATTTTTTTCGTGAATTTTTAAGCAGTAACTATTTATTTATTTAGGTAATTATATATTTATGTGATGTTTTTAGATTGATCAACATTTTTTTACTAAAAATAACAATTTGTCCAATTCGTTTAGAAAATATAAATTTAGAATAATTATGATAAGTTTTCTCTAACATTATCTAGCTTTATATAATTTTCTATTTTACAATATTATTCAGACACTGATAATGAGACATAAGATTGTAAAAAATGTGAATTTAGGTACCTTAATGAAGTGGTTTTAAAAGAAAATTAGGTAAAATCAATTTAATGTAGGTTAATACAAATTTTGATTAAATTTTAATAAAGAAACATAAAACCTTAAAAATTATCGTTGTTTGTCATGACATACAAAAAAAATTCTAAATTTTAATTATCATACGAATAGTTTGATATCTTCTCACTTAATATATTGTGTAACCATGAAAAAGATCTCTCAACATCACAAAATGTTGTTGGTGCAAATTTTCTTCAACTTCAGTGCCACATTTTTCTCCACATGATTCACATTGTTTTTTAATATTATTTAAATAAAAAAGTCCTGAATTTTTATTTAAGATTGTTTCTAGTTTTTCTAATGCTTCTTTAGCTACACCACCTACTGATTCAATTGAATTTTTTACCAAATCAATTATTGACATAGAATCTGTTAGAGAAAGATCTACAGTTTCTAGTTTTTTTATTGCTTGGACAAGAATTTTAAAATGAGCTTTTATATAAATGTAATTTGAGTTTTTTATTTTTGATAAATATTGATTTTGCTCTTTGCGCACATTGTGCATTTGGCTCTAATTTTAAGATAACCTGAAAGAAATAATTTGTGCTTTGAGAATAAATAATTAAAAATGTATACTCTTTTACTTTCTTCAAAATTATCTACATAGGAAAATGCTGCTTCTAACCAGGTGCCCCACCTGGTAAAAATTCGTTTAGGAGATAAACACAAATTAGGTAATTTTTTTTGTAAAACTGAATTCTAAGAGAGGCTTTTAGAAATACTTTTTTAACATTAGAAATCAACTCGCCTACATCATCAAAACAAAATTGTATTGTACTGTTTCTGCTACCAAATTAAGACTATGAGCCAAATAGGTGCAATAGACTAAATTGGGATAAAACACCTTAAGATCTTTAGGACACTTTACCATATATGCAGCTCTATCTAACTGAAACAATTTTACTTTGTTCTTTGTTGTATTGTATACCAGATGGTCAGTTTGTTTTAAAATTAAATTTGTATCAAAAGATTTGTTTACAAATTTTGCTATTGTCGTAGAGTTAGTTTTTTCTAAAACATTTAACACCAAAACATGTTTTGTCCAGACCCTTTACCAGAATATTTTCCTACAATACAATTAGCAATTGCTTTTTCTTTCTGTCTATAGATTCGTCTGCAGATACTCAAATAAAATTTTCTCCAATATCGTGTTGAATTTGTTGAATAGACTACAAATTTTAGAAATACATACAGTCAAAAACGCAATTTAAAAAAGTACGTGCTTCATCGTAACAATGATCAAGATAATTTTTTCGTAACGTTGATTCACTTAGAATTTTTCTGTTGCAATGTTTTTCTGAAAATGCTTTTAATTAAAAATTTCCTAATTTTGTCCAAGATATGTCTGCTGCAATTAAGACGGTGTTTAGTTCTAAATTATCCACTAAAAAAATTATCCACTAATCGCGTTTGACGTTGAGGTAACTTGGCTTTATTTTTATACAAAATTTTATTATCATGTTGTTCAAAATGCGAGTTTTAAGTACACTTAATGCATTTTCAAGTTATTCGTACGTACCTTTGATATAAAAAAAAAGGTTTTATACCTAAAATACAGTTTCTAGTTATGACTTTATTGCTTTAATCACATTACTATTTCGTTAGATTCACTAGAAGTATGTACATCGAGAGAAGGCGTGGTCCCTGGCGTTTGCAGATGATATAGTAATTGTAGCAAACAACAAGAGTGAAATGAAACAATTGATAAAGGTTATGGAAAGATATGTAAAAAACAAAAACTCCAAGTTAATGTATCTAAAACAAAAATGATGATGTTTTGAAAGAAAGTAAGAATAAAAAAAGAAGATGAATAGAAATCGGAAAAAAAAATATAGAACAAGTGAAAGAGTTGAAATATTTGGGATACGTATTAATTAGTAGTATGACAGACAAAGGACAAATAAAGGAAATAGTCAACAAAGTAATGAGATGTGTTTGGAGTTTGGGAGAACGTAAATTTGGTGAAAATTTTAAAAGAAGAATAGTGAAGTTTGACAGTTTGGTGAAAAGCATCGTAATATATGGAGCAGAAGTATGGGGATAGGGAGAATATAAAGAAATTGAGCGTGTGCAAGAAAAGTACATAAAATGGAATTTAGATTTAAATAAACAAACGCCAGGGTACATAGTAAGAGAAAAAAGTAAGAGAGAAAAGTTAAGAGTAGAAACAGAAAAAAGAGCGGTGAGATTCGAAGAAAATTTAAGAATGC
This sequence comes from Tribolium confusum, assembly GCA_029207805.1. Classification (NCBI taxonomy): domain Eukaryota; kingdom Metazoa; phylum Arthropoda; class Insecta; order Coleoptera; family Tenebrionidae; genus Tribolium; species Tribolium confusum. The sequence goes on along the minus strand of JALGAY010000009.1, from coordinate 20,195,026 downwards.
GACAAGAATGCAGAATACTGCGACAATGCTGGGCTGAAATTAAAAGAGCAAATAGAAATGTTAGGTAGATAGAACGAGATGACTACTATGAGAAAAAAAAATATGCGTGTGCAGAAATTGAAAGAATAAGAGAAGGAGGAAGAACAATGGAAGAAAAACTAAAACAAAGAGATGCTGACATAGATAAACAAGAAAGAATTGAGAAGAATCAAGGTACAATTCTAAATATACCCTAATTGTTACCATCGAAGTACCAAAACATCTACATAAAATGAAAAGTAAAAATAAAAAAATCGTTGCAAGATTCAGATGCGGGAATGAAGAAAGAGAAATTGAGTTTTGAAGAAAAGATTGGGAAAGAATGTGCAGATTATGTAGAGAAGAAAGGGAGACGGTAGAGCATTGTTTGTCAGAGTGTGCAGAGTTAAGAATGTGTGAGTATGAAAAGATAAAAGTTCTAAACGGAAATAGAGAAGGAAAAAATGTATGAACGAATTACGTGTGCCAGAAAAAGAATGGAGAAGAATTAATTTTTTTATATATATATTTTTTAATAATTTGTGTAAATTTGTGTTTTTGTTTGTTTGTTGTTATCTTATGTAGGACTCTAAAACCCATTAGGCAATAAAGACATTAAAAACTAACACTAAAAGTACATCGTGAACTAAAAATGTGACATGCGGCGAAGTTAAAACTATTTTTTTTTCCGTGTAATGTATGTACCATTTGTTTCATTACAGTAATACTTTAAATATAATTTTTTTTAGTAAAAACATGGTCAAAAAAAGTGGCAATAAAAATCAATGCTCTAATGAGTCGCTTGATGCAAAAAGAATGGAGAAAAATTATTTTTTTATATATATATATTTTTAATAATTTGTGTAAATTTGTGTTTTTGTTTGTTTGTTGTTATCTTATGTAGGACTCTAAAACCCATTAGGCAATAAAGACATTAAAAACTAACACTAAAAGTACATCGTGAACTAAAAATGTGACATGCGGCGAAGTTAAAACTATTTTTTTTTTCGTGTAATATATGTACCATTTGTTTCATTACAGAAATACTTCAAATATAATTTTTTTTAGTAAACACATGGTCAAAAAAAGTGGCAATAAAAATCAATGCTCTAATGAGTCGCTTGATGCTACTTATGATAGCCTGCCAAGTTTTATGAAAACATCGTCGGCGTTGATTGAAAGTTATTATTTAAAGTCGATTGGGTCGATATTCTCTCTGGTGACCATCGATAAAGTGCAATAATTTCTAGAAGCTAGCTCATAACTTTTAAAAAGAGATAAATAAAATATCCAAAACGTTGACTGATTAGCTGAAAAAGTTTTGTTTGTCGTCCCATAACTCTTCTTAAAAAATATTAGGTTATCACTCGATATTTAAATATTTTTTGTCCGAGTAGGTAATATTTGTAGAACAAATTTTAGAATTAAATTTATTTATTAAATTGTCGCGTAGCACATTAATATTAGTTTTATTTTTTACACAAAAATACTAAAATATACATCAACTAGATAAGAATCTGAATTTTAAGTTGATTTACAACGCTTAAAAAAATGTTTACACATTTTTACTTCTTTAAAAAGAGAAATAGGTTTTTAGGTCTTCTTTTAAAATAAGTTGCAATTCATTTTTGTTTTAATCATTTTTTAATAGTTGTATTAATGTTTACAACAATGAATATATAAAAATTTATATGTAACAAATTATTAAATAAATAAATTAGATTAAAACTTAAAACTTAATGTAACTTTAGGTGTCAAATTTGAATTTAAATTAGACAGCTAGACTGATGCAATCGTAGTTAAAAAAAAATCTGTCAGAACACTCTGGGCTAAAAATTTATTTAGAAACACGATAGGTGTGTTACTTTTGTCACCTACTTAGAAAACATTTCGTATTCTTAAATAATAATCCCATGCCATAATTTTAAATTTTTTAAACGGTCAGTAATAAAATTTGAAATTCTAGAAACATCTAAGTACATTATCATTGCTTTTGCCGCATAGCAATCTTCAAAGACGTGCGATAATGCAACTCGTGCTTGTTTTATAAACAACATTTATTAACTTCAATATGTATATAATTAACATAATTTGATACTTATTTAAGTAATTTAATTACATTTGGAAATAAACATTAACACTAATGTTAATGTACGAGATAAACAAGTATTATAATATACAGAGTACATCACTTTACCTGAAAAAAAAAGTGCTTGAAAACAATGAAATACTCTGATTCAATTTTGATTGTTTATATTTAATAGAAATAGTTAATTTTTAATAAAGATTGACAGTTATACAGGGTGTTTCAGAAATAAATACAAAAATTTTAACCACTTGTAGATCTCGTTTAAAGAAGAGTTTTTTCTAGATAATTTTTTTCAAATTATGGATATATTTAACTTGTCAATTTGTCAATTTTCTTTTAATAAATTGTCATTGCAGCAATCCATTTTTGGTTTCTATGCTTTTATGTACTTACAAAATTTTATGAGCGTATTGTACTGTTATAGGGGGAATATAGGGTTTAAAAAATTCGGAAAAATCTATTATTGTTAAAAACAAATATTTTTTATTTGAGTGACTGACTATGTGACCGTTAGTTGTACCGTATTTACATAACGCGAAATAAAGTGTAAAGAATAATGCAAAATTACGTTATTGCAAAAAGCTCATTTTCGTCGAATCCTGCTTATATCAAACTATTAAAACACACATTTTAAACTTTTGTATCTTTTTTAAATTTTTTCGATATTTGGCTCAATAAAACCGTTGTTTGAGTACTTCTAGTTTGTTAATTATTTCAATCAAAAACAGTTTTTCGTATTGACTACTGTATAATTTTTAAACTATTTATTTTATTTAAGTTTTAAGTGCATTTTCCTGATAAGGCAAAGTATTTGTCATCTAAAGGCATTGATTTTTGAATATTAAGTAATGCCATAAACTTGTCATAAATTTAACAAGTCATATTGCACACAATAACAATTTACATAGAATTGCGCATAAAAAACTTATGCCGTTTTAGTCTGTTTTTTTAGCTACAGCACAAATTCTTTAAACTTTAAATAATTTTGTATTTTTTTTTATTAATTCAACGCATTTTTAGGACAGCAAATTATCTGTTCAAGCACTGATCTCCACAGCCTTTCTAATTTAGTATTTTTTGTTGTTTTTTTGTCTTTTTCTTTCCTCTGTTTAAATGTGATAAAAAGCAGCTGACTTCGCATACTACCTCTCTCATTTGTTGCCTAACATTGTTTTATCTATTGTTTTTGTTTTTCACTCTTTCCACTAGTAAAAGTATCCGAAAGTCTTCTTTACTTTATTTTGCCTTAAAAAACACTTAATTTTCCATACAGCTTTAAGTAGTTTTTTCTTTTTATATTAATTTTTTTAACTTTATTTTTCTTATTTCTTGAAAACTGTTTTAATAGTGTTTTATTTAAGCGGCTGAATTTACGTACTATCATTGATCATTAGAGCATCTTATTTGTAAAATCTTTTTGTTGGATATTTCTGATGTGTCTAATAAAACGTTAAAAGACGCGCGTTTTGACAACAAAGTTGTCATCTTAATGGTAAGATGGTAACTTTGTTGTCAAAAATAACAAAAATTTTTATATTTTAAAAATATTTTAGATTGATAGATTATATTAAACTTGATTTATGTCTAAAAAACTGATTGAAAACAATAAACTCTGTAAAGCACAAAACAAACAAAAACTACAAATTACTATAAAAGCCTAAACAAACAATGGTAAGAACAAAACAAAGAAAAACCAGGTGTTTACATAATATGTTGTCAACACTGTCTCACAACAATTATAGAGAAAACAAAAAAAAATAAAGTACAAAATTACAGAACACAAAAATAGAAACAGAACATTTGCCATGAGCGAATATTTAGTCGAAAAAGAACACAAACTAAACGAAGAAGAATTAAAAATTTTGCACTTTTGCAAAACAAGATTAAAACTGTCACTACTAAAAAATTTAAAGTTTTAGAAAAGTAAAATTAAATTTATTAACGAAAAAACTAAATTAAAATGAATCTAGCTTTTAGCACTTAATGAAAGCACCCGCTAAATTAAAAGTCAAACAAATACCACAGGGCAAGAGATAACATAACTTAAAAAGTTACAACTAAAAAAAAACAAATATAACACACAATATAAAATACAAAAAAAAACACATTTTTTTTTAACTGTAATTTTCAAAAACTGACATAAAAAGTAAGAATAGAATAGAATAATTTATTGAGCTTTAGAGTTTTTACAAGAGTATGACTTCGTCATGTACGATATAATAATATTATGTATTTAAAAATAGTTACAATTACAGAAATACGAACTTACACTTAATTACAAAATTACAAATTACAATGTAACAAATTGTTCTATTTATTTTTATATTATATTTAATAACAAATTATTTTAGAACATAGAGTAACATTTTTCTTTCATTTATTTAATTTCTTTTTTCTCGTGGGTTTCAACACATTTGGGAAAATTCCATCTAAAGATGCAGACTATCAGATGCGTTAGCAGCAGCTAGTTTACCCGGATACTGCTTCGAGTCATACTTCGGCCGGACACAACGGTTACACGGAGGCTGTATAATATACGTTAAGAATGAGCATAAAGCTACGACGATTGAAGGTATAAATAAAATGAGCGTAGAAATGCATATCGAATGTTCAAGCATATTGTTAAACATTTTTAATCAAAAAATAATTATCATTAATATTTACCGCCCTCCATCAGGAGATTTAACTTTATTTCTAGATTGCTTGAGTGCTATACTTACACTGGCCAATAATTACTGCAACCATTTTATACTTTGCGGTGATTTTAATATTGACCAGCTCACCCCCTCTTTAAGTAAGAGACTATTAGTAGATTTACTGGAATCATTTGGCATCAACAACATCCTTGATGAAGCTACTAGGATATCAGCAAACAAAAATTCTAATTCACAAGGCACAGCGATTGATTATATGGTTACTACACTGCCGACAAATAATACTCTATGTGAAATAGTCAACTGCAATATCTCTGATCACTTCGGCCAGCTTCTCAAGTGTAATATGGATGAGTCAGTTACAGCAAAATCCACGACTAGGGAACTTAACACCAAAAATATTAGAAACCTTACTACGGAAAATTTGGCTCTTCTCAAACTTGCATATGAAAAAGAAAATTGGCAATCGGTACTAAGCGAAACCCTGAATGTTGATGCTGCCTTCAATGAATTTATGAAACTTTTTCTGTATTATCTTGAAATAATATTACCTGTTAGACCGCAAAAATCTAATAATAATAAAAAGAACCATCATCCATGGATAACACCTGAAATCAAATTATTAAGCTCCCAGTTGAAAGATCTCTACATCCTAATGATATCACATAAAACTGAGGAGCTTACACTTTTATACAAGGAAAGAAAAAAGACATACAAAAAAACCATCTTCGCTACGAAGGCATCTTACTACGCAAACTTGATAAACAATTCTCCCAACAGTTCCCGTCAAATATGGAAAATTGTTAGAGAAAATCTCTCGATCAACAATAATGTTGAGCAAATTACACTGCGTAGTGACCAAGAAGAAAGCGTTAATGATGATATAAACATTGCAAACTGCTTTGGAAAGTACTTTTCTACACAGGCCCAAAAAATCGTTGAAAACCATTTTGGCAACAACAAACTATCAAATGTTTGTACTACTTCATCATACATCACAAATACACTGTTCATCCATCCTACCGATGAATCGGAAATCAAATCAATCATAGAGAGTCTATCAAGTCAAAAATCAAGTGGTCCTGACGGTGTCAGTGTAAAAGTGCTAAAACACGTGGCTAGTGCGCTATTAAAACCTCTGGTGCACTTATTTAATCTCTCGTTTCAATACGGTGACTTTCCTAAGTGTCTTAAAATCGCAACAGTGATACCCATCTTTAAAAAGGGTGATAAAACTTGTGTGGAGAACTATCGACCAATTTCTCTTCTGAGTGTTTTCTCCAAAATCCTGGAGAAATTAATCTACAAGAGGGTAATGAAGCACATCGACGATAATAACATCTTAAGCGCCACCCAGCATGGTTTTCGTCAAGGTCGCTCCACAGAAACGGCCACTTTCCAACTTGTGGATTTTCTTCACCAGGAATTCGACAACAATCGAATGACAGCCGTGATCCTATTTGACCTATCAAAAGCGTTTGATGTCGTAGAGAAACGAAACCAAACTGTCTACAATAGGTTTAAGGGGTAATGTGGTAACAGTTTACTATAGCGAGAATCTTTAATATACGTTACTTATTCATGTGTAACCTATCAAATGAAAGGTAATTGCGTCTACAATGTGAATCTGGTGGCAAAACAGTAAAATTTTTAAACACCTTTGAAAAAAATTTAATTTTATTACACTTTTTCTCACTTTTCTGAAAGCTGTCAAAAAATGACATTTGTTACCACAGAATTAAACAAAATAGATAGAAATTGGTAAAATTTTATTTATGGTTTTCCCGATTTACAAAAATTTAGTTTAAAAATTTTTCTTTAAAAAAACTTTCACTATTTTGTTCAAACACCGAATTTTTTAATTGAAAAAAGTGAAAAACATACTTTATAGATTTTATTTTTAACTGTTACACCCTGTCACCACATCTAATCTCTTTTTTGTGTAGTATAGACCTACTGTGGTTTAAATTACATAATATCGAAAACATTATTTCGATTAAACAATTGTCCGAAGATTTTTAGATCGACTTACGAAATTTTAAAACTATGTAGTAAGTTTAATGGCTCCGGAATAAAATAGGGCTGGTAAAAGTGACGCGTAATGAAATAGTTTTGTCTTCTATACCTGCAAAAAACATCCTCGAAGTAATTCAACCCTCGGGCTGACGCTATTGACCACCTTTGTTATAAGTACATTTTTCGCGTGGTAGAAAACTTCGCCCTCTAGACCTATAAAAAACATCCTCGAAGTAAGTCAATTCTCGGGCTGACGCTATTGACCGCCTTTTTCATAAGTACCTTTTTCGCGTGATAGAGGGCTTTGCCCTCTAGACCTGTCAAAAACATCCTCGAAGTAAGTCAATTCTCGGGCTGACGCTATTGACCACCTTTTTTATAAGTATCTCTTTCGCGTGGTAGAGAGCTTCGCCCTCTAGACCTGTCAAAAACATCCTCGAAGTAAGTCAATCCTCGGGCTGACGTTATTGACCGCCTTTTTCATAAGTACCTTTTTCGCGTGATAGAGGGCTTTGCCCTCTAGACCTGTCAAAAACATCCTCGAAGTAAGTCAATTCTCGGGCTGACGCTATTGACCACCTTTTTTATAAGTATCTCTTTCGCGTGGTAGAGGGCTTCGCCCTCTAGACCTGTCAAAAACATCCTCGAAGTAAGTCAATCCTCGGGCTGACGCTATTGACCGCTTTTTTACATGTACTTTTTTCGCGTAGTAGAGGGCTTCGCCCTCTAGACCTATCAAAAACATTCTCGAAGTAAGTCAATCCTCGGGCTGAAGCTATTGACCGCCTTTTTCATAAGTACCTTTTTCGCGTGATAGAGGGTTTCTCCCTCTAGACCTGTCAAAAACATCCTCGAAGTAAGTCAATCCTCGGGCTGACGCTATTGACCGCCTTTTTTATAAGTATCTCTTTCGCATGGTAGAGGGCTTCGCCCTCTAGACCTGTCAAAAACATCCTCGGAATAAGTCAATCCTCGGGCTGACGCTATTGACCGCCTTTTTCATAAGTACTTTTTTCGCGTGGTAGAGGGCTTCGCCCTCTAGACCTATCAAAAACATCCTCGAAGTAAGTCAATCCTCGGGCTGACGCTATTGACCGCCTTTTTCATAAGTACCTTTTTCATAAGTACCTTTTTCGCGTGATAGAGGGCTTCGCCCTCTAGACCTGTCAAAAACATCCTTGAAGTAGGTCAATCTTCGGGCTGATGCTATTGACCGCCTATTTTATAAGTACCTTTTTTACGTGGTAGAGGGCTTCGCCCTCTAGACCTGTCAAAAACATCCTCGAAGTAAGTCAGTCCTCGGGCTGACGCTATTGACCACCTTTTTTATAAGTACCCTTTTCAAAAATGAAAAAAAGGAATTACTTATATCGTTATTGGGATAAAAGCAAATCAATTAAAGTTAAAAACTTTTTTTTAAAATGTTGAAATACTAAATAAAAAATGGTTGGAACGAGCAATCTATTTTTATTTACTTCTTTGGGATCTGAGCGAGCGGGATGTTGTGATTCGTTAGCATTCGTGATTAATCGTGATAATTCGTTCATTGCCAGATTTTAAAGTTAGAAGGTTATGTTAACTAAATTGAATGAAAAATAGGTTTAACGAAAATCAATTTTATTATTACTATGTGAAAATGGAATTATTACACAACAGAGTCAAACAGTACAACACAAATTATGTGTGGCACCCTTTAAATGATGGTTTAATGCAAGATGGTTGTGGTTCAGGAAAGGCAGGTTTGTTGTTCTTATGCTCTAATTTGAATAGTTTTTTAATTTTTGCCACCAGAACCGTAATCTGGAAGTAATTTGCTTTAATTTGATGTATAACATATTTAAAAACAATCATTTTTAACGATTCTCGCTATAGTAAACAATTACCGGTAAGGTTTCTCAATGGATAATATCCTTCTTGTCCAAACGTCAAATAACTGTTAAGTGTAATAATAAAACATCTGAGAAATTTGATATCAACATTGGAGTTGCACAGGGGTCAGTCTTAGGACCTCTTATTTTCTTAATCTTTATTAATGATTTATCACACCATATAAGCAAAGGTCTTGTTATTAATTTTGCAGATGATACTTCTGTAGCTGTAACTGCCAATAACTCCAATGTTCTAAACGCACAAATTGCAATTGTTCAACATGATATGCAAACGTGGTGTGAAAAAAACAAATTAGTCCTGAACAAATCAAAAACTCAAATATTAATACTCTCCAGGGCTTCTACTCTACAGAGTAGCAAATTTCTAGGTATTTTGCTAGATACCAAACTAAATTGGATAGACCAGGCTAACTATGTGTGTGGTAAACTTAGTAGTGCGTACTATGCCATCATGAAACTAAAATCACTGCTGACTCAGAGTCAACTAAGAAATGTATATTTTAGCCTAGCATATTCACACATGAGTTATAATGTAATTGTTTGGGGTAATTCAATTCACATGCAACGTATTCTTATTGGTCAGAAGCGACTAATTCGTTTAATATATAATTTAAAATTTAGGGAATCATGTAGACCCATTTTTACTGCGTACCAAATTTTAACCTTCCCTTGTATTTATATTTTTAACTGTGCCATCTTTGTTTATAAACATCAATCACAATTTGTCAAAAACAAAGAAATACATTTTTATAATACGAGAACTAACGACAACTTAAGGACAATCATGCACAAAACTGCTTTGTACGAAAAAAGCCCAACTTATTCATGTATAAGAATCTACAATAAATTACCTCCTGATATAAAAAGCCTATCCACCTTGTGTAGATTTAAAAAAAAGTTACGCAGTTGGTTAATAAATAAGTGTTTCTATAATCTCGACGAATTTTATAATACCTAATTGTGATTGAAGTATACCTCTTCTTTTATCTTGTTTGTTTTTATATGTTAATGTATATGTTGTATATGTATACTGTAAAGTAACACTGTGTATTATGTATAACTATTATATGTTAAAATATTAATTTTGTTTATATACAAATGACGCGTGTAAAATCATGTAAAATGATTTCCAACACAAATAAATATTATTATTATTATTATTATTATTATCTGAAATTGGAAAATTCTTCGGAATACACAGGTCTCTGTTTTCTGTTAGCAAACCACAAAGGTTATTTACTGTCCCTAAAAAGACATGGAAAGTGGAAATCTTTGGCTATAACTGAAAGCTATGTGAAAAATTCTCTCCACAGTAAAAAAATTATTGCCAACAAAAACATACAAGCAGGATCATTTAGTGATTTAGTGATGGCAAATACTGCTTTACCTGCAACTGAAACCTAGGCTTTACCTAAGTCTATGATTGTAACACAATTTTTCCAGCTGCTCTAGGATATTAATTTCCAACTGCCAAAACGATACGATACATGTATATAAAAATAGAATTTAAGTTTCAGTTAATTGCATTTTAATAATGTAAGTAGTACTTACCAATTTGTTCTCATAAAGTAACATTATTACACTCTATCTGTCTTTCGATTTTTTTGCACTGTTAGGCCCCAGAGTCTTCATCTAACACATGCAATGCTGTCAAATACGTTTGTTTACATTAATGCAACTATTACTTACTAACTTCTTGTTCTTGCATTTTACAGTGTCTAAGCACCTGCTTATTTAACTTTTCAGCTATTAATTAGTAAATAATTCTATAATGATTCTATTAAATATACTAATTGAAACTTATACTTATTAATTATACTTATTTATTTATACTTATTTAAACATCGTTTGACATTATTTCTAAGGTTTAATAGATGGCGCTTACTCAACATTTTATAAAAAAAATTTAAGGTTCTATTGAAATTTCAACCAGAAATATAAAATGCGCTGACAATTTTATGCGTCTAATTTAATTATTTTCAACTTCGATGATTATTAGAATGCAAAAATATAGTGTTTTTGCAAATTTTACATGCAAGAGCATGACCTCAACTAAGAAAGAGAAACATTTGTTTGTTTCTTACAGTAAAATGCTTAGGTATCACTTGTCAATAAGACAAAACAAAACTAAATGTACATCAAACAAAATCGAAAACGTATACATTATATAGTACAAATTAAACATATCAGTAATCAAATATACAAAATGTTACTTTCTGTTTAGACATTTTCAGATTTTTTTACTGTGAGAAAAACTATATAAAATTTTTCTATATGGTTTCAACAAACAAAGTTTAAATATATTCTTAAAGGATAAGTTTCATTATCTTTAAAAGTTAAACAAAATCAGCCACGTCAACTTAAAAATAGGTACTTTACATTTTAATATGAAAAACTAACCAAATTTATTATTATTACAAACTGTAATCTAAAGAACTGTTATACGTGTGAAGAAGTAGTTAAAAATATGCAAGACAAACTTATTGATATTTGTTACAAAAATGACAAAAATGTAAAATTGATCTTGAAAATTTTGTATTTAGAAGTATTAGTTTAACAAAAGTATTTAAAACTGGTAGCAAAAACATTTGATAAAAAAAAGTTTAAAACGAGAATTGGTCAGACTCTCTACCTTTCTTTTCACACTAAAGTTTGTCTTAATATTGACAGTTTAATTGCGTTTTAAATTTGATATAATTTTGATTACTAAACAATATTGGTATCTATTTAGGATCAATCAACTTTCGTACTTTTTCATGTAAATTTGAAACTGTTTGGTGTCCCTGTTTTCTATATATAACTGTCGTCGAAACGTATTTGAATCGAAGAGCGGAGAGATAACATGAGGCAAGAGGTGACATCGCGGCATATAATGGCGTCCAATTGTCAAATGTTGATTTATAATTTAGCTTATAATGTCCTACCCCTTCTTCGAACGCACGTCACCCAAGGTAAAAGACGACTCTTCAAACGTATTATTATACATGTCTTCCGTGTCTCAAACGCACATCATAAAGAAAATGAAAAATTGGATGTAGAAATCAATGAAAACTTTTCACGAACTTCAATTTGATTCCAATTAAAATTTTCCTATGTTTTGATAAATGACCAATCGTTGGAGGCAATTACGAGCAATTAGAATTTTTCAAAAACTTCTTTGCTTAAATTATGTTAGCGCGAAAGTTAATTAGAACACACGCAAGTGGTAGCGCATCCGTTTTTTCATGAAATTAATCATCGTTGAAAGTTGCATCGTTGTCAATGCACAATTAAACGCAAACATGCAATACGCGATAATAAATATTGCAAATATTGCCTGATTTCGAGGCGTAAATAACTTTATTTCCAAACGGTTAGACTAAAACGATTAATTATAAAATAAGTTGCCTATGCAGGGGCTATTTGTTATGTCTAGTAAGAAGCGGTGCCGCAAACTGTTTTTCTCGTTTTTTTTGAGTTCAAAGCCTGGAGTTTGCTTCTGCATTTTACGATTTTCTATACTAAATTAAATGATCAATTTGTTGTCTATAAGCGCCGAGTTATGACTTGCTAAAGGTCGCTCTCTGTGCGGAGCTTCGGTGGTTTGTTCTGCTTCATCGACTTCATTCTCATGTTATAAATCTTAATTGTTCAGTTCAACCAAGGTTTAAGGCTCCTGGATGCCCAACGAGATTCATTACTGGTTTTTCACGCGATTCGAAAAGATAAACAACAAATAAATCTATGTTTTTTCTTGTCTTTTAACCATTTACTAATTGACATGAACTCAATAATTGAAATCAAAAAATATCATTGAAAATAATGTATCTTGTAAATTGTCTTTAATACTAAAAAATAACCAAGTAGACACTTTGAGAAACGACAAGAATCTTGGCGATCTTCGAAAGATTTTCGAAAAGATAAGTGAGCTTATGGGTGGCCATAAATGATTGTCTCTTCCAAAGTGCTGTAAATTTACAAGACAATTTACCCTTTCTTAAAAGTAGATACAACTAAATTACAATTAATAACAACAAAATTTTAATCAGTGCATAAGAATAAGTATCCGACTTAAACTATGATTTTTGTATTTTAGATACTTGGATATTATACTCAAAAAAGTCAGTAAATAAAGAGTTTTATCTCTATGTTTTAAATTTCTAGCGGTTTCTAAGAATTAAAATTAATGTTGTCGTCTGTCAATTTATTAATTGCGTATTGTATCAGCTGATTAAGATAGTTCTGCTTCTTTTGATGGTTGCTTTGTTTGAGTTGTTCTTATAATATCTTTTCATAAAACAATAGCTGCTAATACGTGACACAAGCAAATCTTGTCATTTATAACCAACTTGACGATGAAGAATTAGGCGAGTAATACTTTCAACAACAAGATAGGGCTACACTCTGTACCTCAAGTACAAAACAAATAAATAAAAAAAATTTGAAATCAAAAAATTTGTAAGTACACACAGAGTCTTTCAGTTCTAACTACGAATAAACAATTTAGACTAACTTGTAAAAGAAATTACAAAAATTGTTGCACTAAAATCAATGCAATAAAAAAATACGACAAAAAGAAATATAAAAAACAATAAGAATAATAAAGAAACAACAAAAAAACAGACTAAAAAAAACAACAAAGTTTTTAAACTAATGGTTTAATAACCACGTAAAAAAACGCTTTTGGCTTAAGGTACATTATGAACAACGCTTTACACACAACTGTAAACAAAAACCTAAAAATATAAAAAACATAGTCAACAAGTCAACACAATACACAGATGCAAATTAAAACTAAATTTTATTATTATTTAAACCAAAGTAGTTTAAGAAATAGTGTAGGTATGTTCCGATAGACAGGAGCGCTATTATTACTACAGTGCTTATAAACAGTCTTCAGGCTTCTTATGTAAATAATTCTCTCTCTTGATAAATAATGTACTATTATGTAAAAACTAAATAAAATATAGAACGAAGTCAAAGATACAGAATGTAATAAAATGTGTAGAAGTTTTAACGGAATGCGGATGCTAAAAAATGCTAAAAACTCAAGCTTGCTTTATTCAAATGTTTATAGTTTTTGAGATATACGATGTAAAAGTTTTTGCTAAGAAACATTGCTCTTATATATAGTGTATCTCAAAAAAAAAATTTTGGAAACAAGACTTCTATAGAGTTTACCTCAAAAACCAACGAGGTTTAGCACCAGGTAAAATTTTAATAACAGCCTGTATGTATACTAGAAAGAGTCAAAAAATCGAATATTTTTTTAACTTTTGACACTAAAAAATTAGTCCCTTGGCATCTTTAAAAAATGTTTTTTAAAGATGAGATCTTAATTTCAATAGAAAGAATTCTCTCATTTCAGTTTTCTATTTTTTTTTTTTTTAGTTCTACTTGGCAAAGTCCATATCTCGTCACTACTTGATCGTAGAAAAAACTTTTTTTACATTTTTTGAACAAAACTGAACGTTCCAAAAATGTATTTTACAGTTTTCTTATAGCTGTTAGCGTTTAGAAGATATCAGAGGTCAAAGTTTGAAGAGTTTAACTCAAATTTCTTTTTTACTTCTAAATTTCATAACTCGTGGGTAAGTAAATATTAAAAAATGCAAAATATATAGTTTTATAAAAAATTAAACACTCTATAAAAAAGGTCTTTTATGGTTAATTGATTACTTTAACCATTTTGAAGATATTCGCATTTTAAAACCAAAATCTGAAACTAAATCTTCAATTTTTTTAAATAGTTGGAGTAATCAATTAACCACAAAAAACTTTTTGTAAAACGTTTAATTTTTTACAAAACTATATGTTGCGCATTTTCTAATATTTATTTATCTACGAGTTATAATATTTAGAAGTAAAAAATAAATATTTGTTAAAATCTTTAAACTTTGACTTTTGACATCTTCTAAACCCTAATAGCAATAAAAAGTTGTAAAATAATTTTTTTAAAGCGTTTAATTTTTTACAAAAAATTTAAATAAAATTTTTCTGTACGATCAAGTAATGACGAAATATAGATTTTGCTAAATAGAACTAAACAAAAAATAGAAAACTGAAATGAAGAGATTCTTCCTATTAAAATTAAGAGCTTTTCTTTAAAAATTATTTTTTGACGGTGCCTAGGAACCAAACTGTTTTTCATACAAAAACAAATTTTTGAAAAAAACTTGTACATTGTATGTATATTTCAAAATATAGGTATTTATCATTTTTTCAACGAAGAGTATTATCAGGAAAATTTTTACAAAATATTTGTCTTTGATTAAAACTTGTATGCATAAAAAATTAAACAGAAAGACATACAATTATTAGAATAAAATATCAAGTCTAGAGGGTTGAAGAAAACAAAAATCAACATAAAATTACAATAAAAATTTAACAATGTTACGTAAAAGTAATGTTAAAACAAAAGTTAAATAGAAAACCAGAGCAAAAGTTACCAAATGTAGTTCAAACCTCAAAAAGACTTATAAATCGTAATGCTGTCACAATTGCTATAATGAGAGAAAAATTTAGGAAAAAAGAAATAAGCATAGGTAGAAAAAGGGTAGTTAATGCATATATTACCCTGTATATGTATAATATATTCTACAAATAAAAAATTAAAATTTAATTAAACCTACAAGTTTTATCAGACAAGTAACAGATTATTTAAAATAATCGTTTTTTGCAAAGAATCAGCCTTTCAACTTTAAATTTTATAGTTTTTACGGATATTTTTCGTTACTAATAATTTGATTAGGTTAATCTAAATTAGTTTTATTTTACATTTTCTATAATTTTCTATAATTAGTTTTTTAGAGAATCAAAGTTTCTCTATTAGTTTAATTTTAGACTCAAAAAACTTTAAAAAATTTTTTTAGTATTAAATGTTAATGTCAAATTAGCAAATAATAATTACGGATAGAAAACATAACAAAATATATCTACAGACTATCTCTAATGTAGTAGCACAATCGTTTTATTGATAATAGTTTTGTTACACAATTACTTATTTTACGCTCTATTGCTAAAATGAAAAAAATACTGCAGTAAATCCAAACACTTAAATAATTTTAAATAAAATTTGCAAAATTTAGAAATGGTGTATGTGTCTTGGTATAACCTTAAATAACGGTTTAAAATACAAAAGTTATCATTTTTTATAAATGTTGTCATAACAGCCAAATGCTAAACTAACTATGATACTTAAAAACGTATCAATTATCAATTCTTTTAAGAATCAATTTAGTGATTTAGAGAACTTATGCAAAAAAATCTTGTATGCACCACGTCTGCAATATAGTTTTGGGAAACTCATCTCATTAAAGATTCGGCTCCTACGTCGCCTCGTCGCTCGAGGCGTACGAGGCCTCTTTACCTTAATCTACAACTGAGCGTCCAGTTCACTGTTTTGCGGTCGTAATGTTAACCCTACTGACAAAATACTTACAAGTTATACACCATCTGAAAGGGAATAAAATTCTCTACAATTCAGTATATTTTTTTTTTATTTATTATGTTACAAAGTTTTACAGACACCTTATTTAAAGAACTTTATTACTTTTATAGTCCTACCTTTATAATTCCGTTATTTATTAAAATAATTTAATCAACATTAAACTGATCTCTAGTATTACATAATTATCTACAAATTGACCAAGCAAAATTTAAAAATAAAAGGTTATTATTACAAAATAACAATATTTTAAAAGTGACTAAAAAGAAAATAATTTATTCAAAATTAAATACTTTGAAAACTAAACGTAATTAAAAAAAGTGCTTGGTCAATTTTTATGCTGACATAACATACGTATCTTATTTTAAATCCATCTTTAAGCTAGCGCTACAAATGGCTTTTTTCTCATCTAATTTGTTTATTTTATAAAAAAAAATTAAAGCATATTTTGAAGTTAGAGGTGGCTCTTACGTCGCCTCCTTTTTAATTACGATTCGTCTCCTAAAACTACATTTTACGTACTTGACACATGAATAGCTATATAAAACGTCTTAATTTGTAATTAGCCTAGAACTTAAAGTTAGTTATTTATTTTTGTCTTAAAATTTTAAATTTTTCTAGTAATTTTGTTGAATATCTCATGTTGGATAAAACAATCTAAAGTAGTGTATGCGGTTTCCGTTGTACGATGTGTTGGTACGTAACGAGACAAGTCATTATATTCAGTCAAATCTCGTTGACGTATCAAAAGAGAGCGAACAAAAAAAGTTAGGTAAAACATGCGAGATGGTGTGACTTGGCACGGAACATAATTCTTTTACTTAATTTCTCACCGACACAATTCGTGATGTTGATCATATCTGCTCTCGGTCCGACACTTTGATACACAACAAAATTGACCGCGGTCCGGTACACACACACATACAAATATATCGACCAACTTGACTTAAAAATATGGAAAAATGTTTATATCTACAAAGAAGCTACATGTGTCTAGACGTGAAGCATGTAATTAGATTCACTGGATTTTAATTAATTTTTTCTAAGGAGTAACTGTCACGAGAGGTGATTCAAGTTTCTAAGATTTCATTGAGATAAAGTAACATCTACTGTTTTTATTTATTTTATACTTTTGTCGTTTACTTAAAGCCATTGTATATTCTCTGAATTAATATATGCTTACAATAGTTTTTAGTTTTAATATCTCTATTGCCTAATTAGCTTTACAGTTTTACGTAAAGGTAATAAAAAAAAAATTAATTCCTTTCCAATCTTCTTCTAGCACAAGTAACTTTTTCATTCATACTTTGCCTTCTCTATTTTTGTTTAAAACTTTTATCCTTCCATACTCGCACATTCTTAACTCTACACACTCTGACAAACAATGCTCTATCGTCTCCCTTTCTTTTCTACATAATCTACACATTCTTTCCCAATCTTCTCTCCAAAACTTATTTTTTTTTCTTCATTTTCACATCTGTATCTTGCAACCATTTTTTCATTTTTACTTTTCATTTTATCTAAATATTTTGGCAGGTAACAATTAGAGCATATTTTAAATTGTACCTTGATTTTTTTATAATCGCAATTTTTTCCTGTTTATCTATGTCAGCATCTCTTTGTTTTAGTTTTTCTTTCATTGTTCTTCCTCATTCTCTCATTCTTTTAATTTCTGCATACGCATACCCCTTTCTCTCATAGTAGTCATCTCGTTCTATCCACCTAACATTATTATTTGCTCTTTTAATTTCAGCACAGCACGGTTTTAGTGTTCTGTATTTATGTCGCATTTTTAGATTTTCTTCGAATCTGACGGCTTTTTTTCCTGTTTCCACTCTCAACTTATTTCTCTTATTTCTTTTTAAACTATGTACCTTGGCGTTTGTTTATGTAACCTTAAAAACCATTTTATATACTTTGCTTGCACACGCTCAATTTCCTTATATTTCTTTCATGTCCATATTTCTACTCTATACATTACAATACTTTTTACCAAATTGTCAAACATCATTATTCTCCTTTCAAAATTTTCACCAAATTTACGTTCTCCCAAACTCCAATACTTTGTTTGCATTTTGACTACTTTCTTTATTTATTCTTTGTCTGTCATACTACTATTTAATACATATCCCAAATATTTTAACTCTTTTACTTGTTCTATATTTTTTCCTTCCTATTTCCATTCATCTTCTTTTTCGATTCTTACTTTCTTTCCAAACACCATCATTTTTGTGTTATCTACATTAACATGGAGTTTTTTGTTTCTTACATATTTTTTTATAATTTTTATAATTTTTTTCATTTCACTTTTGATTTTTGCTACAATTACTAAATCATCTGCAAACGCCAGGGACCACACTTTCTCTCTACCTACAACTATCTCTACTACTTGCGCTCTACTTAAAACTTCATCCACATCTCTCATATATGCTAAGAATAGTGCACGACTTAATGGACAGCATTGTATGTTCAAAAACTTTCATTTACTTCTTCGCCTACTTTTACCTGGTTAATAGTTTTCTCGTAAATTTCTTGCATTTTGCTTACCAACCACTTACACACCTTTTTTTCTTTAAGATACTGCCATAATTTTTACCTATCCACACTGTCAAAAGTTTTTTTGAAATCCACGAACAATGCATACATACATCCTTCCGCCTTGTCTATTTCTTTCTTCGCCAGATATTTCAAAATGTACACATTGCTCATGGCTCTCTTTCCTTTTCTGAAACCTGCTTGTCCGTCTGGTAACATACTTTTTTCGTCAATTTTTTTTCTTAATTTTTCTTCTAGAACATAGCATATATTTTGTAAGTCGTATTAAGTAAGGAAATATCACGGTAGTTTTCAGTTTGATCTTTATCCTCTTTTTTATGTATTGGTACAATTAACCCTTTTCTCCACTCTATAGGAAGCCTTCTTCTATCCACACTGCCTTTAGCACTTTCCATACTCTTTTCCATAGCTTTCTTGTACCAAACAACAGCGCTTCAAGCTTCAATTGAAATTCCTTTTTCTCCGGGTGCTTTCTTTTTCTTTAACCAAAACATTTGTTTCTCAATTTCCTCTTTAGAAAAACTGTTTATTCCACTTGAAATTCCTCATGTCTTGACAAGATACTTTTGTTGTTACTTCCACCTAACACCTCCATATATGCTTACAATATTTATGCTTAAATAAGCACGATAGGCTCAGTATTGGTTGTTATTATGTGGTGAGCTTTTATAACCAAATCAAACAATTTGCAAAGCGAAAGATTTAAGAGCGAATAAAAGCTAATTAATTACAGGTAAATCGCGTACAATTTTCCCAAAATTCTATATGTTATTGAGTGACATTTTGTATTAAATGAGATCTCCAAATTGTTTAAAAACATTTTGTTCGTCAGAACGATTGAATTTTAATTGTTTATTTTTTTTATAATAATTAATAATTGAATAAAATTAAGATAAAAAGTTAAAATAGTTATTTATGAACTAAGTGCACGAAAACTGTTTCTTTCTTTAGAATACTATTTTTGGTTAAAGAAAAATTATCTTACCGTTGTTTTAGGTATGTATTACAGTGTTTTTTATAACAATCAGTAAATTGATAGTAATAGTGTAATAATAATAGTGTAATGTTAGTAATAGATGGTTCTTTTAATAGGTACCTACTAGTAAATTATAAACGTAAATATCTAGAAAACATTTTGTTTTAGCGAAATTTTGAATATTTTCTCAAATTTTTACTCAGAATATATTAAAATATTTTTTTTTGCTATAAAAAATTAGGTCTATTGTAAGTTAATAAAAAAATTGTGTTATCACTAAAAATATGCAACAAAAGTACCGCAAACAAAAATTGAAATCTAGCAAAATTTAATTGCCATTAGTACAAAAAACACGTTTAATTTTGTTTATGTACTAAATTTTATAATAATCGGTTAAGCAATTTTCGAGATATTCTTAAAAAATTGTTTTTATACTCAAGCAGGTTAAAATTTTATTCCATACTTTTAAATCACCTTATATAATAAGGTACATTTAGGTTTTTCAAATATACAGGATGTTATTGAAGTAACTACAAATTTTTACTGCTGCTACTTCTCGTTGAAATAATGTGAAATACCCTTAGACCATTTACCATAATAATACCGCGTTTTCATCTTAGACCATTCACGAAACCGCTTCGCTGTAATGGACTGCTAATACGGTTCAGAAACACACGAAAACATCTAAAGGACAAAAGTATATCTTGGTCCTTTACTGTGCCGAAACGATTTCAAGTGCTTGCTTTGTAACGTTGCCATATCATGTTTTTAAATTTAAATTTAGTGTAAGAAAAAAATATATAAGTCTGCAGAATAAAATAAATTGGATCAGCTTTAAAAATTTTGCAAATGTTACATGATGTTTCTATTTAAAATTGGCTGTTTGTTTTTTTTTAATCCCCAACTTTGAAGCAAAATAAATTTGACAACTGCGTACACCGGCGCACGGTGTTGAAAAGAAAGAAACAAAATATATATGTCTGTCACTTGCATGTTGGCGTGTAACTCACGCACAGAAAGGTTAGGAGATTGGCAGTCCATTACAGCGAAGCGGTTGCGTAAATGGTCTAAGGAAATACCCAAAATTATCTTATACAGATGTTTGTAGTTTCTGAAATATATAATGTATATCCGGATCACTTTTGTAATATTAAACAACAGCACAACAACCCAAAATTTTGGCTTTTGAAAACTACATTTTGAAAACCCAAATTTGCGGTAAAAAACATAATTCACAAAGCTAAAATTTTTGGTTGATGCGCTGTTGTTTAACATTACAAAAGTGATCCGGGTATATCTCTTTTTTTTAAAAAACGCTAATTATTTTTAAATTATGCGGCTTTAGTAGTACTGTAAACTAAAAACACGAATCACAGTAGTTGTTCTATCCAAGTAAAATCAGCTGTTATTTATGCAACTGACTGATAAAAGAAAAAACAAAATTTAATAACAGTGTTGTAAAAAAATGTGATTACGTATTTGTTAATTTACAGCACGCGTGTTTCTATTTATGTACGTTATATACTGCTGAGTGTATCAAAAATAATAGTCAAAAATTTAACCAGTGATACATTTTATCTAAAGAAACAACTTTTCTATATATTATTTTTGCGACAGATGCTAAAAATTTTGAATTTTGTCTCCTTTATAAAACCACGATACCCTTATGATTGCTTAATTACTATTATAATATAGCCGAGTTTAATTGTAATACTACATAGATCAGTGGCGGGAACAATATTTTGTACTAAATTTTTAAGTAGTTTTATTTTAATAACGGATGAGATTCGGAAAAAATGGAATGTAGAAAAAATCTTCTTAAACCGAAACCTATCACTGGATAAATTTTTGACCATCATTTCCGACACAGTCTGTATATTCCAAACGATCCAAATGTTCTAAAATCTTAGGAAAAAAGGGCATATATATAGTGATCATGTTAAGATTCGTGCGTCTTTAAAATGTCAAAAGTGTCAGAATTGAAATTTAATTTTTTTGACATTTCTTTTGCTCTTAGAAAACTAATATTTTAAACGTATTTTTTTAAATATTTTAAATTTTTATTGTAACTACATACGCCTGACCTAATTTTTACCACAAAACACAGACTAATGGGCTGATTTCAAGTTGAGATAATACCGGTAGTATCGCAAATTTTAATACGTTTCCATGACAACAGCGAATCACAATCTCGAATTTGTTTATTTTTCCATGGAAACGAAGATACTACCGGTATTATCTTATACTTTAAATCAGCCTCTTAATTCACTTATTTCCTAACAGAATTTTGCATAATAATTTTTAGCATTTATGATGACTCTTAGTTTTGGGTCACTTTTTACATTGTTTTAGGTTGTAAGTGAAAACAAAAACATAAAAAAATGCTAACAGAAAAATTTCATTTGGTTGGTTAAAAATAAAAAAGGTTTAAAAGTACTTTCGTTTAGTGTTTTGGTAGTAGTAAACTGAAAGTAACTGTTCTAAAAAATAAAATAATAAAAATTATTTTTTTGATAACTGATGGAACATTTTTACATAATTTTAAAAGAAACAATAAATAATACAAATCAAAAATAGCGCAGTTTTTGACTTTTGACTAAAGTCATTAAAACCATTTTTTTTGATGTTTTCATATACTCGTAGAATGACAATCTCTTTTATAAATTAACTAAAAAAAAATTTACAGCTGAAGACTTGTTAAAAGTAGGTACCGAAAAATTAAAAAAATTAATAAAAAAAAATTTAAAAACATTGTTGATATAGCGGCCGGGCCGACCTAACTTCAATGTGCTTTAATTGTCGACTTTTTAGGGGTGCCTTTTTTATTTAAAAACCAATTTTATAAAAAATAAACGTACATTAATTATATTAGATTTAGGAATAGTTATTTTGTTTCATTAATTTTAGATATTTGCTTAAAATGGTGTGTTGCTGTGTTTTTAGCTGCGACATTAATTCCAACAAAAAAGATAAAACTATAAGTTTTTATAGTTTTCTATCCCGCGATAAATCACCACAGCGTTTTAAAAAATGGTTAAACAAAAAAAACACGCCAAAATTTTGTTCCCAATAAATACAGCAAGGTATGTTTGAAACATTTTTCACCGGATGATTTCGAAGTTACTGCACAGTTAAAACAAAGTTTATTGCCAAATAAAAACATTTGTCGAATGTTAGTAGCCCAGGCGACTTTTGAAGAAACAAAACGGCAATATTTTTTGAGATTTGTGACCACGAATTTGTAGTTTGTTTCAAAATTACTAACACACTAAATACATAACGTTACTATTTTTAAACTTTTTATTATGTTACGAGTAGATAAATACACATTATAAATTAATAAAAATAAAATAATAATCTTTAGTTCCCACAAGCAGAAAACCCGTATATGTTTCTTCTGCTTCTGGATACTGGTTTCTCATTTTATTTGCCACACAGGCAGAATTATCTTTCTATTATGTCAACCAAGAAGAGTCTACCTCTTTATCCAATGAACGAATTGTTTAGAAGCAAACTACCTCTGCAATCGGTTACTTTCATTACGTAATTTTGACTTTTCATTTTTAATTGCCCTTATCATCATTTGATACTGAGCGCCACTAGTGTATTTTTATTTAATATAATACTTTCAAATGAAGGGTGTATATATACACTCAGCACCTCCCATCACGTGAACAATTTGTGGACATCATTTGCAACAAATACATTCTAAATTATTCGACATTTTTTTGCAAAAACCACATTTGCACTACACTTTGCTATTATTTCGATCCGTGAAATTTTCACTTTCTGTAGGTACTCGAACCTTTATTACATTGATTTTTATTAAAATTTAATTGAGAATAACAAGGCTCATATAAATAGGGAGTTATTCCACTTATATTGTTACTATATTTGAGGTTTTGTTTTTACAAATTTATTTGCGAAATACAAGTGAACATTGTTCGACTAAGAAACCCCTAAATAAACTACCGCATCCTTTACACGAATTTTTTTTTAAATATCCAATAATATTTTACAAGGTTTACATCTATTTGTATTTTCTGTTACTGTGATATCGTTTTTCTGTTGTAAGAACAAAATCAATTAAAAATTGAAAGCTAATCATAATTGAGTAGCTAACGCGTTCGGCAGAGCGATGTCAACTCTGACGTCACGTAATTCTTTACATTCGGTATTACTGCGAAATGAGCAAGTTTTAAATCAAGATATTTAGGTTTTATGTTTTATTATAGTGTAAACGATACATTTGTATTAATGTCTAAAAATCGCATTTTTTAGTTTAGTCTGCCTTTAAATAACGCACTTATTTCTAGTTGTATATTTGTTTGGGCTGATTTCAAGTTGAAATAAGACCGGTAGTATCTTCGTTTCCATAGAAAACTAAACAAATTCGGGGCTGTGATTTGCTGTTGTCATGGAAAAGTATTAAAATTTGCGATACTACCGGTATTATCTCAACTTGAAATCAGCTCAACTTGAGCTGATTCTTATTGTTGTCTATTATTTTTAGTAAATCCAGTTTTTTTTAAACATTTTTATCTTAAGAGTTTATTACTTTTTTTATATTTTATTTGCTTTACAAAAATGTTTGCTAACATTATTTTCTCTAACTATTTTGGATTTTATACAAAAATCTAAACTAATTTTGTTTGCTTTAACTGAATATTTTTGTATTTTATCTCATTTTATGCATTTTTTATCATTTTTTAAAAGCAGTTTTTTGTTTTACAAAAGTTATTTTTTGTTTTGTTTTGTACGCATTTCTTTTACGTTAAAACCTTTTCACAAAATTTAATAAAGTAGACACTTTGTTATATTTTTATTACTTTAAACAATAATTACAAAAAATGCTACATTGTAGAACTCCAACAAAAATGTTAAAAAATACTGTATTTTTGAAATAGTTTAAAAAATGATTCCAAGGTTTGTATTTTACAAGCTGTATTTTTTAATTAAAATTCTTTAGTTTTACCAATGAGTCCTTCATATACAGTCTATTTTTTTTTATAAAACCACCACTGTTACATTATGTTGGTATCAAATTAATTTCCCTACAATAGTAATTTTTATTTATTGGGTTTGTAATACATCTGTTTCAATTTATATCAGATGTCAGATTATTTTGAATATTTTGCCACAATGCCACGAAAACGGCGAAATTTGCTTCAAGGAAAGATGTCAGATAATTGCTAGAATGCCAAATCTCTTTTGAGAGAGAATGCAATGTTGGTGGTTTTATAAAAAAATAGACTGTAAGCTAGTTATTTTAGTTTTTTGGCATCTAATTTTATGTTTTTATTGATTTTCTTTATGTTTATTTTGCAGATAACATTTTCCAAAAAACTTTTTGTCTACCTAAGTGAATTTTTTTAACTTTTTTTTTGGCTGTTGTATTACAGTGTTTTTTTTATAACTGAGCATTGCTTGTAAAATATGTTAAGAACACCTGTGCTTAATACTTTACTCTTATTATTTTTTCTAGTTACTTCATATTCCAATTCAATCTTTATTGCGAATTATTCCAAATTAATCTTTATTGCGACTTTCCTTTTATTATGAGTGTTTCCTCTTCACTTAAAACCAAAAATTAAATTGATTCGAATATTCTGTTGCTCACAATTGAAACTTCACTGATTGAGACAGCAGCAATTTTTAACAAAATTTTGTTTAGACAATATTTTATTCAGATAAATACGTGTTACAAACTTTAACAAAGTAAATTGTACTAGAACTATTTCAGCATCCAAATAGCTATTAACGAACCAAATTGTGTATTGAAACAACTTTATTGTAGAATCAAAATAGAAAAATGCATTACAAGTAAGTAGCTAAATCGGCATTTTATTAGAAGTTGTGTTTTATTGAATAGATTCTGTTCTTCCTTGGTGGTACCTTCCGTAAAACCTGCTCCCATTTCCTTTCATAATTTACAACCTTCTGTTCATATATTAATCGTCATTGTTATAGTATATTGTCGACATGATGTCATCAAGCTGAAAGAATGAAATGCTAATTTAATGATCCAATTACACGAATATAAAATTTGAAGAAGGAAACGTCATCACGATTTAGGCGTTTCGATATAATAATAAAACTGATGACAACAGTTTGTATGATAATACGAACGGTAACCTCTCTTCGTACAAAATAAATTAGCGGGTAAATAGTTAAATAAATAAAGCATTTAATGCAACCTATCAAGAGATTTGATTTGTTGAACGTTAACACGATATCGGCTCTCTTCTCTTTTATATACATTATATGCGTGAGGAATTAATAACGACCGTAAGCTGAAGAGGTTCTACCTCGGTTATTGCTATTGCCATCGATTCTGATTTTAAATCGTTAATAAACGATTTAATCCATGCCAACAAACTGTTTCCTTTGCATATGCCTAACCCGTCTAACCAAAATTTATAAAATATGTACATTAAAGATTAAGAAAAGATCAAACAATGCTTATGCATGTGTTCTTGCTGTTTTTAAATTATAAGGAGTTTGAAATAGAAGAAAAACAGAAAAGCGAAAAACATGCTGAAACAAAACATTATTATCTAGTCATATCTAAAAAAATATATAGAACCTCAGAAATAATCCAACATAGAAAAAATGTAAAAAAATAGAATGTACTGCTTTAACAAAAAATCTAAAAAATGCACAAAACGGAATAACCGAAACAACAATCATACCTACAGGACATTGAAGCAAGCCACCCGTTTGAATTAATCCAGGAGAAAAAATATTTCGTGACGTCAAGTTGACTAAATGAATGATCCAATCTCATTATAAAACATATAAAAGTTTATAATTGTTCAACATATTATTATCGTTGTCTATATATTTGTGATTTTACGAAAAACCTTAGAAGAATGAGGAAGAGTAATATGAATCAGTGCGTGTTGTGCAGTTTTATCGAAAAATGGTGTAAAAGTCAATAAATTATAACGTACGTTGTTTTTAAGTCTAAATAAAATGTTCTATCTATGACTGTTTTAATAACTGCATATTATATTAAATATTGGAGTGAAGAAAGTGACATATTTTTCACTAGTAAAGTAATAAAATAAAAATCTACCTTTTAAAATTATTTTTTTTTATGAAGATAGGTCCCTGTTTTAGTGCAACACTTTTTTGTTTGTATAAAGGGGGGTTATTTGTACTAAATTGCACTTTTTAATATAAAATGTTTTTTAATGTCGCTACCGGTTTCGCCCTATGGACATCATCAGGCGCTTCTACAACAATTAAAAAATAAGGATAAACAATTTTGGATGTACTTAACCTAACTTACACATCACTGTCAGTGATGTGTAAACTAACAATGATAAGAGTATAAGTATAAAAAACCTGTCCTACATAAACTGGCAAACATTCACAATTTTTTACTGTTACATTAAATTGTTGAAACTGAAATAATATGATATGATGGAATGTCGGATTTTATCTGTCAAATTTCTGGCGTTGACCCTTGTGTGTTCGTATGTACCGGGGTGGGTTCAGAAGTTGTTGGTTGTGAGGCTGTTCTTTTGTTTTGTTCCTGTTTAAATGTGATATTTTTGAATATGGGATGGTAATTAAGTTCGGTTTGTCCATTTAAGCATCGTTTGTTTTTTAATTTTTATTTATGTATTTCCAGAGCTTTCAGGAGGAGTAATTTTGTGCCTTTGTTTTCTCTGTGTAGAAGTTTTGTTTCTTCTGGTATGTATTTGTGTCCTTCGAGAAATAGATGTTTACCAAATGTTGATGTTATTTTGTTTTTTTTTTTTTAATTTAAAACTCAATCTTAATTATTGTTATAAATTATTATATCACAATTTTCACACCTACTTATAGTAGGACAAACTATTTCTATTTTTTTTTTTTTTTTTGATAACAGCTGTCGATGCAGTAGTTCTAACTGTTATGGTGTTTTTGTCATCAAGAATTTTTAAAGCAATTTGTTTTTTATTTTCTTCTGCCGTGTCTATATACCCCTCCGCCACTGTATTTGAGCGTCAGCCCTCATGACGCTTTACTGTTAAAAGATCAGCTCCCGAATTAGCAAGGAACGAAGTAGATGAGCACCTATAACAATGTGCCGTAAATCTTGCCGAATTAGGTAACTGAAGAAAATTAGCAATATTCTTGGAGAAAGCAACAAATATGTTTATACCAATAGGTAACTTTATACACCTCTGGTTTCTGTATCCTAAAAAAATCGTTCATTACTGGCGTTATTTGAAAGAAGTGCAGCATATTTTCAAATTAATCCTAACGTGTTGACTCCATCAATTCCGCCTAACGTAATAAAAAGTTTTCTGAATATTTTTGTTTTAGTGTTTGGTATTAGAACGTTGAAGCATTGTTTCTGATCTTTGACATTTTACAAAAGCATATTGGTAAGTTTTTAGATCCTACAAGCTCTACCAACTCCAATAATTAAAGCAATTTTAAAAATATCATTACTCAGTAAGAATAATTTATGCATAAAAAGACCACAGTACCTTCATTAACAAAAATTTATCATCATTTGTTTCTTGTAAAATTTGCTAATATCTTGTTTAGTGAAAATTTGTAATTTTTTAGCACGATATTTTTCAGATTTTTTTAGAAATGCGATTAAATTCACGTATTTACTAATGTTAACATTTTTCTTTATTTTCATTATTGTTCTAATCATGAATAAAAAGCCCAGAGACTCGATGATTTATACTGTTTTGATAAATGACGAAAATATGCAAGTAGAACGTTCTCATGTGTAACATTTCTAAAATTTTTCTCGTCGCACCATAAACTGAACCGTTGAAAAGCTATCTCGTACTTTTTTTTAAAACTTTTCTGGCACCAAGCAAGAAGCAGCATTTGTAGCCGCATTTTCGATATCAGAAGGTAAAGTTTCTGAGTCACTCAAGTTTACAATTTTCTTATTTTTACCACAAAGCACAATTTTTAGTGAATATCTCAAAATGGCGAGCTTAGTTTGAGTAATTTTAAACGGTTGCCATAGTGCTTACTGAACATATCCATAGGTCACCTTACTTTTGAAGTAAAAAAAAATAGGAGTTATGTTTTGTTTGAGTTAAAGGTTTGTATATCATACTAGATACTAGAATATTTTTTTCAAAGAATCACTGTAGTACAAATAATGACATCCAAATTTAAATCTCTAGATATTAAAAGTATACGTTTTAATAAAAACCATAACAGTGACATTTATTTGCAGCTCAGTGGCTCTTTGGAAAGAAACATTTGGTATAATAGCTAAACAAACTACCAAAAAATTTATTTTTTAAAATTATTGTAGATCAATCTAAAGTTAGGTATGCCAATTACTTATTTACTGAAGTAAATGTTTTGCAGATAAGTGTATAGATATTATTTAGCGTTTCTCGTCAAAAAAATTTAAACAATTGAAATCTGAAATGACAGAAACCTAAGCCTAAACTAAACACATTTTGGCTCAATTTTCAATGTAAATATTATTATGTCAAATTTAAAATTGCATACTTAATATCTTCACTCTCTTCGTGTAACACTAGACGAATAATTTTGAAATAAAATACAAAATATAATTAAAAAAATATTGTGGCATTGTAAATGTAAAAAAAAATGTAAAAATCTAAAAATTCAACAAATTCCTTAAACAAAAAATGTTTTTATCAAGCACGTAAAAAAGCCAGAATCTAAAAAAATAGCAAAAATCAGATTAATCAGAAATAAAATTAAGCAAAATAACTTTGATTTTAAGGAAATAAAAAACACTAGATAAACATCGAATTAAAAGAGATAAAAATAAAAAAGAGATAAGTAAACATAAATATCAATTTAAAACAATATTAGTCTTATGGGCTAATTTTAAGTTGAAATAATACCAGTAGAATCTTCGTTTCTATGCAAAATTGAAATAATTTAGAGTTCTGATTGATTTTTGCCATAAAGAAGTATTTAAATTTACGATACTATCGGTAGTTTCTCAACTAGCCCAAAATTTCAAATCTGAAAAACCTATAATTTATGCTATGTTACTTTGTTTCTGTAGTAGTTTTTGACAATTACCTGGCAATTTATCAAATAAACTGGGTACGATTTTTTAAATGTTAAATTTCTTACATTTATTTATTAATTGAACACCATTTTGTGCAACTTTATAAGAATCACTTTTATTTTAATTTATTGTTATAAACAAATTTTGTTTATTTCGTTAAAACACTTAAACTTAGTAAATCAGTTGAAAACCTTAATAAACTTGACAAATGTCATTACTCTTTTAGTGCCAACCAAATTTGTCAAAAATCCCAAGTTGTGATAATTCTTCAAAATAGATTTTTTGAATGCTTTTTTTTGCAGCGCAAAGTAGAAAAAATAGTATATTACACTTGTTCATAAGACGACTTGTGACACTTATTCTATTCAATAGTTCAAACTTATTCGTGTCACAATGGTTATCTTATGAAACACGTATAACAATGTACTATTAACTTAATTATCAACTTATTTAGTACTTCTTGATCAAGAATCAAGGTGTATAATATCTTTTAGGCTTTACCTAACCAATAAAATTTTAGTAGCAATTAGTAGTAGTAGCGAAAAAATAGAACTAAAAAGCAAAAAAAAATTCAATATAAAAATATCAATCAACATTTGCCAAAATTGTAACTTGTTAGTTAATGACATTGACAGATCTTTTTATTCTTGTAGGTAATGCAGATTGTAGGTATAGGCTATAGTCCACCTAGCAATAAATTAACGTCACCAGCTAGAAATGTAATCTGCTAATCTTCACAGTTAGTTCTACCTTCATACGTCAAAACGACTAGATGTAATTGGTTGCCTATTTTAGAGAAACTTTATTAAACAGTTTTATAATAAAAGTAAAATAGGCAATCAATTAAATCTATTCGCTTTAATATACAAATGTAAAAGTAATGATTAGCGAATGACATTTCTAGTTGGTAATTACATATGCCTTCGGCTATAACGAAATAAAACAAAAATTAAATTCAACTGCAAATCAAATTTTTCACTGTTGCCAATTTTCTTAAATTTTAATTTACATTATTTTTAGTTCAAAATAATTTTTAGTTAACAGCCAATAAGCAATTTTTGATAGGCGATATAAATCTGACAAATAATATCAATTTATAAAAAAAATACTTCTACTGCTTAAATTGATTAGAAAAAATATATGTATATATTAAAAATGAAACAATTTTTATAATAATAATAAATAAGTAATAAACATAAAATTATTACATCTAATTACATACGAATGCCAAATTTATTATTATTATGTATTTTGAAAATTTTAAATTTTATATGATCGAAAAAGATTATTTTCTAGAAAGCTATAAAATGCTTTTTGTCGTTGTTTTAAATTATAAATAGAAAGAAACAAAGTCACAGCATTCTACATAATTTTTTTTTTTTGATTATATTGTATATTAAAAAAGTTATAAATATTATATAGCGTTTTTATATCAAATATGTAGATACACTTTTTATGTATTTTATTAAACAAACAGGAATAAAATTTTATCCAAATTTTTGTATTACATCAATTCACTTTTTTTATTCCACCATAATCCTTCAAACAATTTAATCGTAAAACTAAAACAAACATGAAACTATCATAAAACCTCTCTGTTCATATCATAAAACCCTTGTTAAACCTGATTCAACTAAAACCAACCCTCTTTAGAAAATTTTTATTTTACTAAGCACTGCCGTCCTCTGTTAGCTAGTAGCGCAACCATAAGAGCACTCCAATTCTGAAATTCCCGCTATATAAATACGATAAACTGTACTAAGAAGGTTTATCACCGGAATAACCGCCTAGAATCTCGTTTTCCTGATGTAAAATGATACGTTTTTGGAAATAATCAAAACTGATGTTTATCTTATTGTAAGCTTTGATCCGCTCAAGATAATTTTATATTGTTAAGTGGCGGTATAATGATGACAAATGCCTACAAAAGCACTATTGTGCAGAAGTATCCCGAAAATTAGATACGCTTGAGTGAATCCCCGAGAGTTTAGTTTTTATTTCTCCAAAAAAAAAAATAAGCTTCTTAAGACCCGAGATACATTGGGGATGTTTACAAAACTCGTTCAGATGGCGCAGGCATTCACTTTTTAGTAATACAACCATCCAAGCCTTCCAAATATTAGAGAAAGTTTGGACTTGTGTCTTCGAGTAAGCTCGAAAGGACACGGTACTTCCCGAACTTTAGCCGCTTTACAAGATATTCCAAATAATCGTATATTTTGTAAAAAAAAGTGAAAAGGATTTTTTTGTTATGACAATATGTGGCTTTTATTTAAAACACTGCAGCTATAATAATTTAATCAGCATTATGTCAAATAGTGTAAAAACTATTAAAGGAAAATTAAATAAATTTATTATTATGTTTTACTTTGAACTCGAATTTAAAATAAAATGATTGTTTATATTCTAATTTATATTACCGCATTTATTGGGATTAAGTAAAACTTTTGGTGCTTGTCAGGTGTTAAAAAAATCCAAAAATTAAAATAATGTAGTTTTTCAAAACTGTCTAAAGTGGGTCTTATTATTTTAAAATAGAAACAATAGATTATCAGCTGGAACCATACGTTTGTAAGTTATTGTGGAAGTTATAGTTATAAAAGAAACAAGAATATTAAGTAATATTTTTATAAACAATTTTAATATTTAAAAATTGAGAAGAAAATGTTATTCAATAACATGACTTTGAAATGTGAGATTTCAACATTTATTCAAAAAATTTTAAACTTTTATGAGAGGCTGCTTTAATTATAATTTTTGAAATAACAGAAATAAGAAAATCTTACAAAGTTATTATATATTTGCGTACTTGAATTCAGCAGTTAGCTGAATTTCATCATTCATTACCAGGAATTTTCTTTTACCGGTACCGCCAATAATTCTTGAAATTTGTTGTCGGCAACTATTTGTTTTTCCCGGAATTGTTTCATTTTAAATTAGGGTGGGTAACATAAGCTCCTTCAATTTTACAAATTATTCATTATTATTGGTGGTGCTACTTGTGAGTGAAGTGTTTCTGATTTGCTTTTTTTACGATGGGACAAACTTCGCGTACAAGACCTTCAAAGATTTGTAAAAGAAATAAAGCTTCTATTTCTCGAAGAAAATATCTAATTGCTAAAAAAGGTAAATAAAATACAAACATATTTTTAAAATATATAACTATACAGAATATTTAATTACAGTTTTAGCTATTACTAAGAATGCAGATTGTACTGACGAAACAAGAAATGTTATAGGAGACACAAATTATGATAAAATCTGTTCAGAAAAACAAAGAAGACTGGATGAAAAAATAACATTTTCTAGGTTTGTATTCAAGCGTGTAATTGTGTAAATTGTGAAAAAGTGTGTTTTTACGATTAAAACTTTATCTAAAAGGTTACACCACAAATTTGAAGCTATGTATAAATTTTATTTCAGTTATAAGTTATAAAAAAAATTAAAAGCGATGTCTAAAACGCATTCAATACTTTATCATAATGTACATTATTTTTTATATCAATTGACACTTTACGTAAGTTTTATATTAAAATATTTTAGTGTGGTTAAACCTTCTACGTCTGAAGAACATGAAACAGACAATAATTGTGAAAATATGAGATGCGATACACCTTTGATGAAAGATCCCATATGCATGAATGAAACCACATTTAATGAGTACGACCTGTTGAATACATGTTATGGTTTTAATTTTTGTATGCGTAATTTTTAGAATAATGGATCATGAACTTTGCATCGAAAAAGATGATGTCTATTCCAAAGCACTTCCTGGCAACAGAATTGTTGATTTGGGTTACATACTAAAATGGGCTTTTAGCATGCAGCACAGCCACTCCAAATTATGTTCAGGAATATTATATCCTTCTAAGGAATATGACAGAGGATTAGGACTGGTACGCCACATAGAATTTAAATGTTCAGAGTGTGACATTGGGAACATAATTCGAAGTACTGAAGATCCCAATAAAAAAAATTCGGAAATTAATTATGGAGCTGTATGGGGCACTTTGGCGACTGGCAGTAGTTTTGGCCACTTAGAGGAATTATTATCAACTATGAATATACCACCCATGAATCAAAGAAAATTTAATGAAATAGAAAATACATTGGGAGATGTGAGTAAAAAAACGCATTTTTAGCTTTCTATATCACTTTTACAAAAAAAATATATTAGAAGCATTTTGTGTATTTATCTTTATTTAGAAACGTGCTTATTAGGTTTGGAAAGATCAACTTTGTAAAGATATGGAAGCTGCTGCTTTAGAAGAAGCTAAAATTGCCGTAGAAAATGGGCATGTAGATCCTGACGGGGTACCATATATAACGGTTTTCTTAGACGGTGGATGGAGTCATAGAAGCTACGGCCATAATTACAACGCTGCATCTGGAGTTGTAAGAGATAATTATCATTCTTTTATTTAATATATCTACGTTAATGTTATTTTAGGGAGTCATTATTGGTCAAAAAACTTTGAAAGTTTTATATGTGGGTGTAAGAAATAAATACTGCATTATTTGTGCAAGGGCCGCAAATAAAAAAGAAACACCAAAGGAACATAAATGCTTCCGCAATTGGAGCGGCAGTTCTTCTGCGATGGAAGCTGATATAATTGTAGAAGGCTTTTGTTTTGCAGAGAAAGTTTACAATTTACGATTTAAATCTTTTGTTGGCGATGGGGACTCCAGTGTCTACACTAAAATAATTGAGCGAGTCCCGTATGGAAGAACAGTAAAAAAAATTGAGTGCGTCAATCATGTTCTCAAAAATTATGGAAAAACACTCTTCCAATTAAGCAAAGACGCAAAAATTGATTTAGCGGCCAGAAAATTATTAACAAACAAAATTATAAAAGATTTACAAAAGGTCGCTCAAAAAGCAATTTATAATTGCAACAAAAATCTTGATCAGTTAAAAGAAGATTTAAGAAATGGTCCTTTACATACTTTTGGTGACCATCGCTCATGTAAAGATCGTTACTGTGAGACACCTACCGTGCTTCATAATATTAAAAAAATTGAAGCTATAAAAAAATCCGGACTGTACAATCATTTATATAGTAAGTATTTGCTTTTTTTTAGTTGTAATTTTTTTGCATGTACCGTATACATTTTTGCAGGTGCCTTAGAAATTATTTTGAAAAAATCTCATTTATTACTAGAAAATCAGAACAACAACCGGGCAGAAATATTCATGAATATACTAGCTAGATTTAATGCCGGAAAACGTTTAAATTTGACTACAAGGGGCTCATTTCAAGCAAGATGCACAATGAGTGGAATGAGGTATAACAAAGGCATTATGTGGCATTCAAGTCCATGGAAATCTTTAACAAAAAAAAGCCCGGGAAAATATTTCAAACAATACATTGACACTCAAAGTCACAGGGCAAAAGTTAAACCAAGAAGAAAAAAATTGGAATTTAAAACAAGCGGACAAAAGTTACCAACTATAAAAAATATAGATTACGGTTTAAATGCCCAACAGCCTGAACCGACAGAAGAGTATCTAAAAGAAGAATGTGCAAGAATAATTGCAAAATTACAGGTAAATACATTTAGTATAAGCCTTACTGTCACCTGTGGCAACTTATTGTCTTTTTGTAAGTTAATATGTAGTTCGTTTTTCTTGTTAGTGGGCTTGTCTGTTTTTCTTCAATACATTATGTATATGACATAACAACGTATACAACAATGTGTTAAAAAGAGACAGACTAGCGCACTAAAAAGAAAAACAAACAAACTAGATATAAATTATCCATAATAACTTTTTTTTTAATTGTACTGATTTTAGGTTAGTAAAGAAGAACAAGCTTTTATCGAACAAAACACAAAAGAACAGTTTGGCAGTGAATTGTTTAAAACAGAGAGGGCAGATAGGTTGACAGCCTCTTTTTTTGGCAACGTTATAAAGCGAAGAGCGTCAACTCCTTGCCATAATTTGGTTAAAGAAATTTTATATGGGAACAGTCTCTCTACGCCAAGTCTTGAATATGGAAAGACAATGGAAACAGTCGCCATAAAAAAATTTGAAACAGAATATGGTTTCGTTGTAAAAAAGGCTGGTTTTTTCATTGATCTTAATTATGGGTATCTTGGTGCGTCTCCAGATGGTTAGTATATTAACTATTATTCTTTGTTAATTGATTTGAAATGATTTATTTTTCCATTACTTTATTTTGTTATAGGACTTGTAGGTGAAACCCACCTCGTGGAAGTAAAATGTTTGCACAGCGTTTTTAAACAGAACGTGGCATTAGAAGAGGCTGCCGAAAAAAATAATATTTGTCTGGAAAAATATGAGAAAAAATTAAGATTAAAACGAAACCATACTTATTGGTATCAAATCCAAGGCCAGTTAAATATTGCCCAGCGAGAAGCATGCTACTTTGTAGTTTATACTGGAGATGCAAACCCACTTTTTGTTGAAGAAATTAAAATTGACATGAATTTTTGGAAAAATAAAATGTTACCAATTTTAATAAAATTTTACAATGACTGTGTCTTACAAGAAATTGTAAGACGCAGAATTCCTAAAGGAGAAAAATGTTTAGATCCACCATATATTGTTCAAGCTCAAGAAAAAAAAAACATAAAAAAAAATAAAGTGTAACTTTAATTTTCTATGTGATGCTTTACTATTAACCTGTCATTTTTCCTTTATGCTTGGTTTTTATTTTGTAAAAGTTTTTATTGAGGCATAAACTATGCAATTTTTGTTATTTATTTTTAACTTCAATAATTTCAATATATTACGAGTATAATCAATAAGTGTAAATAAATATTTATTTAATTTATTAATCAACAGTAAATTGTTGAAATGTGCTACTACGAAATAAATACATTGTTAATAATAAAAAATGAAATTACGTATTAAACTCATTGTTTCAAATCTTAATCTGCCTTTTGCATAACTCCACAAAAGAAATTGAAACCATTACTGTTAAAAATTTTATGTTAAGTTCGTACTTTATTTTTTCATTTCTTACCTTATTAATTCTCTTTTGCATATTGTTTTAAATATCATAATTTGAAAATGGTTGCGCCATCTATTCGAAACACGCTGAAGTTTTGTCTGACTTTCACATAGATAGACAACCCATATTTCTTATTGAAAGTGTCAGATTGTTATAAAAATTTTATGGCGAAAATATCTAAGCTATAACACAAATATTTTGAAGATTTTTTTTATAGTTATTTTTATTGGATAATAGTGTATTGATTCGTCTTTTTTTAAGCACAAAGGCATTAATATTTAATTGTTATTAAAGCAATTTTCACTTCTACTAGATACGACACTTTTAATATTTTTTATTAATTAATGACCAGCTTTTTTTAACAAAAAAACCTACTGATGCAATTAATTAGATGTTGGTCTAAAAGAATCTACAAAAAAAACTACTCTAAGTTATTTCATAAATGAAAAATTTTCGACAAAAGTTAGTGCTGTTTTACACGCAATGAGGGCTATGTATCTCTCATCTTAAGTGGAGAGAACCGGAGAATTGACATTGCACTGTCTAACTGTCAATCTTGTTAAGATTACGACAAAGCAATTGGTGGAGTTGTAATCCTTTGAGTTAGTTTCTGGTAAGAGGCTTAATCGAAATAAGAGTCAAGTAAAAAAAAGTTACATTGAGAGATGAAAAAGTGGGTCAGTTATTAAAACTTTAGAGAAATAAGAAAGTTATTAAGTTTGACTTTTATTACAGCGGAGAGTTAATAAACAGTTGGATGGTAGAAAACTAGAAATATTAGGTGCGCAATTTAGTAAGAAGTTTCTGTTTCATGTAAAATAATTTTTGGAAAAGTCCGATATATTGTAATAATTGAACAAAAGGTTTGAGTTTTGACCTGAACATATTTGAGTTTCAATATAAATATCTCGAGGTTTTACGTATGAAAAACATAACTCGAAATTTGATCTTTTAAAATTATAATATTTTACAGTACACAAAATGTAGAAACTTTTTACAAACAATTTTATTATACAGTGTTCAAGAATTAAAATAGAACACTCTAACATTTTAACAAAGTTATTTTGGTGAATTACGTCCATTCTTTTTATATTCGAAAATTGTTTTTACGGGGAAGTGGACAAGGCAGAAAAAAACTATTTTATAAGGCCAACGTTTCGAATCATTTATTGATTCTTTTTCAAGGCTTATAATAAATGTTAAAATTTGTTTGGCATGGTACCAACTTGTCTGCCAGTGGTCGCCGGAAGAATGGAACATTTTAATTTTAACATTTATTATAAGCCTTGAAAAAGAATCAATAAATGATTCGAAACGTTGGCCTTCTAAAATAGTTTTTTTCTGCCTTGTCCACTTCCCCGTAAAAACAATTTTCGAATTTTAACAAAGTTTAAAGTCTTGTATCACCTACAAAAATTTATTAATCAAAATTATTTTTTTCTGGTTAGATTATTTCTTATATGTAGATACTTTAATATAATTAATAAGACGATTCTTGTAAATTTGTTGTTTAAGCTATAGAGGGTGTCAAAGGCAGGCCGTACAAAAAACAAAAAGGTTAAACATCTCCTATTTTAACAAAAAAAAATTGCTGGATTTTTTTAATGGATAAAATTTTACTTCTTTTTAGCTTATATATACATAGCTCTTCAGGCTCTCGGGCCCTTGGCTTTAATTTTTTCCACAATTTTCCTCCATTCTCTTCTGTGCTTGCTCTCTTCCATCCAGTCCCGGACTCCTACTCCCTTTAGATCAGCCTTAACCATCTCCAATCATCTCTTCTTCGGTCTCCCTTTTCATCTTTTACTTCCTTCTCCTCCCAGCAGCGCATTTTTTGTGCCCATTCGATGCCATTCTTGCCACATGTCCTAACCACCGCACTCTTTGATCCTTTACCTTTAGGATTATGCTTGGGTATCCATATATATTTATTACTTCTTTATTTATTTTTCTTTTCCAGTTGCCTTCCTCGTCTTTCACTCCCCCAAACAGCTTTCTTAGTGCTTTTCTCTCCCACCTTTACAACTTTTCCGAGGTGTTTTGGGTCATGATCCACGTTTCACATCCATATAGCACCGCTGGCTGGATTGCAGTTCTACAGATTCTAATTTTTGTTTTTCTCGACACTATTCTTTTTAGCATATCCTAAAGATAAAAGTTCAAACGTGAAATTTGGAAGGCAACGGTAGACATACTGTTAACATTTTGTGCAGAAAAAACTTCCGAAATTGGCCAAATTTTTAAACAGCTTCGAATTT
Organism: Tribolium confusum; assembly: GCA_029207805.1. Classification (NCBI taxonomy): domain Eukaryota; kingdom Metazoa; phylum Arthropoda; class Insecta; order Coleoptera; family Tenebrionidae; genus Tribolium; species Tribolium confusum. Next base: position 20,156,140 of record JALGAY010000009.1, on the reverse strand, counting down.
TAGTTTCATAAAAGATGGATAAAAAATTAAACGTGTATTTAGACACAAAACTTGTTTTTTGTATCTTAGTATTCTTGTAGTATTACTTTACTTAGTATTTGTGGGTGATTAAATGCATTTCTTAAAAGCATATTTTTTAAAAAAATTGAAACTTTTTTTCAGTTGATCAGCTCGTTACCATGATACGGATGCAACTGTTAGTTATCTATAATTATTGTATCATTGAAAACAAGCCGTTTCGATAAGCAAAAGTTTAAATTTTTTTCTAAAAACATGGCTTCAAAAATCGTATTTAAACACCAACTTACACCAAGGAAATTAACGCTACAAGGATTTTGATATATAAAACACAAGTTATGTTTATCATTACACGTTTAAATTTTTATCATTGTTTTAAAAAACTAAAATTTAGAGCTGTTCAAAAAATTGATCATTTTTGGAAACCTTTTATTACACAAAATGATAACAGTATGTTCATCACTCTTTCAACACTTCAAGTTTAAACTTTTGCTTTTACAATAAGCCAAAAAAGGAAAAAAATACACCAATTAACAAAATTATTGCTTATAGTGCAAAAATATTTTTTTAAGATTTTGGCCTTATTTTATTAATTAGCTTAGGATGTGCTAAACTGTTTTGAAGATTTGGTCCATCGCTCTTTCAAAACCCATTCACAAAATTCAATATATATTTTTTTTTTGTTAAAATGGAAGCAGTCTTTGGAAGCTTTTTGTTATTTGCAGAATCTGTCTTTGACACCCTGTATAGTTTAAACCACAAATTTACAAAAAACGCTTAAAAAAACATCTTAAAGTATAAGAAATAAGCTACCTAGAAAAAAGATCATCTCATTTAATAAATTTTTGCAAGAGTCACAAGACTTTAAACTTTGTTAAAATTTTTAGATGTTTCATTTCAATTGTTGAGCACTGTAGATATAATTTATTGCTCAGAAATCACATCTATTCACTTGACATTTAAATAATTTCTGCCTTTTTACATCTTACTAATTTTTGGCTACTGCACTATTTCTCAGCAGATTTTTACTGATTTATTAAGCTACTTAGTAAGTTTTTCATTTCAAGTTAGGGTAAAAGAATCAAAAATAGCTTAAAGTACTCAAGATTTTTCAATGCAAATAACACGTAAACAGATAGTAAGTACAAGCGTAAGTTTAGATATTTTTGTAACAGAGATTTTGTCTTTTCACTCTCAGAGATTTTTTTTATTTACTATATAATAAAGTGCTTACAACTAAATCCTAAATCAATTGGGTAAATACTGCCAAACATCTCTTGTAACATAAAAATTCATCTAGTTTATTTGCTACTATATCTTCTTTTATAAAGTATGCTTATTACAATTTTTAGTAAGACTCGGCCATAAAAAAACAAAAATTTTGATAAAACGTATGATATTTTTGCTGGAAATTTTCTTTAGAAATATGTTTTAACAAAATTTGATGGAGTAAATCTATTATTTATTTTTCAAATGTATACTTAGAAATAGAACTTTACTAAGAAAATTTTCTGCTTTGCAATTCACCTCATAATTATTTTCTTATTTTAGATTTTTGTGACAGTGACACTTATGACATTTGTCGTATACTTAGATGTTACGTTTTTAAAATTTGTGTTTTTATAATCACCTTTTATCAAAAATTCTAATAAATTTACGACACGTATTTTGATCAATTCTAAATGCTTTAAAAAACTTAAATTCGCAAATTGTCTAAAATTCTGCTAATTTTCTTAGATATCTTGTGTCAATTGCTCATTTGCATATAACTGTAATAAAATAATTGCTGCTTGTGTTTGTGAAAAGTCTGTAACCACGACGTTCTACTTTCTGGTGGCGGTTTTAAATCTTTATAGAATTTTTCAGATTCCATAGAAATCTGCAATACCAGTGCTAACTGAACTATTATATTGTAGCTTGTGGATGGTGTTAATTTTATTATACTCTTTTAGGGAGAGAATTTAATGGTTGATATAATGTACACAGACTTCTGCAAAGCATACGACAGCAACAATCATAAAAAACTGACACTGAAATTTAAAAAAATAGTTTAATAGACTAATTTCAAGTTGAAATAAGATTAGTAGTATCTTTGTTTCTATAAAAAATTAAAAAAATTCTTGGTTGTAACTTGTTGTTGCTATAGAAAAGTATTAAAATTTGCGATACTACCGGTAGTATCTCAACTTGAAATTAACCTATAAGTAATTTAACACATGTTTCTTTACTTTTTTTGACAATTGCTTTTTACTTTTTGTTAAATGACTTTTTCTCATATCCAAACGTTATTTTCAAATTATTATTTTTTTGTTTTGGCAAATAACTATATTTGTTAATTGCTCGAAATGTAATGTAATCGACTTGAAACCACGCAGTTTTGTTCTAAAATTCAAGTCTTAATTAAAGTAAGTCAATATTTTAAGTCAAAATAAATAATTGAATTAATTTTTGTTACTATGTAACTGATTAACTTGATGATAAATTAAATTTAAAAAAATTGAAATAGAAAAATTATTAAATTGCAAACACAAAAGTGAAAACAAATGTAATTTGACTTTAATTTAGGCTGGAATAAGTTCTCTCAGATTTTTTTTAAACAAAAAAAAAGAAAAACCAAATATGTAATTTGTAATTTATGATTGAGAATGCAAACAAAAATTATAAATTTATCTTTTTTTTGTTCTATTTTTTGCCTAAAGACTGTTCTAGGATCATAAAAAACGAAAAAAAAAATAGTTGCTTATACCTTTGAATCGTTTAAATCGTTAGTTAGGTTTTAGGTTTATACCAAAAATTCTATAGAAAATTTTATATAAAAAAACATTTAGTTTTGCCTGAATTTTTCAAGCAATATTTTTAATTTTTTTTATTAAAAATTTTATGTGGGTTACAACAAATATTGGTTTAGCCGAGTTGTAAAATATTTAAGAAAATAATAGTAAAAACCAAAATAAACAAAAAAGTCTTAATAAAGATAAGTCGGCAAAGCAACGGTTAGAGAGATATAGAATTTTATTTTATTCCTATCTTTTGTAGTTTACAGAAAATTGTATTTCTTATCAGAGTAGTCTGATAATAAACGAGAAATAAATAAATATTTAAAATTTGACGTTTGTTGTCAGTATATGCAGAACATAACGTATGATCTTTTGGACGACATTTCTTTGCAGCAAAGACAATAAATGTGGTTCCAACATGATGGTGTGTCAGCTCATTTTTCGACTGCCGTTAGAAAGCATTTACGCCAAATGTTTTAACATACATGGGAAGGACGACGGACCTGTTTTATAACTCGCAAAATCGCCAGATTTAAACTCTTTATATTTCTTTCTTTGAGAATACTTAAAAACGTTAGTCTATGGTACTTCTGTGAATAGCCTCGAAAAGCTGCAGCAAAGAATTAATCAAAAATGCCTACAAATTCGAACCAATAAGGCGTGAGTTTTAAAAAAAGTTCGAATATCTTTTAAAAAAAAAGATGTCATACCTGCTTAGAGATGAAAGAAAGGCATTTCGAACGTTTTTGTAACTTTGTTTTTGTGTTTTTTAGAAGTTTTTTTTGTTTGTTTGCACATAATAAATAAATAATAAATAATTGCAAATTAAGTGTTTTGAAGAATCTTCTACATTTACCAAACCTGATTTGCAGACCCATGTTTATCAAAACTTTTTTGATTATTTTGGTTTATATTATTATCTCCTTAAATATTTTACACTCTTTTTCTAAAATCCTGTATAGACCTATGATTATTTATATAGATATCTATAAAAGTTTTGGTTATTTTATTCAACATTATTTATATTTACTAAGTAAAGTATTTTTCTGTTTTGGTTTGTATTTGTTCTATTATGTGCTAACAAATCTAATAGATCACATACTTTTTTAATTTTTAAATTTAAGTGAATTTATTAAATTAAATTTTTTTTAGCTTTTTCTTTGCGGTTTTGCATTGTATACCCTCTCATAAATTACTCATTTTTGAGATTGCTACAACTAACAATTAACTCTGTATACTGTAAATACTGTAAAATATTGTTTCAAACAATTTGAAATAATAATAAGCAAAAAAAGTTTTAAATAAATAGTTTGAGAAAATACCACAAAAATATCGCGCAAAGTCACATCGAAGCGTAAAATCTCAGCAAATCATTGCTAGGCACACTTATAGACAGATCGAGAACAATAATTTCGTCGCTTTGCACGAGTGAAGAACGGTCGCAAAACATCCGGACACAATCTGGAAAGACGCATCGTTATATAAGCGGGCGGAGATAACAACCGGGAGTTTGTGTAAAATTTTGACAAGCGATTAAATCGAAGCAAAGACAACCGTAGTTTTTGCGTGAAGATCGAGTTATTTATTTATTAAGTTATTGTGGTGTGTATTCGTGTACATAGTAAAAATAAATTATTCGTTATTAATCCAAATTTTTAAATCACACATTGCAATATTTTGTCACTAATAATCTTAACGAACGATGCAAATTTTGTTTAAATAAAAGAAACTCAACTATTAGTAATACCAAATCAGTACTTATAAAAGAAAATTATCGCTCTTTAATACGCTCGATATATATTTGTAAATAAATAATACATAAAATAAAAGTGTTTACAATAGTCATTTGTGTACCAAAGCCAAAAAATAGTTTTTTCGCCCAAGTATTTTAATGAGTGAGACAAAACCGAAACCAAAAAAGAAGCAAAGTCGAAGTCAGTGACAAGCAAGGCCGAAAAAAATATTTTTAGTCGTATCACTTAAAATTTTTTAGTACACTTTAACTAAAAATAGAATTTTTGGTATCAAATTTAGGTTAACTTTTTGACGCAGCAGCCAAAAATTGCTTCTTTTTGGCAGTTATCAAACATTTTTTGTAATGGCTGAAAATAGTAACAATACATTTCGCAAAAGAACTAGAATATAAATATTTTTTTATTTTTATTAGTGAGCATTTTATTTCATTGATGCTAAGTACCGCCAGATTTTCTTTACCTGCAGCATCACACCGTATCAGGACAGGTAATTAAAGATTCATAAATATCGGTGACTAAATTATCCACAGAATTAAACTTTGCAGTTACAACTAAGGGATTATGATACCTACTTATCTACTGATGGCAAGATTAACTGTTACCAGTTCAGAAAGATAAAATAAATTAGGTAGATACCTAATGACAAAAATGATCATTTGTTTTAAACAGAAATAACATAATGAGAGTTAGCAAAGATATTTATTTAAAATGTTTTGCTAATTAGCTTATTGTTAATGTAATAACCAGAGTGTACGTATTTTATGTACTTAGATTTTGAAAAATATATTTAAACTAAAAATTATTTTCCAATGTTAATAGCGCTAGTGTAGAGTTCAAAATTTCAATAATCATTACCAACTTTAAAAAATATATGTATTGTACCTATGAAAACCATATAATAGCTTCTACATATACCGAACCCAATTTCGTATTATTGAAACAAGTCTATTACAGACGCTAAATAAAAAAAGTTAAGTTTTATCACCTTGTCAGACTTGTAACTTAATTAAAAATAACAATTTTTTTAATAAATTATAATATTTATTAATATTGATTTTGTAAAGTTATGCAACTTGTTGGTTATAAATACGTAATATAGAATTTTGATTGTCGAAAGCAACGCAATTAAATTTCTTCATTTTAATAATTTTGTAATTTTGATAATTAAGTTTGTAACTAACTACTTTTAAAATATATATAACAAAAGCCTACCAAGCTAAATATAATTTAAAAAAAGATAAAAATATTATTATTAGACGCATTTAGGTATTAATTCTCGAATTTTTAAGTATAGTAGTTTAACACTTTATACTAGTTAATTTCAGGTCTGAAAATAGCTCGTTACCTTTGTTAAAAGTTTTGATAGAAAATGAGCGAACTGTGAGGCATGTACAATGTTGAAGAGGATCCGTAGCCGGCGGCACGAAACGTTCAAATAGAGAAAATGCAACAAAAACCATTTGAAAAGCACAATAATATAAATCCAAACAAATGCGAAAGGAACAGAGAGGTAATAATATATCTAACCGGCTACCTTCTAATCTGATGTTTGAAAACGATACCGTTTTACAAAACACACAAGAGGAAAAATAATAGAACATATATACGTATGTAGGCAGAACAACAAACCATCTGCTTCATTTCTTTCTCTACTTACAATAGGATCGCGATCTTATTATGTAATTTTTAAGTGGGGTTAGTATCTCTCTTTCAAAATAAATTCATATTATATGGTAGACTGTTTAAAATTTCTTTTAGTTTTATTTTGGTGCTTGTAGAGAAACACAAGGAAAAACTAAGTACAAAAATTAAAAATTAATTGTATAAAAATTAGTGGCAAACAAAGATGCTAGTTTGGGTTAGATATTGTATCTTAGAGTAACTAACAATTACAAAAAATGTAAGTAACTATTATTTTCTTTATTATATTTGTTGTGTTTGTATGTATCCTATTGAACAAACAGGATACAGTTTCAACGACACATAATTATAAAATTTCATTTTTTTAATTTGGTAATTTGATAACTGATAACTTTCTAGAAAATATTTTATTGTTACTCTTTCGCGTCTACTATGGTTGGCTTTTACTAACATCTCAGTTAATTTTTTTAAACTCAAAAATGCAAAATTATAATTCACAAAAATAAGTTTAAAAAAATACTTAATTAAGTTTTTGTATGTAGTTTTTACAATTTCATCAACTTTTTCGTTAATTGGAAATTATAAATCTCTACTTCCCTAGTGAAGTAAAATATCTGAATTAATTCGTCGCTGTCATAAACTTGTTGGTTAAATAATTTATTAAAGCAGAGATAACGTTAATGCTTTAGAATAGAAACCAGTATCTATATGACTTTGACTAATTAGAAAAAAAAAACACTTTAGTGTTTTGCAGTTGTCTCTAAAATGTCACATTTAATGATGGTTGGCATAAAAGGCCGTATTATTACTGCAGCAGCAAATCAAATTTAAAAGTTTGTAAACTTAATTAACTTATTTACTGTAAATGCCTTTTCTGAGACTTTGGACTTTTCTATCCAGGTGTCTCAAAATTCACGGACCAACTTATTGACACAATGTCAATTGAAGTCGAAAGACTACAAAAAAAAATGTTTTAAAATATCCATTTCTGTTTTGACAGTTTGACAATGATGACATTTGATATAATAAAAACCTTAATTAAATGACTAAATTGCTAAATTTTAAAAGAATAAAGTATATTGCAAAATCCGTATCATTGAAGTGAGCCATAACTGTGTAGAGGGCATATAGCTCTGCCAACAGCATTAGAAAAATTTATTTGTCAAAGTCAAAATAAAAAATTGAGGTTATACCAGTTTATATACTTAATGACATTATACATTATTCTATACCAATAAATTATAACAGTACAAAAAGTTTATCCATAATATTAAATAGAGCGTCTTATAAATTGAAGTAAATTAATTTAAAAAATGCACGAGACTAATATTTGTAAAAACACTTTTACTACCCACTAAAAAACAACAAATGTCAAATATAAATGTAGCAATATCAGCATCAAATAATGAAAAGTATGTCTCCTAAGTAAATTTGAATTTTTATAGCTTCCTGCAATAAAAAGTTTTTTTAAATGTATGTTATGTTGTTTATTTTGAGAATTATTATGATTTTTTAAACAAATTAACAACAAAACTATTTTCAAACATTTTTTAAAATTGTAAACTGAAAAAAACATACAAACATTCAAGAGTCTTAATGCACAGACTTTATAGCGAAAAAAAATTTTAGATTTAAGTATAATAGTAACGAAAAACATTTGTTTATTTACATCCAAAGAACAAAAAAAATATTAAAAAATGGGTCTTTTCTAACTATAAGGAAATGCATACTATTTCATTATTCTTGAATTTTTGAACAGACTGTATTTTTATTCTTGCTTTTCGAAAACATTATTATACATTTTTTCATCTAACTATAAGGGCTGTACAAAACAGATTTTTTTATATTATCTATGTTTATGACATTAATACGCTTTGTTTTTTACAAAGTAAAGCGTTGTAACAGGTAAATTTCATTTTTTCAACACGCAGGAGTGTTTTAATAATTATGCACAGTAAAATGGTTAACACACAAGGTTTGCAAAAAACCTTTTTAGACAACATTATCAATTATATATAACAGTGGCAGAGCGTTTTCGAGAACTAAATGTCTTATTATTAGTGCCAAACTTTTGTCAAAACAAATTAAAAATTAAAAAAATAAAAATGTATATTAAAAATAGAATAAAACGTTGTTTTTAGCACAATATTTGTTAATCGATTTGAAAAAAATACGATAAATAAGCAAGTTAAAAAACAAAATTGCTTTTTTCACATTGATTAGAGTTTTTACCCGTAACTCTAAGCCAAAATGTAAAACAACTTTATGTTTGAACACATTAGCTTTACATAAATCAACTCTATTTTTCAATTTTTTTTAAATTTAATCCGTTAATTAATGCACGCATTTTTTTGTGGTCGTCTCGCCGACTGTCTATATTTTTTAGCTAATTTTTAAAAAGATAACAAGAATAGAATTCAAACTTTGTCATTTTTTTGTTCAACATTTTTTATTGTATAGTCGAAATTCAGTCGAATCATAATTTCTTAACTGAATTTATAACATAAATAACGATATTAATAACGCATTATAATATAATAACAATATAAAGTACTAACCTAATTGCTTTTGAAGCAATTGTGACATTTTCAAATTGAAACTCCACACACAACATAAGAGTTAATTTACACAAAACTGTACCAAACGTACACTAACCACTCAAAACTATAGAAGGACTCAGCAAGCCAACAGTTAATTACAAAAAAATTATCAAAGACTTGAACTACCTATTTTAGAAAGTTTGATTTTATAAGGTGAAAAACGAATTTAAAAATGGGAGGTAAATTAAATCTGCAATATAAACTAACTTTTAATATTGAACATTTTTTAACATTTTTTAAATTTCTAATGACACAATTTTTTTTCTATTGATTTTAATAGATTTCTGTTTAAAAACAATTGTTTCACAACTCTCTAAAGTGGAGACCCTTGACGACACCTTACTGCCTAAAAAAACAAATCAAACATAAATAGATAAAATTTCAAATTCTAATAATTTACTTGTAATTTTGAAAACTTCTTTTCTCTAGTGTTTTGGTGTTAAAACGAGTTTAAACAGATCCAACAAAAGTTGTGACTGTTATTGGGTACACCAATGTACAACAAAAAAAGTGTTTTCATAAATTTTTTAGCGAAAAATACTTATGTTAATTTTGAAAAAAATAATAAATAATAAATAGAAAAACTTAAAAATTACGTAAAAATTTTAGAGTAAAAGGAGCAAGATTTTCTATATATTCTATTGTTTTAACCTAAATTTTCTATCTTTTTTATTATTAGATTTGAGAAGTTCAAAGGATTTATATAAGATTTTCAAAAATTTCCAAAAAATTCCAAAAAATTTTTTTAGAATTTTTGGAGATTCTCTAAATATTTTAATTAATCTGCGCTTGCGCAACCAATAGAACATTGCCCGCACATGTGCAGTTTGTACATGCGCAATAATACGCATAATTGAATGCTTACTACAAATGTAAATCTTACAAGTAACTCTGTTCAAATACAACGCCCCAAAAAAAGATTTTCATCTAGTTACCTTTGAAATTATTTTACGTTAATTTTTTTGTGCCGCTCTACTCTTTAAGTTTGAACTAATTTATTCTGTCACCTATCAATCAAATGTCAATTCAGATTTGAAGTTTAGCAAGGGGACTTTGACCTTTAATAAACATCCAAAGCAGGAAAACTTTTTTTAAAAAAATTGCCGCTTGTAGAGAAAACAAATATATGGGGTTTTTCATTTTTCTTGTTACAACCTTAGTGACATTACTAGGTTTACTCGTTACCCCTAGTTGCTAAAGCGGCATTTTTTATTTTACATGGGAAATTCACAAGCGACTAAATAAAAATCTTTTTTTTGGGGCCCTGTATAATTACTGTGAACCATTTGTATGGAATAACTTCGATAAAAATTTAGGGATTTGTTTTTCAGAAAAACGCTTAAACACGTTCATGTTATTTTTTAACGCGCATTTTTTGACAGAAAAGTTGGATATACAGGTTGTCTCAACATCGAGATACGACTCTCAACTTTGACATTTCATATAAAAACCCCATTTTTTTAGCATATCTGAATTCTACGTAGAATTTTGCGTATTATAACTAGCACACACTATGTCGATTTTCAGTTGTTTTTGAAAAAAAAGCGTAAACCATATCTAATGAATAAATTCGATAAAAATTCAGAGATTCATTTTTTGACAAAAAAAATGGTTATACAGGCTGCCCTAATATTAAGATACAACCCTCAACTTTAAAATTTCAATTGAGAACCACAATTTTCATTAGCATATCTAAATTCTACATATAAATCCCTGAATTTTTATCAAATTTATTTATTTTAAATAAATTACGCTTAAAAAAAACTAAAAATCGACATAGTGTGTGCTATACCAGTAGATATACTAAAAAAATTGAGTTTTTATTTGAAATTTTAAAGTTAAGACGTTAAGAGTCGTATCTCAATTTTGGGAATTCCTGTATAACCACTTTTTTTGTCAAAAAATTTGCGTTAAAAAATAACAGAATACGTGTTTAAGCGTTTTCCTGAAAAACAATTCCCTGATTTTTTGTCAAAGTTATTCCATACAAATGGTTCTAACTGTATATTATTCACGAAAAACTACAAAATTATTTTTATTATAATAAAAATAATAACAATATCAAAAACCATATTAAGACAAATCATCAGTTTATTACTAGTACAATAAACATTGTATTGTTGCCAAATGCACGTAATTTATGGTTGTTAGACTTTTCAATGCCATCTAAGAAAACCACCCGGAGCATGCAAATTTGTCACCACTTTTATCTAGATTTGATCTGCCTCGGGCGGTTTTCTCAGATGGCAACGAAAGGTTTAACGACTATTACTTGTGTTTGGTAACAATACAATCTTTAGTGCACTTGTAATAAACAGATGACTTGCCTTGTCAGGTATAAGTGTTGGTATACAATGACGAATTCTCATCCAATAAAACACTGAAATTTTAATACTTGCCGTAGATGGCGTTGCGGCATAAACACAGTTTCAATTACTTGTGTCTTTTTCTATAATTAATTTTTTTAAATGTTTCTAATTTTCTAAAAGATTTTTTAAATTACACTTCTAATGTTGTTTTTTAAATTTTTAACAGTTTTCTTAACTGGGTTTCTTTCTTTATTATTAACTACAAAATATATATTTTTGTTTTTGTTATAATTTTTCTCTTGTTTGGTTTATTTTACTTTATTCTTAAATTTAAATAGACAATTATTATTTTTAATAATAAGTGGTAATAATAAGTCCAAACGTCCTTTAAGAAAAATAACTGTTATTTTTCAATATTTTTATACTTAAAATTTATTAAAACTTACAACGTATTCACTTTGAGCATCATAATGTTTTGTTGACCAAAACTTTTTGAAATGGCTTCAAAACTTTACTTCAAAATTGAACCAATTAATATCATTATGACACTGATATTATATAAACCTTTAACCTAAATAATTGATAAATGACAAATATTGTATCAGAATCGTTGCTATACTTTTTTTGTCCGCCATATTTAAAGTGATTGTAGCGTCTTCATCAGTTATTATCTTCAGATATTTTCAGCTGTTTTTATCTAGCGCTCATTTTTTACCTTTTTTATAAAATTGTTTGTTTTATTTATTTATTAAATATAAATTTATAAAATATGTATATAATAATATGTTTTACTAATTTCTTATATCTTGTATTACTTAATTTTTTATTTTATTTATTTATTTTGCGTAATTCCAACATTATTACAATTTTGCTCAATTTTTAATAACATTTTCTTGCATCTTTATTACAAATTTTAGTTGTTACGCTATTAAACAGTTTTTATAATTGAACACTAAGTGATATTCTCTATTCTGCAGTTGTCGACAAAAGCTGCGTATTAAAATCCATCTTTTTAAAAATTCTTCTCTTTCACAATCCCCATTTGCAAAAAGCACTCACGGAAATGTAATCTCCCCACCCTCTATCGCTTAAAAGCCGCGAATACTCACCATATACGTGTGTATATTACCCCTGAATCCGGTCCTGCGTCAGCCTGAAAACAAGCACTCCACCGTGTGATATCGCCTCCCAGTCATATAATGAATTCACAAGGGGGAAAGCGCGAGCATATCCCGACAGATCCGTAGGGTAGATTACATCACCCCCGACCCCAGAAGGGTCGTTCCTCGTTCATTGCATTAGTCGCCATGATAGTGACGCACGGCAAAAGGCCGCTATTGGCGAAGCCGTTCTCTCAGATTTTGTCAAGTGTTTATATTAGCCTCGACGATTTTTTTTTTGCTACAGCCACTAATGAAGGGGTTGAGAATTACATGTGTTGGGGGAGAGAGATTGATATGGTCCAGTGGTGATGACGATGATGAAAGCGCCGTGTTATAGAGAGCTTTTACGTTATGTGAGCTTTTTAATTATGCGACAGCGGGGATTTTGGATGAGGATAGGGAATGCAACGAGATGGAAATAAATCACTGAGGCTTTTAAAGTTTATTAATTTTTATTAAATACTGCAAAAAAACAAACAAATAATGTGTGTAAAAACATATAATGTACTAAACAGTTTATTAGATATATGTATTGCTAAATCAATTTTGCAATAACTATTAAACAAATAGTTATTACTCAAAACTTACCAAACTATTGTCAAAAACGACTCAAAACATAAAAGAATAAAAATGCATACCCGCTAAAAATAGAATAAATTGTAGAATATATCATTAGGAATAGAAGTAAGTCTTTTTGTGGTGAGTCTAGAGATTGAAGACCGAGACGCAGTCGAGGCCGGCAACTAGGCGAAGCACAAAAAAACCTTCTGCTCTGAATAAAATATAATATTTTATCTTCAAGCAAAAATCATAAAAAAAATAAACCTAAACTAATTTATTATTTTTTTGTATTCACAATAAAATTACAATTTTCAAATTTGCAATTTGCAAATTTTGAGGCACTAGTAATTTCTGCTTTTTTTGTTACAATGGAGTATAATAATACTTGGAGTTGCAAAATGCATAGTTACTGAGTTCCTTCAATAATATTACTAAAATTTACGTTCTCTAAGTTATCTAATGTACTAGATTGGTTATTATTAATATTATTCATAGGTGCTAAAATTTTCATTGCTGTTTGTTGTTTTATTCTCTATGGATTCTTCTATATAACTTTCTGCGACAGCCGTGGATCGCCAACCCCCATGTCTTTTTAAGGCCGAAATGTCACCTTCAGGGTCCACCAACAAAGTGACTGATGTGGGCCGAAGACAATGACCTGTATATTCACTAGAGTTAGACAGATTTAAGAAGGTAGCTATTTCTTCTGGTGGCGACCGTATTTTATGTTTTCCCATAACCATTTTTGCAATATGCCGTTTTGGTATTTAAGATAAATTTATTTATTTCTATATTTTTTCAAAGAGATTTAGACATTCTGCAAATGTTTAAATAAAATTCTCCCAGGATAGTGAATGAACGTGGCCCCAGACACGCCTATTATCAATATAACCTACGATATCAATTTAGTACAATTCTTCCAGTAAAAAAACTAAAAACTTTACTTTTGTCGCCAAATATTGTTCAATAAGAGCATTATGTAAAAAGTCTACTTGTTCTTGTTCTTTTGATAGAATTCGTGCTTTTTTCGGTTTATATTCAGCATTTTTTTTTAAAAAAAAAGCAACTAGTTTGGTGTAGTTTTGGAGTTGAATATTGTGCTTAATATTTTAATTTTGCTTTCAACATTGAATAATGGCTCCATAGTGTTAAACATATTTTTATTGATTGACAAATTGTCGAAATATGCTTGCATTACGTTTTTAGAGAAATATGTGGTTTTATGTTGGTCGGTTCACTTGAAGAAACGTTTATAGGTTAAATCATAAACTTTTCGAGGTTTTTTTGGTGTTAGATAAGGATTTTGCTGTAATCTGTGTCAATTGTGGAGGCATGCACTACATTGTCTAAATTTTATAGACCAGTTAGGTATTCGCTAATAACATTTTTAAACAAAATCAAATAATGAAAAATTTGATTTAAATATAAATTCGCGTCGCGAGTTAAAAAAAAAGATCTTTCGTAGTCAAAAGCCCTTCGCCGCGGGTTAAAAAGTAGTGCTGTGTGTGAAAACAGTGCTACGTTGGGAGAAAATCATGTACATGAACATGAATTCTTCTTTATTTCAAAAACAGTGCCCTGATGAAAATCAAATGATGCTCATCGAGGAGCAAAAAATTCGTTTATTAGAATTATCAGATTACCTTGACAAAGTCGAGGTAAAATTAACAAAGCAAATGTTAACAATTTTCATCGAACAACATTTGGAACGTTTATACGAAGAGTTAAATACAATAGAATTTATCGACATCAAGATACAAGGTGGAGAAACAGAATTTACAGACGAATATTTTAACAACAACGTATAAGAAACAATAAATCAACGTTGTGTAGATGTCATATTACAATTATTAATAAGAAAAGGTAAAAAGAAACTACGGCTAAAAGAGTGAGCCCAGTAAGACTTCCACCTTTACCACGATGGATTAATATTAAAAACAAGCAAAAAAGGATGCAACAATGTTAGAAAAAAATGTCAGCCAGTTCAAATCTAAAACTCAAGAAAATCAAAATTTGATTCATGAGAAACAAAAACCGACTCGAGAACTAAGTCTTGAGCCTGAGAGAGTGGAAAAAGAAATGTCCGTTTTAGAAAATTTTGATAAAAATTATCCGGAAAGATGGAAGAAACAATCGGTTCTAGAGCTAAATCTTGAACCTGAAAGAGTGGAAAGAGAAGTGTCCATTTTGGAAATCTCCAAAATTTTTGATGAAAATTTTTCGGAAAGATGGAAGAAACAATCGGTTCTAGAGCTAAATCTTGAACCTAAAAGAGTGGAAAAGGAATTGTCCGTTTTGAGAGCTTCAAAATCCGATGACGATTCCAGTAACAAACCAAAATTAGACAACGATAAAACGCAAATGAAAGTCAAAGAGCTTTCAAGTGAAGTTATAATTGACGAATTTCAAACGGATGCATCAAAAATTCTACGAAAATTGACTCAAGAGCCAAAACTTGAACCTGTAAGAGTAGAAGAAAAAGGCACCAAACCACAAAAAACAACACCGAAAAAGAGAAAAAGTCAACAAGCTTAAAAGGTAAATGAAAATTCATCTCAAAACAGTGAAATAAAACAGCCGAGAGTTAAAAAAAATATTCGTGAACAAAACAACGAATCTTCAAGTAAAGGTCAGTTATCCACAAATCCCAAGTTATTTTCAAAAATTCACCAACCAAATAAGAAGCAGTTCAAAAAGTCATACAACAAAAATTGTGAAAAAACGAAGACAGAAATCAACGAAGCAAGAATCGTTAATCGCCACAGTTCGGCGGTGGCAAATTTGACGTCCGCAAAGAAACTCGCATTTCTACAACGGTTGCGGAAAGAAGAAAAAGGCAAAATTATCATTGCTTTATCAGCAAAGAAATCAAAATGGAAGTCCATCCTACAAGGAAAACATCCACCGGATCCAGGCATCGACCTTACGATAAAGATTTGGAATCAACCGGAAAAAGAATCTTGTAGCCTCTCAACGCAGTAATAGAGGCCGCAAGTTAGTAAACCTTACAACAGTTTAACAAAAAATTTAGAGTCAATTCAAATCAGTTAAAAATTAATGAAAATATGTTTTAAAAAAATTATAAAATTTGGATAATTAGTTTTTGCTTACACATCACTTAAATATCAATGTCAATGTTACTTTAAGTTAGACCAAATTTCTGTTTATATTTTTTACTAACCTATGTCAATTTCATAACAAATATGTATGAACAAAATACTGGTGTCAGTAAATTGTTACAGCAAGAATCCATCAAACACTAGAAGCTGACACTCCACAGTCCACATCTCAGAAGAACTATATACAAACAATTCCGATTAAATTGAATTAATCAATTGGGAACACAGGATATTTACAACCTAGGACAGCTGATTCAAAAATTCAAATCCAGAGATCGCACTTTTTTGCTGTGTCGCCAAGATGTTTGATCTTCGATTAAACAGAATTTTAAATTTTTTGTTTACAATTTGCCTTATATTTAATATTTTTATTTTTAAATTTAACTGTTGCGGAATTAGGGTTTAGTACATTGTAATGTTAGGATATCACAATTAGGATAGTTACGTTATTAACAGAGGTCAGGATCGCAATCTTTGCCGAGTCGCCAACATGTTTAATCTTCAATTAAACAAATTTTTTCCTTATTAATTCTTATAAATTCTAAAAGAATGTTGTCTTTTTTGTCAGCACTTTTAGTTACACATCCTTATTGTTTCGTAATAAATATTATGCCTTAGTAATCAATTAACCGTAGAGCAATGACTTACTTAGCTTGCATTTAATAACTTCCTTTTGTTACAGCGACTCTATAAATGTTTAGAAATTAAATTAAATTTTCTTTGTTTAGAAATTACTTTTAAGGTTATTCTGGTTTAGAACCCCTGTAAATAGTTTATATATTGTTAAGTTTTTGAATGAATAAATCAGTATAGAACAAACCCGCAAGTTTTATTACTCCTGCAGCATCGAACACAATAATTGACAAAAAATTCAAAAACAATTAAAATTTTAAGAAATTTACTTTATTTTAATCAATAATATCAATTATTAATTAAATTAATAATTATATTAACTAACGTTAAGCAATTTATTAACTCCTTCATTAATTTAAAGCATCAGCCAACTTGTTATTTATAATTTTGACATTTGACATCCTTCAAACGTCATTCATTGCATTCACACTTATAAGCGACTCTTGTTATATCATAGAATAAAATTTTAATTAAAATATATTTTATTATTATATTACGTATGTATTAATAAATAAACCAAAATTTGAACACGTATGACTCTTTAAAATTTAGCTTAGACGAACCATCTATGTATAATTTCAACTCCTTTTAAACTTTTTGTAGCATATCTGAATTCTACGTATAATTTTGCGTATTTTTTATGTAGCACACATTATGTCGATTTTCAGTTGTTTTTAAAAAAAGGCGTAATCTATTTAAAATAAATAAATTTGTTAAGAATTGAGAGATTTATACGTACAATTCAGGTAACTAAAAAAAATTGAGGTTCTCAATTAAAATTTTAAAGTTGAGGGCCGTATCTTGATTTTGGAACACCCTGTATATTTATTGTTTTGTCAAAAAATCAAAAAATGCGCGTTGAAAAATAACAGAATACGACTTCAAGCGTTTTTCTAAAAAACAAATTTCTGAATTTTTGTCGAATTTATTCATTTCAATGGTTCACACCTTTTTTCAAAAACAACTAAAAATCGTGATGAAAAAATGGGTTTCTATTTAAAATTTTAAAGTTGAGGGTCGTATCTTAATGTGAAGATACTCTGTATATCCAATTTTTTTGTCAAAAAATGCGCGTTAAAAAATAACAGGATACGTGTTCAAGCGTTTTCCTGAAAAACTAATCCCTGAATTTTTATCCAAGGTATTCCATACAAATGGTTCACACTGTATATACTACTACAGCTAAAACTGAAAATAAATAAAAAAATAAAACAATATATAAACAATAATTGCAATAAAATTCTTTGTTTAAACACTTTCTAACAGAACAGAGCTTTCCTGTAGTTACACTAGAAGTGCAAATGGTTAGTCAAAGCTGCTTTAAAGTAAATTAATCTAGTCACCTAGTTAATCAAAGAACTATTTAAAACATTAATTTTTAAGTGGAAGTCAATAAATAAGAGAACAAGTTTGTTCTAAAGAGATCTATTCAACGTTAAACTTGTCAAACATCTAAAAAAAATTATTTTAATCTGAAGACATATTCAAATTAAATAATAAAATAAAATAGATCAAAACGAGAAGCACAGATTTTTGTTCAACTTATTTATTACGTTTATCTAAACTAACTTACGTTTTACAGTGCAAAATTAGTTTGAAACACAACGCGTGGCAGAGTGCTTTAATAATTGATGTAAATAAACAACAACAAAAAAGTCTAATTTTTAATTTTACTCAAAAAATATTATAAATTTTTTTAATATTTTGTAAATAATTTAATTAAATTGTTATTTACAAATTTAATCAAATTTGTAAATATTTTAATAAATAATAATGTAAATTTTTTTAAATAATTTTGTCTGAGACCATTAAACCATTGCATCAGAACTTGCTCTATATCCTCTTGGGTTGATTGACTGTGTTTTGTGTTTACTAAAGCCTATTATTTAGAATATCTATAATGGTAGAAAAAAATTAAATAAAATGCAAATGTTAGTTGAACAACTTCATAATAACCGAACACTAAAAAACAATTAAATATGTCAATATAAGCGGTTGCTCACATTACCCGGAGCTATTATAAGCGGTTTCAAACTCATAGTTCATAATACGATATTAGAAGCGAAATTATTATAAGTGAATTTTACTGTATCAATATAGCATTGATGTAAAATAATTTATTAATCTTGATAATATTTTGAAATTAAATTTGTTTAGTACCTAAGTAGATAACTTTTTTTTAAAACGTGTTGAAGTCTAAACCACTAAAACTAATAACGCTGAAGCTCTAAACTTACAGAACTTTGGTGTTACGTAGTTTTAATATAATAAAACTTATTGCGCCTTTCAAATTTATCTAAATACCTCGTTCAATACCTGTTGTGTTCATTAATTGACTTGAGCAACTCTCAGCATTGTTTCTCTTAAGTCAACTTCTCAAACAATCCCGTCTAAATTTCACAATCCGTTTAAATTCAATCACAGCAAATCCCCCAGATTTATTTACTTGTTAATCGTTGGCTCTCTAATCACAAAGAAAAACGTTTCAGAAACACAAAAAATGGCGCAAGACGGAAATCACCCATTATCCAATCATAACAAAGCCACTTAACCGAAAAAATTAATTAATTCCGATTTCTGATAATAACTTGAGAAAAATTGACTGGGGGGCACCTATAGAAAAAGCGTTGCATTTGCACATTATATGAAAACAAATCCATCTCTCTTGCGGTTCATGTATACGAAAGTGGAAAAGAAACAAAGAGAAAGAGAGAACAATCATCAAACGGAACACTTTACCCCTGACGTGTACAATAATGAACATTTTAATTAGCATTACAACTGGCAACTCCCATCGGAGTTGGCTATGAATGCGGTGCTTTGGCACCCTTTTTACTTACGTTTATCCCCTACCATGTTATACATCTGTGTGTTCGGATACTGGGGGGAAACAGATACGCCTTTCGAACAGAGCCGGAATAAGCTCAATTTTTTTAAAATCGACTATAATAGCTAAAACAGTAATAGTTATTCACGTGGCAAGTCTAGTGAATTAACTTTTAATAAATAATTAAGTCTAATTGTAGGCCAATCGTCTACAACATTTTATGTTCTCTTACTCAAAATTCTAGAAATTTTATTGACATTTTTAACAAAATTATTTAAACATGATTTGCAGTGTTAACCTAAACCTTCAATTGTTATTAAAAAAAAATTTGTGTATTAATTTAATTTAAATATAAATTGTTTTATTTCGCCTTTTAGACAGTTACTAATTAAATTTAACTAAGATGAAGAGTTTAAAGACAATTTTAACGCCAATATTTAGTAGAATCTTTTGTTTAATTTTACACATAATAGGTAATAGTTATTTGACCAAAAAGTTAAATTGTTGTTTGATAAATTTAACAAGTTGATTAATAAGAGTGATTAATCATCGAAACGTTTTAACGCAGGAGCAAAGCAAAAACGCTTAATAAAGTAGAGATTATTAATCGCGAATTATCAAGCAAGATGATTACAAAACTTTTCCGTTGATTGTACCGCAGTTAATTAAAAAAATCTTGATAATTAGATATAGTGGCATCTATTCGTCACTAGACAAGTAAAAGATATATTTAGTTGCGTATTTTCAAAATAATTTTAGATCCTATTTTAACATTTTAACTTCGTTTGAAGCAAAACGTAGTATTTTACATTAAAATTTTAAATTAATTTGATAATTTTACTTTGCTTCATCTTTGCTACGTCCTGTAACTCTTAAAACTTTAATTTTTCAGAAAAAATCATGCATAATAAAAAAAATTCTAAACGATCAACAGAAATATACATTTTATACCACTAATTAAAAATAGACTAAATTAAAGCAGGTCAACTTTTATGACCAAACATGACCTTATCATATCAACAACCTAACTCCAGCAAACCTTGTTTTAAATATTTCAAATAGCAAAAGAACTAAAATGACCAGGTTACACCAATTTTGCCAATTTTTTCCACAGTATTTCTATCTAATTTATTTTCAGCATTTTGTTTTTATTAAAACAATTTAACACCATTTTGTGCGTTTTTATTTTGTGCGTCGATGTAAACACATATTCTTAGTTCGTGTTTTGTCTGCAACTGCTACCTGCTTCTGTCCCACTTCGTGCATCAATTTTTTTAATTTTTATACTCGTAATTATAAAGAAAGTAAAATTATGTTTTTTTCTCAAAACTGATCTAGTTGCTAAAAAAAAAAATTGCTAAACTTTTCTGGAGATTTTCGAATATGCACGTTCTTACAAACCGCACATACAAAAAAAATATTTTATAAAAAAATTTCTAATATGATTTTTTAACTATCACTTAACCTTTTTAAAGTAAAGTTTTATTTACTTAAACCAAAATTTAATTAAATATATATTTTATAAATTATTCTTTCTTATTTTTGACACCTACTTATGGAGTCGACACACGAAGTAGGACTAAAGCAGGTAGAAACTTAGGAAAGCACAAAATAAAAAAATAGCATTATAACTAATTTTTTCGTTGTCAAAAAATAACAAATACAACAGATTTTTAAAACAAAAAAACTAAAATATGTCAGTAATGTCAAAAATATCAGAACAACGCTTTAGCTGGCGATATTCCTAATTGAATAAGACTAATTACTCAAAAATACCTCATATAAAAAATATCTATAGTTTTTTGGAAAACTATTTTTAAATTGCTCTTATTTCAACTGCTGCTGACTACACTAGTACAAAACACGGACTAGTTAACTTGTTTTCTAACAGAGTTTAGAACATTAATTTTTGATGTCTAAAATGGCAGTAATAGTTAATTTTATATAAACAGACTGTATTTTTGACTAAACCTGCTATAATTCTACGACTTTTGGATGGCTCTTTATAAAGAACATAGCCGCTTCGTTTGAAAAGCGTTGGTATATTTCAAAAATCAATGTGATACTACAAATAGCCGATCATTTGACATTAGACAAAGTTCAAAAACACGGTTGCAATAATA
Organism: Tribolium confusum; assembly: GCA_029207805.1. Lineage (NCBI taxonomy): Eukaryota > Metazoa > Arthropoda > Insecta > Coleoptera > Tenebrionidae > Tribolium > Tribolium confusum. The sequence continues at coordinate 20,134,615 of JALGAY010000009.1, read as the reverse complement.
ATTTGGTTAAAAATTTGTTCATTAATTATTCTGCGCTTTGCAATTATTTTTGCACTCAAATATAGGTTTATAAAACACAAGTCTACTATTACCAACTTAATTCTCTATTTAGTTAGCCCACTAGACGACTAGACAATAGAAAACAGGTTGACGTTATTTCTACAGATATATCAAAAGCATTTAATAAATTCTATTTCTACATTTTATTAGGAAAACTAGAAGCTTTTTTTTTCAAATAATCTTATGTCTTTGATATAGTTTTACATAATTAATTGTAAACTTTGCGTCACCTTTAATGCCTTTCGGTCAACCTCTTTTTGTCCCACGTTAGATGTTTCTCAAAGATCAAATCTTAGTCTTCTTTTTCTTTTATTACTTATCAACAATTTTTTAGAAACACTTGTCTGTCTCAATTTGATTACTCTGACGACTTAAAAATTTATTCGTCTATTGGAAACTTTGCTGACTGTCTTAAACTTCAAAATGATTTTGTCAAATTGTCAGATTGTCAAATTAGTACAGACAAAATAACTTAATATTTAACTTCTCCAAATGTAAAATTATGTCTTTTATCCGCAAAACAACACCCATCAGCTTTGATTATACAATTGATAAGACTGTTCCAAAACGACATAAAAATTTCAGATCTAAGAATTACTTATACTTTTGCTTTGTGCTTTGTCAATCACATAATTTCCTTGGTATTTTCTAATTTAAGATCTCAAAGATTTTTCATTCGCAACTGTAAAAAATTTACTAACAAAAATGTCTTAAAAATGTTGGATCAAAGGTGTTCCAATTGAACAACAACGTCGAGAAACTGTATACCGGTTTCGAGGTTTTTGCCCCAATAAAAATGTTGTTTATTGTACTTACAAGACCGAAATCTAAATATTGTTTCACAGTTTAGTCTTCTTTGTATGCTGTGCACATTAATAACCTATAGTCTGTTTGAAAAAAATTTCTAAATTTCTTAAATATGTACTTGTATAGAGTTTTAGCGGTCTCAAATTTTGACCACATATCTATTTTAGATAGTTTCAATATATTTCTTGAATATTTTTAGGGTGTTAAATGAAATATAAAACGCCCAGTAACACCAAACTCTTTATTTAACACGCCGCACGTTTCTACAACAAAATTGTCATTCTTTAAGTTTAGAACAGAACCAAAAAATTAATAAAAACAATTTAATAAATTTTTGAAAATAATTTAATAATTCTAACAACCACGTCTGTAATAGTAGTTTTTTATTTGTTTTTTTAAATAATAAGTTAACAAAAAAAATTAAAAGATTGTTAAAAACTCACCAATTCTCGCAAAAAAGTTCTGTATCCAAAAAAAAATAACTTGGTTTACACAAATACATAATCTACCATGTTAATTTTTGAAAAACCGTACTTCAAAAAACCAATACAAAGTTTTTGTTTGCATTTTTTAATAATAACTTAATTAGATTACAAAAACCATTCTAGTAATGATAGTTTTATTGAATCACTTTGTATAGGTGCAGTAGAACTCGCTTATGGGACCTGATGGGACTTTCAACATTAATCCATTATAACCGAGGGTCCATTTTAAAAGAATTAAATTTTTTGACTGAAAAAAACAATAACATACATATTAGGTACTGTAAATGATTCATTTATTGATTGAAACATACATGCAATAAAGATACAACATTCTAAATAAAATTAAAAGGTAAATTTATACATTATTCTGTAAATTAAAAATAATACATACATAATTAAATTTAAAAAGTTTTAAAATGCAAAAATTAAAAAAAAATGTAATTTTACTTTGTTTAAGTTTATTCTTTAAAAAACGTTATTTAAAGTCCTTCGAATTGAATTTAACTGACAAAGAGTTACATAGTCATCATTTTTTTGCAGAGAAAATTGCTGCAAGGTTTGAAGTGATTTTAACGCATCTTCGATCGTAACTTCAGCTAACTCTTGCTGTTCTCCTCCTTCTTCATCTTCGATGCGTAATTTTTACTGAAAATCCTCAGCAAAATTCGTTTATAATGGACCTCATCATTTTAAAGGTCTATTATATACGAAAGTTCATTACAAGCGAATCTATAATAAGCGACATTGAATACATTGGTTAAGATAGTAGTTGAGACAGAACCGTGAAAACTGGTCCATTATAGTCAAAAGTCCATTACAAGCGGGTCCATTATAATCGAGTTTTGCTGTATATATTATAATTTTTAGACCAAAATTTATTTGACAAATACAACGTGATTTTTAATTACTGATTATGTTGTCAGCGTTGAAATGTCACTTACAATTGGCTATTCTGACCAAACTTTAAATTCATATTAATTTAATATTTTAAAAACTTCATTATCTACCAAGTTGTTATTAGTTGTTGTTAAAGTTTAAATATACTAGTTTTTAAATTAGAACAAAGCACTTTTATTGTAATGGTGTACTTCAAAAGTAGAGTCTACAACAAAATTAACAGTTGGCAATATTTGTAAGACTCAACGTAAGTCCAAATTTAAAAATTTACACCAAAGTCGTAGATTTTATAATGTTTAAACGTGACTACATGCAAGTTGTGAAAAGTTGTTTAAATATAGATAATGTTGCAAAAACAATACCTAATCGACTTTCCACTCTTACTGAATATGTTGAGAAAACATTTGTGTTCGAATAGAGTGAAACCTGCTAAAATTCGTAGAAAATTTTTCCTTGCAAACAGGTTTTATTTTCTATTAACTCTGAATACATTAGTTACTTTATTTAATTCTTTAAATTGACGAGTTAAGTTAAATATATTAAAAATAATAGTGCACACCTTAAACCTTACCTTTAAATTTAGTTCCTTGTTAGCTTTATTTGCCATTCTATTATTTGATAAAATTATTATTGTTGTTGAACACAGATTAAGTATAAAATTTTATTTGGCATTTTTTTGACAGGAGTAGTAATACAAACTGCTTCAACAGTTGTAATTTAATAAACAAACGTTTAGTTTGTAGAATTTTATTATTTAGTGTTGATCAATTTATCTAATAGCACCATTTAGCGGATATAAATATTAGCGTATAAAATCAGAATCCCATAACAATTTTTTTTAAGATACTGTGATGCTAATTATTGTTGCCTTGTTATTGTTATTATTACAACGTAAAGCTTTTAATATAGAAAATTAAATTTTGGGGATTATTATTTGCACCATAATAGTTAAAAAAATAAACAAACAAACAATTAATAAGAGTTCAACATTTTTATGGTTTTTTTTTTGTTTATTATTGTTATTTTAATACTCGTTATCTATCCAATGTAAGCACTAAGTACGTAAATCATTCTGTAAGTTTATATAATTTTTTCCTACTTTCCCCTACACTAACTCTATTCTCTAATTAGGAATAACAATTATAAATTCTAATTGTACTCTATAAAAAATTACAAATCTAATTAGAATTAAAAATATTCTACTATTATCAAAACCTCCCACTTGAATCATCTCTATCCTATTCAAAACCCTCAACCTTTCCACCCCCACATCTGTCCTCCCCCACCTGTCATTATTTTATTTATAATTCAAGCTTATCGTTATCCGGGCGTAATTTGAAATGTACGCTCTCGAAAGAAAAATCAAAATTAAAAAAACCCGACCGGAGTTTTAGGGGTGCGAATACTCCGGCCGGTTGTCATGGTAACGTGCGGCACCCACGGCAAGGATCGAAGCTGGCCGTGTCAGACTTCCCACCCCGCAGTGTACATACGCCGGCTTGTACACTCACCCTTCTCCATTATGTACACTCGAAATGAAAAGCACGAAATCAAGGGGATGGATGAATACGAGATGGGGGATGACAGACGAAATGTAACCTTAATCGAACTGGAATTACGGAAAATGTTAATTGTTTCGTGTGGTTGTTTGTTTAGTTTTAATTAAACAGATTTAGAGGATTTTAGAATAGAAGAGAATGGAATTTGGAACGAATTCAATTTGAAAATTAAGGAAATTTTGTCAAATTAAAGGATTTTATTTAATTTTGTTAAAAGATGATTCTCTGAATAATTAAACGTGTTTTAACAGTTGTTTTAATCAAACTTTTGTTTTATTGAGCTTTAAATTTTTAAGAGATATTATAAGAAAGAGCAAGAAATGATAATAATTGTTCATTCTGTTCATTCTATCTACATCTAGATAATACAAAATAACATTAACACACTTTCAATTTTATTAAACAATAATTTTTCTTCTAAAATTTTAATAAAATAATTATAATTAATAGAATAGGAAAAAAAAAGTTCGATAAAAGCATCTTTTTTCTCAAAATGAGTTTTTTATAAATTAACAATAAAAGAATTAAAATTTAAGTCAATCTCACAAGTTTAATCTTTAGAAATTAGAAAACATCTTAGACGATAGTAGCAAAGCGCTTTTGAGAGTAGTTATTTCCTATTATCAATGCCTAAATAAAAATTTATTTGATAGATAAAATCATGAAGTATCACAAAAAACGTAGAAAACAAATTTTTTAGACATTAAAGCTAGTACCTACAGCTGCAACAAAAAAAAATTTACCGAAACACTTGTAATCCAAAAAACAGCCAAAACATTAGTGCCCATTGTGTGCCTTATCTTAAATAGAGATTAAAGTAGAAGTTCTGTAACTTTAATAAAGCTCAGTTCTTGTCTGTAGAAGCCATTTTGGCAGCTCTAAACTTTATATATCAAGAACATTGATATACCTACCATAAATCTCTACAAATACACAATAATAACAAAAAACATAAAGCTAAGTTTTTTAATCTATTACTAAATCCAATATCAAGTTTAATCTTTCAATAAGCAGATCTCATCAAAAACTGTTAATCTCTTCTCTTGAAGTGCATCATATTTTTGCAGTGTAGACATAAAGTTAGAAAGCTTTGAAACTATTCTCAAAAAAAGTAGTTCCTACATCGCTAGAATCTTGAAAAAAAATCCGCGACCAGATTTTGAGTTTGAAGAAGAGTCCTTTAAACTAAGCTCCCGAAACGTATCTCTAGCACCCCAGTAAGTCCTAGTCTAAATATGTAATATGTTTTCAGCAACTGGCTCACTGAGTTCTGTGGATTAACTATATGAGTTTTACAAGTGCTGGGAATTACCAGTAGTCGATTACGTACAAAACTCTTTACACTTAGAAAACGAGGTGGGTTTTGATATTACCCCAAAAGTGTAAGTGCGTTTTTAGATTTTTGCAGCTAGTTTACAACCATGTTTATCAGTTACAACCGTAGAAAAAAAAAAAACAAGAGTAAGCATAAGCATTGAATTATGGCAGTTTTACAGTACCAAGGGTAGCTTTTTCCCTTACTATAATTTTGCAAACGGTAGCCTTAACAATAAAATAAGACTATAAAAAGTGTTTGTACTTCGATCAAGAACCTAACATTGTCGGTATAGAACATGCCAATTCCTCTTATTCCTCCCTCCACTGTTCTTCTATTAGTCTGACAGGTAGCTCAACTAAAACAAAATGCAGAGCTGTTATTGAGATACCCACTAGATGCAAGTTGATAATTATTGTTTTCCAAGAAACTACGATACACTTCTTCTAAAATATTCTTTGTCTCAAACATTCTACTCTTCTAAGGTTTGTTTTTTTTTTTAACAGAGAAACACCGGTAAGCTTTTAACAATTAGGTAGGTACAAATTTTTTGAAAATTTTATCTTTGTATCATAAGATTTATCTTACAGTACAGAGATTGGCCGTGTTCATGTCGAGCTCTGAATTGAAGTGTTTATATTGTAGTAATAAGGCCCTAAGAGGGCCCAAATGTGTAAAATGTAGTCGCATATTCCATCCTGGATGTGTAGATCGCCTTAAGTTATCTTTTGTTACCGACGATGATGTAATTTGTTGTGACAAAAATATTAATTCTGTGAGTCCCTCGTCTGATACTCTACAGAATGAAGCTGCAGCAGTCAAGGATGATATCCAGGATAATTCATTCATTCGAGGCCGAGAGTTTTACAACATAATCAAAGACGTCATGGAAGAAAAAACAGCTGTTCTTATGATGAAAATTTGTGATCTTGAGCAGGAAGTTAAAGATCTAAAGGCAAGTAATATTGATCTTGTAAAACTATTGTGCAATATGAATAAGAATGATAATATATCAAACGCATTGAAGGTACCGCATGTGCCTTCTTTTTCATCGATAACCGGTCCGAGTCCTCCGAAAAAGATATCAGCTGTGCACGACAAAAAAGCAGATAATTCACGATCAGATGATTTTATTTCAAATGAATGTAATTTTTCAATGCAACGTGTTACCGCTGCCAAAATTAATCGTCCGGAATCGTTACCTACGAAACAACCTGCAAACGCCTGGAAGGTACCGCGTGCGTCTTCTTTTTCACCGATAACCGATCCGATTTCTCCGAAAATGAAATCAGCTGAGCACGACAAAAAAGCAGGGAATTCACGATCAGTTGATTTTGTCTCAAAGGAAAGTAATTTTTCAATGTAACATATTTCTGAAAGCAACAGTGGTGATTTAAATGATAACAACAGCGGTTATATTGAAGTAAAATCAAGAAAAAAAAAGCAACACATCGTACGCGGTAAAATAAAGCCAAATGAAAATTCGTCGTTAAAAGCAGCACCTCGTAAAGCGTACATTTATGTAGGAAATGCTTCCCTAAGTACTGCATGTCAAGATTTGGAGGAATATTTGCAATCTCAGTTTTCAGGAAAACAGTTTAAGATTGAGAAATTGCCTAAAAGGGACACAGCGAAAAGTGTGGCGTTTAAATTAGAAACCGATAGTAGCCTCATGAATTCTTTATTGAATGAAGATTCGTGGCCTGAGGGACTAATCATTAAAAAATTTTATTTTTTACGACAAAATCAAAACCCTGCCGTGGTAAATGGAACTACCAATCTACAAAATTTGACAACATAAATTACACGATTCCAGGTGTTTCTATTACCAAATTTAAAATGGAATCCAGAACTATTCTTAATTGTTAAATGTTAAAATGTAATCACTTCTTACTGTACTTTATTATTTTTACTATTGTTACCTTATGTCTTATTCTTTTGTATCCATGTATATTGCTTATTGCTTATTGGCGTAAATAAATTATTATTATTTTGTATCAAGTTTTTTCTGTTATGTCGATGTAGAGAAACGTCACTAAGTCAGAAGCGTTTTAAAACTTCTGAAACATGCAGTTATTTAAAAACTAGATTACAAAATAGAAACGTTGGTGTTTTCATTTTTTTGACGGTGGTGATAAGGCTTTTATGTAATTGGTTAAATTTCTAAATTATCTAAAAACAAATGTGTATTTCAAATTTTTAACGCTTACTGATTTTGTTCTAGTAAAAACCAAACCGTAGGTTTTTTTTCAAACATTATAGAATGTGTCTAAATGCGGTATAACGTCGTTCATCCGCGTCAAAACTGTGTAAAGACTTTTTCAGTTTAGTTAGAATTTCAAAAAAAGAGCTTTCTTTTGCTGAAGTTAAAATAAACCTAAATAAAGTTATCTTTATTAAAACTTTTTAAATTAGCTCTTAAAATTTATTCATTCACTTGTTATCACAATCTACTCTTGTTAAGTTAGGCATCTTGATCATTGTTGTTTCTTAAAGTTCTTCTAAATAAGGCACAAGTTTTTTGATTTTTTATTATTTGATATAACAACGGCAGACAAAACTCACGCCCAAATAAAATCTTAGCAAAAAAAATAAAAAAAATTTTTCAAAATTTTATAATTCTGCCATTTGTTAAGTTAAAAAATAAAAAGTAGTGATTTATATCTATTTTGTATGTAAACAAAACAAGCGTTTTTAGGTTAGTTTTAGCCCAATGACAGTTTTATTTTTTAAGAACTATTTTATTTCTTTTAAGCACTATTTTTTAGAGAGTTAGGGTGATATGCATAAAGAATGGCAAAAGCTTTTTATAGCTAGTTATCTTATTTCAGCAAATATTAATTATATAGGTTTGTCTTGCTTCAAACAAGGAAAAGCAATTTCTAAATTATTATGCATTTTACTTTTTGTATGCTTCATAAATAGTATAAATTTAATTTCTCAAGCAGATTTTGATAGTATTAGTATAAATCAACAAATTTATATTGCATAGCTAAAAAATAAGCAAAAAATGTTTTTTAACATTCCAATCTTGTTACAAAATATACTATTTAGAACTTTTTTTGTATCATAGTATATATAATAAATTAATAAACGATAGTTTGATGGCAAACTTTCCTCTCCTTTTCCTATCTTAAAACTAATAATAATGGTACAGAGCCAGTACAAAATGGCCGAAAAGCTTTACTGTATGTTGTAAAAAACTGTTATAAAACCCCAACAAATAATTAAAAAATTTTTACTTGCTCATTCTTTTAGATAAGAGGCTAAGGTAAGAATTAAACTTTTTGGTTTTTTAACTCTTTGAAAATTGCAAACTGTTTTGTAATCTGTTTTGTATCTCCAAGATCACGTTATAAGAAAATTATTTTCAAACATTGCTTTCTGTCATATTTTATTTTTAAAAGTGTTTATTAATTGTTATTGAATTTTTAACAAAATACCTACTGAACTTGTCAACAATACTGTCAAACTCTCAAAACAATTTTATTGGTGTTTTTTTAAATGAGATGCAAATTTTTTTAACTCCTTTTTTGTTATAGAGTTCTTCCGCCATTTAGTACTCACCCTGTACATTTATCTACCTACTTAAATTATACAATAAAAAATTAGTTGTTTTGCTTTGTTTATATTTTAAATGACGGTATGTTTTATTTAGCTACAAGTTTTCAAAAACTTTTTGACATTTTTGCATTGTTTGTTGATGTGAAATGGTATTGGTACTCATATTGTATTTATTTTAAAATAAATAATTTTACATTTATAAACTGACGACGGGTATTACTAATAATCGCATTATTTGATGTAGAAAACACGTATTATTACAATGTTATTATTAACGTTTGTATCAATACTTCTGTTAATTGTTAACTATATTTGTATAAACCTTCTATTTTTATTAACCTTGACCAGAAATAATGTTTTTCTACTCTGCATTTTCGCTGCTATAAACTCTGTGCGAAAATACAACCTTTCTTAACTAGACGTGAAAGTAGTTTTACTAAAAAAATGAGTAAAAAACTAAATAAATTCGACATGGTATTGACAATTTGGTTAATAGCAAAAATATAATTATGGATCTTAAAAATAAAATTAGCATTTGAGTATTGTAGAAAAAATAGTATTTACTACTCGACATAAAAAAAAGTTTTTTCGTTCGCAAGTTTCTCACTCTTTGCTAACGCAGCTTGTGAACGAGCTATCTTTTTACGAAGAAACCTTACTTTCATGTCTTGTAAAATATATATATTTTTTTAAATTGTTTTTATATCTTGAAATAAAACAATATGTATATGTTCATATTCTATTCTCTCTTTACTTAGCAGTGTTTTATAATATTCTTACATTGTGGTATATTTATTAACTCTATATTTGCTGTTTGTTTTCCGTCTCTTCTTATGTTCTTGATTGTCTTCCATGCTTCTCAGATTTTGGTTTTTTGTTACTATTCATTTAACTTCTTTATTCCAATATGTATAGATTCTTCTATCATCCGAGTCTTGTGTTTGTGGCCATTTTTGTTAAGCTTTTTTTTCTTTTCTACTAATTTTTTTATTTTAACTGACCACCATTTGGTATAACATTTTTTATCTTTTCTTGAATTCCTGTTGCTTCTTCTGCTGCTTGGTGTATATATTTTTTTGTTTCCTGGTATAATTCTGCTGCGGTTTTATTTTTAATATCTATGTTTTTAAATTTATTTGCTATCCTAAGTTTATAAAGAAATTTAATTGATTCTTGTCGTAGACTTGTTAAGTTGTACTTATTTTGCCCAAATTTTATTTTCTTAGATTGCTTCTTTGATTTTGTATGTATATTCCTGTAATTTATAATAACCTTTGCTAATATTAAATGATGAAGAAATAAATAAAATAAGTAAAATGTGGAATAAAACAATACCCATTAAATAGTTTTATATTTATTTGTTTGTAGTTATGTATACAATTACTGTGCATTTTAATCCCTGATGAAAACCCTTTCTAAACTCATAAAACTTTCCGCATTTTTGCCATTAATTTCCATTATTTAAATGCCGCATTAGGTATTCGTTTCGTTTTTAATCGTTTTTCCATCCCGATGCGTCTGTTTAATCCGATGCGCATCCAACACAACGCCGCAATAAATCAATTTAAAAAAATCTATCAAAATTGCATACATTTCCTGTCGATTTCCGGCCAAAATTTCGCACCCTGTTAAAGCCTTGGGTGGATTTTTGTCGTGATTAGGTCTCGGTATTTAATAATAGAAATTCCTTGTCCAATTAGGCTTAACATGTCGACTCCTTCCGTTAATTAAACGGTGGCGGGTTTTGTTGGGGTGAAATGGCGAGGGTAGGGTGAGTTCGCTGTTATCGGCAATTCGTGTGTGCCGCGAGGGGCCACATGATATGGATGACATCCAGGCACAAAAGCGGGCGCTCTAACAAAGGACGAGAGCGATGGCGTCCAATATGGCGGCTGACACGGACAGCTAGGGCGTCACGGGAGCGTCAGGGCAGGGCCGGACTTTATATGACAAAAAAAAAATATATTTTGTATATTTATTCTATTTTGAAATCATATTAAGGTATAGGTAGGATATAATATTTTCAGAATACATTTTTTTTAAATTAAATTGTTAATTTTGGCTGTAACTTTTTTATAAATTAAAGTTCTAACAAAGCAATAATAGTTATTTGTTTAATTAGACAATAATTAGCCACTGAAGCCAAGCAAGACATTAAATGTGCAAAAAAATAATTTTAATAAAATGTGATATGATCAATGTAGGGAAAAAAGAAACTATAATTAGTCTTACAAAAACATACTTACAATTGGATAATTTTATAAATTTGTAAGTTGTTTATTATGTTTTCACTAGAGATAAATTAGTAAACAGTTGCTTAATATAGTTGTTAAAGATAGAAATAATAAGATAAACCAAATTTAACAGCAAATTCAAAAAAAACACAATTTTTTGTATGTAAAAAATAATAAATGTATAAATTCGAAAAAGTTTCTTAAAAAACAAAGTGACTTTTACTATTAGAAAGAGTAATTATTACTTACATAATTCCTACTTACTTATAAAGTTAATACTCTTATTAATAAATTAATATCCAGATATTCAGACCAATTCGATTAATCAATCTTTCTAGTTTAACAATTAAACGTGAATTAAAATTTTAATGTTAACTAACTATTAAAGCTACAATTTTTAGATTTCTGTTACTAAAACAACTTTAATCATTAATTTCTAGGATTTTGAACAACAAGACATAAAACGTTTTACGCGACATACCTGCAATTATCTTTACTGAATTACAGGTGTAAACTTTCCGACTCGTGCTTAAAAACTAATTTACATTTATTTAGGTTGTCAAGCACTGTAAATAAAAGTGACATTATAAACATAATTACGTAATTTGGGCTTAAACACATCTTTATTAAATTAATCGTTTTAATCAAAATCTTATTTTAGTAACAAATTTTTATTTTTGAGTTTTGAGAGAGCATTTTATTAATAGCAATTAGAACAAAACACTTTCCATAAAATAAATTTTAGAAAATATTTTATCCAAAATTTTGGGCAACAGGTGAATTCCTATATAATGACTTAAAGCAAAAAATGTTGATCGTTACTCACGGAGTGAAAAAAAAATTAAAATCACTTAATGAGTATATCTTTAGTAAAGTTTTTTAAATAATTAACAAGACAAACACCACTAGCATGTACAGGGTTGTTCACTTAAGATGACAAACCTGACCAGGTAAAAATGCAACCCAAAATACAGTTTACAAAAGACTCATTGTTTTTTAGAAATAGAAAATTAAATTAGGGATCCAAGTATGTACGTATTAAAAGTAGTTGTCAGTGTCATTACATTGTTTTATTTGTAATTATTTATAATGTTTTCTAGCGATGTAAAAACGGACATAATACTAATTTTTGTTAAATGTCGAAAAAATGGTGTTGCTGCATCAAATTTGTATAGAGAACGTAATGCAGAACACCAAGCTGCGACCGACAAAATTTTTAGGAGACTGGAAATCCTTTTAGGGTAATCTGTCCGTTTTAACTCTTGTACAAGTTGTATATGGTACGGATAAATCTTATTATCTCTCAAAATCTTATAGAATATATCAATATTAACAACTAAAACAGTTTATCTCTGCTAATAAACAAATAGCTGTATAATTTTACATAAAAAATAATTAATATAAAGAGATTTTGTAAAAAAGTTTGGCTTGTCATTAAAAATGACACTGTCAAAGTAAAAGTTTTAAATGAAACAACAATGAGTTGTCAAATCTCTTATAAAAATACATGAAAGATTTGACATGTCAAAGTTAACTTGATGAAGTTTTTAATTGAATATTTGTTACATATGAGGAAAGTGATGTGCAATTTTTAATGGTAAAAAAATTATTATTGTCAAGATCCGATATTTAATTTATGGTCCTTATCTTATCACCCCCTTTGATCAAACCGCGCGTCAATCCAAACCCGCAATTCTTATCCTCTTTGCAATCGCATCTCCCTTTCGTTTAATTAGAGGAAACTGCTGAATTGGCCGTTATTCACAGCAACGACAAAAGCAATCCGCGGTATAAATGTCACAGAGCATACCGCGCTTTAATAAAAGCCGAATTAACCTGAAAATGGCCGCTTTCAAAGCGCACCGCCATCTTTGTTCTTCAGTTTCCGGTGAAACTTAATACTTAATTATTTCGTTGATTGTAAAAAAATACCTACCTTGGCTTTAAAAATTATTATTATTAATATTATTTCTCTATGTCAGAATTGTCAGATTTCGAAACGTTAGATATTTCTTTCGATGGGCCAATGAATGGCTTATTTCACACAAGACCGGATACGTCAGTTTCTCATACGTCATATTTTTATAATCGGAACTCTTAAAGCTTTGTTCTTGAATTTTTTTCAATTTTGTGATTGTTAGGTGGAGTGGAATGGAATAAGCGTTTTGTTACATTGTAATTGGGGTTGGGCCTGCTGCGAGGGTAAAAATGGGGTGTTTGATATTTATCTTACGCTTGGGAAGAAATTAAAACATTTTTTGTGTATTCGAAATTTGGTGTTACGGGGAAGTCCACTTCCCCGTAGTGGACTTCCCCGTAATGTATTCGAAATTTGGTGTTACGGGGAAGTCCACTTCCCCGTAGTGGACTTCCCCGTAACACCAAATTTCGAATTAAAAAAATGGACGTAATTCACCAAAATAATTTTTTGTGTATATTTAAATATTTTCTGTCCCTAAATTCAGTGTCCTCAGTCGAGGGTAAATACGAGAAGAGTGAAAAGATTTTTCAGGGAGTGTGTGTTGGTACGCTTTTCAGCACACATTTTCCCTGAAAGGTTCCTGAATTGAATTTGAACAAGGCAAAGGGAGAGGAGATTGGCTTCGGAAAATGTGTTTCCTGCAGGGAACTGAACGGTAATGGATCAGCGATGTAGTGCAGTTCGAAGCACTGAAAATTCAATTTCTTTTTATGGATAGAATGGGTATTAGCACTTGGAAACAGTAATAAAAAAGGAATTTCATTTTGTATACAGATGAATTGTTTACTTGTAGTTGTAATGTTTTTAAATTGAAAAGTTTTTTATAAAAATTATTTGTTTTAATTTTCACATTTAAGCATAAAAATTAAAAATGTTAATTTATTTTATTTTAGAACCATAATATACTTTTTACGCCCGCAAATCAAAGCGTAATCTTTTTTTTATAGCACTGAATTTGTTAAAGCTGTTACGCAACAATAACAAATAGGTAACTGTACGTTCGTCTAGCTGTCAAATAAACGTTTTCAATTTTGTGAACGTCACTTTTTACATTAAATAACAATTATCATGAAAAATCATCATTTTTTTGATAAACTGTTAAACACTCTCGTACAAACGCATGAAGCGTAACACAACTTTTTTTTGAATTTTGTGCTCATACCTGTTGTAACATTTCTCTAGAATACACGTTTTCACATACCTTTTTATCAGTTTTTATTTTGGAAAATCGCAAAACAGAAAATAACAACATACTGTATCTTGGCAACGACAAGATAGTCAACTAGTTAATCTAGTTTTTTTCACAATTTAACAAAATGGCGGAATTTCGAATATTCTTTTGATTTTATAAATTAAAACGATCTAAAATAAAATTGAACACTGTATGTACCACAGGCGTAATCGTCACTAATAGTTCTCGAGAAATTAAAAGCCCTCCTACGTCGAGCTTTAAACATTCTCTCGTACCATAATTCCCTTAATTACGTCCTTAATACATACAGTCTAAATCATTGGAATGGAATAACTTCCATAAAAATTATTTTACAAAATATTTCTTTGTTTTACCACCAATCGCTTAATCAGCTGATCACTTGCACGCAACATATACTTAGAAAACCTACGCAAATCCTCCTCGTTTTACTGACTTTTAGTCAGAATATAATCTCAGTCAATAAATAATTTAATTACGTAATTCAGTACTTTAGAGTTGAGGTGAGTTCCTTGTTGTATCTTATTTATAAATTTTAGGTATACAAGCTATACATATGGACAATTTGAGCAATTAATCAACCGTTTATCTGGCAGTATTTATGTGCAGATATTTGAGCTAAACCTAGGACAACACATTGATAAGACTAAACAAGTAGAAGGTTGTTGATCAGAGCAGTTCGACTGAGGCGAGAGACAGCGTTTATAACGTTCGTTAAAAAATGTGTTAAAAAATCTTATTTTTTAGAGCAAGACACCTGATTTGTGGCGACATTGCATTGTTATATGTAGTTCTATTAACAAATCCCATTACACGTCACAAGATTTCTAACAGTATTTTGATAACAATTTGATTATCAAAAGACTCATTTATTTTACTCCGTCTCTGTTCTTCAGGTGGATATATTTTCCGATCCCTCTCAACTTTTCCCCACAATTCTGAATAAAAACCTCTCGTCTCTTATTTTGTTATTAGACAATACTTTATTCACAAACATAATAAATATAAAAAAGAGAATTGAATCGTTGATTATAGTTGTAGAGTGGTTAAATTCGTTTTTCAATCATCAACAGTGGAATGAAGCAGTGTAGGAATGGTACAGATCAAACCCACTCTAATCTTTCAGCACTTCTGCAGCTTTTTGTCGACGAACAATGGTTCAGATAGCACTTGAGTCCTGACGGTTCTCTTCACGAATTCTTTTCTTTTGTATGGCTTTTCTGAAATGGATCTTTTCGACAAATCGGTGCGTTGTTTAGTCTCATTTAGAGACGGATTTCCATGTTTGAGTAGCGCTTTTTGTGAGTTTCTAGCAATGGAATTAATTTACATATAGGAGCATCAGTGTAATTATATGAGAGAATTGTAAATAATGGAAACCACATAGGTATTTGAATTATCTCGTTATTAGTGTAAGAATTTATATTTTTTTTAACCAAATAACTATTTAAAATTTTGTATTACAGAGTTATTTATTTATTTAATATTTACTGACTGTAATCCTAGTAAAACTTATATTATTTAATACCAAAAATTTTAGTTAAAACAATATTTTAGATTTTACATTAATTAATGCTACAAAGACAAAAAAAACACTAAATGTTATAAGCTTGAACAAATTTGGATGTATTTTATTAAATTGAAATATTTTAAAATACAAAATACACATCATTTTATAGGAAATATATTTTTACATTTTATACCGCAATTGACAAACATTGCTTGTTATAATTATAACACATATTTGCGTTAGCTATTAATTACTCTATAATATCAAAATAATATTTGTTTTTCACTCTGTATGAGCGCTAATTAAACTATATTTACATACAAATACATTTTTAATAAATAATAGTAATATTTATAAAAATTTAAATTATATATTTTGTTTTTAAAATACCTAAATATTTACTATTCAGGTGTAAAAATGTTAGTACTGTGTAAGTACAAAGTATCACAAAAATTTAAAATTACACTTTTAAATATTTAGAATATTTGTAAAATCTGGGAGTGTACAGGGTGTTTTGAAGTTACTTTACAAAATTTAACGACTGATAGTTTACGTTGAAATAACACTAAATATCCAAAATTGCTTTATACAAATGTTTATAGTTTCTGAGATACATAGTGTATCACTTTTTCATGTAAACCAACAAACGATAATTAACTAGGTGGAAGTAACTACTCCAAAACCTTCTAGCGACATTGGATTACACTGCTTTGCTCCCTCACCAACTATAACGCTTTAAAAAAAATGAACGAAATAAACTAAAACAAATTAGACAACTTTTAGCAAAAATCAAAAAAAAAAGAAAATAAGAAAAAGTCCTTGGAAGACAATAGCCAATGTGAATATAATTAAGTAAATGTTTTTGCTTCTTGTCTTAAAAGCAATTACTCTAAAATACATAAATAGAAACACAAGTAAAAGCATTTACAGTACAACCTTAATAATCCGAACTAATTATTGCTAAGGTCGGTTCGGATTACCGATTTGTTCGGATTATCAAAATATGTGATAAATGTAATATAAATATCTATGTAATAATTTTTTAACAAAATAATAATAATAATACATAATACATTCACGTTGTTAGCTCAAAATTTAACTTTGGTTAAGATGAGTGAAAAAATGTGAAAGTTTTTTTTTGCTTCATACTAGAAGCTTGTTCTGTTTCAGCTTTCTTTTTCATTTCTTTCAAAAGAAAAATGTGTTCAGCTGTTTCGGAATTTTGTTCTGCCCATTTCAAACAAGTCTGGAAAGATTTTGCTGCTTCTTTGTGAGTCACGTGGGTTGGAATGATTTCTTCAAATTCTTCTTCGAATTCTGTTTCGGCTTGAGTGTCTTCTAAAATGTCATTGTCTGTTAAATTTTCCCAAGATTCTTCTTGGCCCATTGCCCATTCTATAACTTCTTGGCGAGTAATGCCGACAGCAATTTTTATGGTTAATTCTGTAACTTCTTGGATGTCTCTATCGATGCTTTCTGATCTACAATATTTTTGTGCTAAATGTGCCAGAAATATCTCGTCTTCTTCTTTCCAGCCATCAGCACCCTTTGTACTTAAAAAAGAATCCCAAGATTTTTTTAAGAGTTCTTTCTTAACACTTTGCCAGGCATTGTCTAAGTTAAGTACAACATATTGCAAGTTAATTCTTTTAATTTCTGCCGTGATATCCGATGTTTCAGACGCCACAATTTTTTTTAATAGATTTTTTCTGTAATTTAGTTTGATTGCTTGAATCACATTCTGATCCATGTGCGAATGTAGTGCGGGTTGGTGAATTAGTTTTCACCAGTTGTTCGAACTATCAAGATTTGTTCGGATTATGACTTCAAGCATTCACTTGGATTGGCGGATGTTCGGACTAACGCATGTTCGGATTATCATGGCTGTACTGTACTAAAAGTAAAAGTAGTATATTGTAGAAGAATTTGATTTAACTTAAAATTTTTACATCTTTTACATGAATAAAACAAAGTAAAAACTTATTTATAGAGCACTTACTTCAGAATCTGTGGATGCTAGTGCAGCATCACTTTTTATAAGTAAAAGATCTCTCGCGTCAAATCATGCGTCAAAATCGATGCATTGGTTGATTTTGTACAACAAAGGGGCAAAAAAACATACAAGTTACGTCGCCAACTTATAAATAAAAATTTTAAAACTCTATACCGTTTCGAAAAAAAAAAAGTAGAAACTTCGACGCAATATTTTTTACACAGAGAAAATGAAACTTGAGAAAGTGCTTTTTTATCTAAACAAAAAATGAGAATATTTCTCCGATATATTATGACAGATTCTAGATTTCAAACAGAAATTAGATAAAAAGTAAAAATTTATTAAACTACAGTTTCTAAAACTATTACAAAAGTGATGAATAAAATTTTAGAAAAAGCTCTTAAATAGATTTCTTTTTCGTCAACAAATGATTCTATTAATAAAGCAAAACGACAATGGCAAGAAAAGTATAATTTTCCAACAGAAATTATTGCTATAGATTGCACCTACGTACGAATTTTGAAACCTTCCTTCTATGGCGATTAATATATAAATAGAAAAAATTTTGCCAGCTTAAATGTACAGGCAACATGTAATGCTAAGGAAATGTTTACAAGCATTGATGTTTCATAGTCAGGTTCTATTCACGATTCCCTATATGAAGAAATTTACAAATTCGTCAACTTTTCAGTAGAAGAAACTATATCATTTTATTAAGCGATCGTGGATATAACTTATGCCTTAGAGTCTTGACTTATAACTCTTTTTTGCAGACCAGATAATCGTCTACAACCGATTATTTAAAAAAGAAAGAGTCACAATCGAGTGATAGTTCGAACAAGTTAAAAAAGATTTCAAATTCTTCAATACATATGTAGAACTACTTTGGAGAAAGTCCCCGAAATTATTACGTGTTGTTTTGTTTTACATAATGTTGCAAAGTATCTAATAGATGCAAACTTTGAGGAAGATGATGAATAAAACAGTAATGACGAAAATATTAATAATGATGAAGAAGGTGATGTTGCTGACAATAATCTGTTTCGCAGAGGCTAATTTGTAAGACACGACATTGCAGAGATTATTCTTGAACAAGAATTATAATTAGACAAAAAACTGTTTTTTTAGAAACAGCAAAAAACTGGCTTTTTTGAATAATTTAATTTAAATATTCAACATGTTCAATAGAAGACTTTAAAGTTGCTCTCCTTCGGTGTAAAAAGAAGCAGGTACAATTGCTCCAATTTTTTTAATTTTTTCTAAATAATATTCTTTTTGTATTCTTGTAGTTTTCAGCTGTTCTAATAAGGCTAGTGGTTGAAGTTATGCGTTTGTTAACAATATTGTTTCAACCGTTTCATAATTTTTTTAGTTTTTGTATTTTTTTTCTTTTTTTTCTAGTACCTATTGATTTTGTTGTTTTATTATTTATTTCTGCAAACGCAATTTTTTTAGTGTCCTGATATAACGTGGTTTTCATCACTATATTCTTTTGTTCTGTTTATATTAATAATTTTATTTTTTTCCGTTTTATGTTGTCCAAAATTAAAAGCACCTGCATACCTAAACAATTTTAAATTTGGTTACCTTAAAACTTATTTATTTATTTACCTACCTAGTGCTGGTGTTAATTTACTTGGTATTTTGTTGATGGTCGGATTTTGCTCTGCCCTTATAACATTATAAAGGGTTTTTTCCCATTCTTGCAATTTTATTTTTTTATTTTTAGTTTTTGAAATAATGTTTGAAGTATTTTAGTATCTATAAAAAATAATAAAATTTGCTGTTTGATTGGTTATTGCTACGGAAACGTATTAAAATTTGCAACACTACCGGTTGTATTTCAACTTGAAATTATCCTATTAAGCTTTAATCTCGCTTTCATATTATTTTTTTTATAGTTGTTGAGCGGTAATGCTCTTTTCGGTATGTTTAGCAAACTTATTTAGTTATTTTGACGTAGACCTACTAGATTATTAATTAATTTTTGAAGCATATTCTCTAAAAAGTTAAAGTACATGCTCCAAAGTACGTTATGAGCAAAAGCTTATTTATACCCGGCTAATGGTTTTAGTTTTTTCTTGAAGCAATTGTTTTTACTCTATACTCATACTTCAAGTAATTACTTCAGTTTTATTCATACTGGCCAATGTGTAGGTACATAGTAAATAAGTAATTATAGAAAAATTAGATATAAATAACTGAAAAGCTACATGTAGAAGAAAATGTAAATATGTAACTATTACATTCCACGTAAAACAGTACTGCATTATTTAAAATTTTTGAGAGCATTATTCTTGAAATAGCCTAAAACCAGAAACGAAAAATAGATCTTTAACCTCTTAGAAAAAAAATGTGATCTTTACAAGAATAAGCATGTAAGCAGTTCAAATTTGAATATCACAAGACGCTTATTGGCTCAGAATATCACCTAGTAAAAATAAAAGTTCAAGCACTAGAAGCTGAAGAAGCAAAATTAATTAGAAACAACAAACAATTTGTAAATATTTAAAACTATAAATTGCAAAATAGAGAAATAACAACAAAATATTTGATAATAATCAATTATGTTGTTAGATTAATATGTT
Source organism: Tribolium confusum (assembly GCA_029207805.1). Lineage (NCBI taxonomy): Eukaryota > Metazoa > Arthropoda > Insecta > Coleoptera > Tenebrionidae > Tribolium > Tribolium confusum. The sequence goes on along the minus strand of JALGAY010000009.1, from coordinate 20,114,412 downwards.
GGTAATATTTGGACCAACAATAAAAGGGTTCTATTTTTTGACGACGTTTCCAAATATTTTTGTTTATCTAGCCTAATCTCGCCTTTTACTTAATGTAAAAAATTTAAAATTGTAATGTAGATCTAGCAAAATGCAAAAATTAAATAAGAAAAAAGAAAATAGGTATAAACGAAAAACACACCCCTTGGTCTAATAATAAAATAAACCAGGGCCGTGTTATGCCTGTGCATGATACAAGGACATCATAGCTCTAAGAGCATCAAAATTTCTAACATTTAAAGTTGAGAATTTCACTTTTACATCTTAAATTTTTGTAAAATTTCTTTTTTTTTTGAACTCGTTGAGAAAAGTTTTTATACAAATTTTTTGACTTTCCTTAATTACAAACTATTGGTGAAATTAATTTTTTTAAATACCTGTAGTATCGCTTGTTGTATTTTTGCATGTTTTAAATTATATTTTTAAAAGTACTTTATTTTAAAAATAGAGAAAAATATCACCAACGCTTATAATAAACATTTTTTAATTTTTAAAATAAAATTTTATTTTAACACTGTCAATATATTTTTCAATTTTTTTGAACAAATTATCTGTCTTTTCTACGAATTGTAAAAGCAAACTTATAGTTCTAATTAATTTGTTACATGTTACTCCATTTTATTTAAATCTTTGTTTATAAAAATATTTTTTGCAAAAAAATATAGAAAAAGATTAAAAGCGTTAATAGTAATAGTACATTATATATCAAGAGATAGAAATGTATAATTCCTAATGTGCGGTTTATACCCAGAAGGCAAAAATCTGAAAGAAGAATAGCATCTATCGCCAGTTGTATACATTACTGCTTTTTGCACAATTTTGATTAAAACAACAATGTAACTTAATTGTAATTTGTACTATTGTAACTTATATTATGTGTTGTCTACACAAACCTTGACGAGGAGAGCAAATATCTTTAGCAGCAAGAGCAAATTCTTTCTATTCCTAATACCGGTATGGCAAAATAGTATATTATATATTAATAAACTAAAGCCTAAAACGCATCATTTAATCTCAAATGTGAAGTTTAAAACCAAAGGTCTCGAAATGCCTGAGAAGTCCAGTCACTTGAGAGATTAAAGCAAATTAGTCCTGAGGTATATTCGCTGTATTTTGCACTTTTGATAAATAAAAAAAATATATGTAATTTGGAATGTCAATATGTATTTTAAATTCCAAAAAATGCTAGATGTCACTTTAAAATTCCAAAAGATTTTAAACGACGTTTTTAAATCACAAGAAATTTTAATGTCACTTTAATTTATCTCTTGGAACTCAAAGTGGTACTTTAGTAGAGACTAGATTATCAATTTTAGTCCTTAAAGTGCAAAAATATTTTTTAATTTTGAATTAAAATCTTATTTTTAAGTGTGTGTATCGACATATTTTTTTTTATATTTTTCTGACAAAAACTATTTAAAAATTTATTTATTCTACGTATTTTAAGACTAAATTATTTTTAACTTTGAACTTCTAGTCACGGCATTAATTCATATTTTTTATTGCCTGTAGTAAATAAATATCTATTGTAAATAGAATAAATAACTTTTATGCAGTAGTAGTAGCAGAGGTAGTAGTAGTAATTTCTTAAAAAAAACAAGACAATTAAAATAAAATACTTGATTTTTTTTCAGGAGAAAATCCAAGTTTTTTTTATTTTTCTCTCTCAGCGTGCCTAAGTTCTCTCGAAAGGATAGACTCAGCGACCACAGAGACACCATTACCATCACGAAAGTCGAGAAAATGGAGAATTGAAGAAAATTAAGTGCCCCGGGAGAATAGTGTATGTATGCGAGGAGATATTACGTAATCACACCGACGAAGTCAACAACAGTGTACGAAACCGGAAAACCGCGCCATTCAAAGATTTTAATATCCTGGATGACAGTCGCAACGAAAACACACAAAAACAAACAAACCTCCTACGGCAGTTGTAATGGAAACGACAAACACTAAAACGTCGAAGCTTCAATCTCAAAAATTTAACAAAAAATGATTATTGCAATTTCTTTCTGAAACGGAAACCTAACTAACGTGAGGTCTAAAAATATTTAGATAAAAAGCATAATATAGACACTGTAAAATACAATATTTTAGAATTTATTTACTTTAAAAAAATACTTGTATCGGGTTTAAAGTTTAAACGTAGAAAAGCATAAAAACATTTAACAAAATAAATTAAGTCAACGTTTCGAACAATTTTTATTTCTTGTTCATTTTCAGGGCCTATTATGTTATTAACTTATTAACCTATTATGTTATTAATATACACAATTAAAACTTAAATTAAAGTACATTTTCACCTAAAAAAATTTTACCAAAATAAACTGAAATAAATTTAAAAAAATTGTCCGAAACGCTAGCGTAATTTATGTTGTTTTAATACCTTTAATACTTGTCCACGTTTTCATCATGTTAAACTAACTTTCTGAAACCCTTTGTCAAAATTAACATCAAGAAAAATTCAAACTGTCATTAATTAGAAATTAGGCAAATGACAGTTATACGGGTATGAATAGTTAATGATGGTTATAGCCCATCCTAATTTTATTAAACCTCCAACAATAAACTTTCTTGATTAGAACTCTTGACTTTCTTGGCAACAATTCTAACAATTTCCCCGACATCTTCACATTTCATTGTTAATTTAATTTAGTTGAAGCGTTCGCCTCTTTTCCCTCGTCATTCATGTTACCTACCTTAAGTGAAATCTCGGGGGCTTTAAGGAAATTGAGCCGAATCAGCTCCCTCTTCGTCAATCAGTGGGGTCGTTGTCGTAATGAAGTATCTCGGATTAACGGAAAATCCTCCTACACGTCGAGACTATAATTGATTGCACCTAAGCTTAACGAAATGGAGACTCAGCAATATTTTCCCCTATGAGTAAAAAAGAGAGAGAATTTAAAAAAAAATCTGATTTATTTATTTTAGAAAATAAAAATTCAAAAAAACATTTTTTTTTATTTAAATATTGCTCAGAAAGTCAGTCAAAGCCATATTTCAACCCTTAAATAAATATAAATATTCATTTATTTTATAAAATTTAGAAAAAGGGCAAATAAAAATACCTTCATTTATTAATAAATATTATAAAAAAGAGATGATCTTTTCGAATTGTTTTCATATATTTTAGAGATAAAGGTCATACCTTTATGAATTTCAATAACAACAACAAAATTGTTTACAAATAAACAAGCAAACAACAGGATAAAAATAAGAAATAAAAAAACTCATAATGAGATACAAGTCGTACAGTATGAAGCAAAAGTAATGAGACTCGCTTTATTATTCAGAATACGCCGCTCCATGCTTTCAACATAATTAAAAAGAGTTAGCTACTATAGTTTCATTAATTCCAAAAAATAAATAAACTCACAAAAATTCTGAAAATGTTTTTAACTTATTAAGCAACTATAACCATGTTTATTTAGTAAAAATTCTGCAAAATTGACAAAAAAAAACACTTATTATTATGCATTTTTGGTTTTGTCAGAACGGTTTAGTGCAAAAATCACATAGAGACGAGATCACGTTAAAAAACGATTTTTGCTATTAGAGAAACTTTCATTGTAGTTGTTTATGTATAAACATAGTAATAAGACAGCAAAGCTAGTATTTTTAATCTATAGAGTTAAACAACGCAGCCATTATCTAAATAGGTGACTCACGTAAAGTAATGCATATACTAACCGCCATTATCTTGTTTTTCGGAAAAGATATAAAGCTGTTGGCCTCGGCCACCAATAACCGTTGGGTCATAAACTTTATTTTTAAACATTGAGCGGTCAATCAATGCATATTGTGCAAACTGTAACATTTATTTATTTATACCGTTGCCCGCCCAACATTTATAAAATTAATTAACAAATAATTCTTTTATTTTAATCTAAGCCGTGCGTTTATCACACCCGCAATAAAGTGCGCCCCTACTTTATACCTGCGGCAAACCGGCAGAGGCCAGATCCCAAACATCTGTTTCAATAACCAGAAAAATACCTAACTTTATTGCGGGCGACTTAACTTCGGTCCCCAGCCTCTTTGTTTTTTTTTCCAAATGTGGGAAACTTGACTTCGAAAGTTTTGGTTCACTCGTTATAATCAAAACCAAACTCAAAAAGCCGATTCTTTTCAAACTTTTCAATTTATTCAAATAATCAAAATATAAATCAAATGTTCTATGCACCCCGGGTATTAATTGATTCTTATAGTTTTCTGGCGACTTAAAAACATCTTCATAATGTACTTGATACATAAAAAACTTAAAAATAAAAACAAAAATTCATTATATATTCGTTTTTAACTTACCGTTTTAATATTTTTTTTTCATTTTAAGAAACATTTTAAAAAGGTACAAATTACAGTGATACATCAAATATTTTAATCTTGATAAACTAAATTGGTGTATATTTCTTTAACTACCTATTTATACAATAATGTATTGGCAATAGAGCCCATGTATTGACTTCCATAAAAATGGCTCTACTTACCTACAATAACTAGTGCCCTAAAATCAAGCCGTATGCAGATGTGTGTGTGTGTCGCAATTAATATAAAACATTCAAAAATGGGGTGAAAAAGCGGCGGTTACAATGAGGTAATTTCAGCTTTCTTTTTGAGATTAGAACAGCTTTAAAATGAAACAGCTTTTAGGCAACATTTGAGCCAGCGTTTGATAATTTACAAGTTATTTGCTAAATGAGTATATACCACTGCTTGGTCTGAAATAACGATGAGAGGAATTGCTAAGGATCGCAATTAATTTTATAGTTTAAGAATAATTTTACAATGTTTCGTTACTGTGTTTATTCCAATTGGACTATTCAATCAATAACCGATACGGTAGGTAAAAAAGAACCATTTGTGAGTTACCAACACAGAATTTTAGACAAATTTGAAAACATTTTAAAGATTAACAAACTTTTGACACTTTTATAACATTTATTACCAATTCCCTCGTACTAACGCAAAAGTCACTAAAGATTAAATAATTAACTTTTTACTTAAAAATCACGTAAAACGCGCAAAGTAGAAAAAATAGCATAAAGAACTAATTTCTAAAGTTATTGTGGGCACTCATTCTTTATAAACACTCGCGCTTTGCGCTTGTTTTATAAACTTGAATTCGTGCCACAAAGTTTACTTTTCAAAACGCGTTCTTTAATATACTATTTTCAATCACCAAAAAATATTATATTAGACCTCAAGAGTCGTAAGCATAACTTTTCGTAGTCAAAAAGCAGCTATAAAAAACCCAGGGCATAAAATGCTTACGGCCTCAAGATTTATATTCATTTTTTTTATCAATCTTATAAAACAAAAGAGCTTTTGCTTACGGTCTGCGCTTACCCCCCAAACATCGTAAGTTGCGTACTCTTGTGAGGTATGCTCCAATTTGGCAAAAGATTCGTCGCTTCTTCTACTTACAGCAATTTTAAGATTTATGAAAAGCTTTTAGAAATTCACTATTCAATTTGGCAAAAAAATCTTCTCAAATAACAATCATAAAAATAAATTCAAATTTCATTATTTAATTCCATTGCAATCGGATAAAATTTTTGCCGTCGTATGAACTGACTTTACCTTCTAAAACCTGGTCTAGAAAAGTATAACTGCCTCAAAACATTTTTTGACAGAAGTTACAGCACTGCAATGACTATACCATCTTGTGTCACTAAGTTTTTTTAATAAACTCTGAATTTCTTTAAATAGCTGTTTTAAAGCTTTTTCAAATAAATGAAGACGAGGTAAACCTAGAGATAAAACTAAGTTTCAAGACAACCAAAAAGTAACTTAGCTCCTAAACACTCAGAAATTGTATCTACTAGAACTAGATTTAATCTGTGAGCAACACAGTGAACATATAACGCTTTATGTTGCAATTCACAGATTTTTTGTTGGACGCCTGAAATATGACAAGATATATTTAAAGCTCTGTCATATGCTTGACCTCTACAATTCTGGATATCAAGTCAAGTTCTTCTAAATGATTACAATTTATTTTAAAAAATGTTTGTGAAGAAGCATCAAAAAGCTTATCAAAAAGTAAAAAACGTTCCACTGCCATTCCAGTTTTTGCAACGTATTTTACTGATAAAGAAAGTTGTCTATTTTATAGTATAGTACTTTGCCTACCTAACTTCCGTCAAAATTTGTTCTAAAAACCGAAATAAATTCGTTTTGAGATATGATGTTGAACTTTTTGATCTATTAGCTAGATGTTCTGCAAGAGAAATATCGTAATGAGATAATAACTCAAACAATCCCAAAAAATTGCCCTTATTAGAGTTATTTATTATTACTAAGCGATACTTGATAACTACAAAACGCGAGTCCTTGCTTACCCAAAAAAGTACTCCAGTTAAAATAATTTTCAAAATGTGCCTATTTTTCTTCTGTTCTAACTCAATTTGCTTTAATTGGTTATCCACTATAGTTTAATAACCTATATTTTGTGGATAAGTATTTATTTAAACAAATTTTATGATTTGCTGATATTTCATTATTTTTTATTTGTGCAAGCCCATTTTTTATTTCCCAATGCCGACTGTAGAACTTGACCAATCCCTATTAGATTGACTTTTCTGAAACAAACAATAAACATGGCAAAACATTTTTTTGCTCGAGGAGAAAAAATAGCCAAACGTTTTATCGTACCAAGCTTTTAAAAATGTTTTATCACTTACAGGAAAATTGTTCTCTTTTTTTAAACCTGGTTGACATAGACTATTTTTAATAATATCTCTTACCAGTTCAGAAGTCAGAGTAATATTTCTGAAAAGGTAAGAGTCTCAGAGAGATAATCTAAACACAAATTTACAGTTCCACAGTTTTCTTCCATATTTTCTTTATCTTGCGAAAATATCTTATCATCAGTAGCACACAATTAGCATTATCAGTGACATCAGAATCACTATTGATAATAGTTTACACATTTGTTAAAAATGGCAAAACTACAGAATCACGGACAAAATGTTCAGTTGAAACTTCCAGTGGTGACATTTGAGATTGAGACGAACCTGCTTCTGCTTCTGATGTATCCTTGTCTTTTGTCAAATCTCTAATATTTCTTTTATATCAAAACATAACTATTGTTTTAAATTATTTTACCTTTTAAAATACAATGATTGTATTTCGGCTGCATAATTTCTTTTTCTTACGTTCCCAACCAAACATTTTCTTTTTTTGTGAACTCATTTCGAATAAAACACAGAGTGACAGAGTAAGACGCTAACAATATGAATGCAAAACCAATTCTAAATGTAAGCTACTGTTCGAATAATTTATTTAAAAGAGTATAAATGACGACTGAAGCAAAAGGCGGCTTTTGGCCAAACAATACGATTGTAACTAAAGTTGCTAATGATAAGACACGTTCCATTTTAATGTACAGACCGAACCAAAATATTAACTTTAAGGGGATTCTTACACAGCCATCAACTAATAGGAATTTGTGGGTTTTTCGTCAAAAAACTGTGACTTACCTATTTGATATTTTTCTACGAAAAATATATATATAACATAACTCATTATGATTAGATGTCTTCAACCAAAAAACCCTTGAAAAATTATTAAATTTTATTTAAAAAAATAGAGAAATTTAAAAAAAACAATGTCATCTTTGTAACGATATTTTGCATAGATAATCATCCATTTTCACAAAAAAAATATTTAAGGCAATAAATTCGAGATGTTTTCTATATACTATATAGTGTTAAAATTTGAAGTTCGTTAGTTAATTAGCGGCTTTGTACTTTTTTGAGGAAATTTTTCTGTAAGACGAATAAGAATTAAAATATCGAACTCTCTATCCTTCCTCTCTTGTCGTCTCTCTTCACATTCACGCACGCTCCCATTTTAGTTCCTGTAAGTACTAATGATTTCCAAGAAATGTTAATATAAAGAAAATGGCGAATTTGTCTACTCTACGTTTAGTTGTATTTCGTACAATACTTCGTGACAAAATAAGTAAATAAATAAAATTGCGACTGTCGGACGTCCGTCAAATCAAAAAATTATTAACTAAAAGAAGGTAATAAACACTATTTTTGAATATAAATACTTACAGTAACATCCAATAAATTTTGATTGTCGATACCAATTTGTGGCATTATCAAAAATGTCATGTAATTAGAGCATAATTGTTGCTATAATAAAGGTGCTGTTTAAAATAATGGTAATGTGTACTTAGTGATATCACAAATCTTTAGAAAACCAGATAAAATTTTGCATGGCATTGACGACTTTAAATGTAACCGTAGTATACAGGATGTAAACGAAATTGGACTTATTCTTTTTTTAATAATATTTTGCTAAATAGTAACGCACTTAACTTGCAAATATTTTATTAGAAAATCGCTATTAATTGAATAATAAACCAGCTTATAAAAAACAAAACAAATAGTGAATAGATTCAAAATTTAATATGAAATTCAAAAAAGAAATTTAGAGAATGTAACATATCCGGTTTTACCTGAAATGACTATAACTTTTGATTTTTAAATAAAATACTATATATTTTTTTAAAATTACCTACACTACATGTTACATTACACAAAGTGTGTTTAGGGCTTTAGTAACCTATTTTTCTTAAATATTTGTACAAAATTATGTACTGCCTTTCAATATCTTGTAAAAGAACTCCTTTTACACAAGCAGTTTCTTCAATTTTTGTATATATACTTTTTTAAATATTAGAAAGTGTTTATAATTTTTATCAGTACTTAAAAGAGAAGTTTATTTAAACATTGTTACGTCTCTAAAAATGCATAGTTGGTATCACCGCTATCATTAATTGTTTATCAAAATATGATAAACAATCATATTTTGAAAAGTTATGTATAGTCTACAGTAGACTGGTCGTTAAAAATTGCTTTAGTAAAAAGTGATTTAGTGATATAAATTCCCGATTTTTTTAAGGTGTCCAGTAGTATTCGAATCTTCCTACGACATTCCGTTACATGGGCCTATAGAGGTTTATTTTCAGCGATGGGAAGCCTAAACGGCAATATTTAGAAAAATAATTTTTTCATATTCTTAAATGAAAAACATGTGAAAGAGTTATTTTAAGAGTCTTCTTTCTTCAATTTAATACACAGAAGATCAAATAAATTTTTAAAGCTGAAATTTGTAAGCTTTGTTACTTTGGGCTCCATTTTGGGGCCTTTGGAGTGAATTTGAAGGAATAATTTTGGTAAATTTAGAATGTCCAGTCAATTTATGTATAGATGTGTCAAGTGTACCAGTTTGAATTTGGTGTAGTATCCATCTCACACAAAAAAATGATTTTACCAAAAAATTAACTTTGGTCGTCTTGAGCCACGTGTTGTTTCGATCCAAAAATAAAAAATAAAAATTGCCTAGTGTTTTCTTATTATAAAAAAGCTTTTTAGGGGGTGGCCCAAAAAATTTAATTTTTAACGACCAGTCTAGTCTATAGTGCGTAAAGAATGTCACCTTTCTCAATTAACAAATCATCCATGATAAAAATGTAAAGGTCCCAATACATAAAAGTAAAAAATTTTGAGAAAATGTTTATTGCTATTTATAAGCCAAAATAATTCATGTTTGCGGCTTCAGCACAGTCTTTTATAATCCGGAGTGGACTTTACGCACCGAACTGTACTTACATGTTTAGGTTGTTTATTTAACTTTTTTTATGAAAATAATAAAATTATTGCTTACTATGCAGACTGTAATGTAAGGTACCTAAAAGCTAATAAAATTTTGCTATTATTAATTTGTCGGTTTTTTATTTTGTTTATAAAAATCTATGTAACTATGTAACATTGCACATAACAGTAATTAGGAACATGTGATAATTTAGTTTTTCTACTTTACGTCGGTAACAGAGTCCGATTTGGGTGCGGTAATAGCCATTACCGCACCCAAATTGCGTGCTGTAACAGCTAGTGCAATTTTGTGTTTTCGGATTGGTAACACCGTGTAACACGCTATCGCTGAAATAAAACATTATGTTTCTGTCGCCGATGAGATTGCAGTAATTATATTCGAATAAATTTTGTTGCACTTGATGACCAGCAGTATTCCTCAACAAAGTGTTTTTGTGTGTGTGTGTCGCAATTAATCTATAAAATATTTGAAAGTGGGGAGGAACAAGCGGCAAACTTCAGCTTTTGAGGTTAGAACAGCGTTAAAGTGAAACTTGAAACTAAAATGGAGCTTTTGGACTTTATTTTGACGATTTACAACATCCATAGCATTCGATAATTTACAAGATGTTTGCTAGATGAGTGTATAAATCTGCAGGATTGAAATAACGATGAAATGAAAGAAGTCGCTAAGAACCGCAAATGGAGTGGGAATTTAGAGATAAATGGAGATTTTCCTTACTGTGTTAATGCCAATTGGATTATTCAATCAATAACCGATACGGTAGGTAAAAATGAACCATTTGTGAGTTACTTACACAGAATTTTAGACAAATTTGAAAACATTTCAAAGTTCAATGACTTCATTGACACTTTAGTGACATTTTTATTACCAACTGTCTCGTATTAACGCAAAAGTCCCTAAAGATTAAATAATTAACTTTTTTACTTAAAAATTACGTAAAGCACGTAAAGTAGAAAAAATAGCATAAAGAACTTGTTTTTCAAAGTCATTGTGGCACTCATTCTTTATAAAAACTCGCGCTCGCGCTCGTTTTATAAACTTGAATTCGTGCCACAAAGTTGACTTTTCAAAACGCGTTCTTTAATATACTATTCCAACACTTGTTCCTTGACTTTAAAAATATGTAATTATTGCGAGAATTATTGTAAATAGAACGATTTGGGTATATGTGCTTAATTTTTTGTTTATTTATTTTTTACCCGAATTCAATCATAAATTTATTGCCTAACATTGAGTTGACAGTGCAAGAGACCACTGTAAATTGTGAACGACTGTAGCCGTGATTATTGTACGTTACTTGAGAGATCCGCTAGCAACTCTTTTTCGCATAAAAGCTTGCTCACATAGTAAACATGCAGACCAATTAAACAGAATAGAGAGAAATTCTGACTTCGCTCAAAATGTAAGAATCCTCTATTATTGCTGGCTACAAAAAATATTATATAATTTTTGAGTTTTTTTTTAATTAATTTTTTTATAAAATTTAGAGTATTTTCTTTAATGTATTTTGTTGCTAAATAAAATTGGATATATTTTTTCTCGTATTTTTCAGCAGATTTTTATACATATAAATACCTTGAATATTATAATGTACTCGTATTCGTATTATACCACAATTCTATTTTAACAAACTCTTTCCTACTAACTCACATTGTTATTAGGAAAAGTTAACAAGTACAACAAAGTTTGAAAAGTAGTTTACTTTTTAATTCTTTTTTATTTTTTTTACAGATGATTCAAACTAAACTAATTTCCCTTCACGAAAAAACATCCTTTTTAAATCAACTCCGAAAATCTCTCCCTACCCTCTCCTTCCGCTGTTTATCAAGAAGTTTAATCCTTAAAGGAGTATTTTTTAATCACGGCTTGGTCGAAAGCATCGTTAGATACGTAGGCCGGCGTTCGATGCTGGTGACGGCGACACGGGGTCGGAGGGATAACGACGCGAAGGGTGCCGGCGTCACCTAGCAACGTCGACGCCCTCCGGAGGCCGCGTTGCTAGGTAACGGTCAGGTGTCGCAAGGTCCAATCAACACGCCGCATCTCAAGATCGATGTTTACCCAGCGTCCGAACAGGAACCGGGATCGGCGTCGAGATGCCGCCGCCGGCGTCGCGAGGAATAGAGACAGAAAATAAAAAAAGAAAAGAGAGAGGAATAAGACAAATAAAGAGTTTCGACGATTGACAATTGAATTTTTTTACGAGTCGGCGATTTGTGAGGAGAGGACTGGGGGTGGAAGGTTATTAAAAGTGGGGAAACAAACAAGTGCAAAAATTGTACGCAGAAAATTAAAATCTGGAATAAAGTAGCGAAGTTTTTTAATAAATAAAATAATAAAATTGTATCACCCTCTATTTTATCTTTTTGAAAGTAAAAAAAATTGTAGGTATATCACAAATCTCAATTAGCAAAATTGCAAATTATTGTGTAATTCAAATTTGATCATTGGATATGTCAGTGATGTTACGTTGTATGTCAGATACGTTGTATAACATTTCAAAACTTTTCACTCAAAATTTATATTATTCAGAACAATTCTGTTTTTAAATGAGTTTCAATTAAATGAGAACATGTAGTTTATCAATTTTCAACTAACCACTTTAAAAAAAGATAATACAAAATCATCGGTAGGGAGTATTCATTTCAAGACTGTTAATTATTAATAAATGTAAATAATAATAATAGTAATTTATTAGTCAAATTAAAATTGTAACCAAACCTTTAAGTAACGGTTTTTAATTTGGTGTTTAAAGTTTTCATTCAAGGTTTTTAATTTTAAAAAGCTGATTTTATAACAAATAACTTAATTAACAACAAATTTATTCACGCAAGTATACTCAGTAATATTAGAAATGTTATACTCAAAAGAAATAATTTTTTAGAAGTAATTTTTTGACAACAAATTAAAGTAAATTTGAAGCTAGTTATAGTAACCATTGCAACAATTTATCTTTAACAGTTTTTGCAAAAAAAAGTTTAGCCTCTTAGTTTTTGTTAAAAAAAAGGCTTATCCGAGCTGATAAGTAAAAGTATTTGCAGTTGTATCTTTGACTATTTGTTTTAAAGATATCAAAATACTTCCAGTCCGAAAGCATCAACGATATTTCCATCTTAGCAATTTCGACAGAAATAAAATTATGACCTTTGGGAAAGTTAATTTGTCCTATCGCAAAGTTGCCCACCGTGTTGATTCTACTGCAATAAATGCGTGTGTTTCGGGTGTAATCAGAAGAAGGTAGAGAAACACAAAACAGACCAACAGTTTAACCGAGACGTACTACAGAGCGTCAAGATAAGCGCTTCAGACAACGAGCTTTTCAAGACCGTTTTGCTACTACGCGACAACTCGGTAACTAGTGGTTCAGAGAAAAAAGTCAAATTGTTAGTACTTCAGTTAGTACTACTAGTCTTTTAGTTGCTAAACACCGTTGTCAGCGTTTGGACTGGGGCAGAAAACGACAGTTTTAAAAGGTAAAACGGCATAATGTAATATTTAGCGATAAATGGCAATTCTGCCTAGGCATGCATATTGGCCGTTAGAGAGTGAGACGTTGTCATAGAGCGCAACGTGATATTAGATTTGCTGTTGAAAGATAAAAATTAAAATGAAAAAACGGTGTTAAAAACATACAATAAAAACGACTTCTTATATTTAAGTTTCTTTTACCAAATATTCCTTCCACTTTCTTTTCCAAAAGTTTTAGTGGAGTTATTAATAGTTATTTTCTAATTTCATTTGTTATTATAATTTTGTACATTATTTTAAATTTTTTCTTGTCTTTCAAATGCTTCTGTTATACTTTCTACCTGCTTTATCTCATTGTGTAAACGAAAAAAATGTAATTTTTTTATTTTTTGCATGAAATTTCTCCTGAATTAACCCAACCTTTACCCCCTTTTTACAAACTTATTACATTATCAACTGGGAATTACAGCGAAAATCCAATTCCCTCTTTAATAACCTCAAGCGGCATCGACCGTTGTCATTAATTTGCCAAATTAGATTGTGAAACAAACAGAAAATAAAAGGACAAGAAAATAATTTCATTGCTTAATAACAAGCCAAGCATTAAAAACACAAAGAAAATTTCAAATTACAACCGACCAAATCAAACCATCCAAAATATACCAAAACGACATTATTAAAATATAAATAAGCAACTAGAAACTGTGACTAATTACAAATTATCTTTTTTACACTCGTTTCTTTTTGTCGATAAAGTAAAATCCTGTGGGATTGTAAAATCTTTGAAATTCGTTGAAATTATGTGTTTACCGCCATCTCTGTAGCACTGCGTTAAGTAAACTGTATGCACATTAAAATCAATAAAAGTGCCAACAACTTGTAATTATTAATACATGATTTTGAAAAAAATTAAAATTAAAAAATTGTATTGATCAGTATTATAGATACAGTATCTAATTTTATTCTCTTTAATAATTCTATTGTTTACAGGTTACGTCATTAAGGTAACCTAACAATTTTAAATTTTACAATCCTTACTTTATATTACTTATTACTAAAACAAAAATTAATAAAAAATAAATTAAATGTAAATTATTTTTATAAATAATACTCCATCATAACTATAACTATATATAAGCGATTATATGCTACATACTTAAATATATGTAGGTACCTATATATTATCGAAAATTTAACAGTTATGTTATACTTATAATATCACAAGAAAACTTTGATTCGTTCCGAAAATTCTTTTGACTGTATTAAAATGTTTATTAGACATGATTACAATTTTTTTTTAAATTATGTTTTTATTGAGTAACAAGTAGTAACAAAAGTACAAAAATTGTAGTACTAAAAATTTCTTAAGTGGATTTACTGTAATTTGAGGTTGTTACAAGAAAACTGACAAACGTTTGCTTAATTTATCAGTTACAGATACAGAAACAGAATTAGGATTTTAACATCTTGAACTTAAATTATGTGACTTCTCTAGTTAATCACCATTAATCTCAATACATTTTTAAAGCCTATAGAGTCACATTGCAAAACACTCTTTAAAATCCGTTTTTGTAAGTTTCTCTAATCCCTTTATGTCTTCATTTTAGCTAAAAATTCTTGAAGCTTATAATGTCACATTGCAACACTCTCTTTAAAATTCGTTTTTGCAAGTTTTTCTTATCTCTTTATGTTTTTATTTTCACTAAAAATTCTTTTTCGTAGATTTTTCTATTTTTTTAGAGCAGCTAGAAATCGGAAAGTGGTAGGTCAGGTGAATAATAAAACGCAGAGCGAATTTCATCAATGTTGGACAGCGCCAGAAAATTTTTGCGTACCTATTTGTTGAAATGTATGGCAAAATATTGTCATAGTGCAGTCATTAGCGACGAAGTTCCTCTATTTTTCGATTTCCCAACAAACTTCTGAAAATTTCTGATAGACAGATTTTGTGTTCTATTTAGAAATGACTGCACGACTATTATCTAAAAAAATTGCTGCAATGACAGATTTGTCTCTAGTAGATTTCATCATAACTTCACAAAGAGATCTGCTTATTAGTTAAGTAGTAAAGCTTACTAATTTCAAACTTTGGTAAAAAAATACTGGTTAAAATAAACTCATGCTTGTTTTTGATCATGATTTAAAATTTGCGAAACACCCAAAGAAAATATTGTTTAAAATCATAAAAACTGCTATGGCACTTATTATATTATTATTTGCTATGTTATTTTAAGATTTTCGTCAATTTTTGTCTTTACAAGAGACATATTTTTCTCATCCGTCGAAAAATGTAGACGTCCTTCACAAGATTTATTCTCCACTGAAAAACATCCTGTCTGGAATCTTCTGTACCACTCAGAAACAGTCACTAAAGATAGAGTGTTTATCCCAAAAGCAATTTTAAAATTTTCAAATAAATTTTTTGATGTTAATTTACGCCGAAAACCAAACAAAATTGTAAATCTAATTTCGTGTATAGGTGGTAGAAAATTTTTAGAGTTTCTACTACTTAACTTTCGCTTTCCCTTTCTTGTTTTCATTTCAACTGATAGACTTTAAAATTGGCATGAAAAATTGTCAACTAAACCAATATCAAGATTGGAAAAAACTCTGTATGAATTAAAGAAAATGTATATGAAACACCAGAGTAATAATTATAAATCAATAGTCCCAACGTTTCCAGAAAAATAAGTTAAAATTTGGGGTAAAAAAAGAGGTAAAGTTGAAACACAAGCGTTCTATTTTAATATATTTATTAATATTTTAAAGATGCACAAAAAATAAAAAATGTCTAAAAATTAAAAACTCAAAATGTTATAAGTTAGTAGTATAGCTATGGGGATTCTGGATCAAAATCCCATGTATTTTCTTATGGAGGTTAAAGTTACGGTTTCAAGGTCATTTGTGGATTTCCAGCGTTTTGATTGGTTAGAAATGTGTGGTGTATGTTGGGTTGCCTAAGGTGGCGGAAAATTTAAAAGATGGTAGTCTTTTATGAGGGAGAAAACAAGATGGCTGCCGTATGTGGAGAAAAAGTACCCTCTTTTATGCACCACTGATGACGTTATTATAGCTAATAGAAAAAACAAGATGGCTGCCGTATATGGAGAAAAAGTACCCTCTTTTATGCACCACTGATGACGTCATTATAGCTAATAGAAAAAAACAAGATGGCTGCTGTATGTGGGGAAAAAAAGTACCCTCTTTTATACACCACTGATGACGTCATCATAGCTAATAGAAAAAATTACCCTAGAGAAAAAAACAAGACGGCTGCTGTATAATGGGAAAAAGTACCCTTTTTATGAAAGAAAAACAAAGATGCCTTTTATTAAATTACTCACCTTGTATTTTGGTAATATATGAAAAGCTTTTGTTACAAATTTCAATCATCTGAGGAATCAGAAGAAGAATAGAATGGGTCGAAATCAGAGTAACGCACAAATCGATTATGAACTTCTCTAATGCAATGACGATATGAACTTAAATAAAATAATGGAGCTCTTAAACATACTCCACACCAGTTGTCTTCTTCTCTAATACTGTATGATATATTAGCAGTAAAAAGCGGCTCATGAAATTCAAATTTTTTAAATTGTGCTGCGTAATTGGGAAAATTGATCCGTAAATCATTTAAACATAGATCACATACGATTAACGACTGGTTTTCCATACCCCAATAAGTGTATCGAACACACGATTGACGGTCTGCTATAATCGAGTTCCAGTTAATTTCAGAAAGCACATATCAATAGAAATCTTCAAAAGTAATGTATCTATTTGTGGAAAAAAACTACTCCAAATCTTCAGCATATGAATGATTGCAATTTCGATTATAAGTTCCATTCAACTCATTGATAAAACTCCAAATTGGGGTCCATTGTAATTTTTTCTATTAGCTATAATGACGTCACCAGTGGTGCATAAAAGAGGGTACTTTTTCTCCACATACGGCAGCCATCTTGTTTTTTCTATTAGCTATAATGACGTCATCAGTGGTGCATAAAAGAGGGTACTTTTTCTCCACATACGGCAGCTATCTTGTTTTTTCCCTCATAAAAAACTACCATTTTTTAAATTTCCCGCCACCTTAGGCAACACAACATACACCACACATTTCTAACCAAACAAAACGCTGGAAATCCACAAATGACCTTGAAACCGTAACTTTAACCTCCATAAGAAAATACATGGGATTTTGATCCAGAATCCCCATAGCTATACTACTTAAGTTGTTGAAGTAGGGGATTGAAAAAAAAATAGCGCACCACGATACAACCCTTCTAATAATCCAACAAAAAATAAAAAAGATTATTAATTTACATGAATGCTGCTATCGTACCAACTAAGAAAAAGTTTTTTTTTATTACTCTTAGAGTATCTACAATCTGCCCATAGGGCAACAAGCGTTTGTTATACAGGAAAAAGATATGTGGAGTATCACTTCATTAAGTGATCTCCTTTATAAATAAATCTAAATCTTAAATCTAAAGTATATTTTTGTTTATATTATTGTTTAAAAAAAGTTAAAAAAACTATTTTTTGTTAAATTTCGGCTGTCCGAAAAAAAAACATTCTTGTCCTATTTTTTTAAATTTTCGGAATTTTTTAAAATTAGTAAAATTCTTTATTTTGTTATAGTAATAGTTAGTACGATAGAAACATGTATTGAAAACACTCACATCAAATTTCAAGTAAATCGGTTAAGTAGAACCTGAAAAATCATGACAAACTCTTTGAAAAATATAGTTTTGAGAAAAACGCGTTTAAAATTTCGGGCAAAATTTGTTGTAAAATTTTTTGTTCGATTCGTTCTGGTCAAAAATGACTATATCTCTGAAAATAATTAAAATTCTAACAAATCCTTTTAAGGATATATTCTTGAAAAGTTAAGCTTTAAAAATATTTAAAAAAATTGATTTTTTCAAATTTCTACACCAGAATACCCTCTTAATAGCAGTATATCGCCTACCATTATCGCTCAATATCGTTAATTCGCTCCCGACATTGTTGCACTGTTGAATCGCTAAACTCCATTCGACTACTCAATTTTGACTGACTGATCAACTTGTCCTCTTACTTGCTTATATACAGTTAGACCACTTTCTAGTAATTTCTTGCACATATTTGTTCACCTAAAAAAATGTATAAGCATTTCTCGATTCTAGTCAGGGTCGTGACTAGTATGTCCCAGAATCACGCACTATTAAGTAAGTCATAACGTGACGTTAGAACTTGCTGAGTAATCGGACTGTGAAACAGTTTGTTATAATATAAAGTTACAATAACTTCAAAAACCAAGATCTATAAGCATTATTATTAATTTCGCATTGTATATCTCCAAATCTGTGTTAAAAAACAGTATTGTCATACATCGTGTATCTTAAAAATAATGTTAAAAAAGGAAATATCTTAAAAACAATAAGTATTTGTATAAGGCAAATTTGGCCTTTTAGCATTCTTTCAACAAGAGCTATCACCTGTTAAAATCTTTTACATTACTTCAAAAACACACTGTATATATAATACTTATAAATATATGTAGTTCGTTTTTCTTTTTAATGCTCTTGTCTGCCTTTATTCAACACACTATCCATATAACATAGCAACGTATACAACAATAGTGGAGAAGAGACAGACAAGCGCATTAACAAGAAAAACGAACTATAGTTTCAAAAAAATTTTTTGATATCTGATATTCAATGATAATAATGTTATAAGTTGTCATTTTAGTTTTTCCGAAACTAGAAGTTTTGCCGCAGTTAAATAGGTTAGTTGAACCTCCATTATGAGTTATAATCATCTCAATACCTGGTTGTAGAAGCTAGAAAATTTAAAATTCGAGTATGTTAGTTTGTAAAAATGTTGTGTATGTTTGACTCAGGTTAATTACCTACAATGCAAGGTTACTTAATAGTAAGGTTTGCTGTTGTTCCGGATGTGACGTCATAAAGTTCTCAATTCTCTAGAGAATTATATTATCAGGTGTTGGTCAACGTGCATCACAGATTTCGAACTAAAACCGGTTGGCTGACATGACAGCATGGCAACTGCATCAACTGATCGCGCCATTGTCATTGCCATAAGTCACTGCTTTGTCTGCTGGTTTCGTATACGGTTCGTTTTTGCATTTAATTCATTTTGTGTTATCTAGTTTTGCTGTTAATTTTGAATTAAAGTTTTTTAATTTAGTAGATTTTTAATAATAAGTTTAGCGGTTAGCTAGTTTTGATTTATTTACATTAATTCTTTTTTCAATATAGTTAGGTTAAGTTTGGGAGTTTATTATTGTTATTTCTGTTATTTGTTTTATTTTGACCCATCAGACTTCCGCGTCTCGCGAAATTTTATCAAAACCAGTGGGCAATTTTGTGAAAATGGTTGGTCACACGTGTGCAGTTTCACTTTGTAAAAACAAATCAAGTGTGGAAAGTGCATACTCGTTCCATCTTTTTCCCAAAACCGCTACTATCAGAAAGTTATGGATTACTTTTTGTCAGCGAGGCGAAAATTGGGAACCAAAAAAGCACAACACTATTTGCTCTGAACATTTCAGAGCAGATGATTTTGAACTAAATTTTAAGAAAGAATTATTGAATTGCTCTACCAAACGAAAGTTAAAGCCTGATGGTATGTAATAAAGTATTATCGAAAGTTTCAAGTTAACATCACTGTTCAATTCTTTTATAGTTGTCCCAACAATTTCTACTAACGAAGATAAAAAAAATATCAACATTTTTGCAAGGAATCGTGACCAACACTATATTGAAAGTGTTTTAAAAACGTTTTCGATGGATATGGAAATTTCTCCACCATATGAAGAACTAAAAAAAAAAAATATGATGAGGCCATCAAATTAATCGACCAACTGAAGTTAAAAATAAATGACTTGGAAGGAGAGCTTGCTGATCTAAAAGAAGCATCAACCAAAAAAGAAGTACAATTGGATGCTGCTATAAAAAAAGCGTTGTCTGGTACATTTTCTCCAAATCAAATTGATCTGATAAGAAAAACAAAAAAACGAGTTGTTTGGACAAACCAAGAATTGGCTCAAGCGTTTACACTGAGGTAATTTTTGTTTCAACAACTCACTTTTATACCATCTCGTGTGTTTAAATAATTGTTCTCTTGTAGGTATTTCAGTAGCAGGGCTTATATATTTTTGCGAAATAATAAATTTCCTCTGCCCAATCTAAGCACACTCCGGAAGTATGCTGGAAAAATTACCTTACAAAATGGGATTCTAACAAGCTCATTGAATTTTATGAAAATCAAACGGCACTCGCTTATGAATAAAGAAAGTCTGGTTGTTCTTATGTTTGATGAGATGCGAGTGAGAAGTTTGTATGAATACAACAACAAAGAAGATGAAATAGTTGGTCCTCACAAATATCTTCAAGTGGTGTTGGCTCGTGGTTTGTGTGGCTCCTGGAAGCAACCTGTTTTTATGGGTTTTGACCAAAACATGAGTGTGGATATTTTGCACAGCATCATTCAAGCTCTGCACAACATTGAATACACTGTGGTGGCATGTGTTTCGGATTGTGGTTCGAGTAACCAAGCAGTGTGGAGGGATTTAGGAGTGACATTTGAACACCCCTACTTTGAGCACTCTGTGCTCAAATCTAATATTTACATCTTCCCAGATGTTCCACATCTTTTGAAATTAATTCGTAACTGGCTTTTGGATAAAGGTAAAATAAATATAGCCACTACTTAGTGTTATACATATTTTATGTAGGTTTTATATTAGAAGATGGAAGTGTAATATCTAAAAAACCTCTGGAAGAGTTAGTGAAACTGTCCAAAAATGCAGAAGTTTCTTCAATCTTTAAAATTAAAGACAAACACTTAACGTGCAGTGACAGTGAGCGTCAAAATGTTAAACTAGCAGCTCAGTTGTTATCACATACAACATCTGTTGCATTACAACGATATGTAAAAAATGACGAAGCCTATAAATTGGGCGAATTTATTGAATCAATAAATGTGTGGTTTGACATTTTCAACTCGAGAAACTTAAACGAAGCGGTTTTTTTTAAACAACCATACAAGGGGCATCCAGCGCAAGTTGATAAACTTGATGAAATTTATGGACAAATTTTAAATATAAGAAGTTGCGGCAAAAAATCACTGCAAGTTTTTCAAAAGGGAATACTAATGGCCATAACATCTTTAAAAAAAATGTATGAGGACTTGAAAGAAAACTATGAAATTTCATTTATTATGACAGCTAAACTAAACCAAGATGCTTTAGAAAATTTGTTTTCTCAAATCAGGACGAATGGAGGGTTAGATGATCATCCCACTCCTTTGAATGCTTTTTATCGTTTACGACAAATTATAGTTGGTAAGTTTATATATATATATATATATATATATATATATATATAGTAGATGTATTAAGAATACCACTTGCAGGCAAATGTCCGGGGGCTGTGGCAAACAAAATGAATACGGTAGTAGGTGATGTCAAAGAAGAATATGTCATTTGTGATATATTGAAGCGTGCAAATGTTCAACCGACTGTACCAGAAATAGTGGAAGATTTCAGTGAAGGGGACTCTATTAGCAGTGTTTCTACAAAATCATCTCAAAATAAAACAGAACCCAATGTTGAGAATGATGGGTTAGAATACATTGCTGGAAAAAATTTAAGAATTCATATCCATACCTTGGACAATACACATACATGCTGCAGCAAGAACACTCATATGCACTTCCACCATGGGTGCATCATGTGTCATATGGAGGTTTGACGGAACCAACTGAGAAATTAAAAACCGCTATAAAACTTTTAAACCATAAATTCAAAAAAACAAACAAAAACAATTTTTTTGTGAAGAAAAGAATTGTGGCCACTTTAACGAAAAAATATAAAAGTATTGTGGATATTCCTGAGGAAATTGTCCGCGGCTTTTTCAGACAAAGAGTATTCATCAAAATGAATTTTTTAAATAATAAACTCAAAGAGTGTAAAAAAAAAGTTGTACAAAATTCAAAAATTAAAAAAATTATTACGTAAATTGAAAATGTTAATAAAAAAATGATTGTATTTTTGTAATTTTCATTGTAAAGCATAATTTCCCCTTACTACAAAAGGTACTACCGTGACTTTGCACATAAATTTTAAATTTAGCGCGCTAGGAGTTGGCTGTGGAGACCTTTATGACGTAGTTCCGCCCGTGAGAACAGCAAACCTTACTATTAAGTAACCTTGCCTACAATGGATATAATTTGGTGTAGAAAAAAGTGTAGGCTGTGACTGTCTAGTGAAATGTCAAATTTTTAAATTAATTCGTATTTCGCCTGAATTTACACTTTAGTTCAATTCATTAGAAACCTATAAGTAAATGTTCAAAAATAAACTATTTTTTCGTATGCTTAAAAAATAAACTGCTCCTTGCGGTGTAGAACCTGAAGAAAAAAGGAGTGTAACCGCTGCTCGAAAAGTTCTCGAAAAGTAGTGTCAAGTGTCAAGTTAGTTTTTGAAAATTTAGAACTTAGAGACTCAGGTTTACTCGGAAGACTAAAAATGGACTGTTTCTGAAGGCAGTGTAAAACCGAAAAAAAAACTATAATAATTTTTGACTCAAAAATTCCCTGAAAATGTGGGTCTTTGGAAAATTACGACGCAATTAAGAAGTTTTTAAAAAATTAGAACGAGACGACGCAGATTTTCTTGCAAGCTTTCCTAGAAGCTGTGTAAAACTGGAAGAGAAACTAAGTGTAACCCCCACTCAAAAAGTTTTCGAAAAAGTGGGTTTTGCCGCCAAATTAGTACAAAATTTAAATTTTTTTAAAAATTTAGAATGTAAAGACAGG
This sequence comes from Tribolium confusum, assembly GCA_029207805.1. Taxonomy (NCBI): domain Eukaryota; kingdom Metazoa; phylum Arthropoda; class Insecta; order Coleoptera; family Tenebrionidae; genus Tribolium; species Tribolium confusum. The sequence goes on along the minus strand of JALGAY010000009.1, from coordinate 20,091,447 downwards.
ACTGAAGTTTATGACATTAACTGAAATACTAAAACAATAGGATAACTTTATCTATAAGAAGAAGACAATAGTAAACAATAAAAAAGCTTTTAAAAATATGTTAAAAAGCTTCTTTTATTCTAAACCATTTTCTTTTTCTTCCTGCGGTTATAAAGTTCCATTCGTTTAATTTTTCAGTTACTATAAAATATGGTCTTTTACGCCCATTCATTTACGAAACTTAAGTGTACTCAAATTTTGTAAAAAAAATGACTTAAAAAACAATAGTTCACTAAAACTGAGAGCATTATTGTCAAAAAAACTACTCAAAAATTTTTTAAATAAATAAACCTATAAAAAACCTATTCAAACAAATTTTTAGTACTTTCTTGTTTTGTTGGTTTTTGTAATAACCCAAATAATCAAAACAATAAATAATTAAAAAAAAACAGCGATAATCCAGCATGGTCCTCGAATTATCGCTGTAATTCAGTATAGATCGTGAAATTGTCAGTAGTAATACCACGAGTCGGTACGAAATTGCAGAAAATTTTCGATTCATAATTTTACGAGTATTTGTTTTGACGACAATTTACTACGAGTGAAGTGCAGCAAAACGAGTAAAAATTGTCTAAGAAAGAAATACGAGTAAAATTAAGAGAAAATTTGCAGCAATTTTTTACCGACGAGTCGTATTCGACAGACAATTTCACAATCCATACTGAATTACTGATTAGCGCTGTAATTCGTTCCTAATTGGTCCAATGATTCAAAATCCTACAACCTAGTTTCGCTGCGCTTTACTCGTGGTAAATGGTCGTCGAAACAAATACGAGTAAAATTATGAATCAATTATGAAAATTATCGGCAATTTCGTACCGACTCGTGGTATTATTAATGATAATACCATGAGACATGCCATTTGGCTTATACGCATACAGTGTGTCAATTTTAAAAGTTACAATCGGCAACATCTCTAGAATTGAAAAAGTTATTAAGAATTACTGAAAACCGTTTTTGTAGTTACTAGAGGAAATCAAAATGACATAATAAGTGACGCACCCCCACCCACCCTTTAAACCAACCCAACTTCAAAATTTTAATTGGTACTTGTGATACATCGTTGGAAAGCTCATAACAAGCGCTTTTCAAAATTGTTATGCAAAAAGCCTATTTGGAAAAGTCGTTTTCCAAAAAGTCGACAAGAAAGACTTTAAATTTTCATTTTTGTTATTTGCTGTAATAAATGAACTCTAATTGAAACCAAAATAAAACATTGCCTAAATAATTGATATTTATTAAATGCTATAATAGATGTTAAAAAAGATTTCCGTTGTTTGCTAAACAAAAATAAAGCCTGTTTTGAAATTTTTCACGAACTTTTTGAAAAGTTTCTCTGCAAATAGCTCGACACTCTTGAATGATTCTTTGTCTCAATTGTTCAAGTGAGTCTACTTTTCGTCGTTGTTTTATAAACCACAGATTTTAAATAACCCCACAAAAAAAAATCCAGTGGTGTAAGATCTGATCTTACAAAAGACCTAGGGGGCCATTCAGTAGATCCTCTTCTCCCAATACATTAATCTGGATAGTGGTTATCCAACCATTCCCTAACTGGAAGTACATAGTGTGGAGGTGCTCCATCTTGTTGAAAATACAGTAGATGTTTATTTAATACGAAATTTCCCAATTCGTCTAATTGATTTTTAAGCTCCTGAACTATAAGAGGCTCAATAGTTGTCTCCAGCATATTAGCGTATTATCGCCATTCAAATTGCCATCAATCAACAGAGGTCCAATAATGGCATCTTCTAGTATCCCAGCCCAAACATTTAGTTTTTGTGAATACTGCATATGTCCCTTTCAAAATATGTGAGAGTTTACATCCCTCCAATACCTGCAGTTCTGTTTATTTACATTTCTATTTAAATAAAACGAACATTCATCCGAAAAACAAATGTTTTTTACAAATAATGGTTCGGTAATGTATTTTTCAGTAACCATTTCACAAAATTCAATGCGCCGATCCGGGTCGTCATCGCTACGTTCTTGGAGAATTTGCTTCTTATAAGGATGAAATTTATAATGTTTTAATACCTTTCGTACTGATTCGTGTGATAATCTAGTTTCCCTAGCTGCGTGACGAATTGACATTGTTGAATTTATAGCATATTGTCCAAGTACTTCAATTTGGGTTTCCTCACTGAGTACTCTTGGTTGACTTCTTTTTTTATTCTTAACATATCCTGTTTCCTCAAATCTGGCGACCAATTTCTGAACGTACGCATGACTGACATGTTTTTCTGGATATTTATTATTGAACACTGCCTCTGTTCGAAGAGCACAACAATTTTCAGAACCGTAAATAAATATCAATTCAACAACTCTGTCGTACTATAAACCATTGTTAATTTTTGATAATTTATAATATCGTTAACAGATACAATTAATAAATAAAATGTTTGAATCTACAAAAACAGATACATTATAATCTAATCCCAATAAACCTAAAGGTGCAAAAACCATAATGTATTGCAATTTTGAAAAGATTCAAAACACAAAACAATCACACAAAAAACATAAAACGTAGTCTTTAGTGTTTAAATCATCTTTTTGGTTGTGTATTTTGTAAATAACGTCATTTATTTTCTTTAGAACATTGCATAACAAAATGAAAATTTAAAGTCTTTCTTTTCGAGTATTTGGAAAATAACTTTGTCAAATAGGCTTTTGCATAACATTTTTGAAAAGCGCTTGTTATGAGCTTTCCAACGATGTATCACAAGTAGAGTAGTGCCATTTAAAATTTTCAAGTTGGGGTGGCTGTGGTTTAAAGGGTGGATGCAGGTGCGTCACCTACCATGACATTTTGGTTCCCCCTAGCTACCACCGAAACAGTTTTAAGTAATTTTTAATAACAATAGTTTTTAAAACGGGTTGTATTGTAGCATCAAGATATATAAGGGAGAAAAAGAGAGATAACAGAGAAACTGAGAATACACACGACCATTCCGATACTTAAACGCAAACCGATTCCATCGTATTTGAATCATCGCTGGTTTATTGTACCGTCCTTGATACATCACAGAACCAAAAAAGAAACAAATAAAATGCACACACAACAAAAATAAACACAAACACAAAAATTACGTTTTATCGTCACCGGCAAAAGCTTAAACTTTGAGACAAACATGTTTAAGAGCACATCTACACTTCTGTAATCAATTAGTAACAAAATATTGACTGGTCGACTGTATCAAGCCACGTGCCACTTAATTTTACGACTATTAAATTTTACAACTTAATGACAAAAAAGAATCTCCGAAAAATCGCCTCTCTTGAATTTGTACGAATTTGAAGTAATCTTAAGTCAGGTCGATTTATAGTTAGTTTATTTAAACAAACTAAACTGTTTTTTACTTTCTAATAAATTTTTATTTTGTATTGTTTCCATTGTATTTTAAGCATAGTTTTAATCTTTTAAACAAATTCAAAATTGAAACGTTTTCTTTGTTCCTGTATTTACTAAAACTCTTTAAATTTTGTGTAGTTTTAATTTTTTTAAAAAAAAGCCTTGAAGATATCTGTCCAAGCTAGCTGTAATATCGTTACAATTACATAAAAATTGCCTAAACATGTCGTAAGTGTAATAAAACCAAAATTTAACTTTCAGATATTTTGATTTACCGTTTTTAGATGACGTCATACGGCAGCCTCAGAACAACGTTCCTGGTGCTTCTTATGGTGAATAAATTTCGAGAATTTTTTTCATTTATTTAGCGAACAATATTAAATTATTATTTAAAGTGGCATAAAGTGCACCTAGAGGTTTATTTAAAAATGTAGTTAAAACTAAATTTCTTTCAATTATTTAACGTAAATTAATAATTATTTTAATAAAAACGACAGAAAATTTAAAATCTCACTATGTTTCAGTATTTGACTTGTTTTTGATATATTTCCTTTCAAGATTTTAAAAAGTTTGAAAAATAAATTCCAGAGGCGGTTTTGTTAACACTTGGGAGTGAAATCATGTAAAAGAAATTGTTGGATACATTATACCAAAAAGAATAAAAATACTGATTGAGAGTTTAAAACTCGCATATACTACTTAATGTGAATAAAAATTGAGGCGTTAATGTTAAGTCTTTTTGAGTTAAAACAGCAATCAAAATACATAAATAAACACACAATTTTGACAAATAAATTTTGAAAGAGTTGTTGAAGTGTGGTTTCCTGGTTTCTGGTAATTCTAAACAAGAAAATTATAGTTAAACACATTCACAAAATTAATTTAATTGGTCCAATTTAATTGGTGAGTGTAAAAATGACTCAAATGGATTAAACCGATTTAGGTCATTCCATAACAAATTAACAATTTGTCCAGTTGTGATTTTATCAAAAGTTGTCTTTTTTAATTTGAGATTTAAACGATAAATTAGGAAAAACAAAAAAATTCTGACTTTCATTTCTATAACAGATGTTTGAAAAGTAAATCGAATATCGATGGAATGAAAAAACTCGTAAGAAACACAGCGTGTCTCTTAGTCCTAGCGTGTAAGAAAAAGCATTCCCAACCAAAATTCTGAATAGAATTTTAAGAGCTTATCTAAGAAATAAGGCTGTAGTAACCTAAAAACTGTTTTAACTTTTTGTAGGGTAGAAAAACACACTTACGCTATTGCTAGTCCGGCCGGTAAGTAGTGTACACCGCAAAACATGTATTTCCGTCCGAATAACTTAAATAAAACTCTAATGTAATGACGATTTTATCCTTTTTATTTCGTGTTTCTATAAATTTTCAATTTTGTGGCAAAGTTTTTGCGATTTGAAGTTTTTAAGCAGAATATAAAGGACAACTTCGGTTTGTTTTTTTTTATCTTTTTACGAAAAATAGTAATTCCCAACACTGTTTAGTGTTAGAATATGGCGGTGTGAAGCACTTACCAGAAGAAGAAATGAGAAAGAAAGTTGCGATTTTTGTAATTTCTGTCAACTTTAATCTAAGAAGTTATAATTAATTTTAAATAAGTATGAATAAGTAAGTAGTAATAAGTTGCAGTTTGTCTATTATACATTTTAGGTACCGTAGAGAGTAGTTTTTGTGTAAGGAACACACTAATCTCAATTTATAGTGAAAATATTTCCCTTTGTATGAGCCAGTCGTGTACCAGCTCTCCAACAGGATGCATCATAGCTGCTCTTAAGCTATGTAGTTCTATTTATTATTAATTATTATTAAACGGTATTTTTTAAACTCTCCAAAATTTTAAAATATCAATACAAGTAAAACACTAAAACACAGTAAAATTTTAAATTTTCTGCGTGTTTATTTTAATAATTATTAATTTACATAAAACAGTCGATATAGAAATTTAGTTTTAACTACATTTTTAAATAGAATTTTAGGTGCCACTTTGAATAATATTTTGAATATCGTTCGCAAAATAAATGAAAACAATTCTCGATTTTTTTTGCCCTAAGAAGCACCAGGAACGTTGTCCTGAAGCTGCTGTGTCAGGTGGGTTGCATAAAAATTTGAAAACGCCTCATAATTTTGAAATGAACTATACATACCAAGTTTTCCGAGTATTCACATCACGGTTGGTAAAAGTTTGGTTGGCAACACATTCGAAAAAAGTTTTTATTTACATAATTTATTGTTGATAAGATATCATTTTATTTGTAATCCAACTTAATATTAAAAAAATAAAATTGTAGATTATTTACCAAATTCATTATCAAAACAAGTTTTAAATTATTAAAAATATAAAAATAAAATGAAAATTTATGAGGCTAACTTCGTGTAAGTGAAATGTCACTCTCTAAACGGCGCTAACTTCACCGAACTAGTGTCAGCCATCTTGAAATTTGAGAAAGTAATCAACGTTTATTCCATTATTTACATTAAAAATACTTGATAAATCGTCTTTAGAACTATAAAATCATAATGAATTCACTACTTAGTTATGGAAGTGACGACGATTGTGACGATTCATCCGAAGAAAAGCAAACGGTAAATATTTTAATTATCCTGGTTGACACCCATCACTGATTTGTTAATTACGTAAAAATCTGTTAAACTTAAGGCAAATTCCACTATAATTACGCAGTAATAGAGGAATTTGCACACGAAACTCAACAGTTTACTTGTATTAACGAAATTATTTGCCAAATTAGTACGATCATCAACGACCTTGCTTAACAGGACTGGCGTGGGAGCTCCAGCAAGGACAAACAGGGCCCTTCCAGTCGCCAAACGGACACAAACTACGAAGAAGTCCAAATGGATTTAAGCGAGGTAAAGTTATCACAAAAAACTGATTTTTTCTAGTGTCAAAACAAAAATCAGTAACTGACAACTATCAAAAATCAGATCACAGAGATGCGCCCCCTAAATTTAAATCTAGTGCTTCGAGATGAAGCCCACGATAGTAGAAACCCGGAGGCAGCTCATGATCTTCGCTGTAGCGTCACAATCGTGGTTAAAAAATAATCTGGTAACCTTTTGAGTGCACAACAATGTCTACATGACCCCATGCAAAAAATGTTGTAATTATTTATGAACAAATTTATTTTCAGAAAATTAAATTACAAAAACTGTTGTTAAGGTCTAATTTACATTATGCGTATCAAACATTTTACTTGTGACAATTAGAACATATAATAAATGAATGAATTTTACTTGTGGGCCCATATTGATACCATAGTGCACTCGAAAGGCTAAAGAAGTTTCAAAAAAACGAACACAAAAAAATACTTTCATCTAGATTTATTTCCTAATTTTGTTTTAAAAAAATTACTAGAATGTTTAAAATTTGTACAAGACAGGCTTTATGTTAAAACACTGCGCAAATGGTCAAAGATAAATCAAAATGGTAAGGTTTTAGAGAATTAAATTTTGTATAATACAGTTTATTTACAGGCTGTCTTAGAAATGAATACAAAAAATGTAACCACTTGTAGATCTGAGTTTCAAGAATAGTTTTTTTTAGATAATTTTTTTCCGAATATCAACTCATTTAGTACAAAATACCATACCCGTCACTGACCTATGTATTATTATAATGGTGACTAAGTAGTGATCATAGGTGTATCGTAATTTTATGGGGGGGTGGGGTTTTTGACAAAATTCAAAATTTTTAGCTTGTGCTGCAAGAATGGTATATAGAAAAGTTGTTTGTTTTGGTGAGATCTATTACTGGTTAAAAATTTTATAATCATTTCTGTAATACCCTGTATATTAAAGTTTACTTTTACTCCTTTTTCAATTTTTAGAACAAACAGGTAATTGTTGGGCAGCGCTTTAACATAAAGCCAGCGTAGCTCAAATTTTAAACTTTCCACTAATTATGTTGTTATTTTTTTAACACAAATAAGAGAGTAATCCTTTATAAGAGGTGTTCATTTAAAAAAGTTTTCAAGAGTGTTATGAGATTTTTATAAAAGAAAATATAGCGAAAAATGGATGTCGGAACTTAGAAAACATAAATAAATCATTTTGATTATTTTTGAGTGCATGTTTACAAGATTCCGAGTCATTTTCAATGAAATTTGAAAGTTTAATTTTGTTCCTTCTTTTTTCGTGTTCAGTTTTTGTTTGTTCTAAGTTTCAGTTTTGCTTGTTATTTTGTCGCGATGGTTAATTACACTTTAGAGCACCAAAAGTTTTTAGTCAAAAGTTGCTTTTGATGTGGTACATAGGTAGCAGGCAAGTGGATCTATTCGATATTCGAGTCAGTGATTTTATTCATAGGATGTTAACATTTTGAAATTGGCGAATATTACACTGAGAATTTTTGTCCATACAAGTTAATGAATAATTATTTACAAATTATTATTTATAAAAGCTTTAGAAATTACTGATATTATAAAATATTCGGTGAAATAGATTTCATTGAGGTTGTTTTATTATTGATTTCAGGATAAATCAGACGCTACTGGTTTTCGGTTTTTATTTATTGGCCAATAATTAAAAACCGAAAAACACCAGTAGGGTCTGATTTATTCTGAAATTAATAAACTCAAAACATACAGACGATGAATATGGAATTAATCATTGAGGTTGTGTTGACTTTTTTACAGCTTTACTAATTGGGGTTTTGGGGGGCACTAATTTTTGTTAAAAATTAAAATTTGTATCATTTATTGCAAGCCAACTAGTTTCGGACCCTTAAAGGTCCACCATCAGGGCTCCTAAAAGATTTACAACATTATATATATAATTACATAATACATACAAAATAATCAAATATTATGTAATTATATAGTATTGTATATCTTTTAGGAGCCCTGATGATGGACCTTTAAGGGTCCGAAACTAGTTCACTTATACAAATTTTAATTTTCACAAAAATTAGTGCTCACCAAAACCCCAATTAAATAGATGTCAGGTCACTAATCCGACATAATGTGATAATTCTGACATTTCTGACAACTATCACTGACAGTACGACAGTCTAATTTACCTAAGTAATACTTCAAAATGTTTTTGTTTTGTCATGGCACTTTTGACAACTTTTTTAAATGGACACTTGTTATGATTTTTTTTTTTTTTTTTGAACTGGATCTGGGGCTGTATTATCGTAGGTTTCTCTTAGAGCAGATTGGTACTACCTTAAAACAAAATGGTTGTCAGTTAACTTGATTTTCGGTAAAATTTCGCTTCTGTTTTTGGTTTTTTATTTTTGTAAGTAACCAAATACAATTTGAGTAAACGTATGATATTAACTCACTCTGTTAATATATTGTAAAGACGTAAGTGGTATCGAGAGCATTTCAACGACGAGACCGTACTGAAACCACAACAACTTCACATGGGGTGAGTATCCAGGGGTTGGCACCCCTGACTTACACTTCAACGCAGGTAACTGTATGATTTAAGTAATTACAAAATTTACTCAGTCAAAAAAATACATTCTTTGGGAAAAAAATTAAATTTTGTGGTGAACCGGTTAACTATAAAGCAACGCTACCAAAAACCTCACGGTAAGACCAAAATTTTCAACAGGAATCCAACGACTCCAAACCGGAAATAAAAGAACCAAGTCGGCGATCACGTGACCGCAGCTCCAGAGACCGCAAAGATGACTATAGGAGCCGAGACTACAAAGACAAGCGAAGTCGCGACAGAGACAGCAAATCGCGAAGTGACTACAGTCACAGTAGGCGAGACAGAGATCGGGACCGAGACAGAGACAGAAAATCGCGACGGTCAGTGAGTAAAGAGAGGCGGAGGAGTCGGTCTCCCAGGAGATCAAGATCGAGATCACGTGATCGGTCACGGAAATACTCGAGGCGGTATGATCGCGGTAGCAAGTTCCAATCGGGAAAGTCCGGTAAGTCACATTACTGAGTTGGGGGCGTGACTTGCTATTGTTTGATTCAGATGTGCAGAAAACAAATGACGATGATAAAGGTACCAATCCGAGTGAAGGAAACAGGTTTTTCATGCCGGGAATCACCGGCAGATTTAGAGATCAAATTGAAAGAAGGAAACAGTTATGGCAAAAGAAGGACACAGATTGTAAGGACAGTCAAAATGGACAAAGTAAGAAGGTTTGGGAGACGACCACTTTTGCTCAAGACGCTGATGGTAAGGATTGACAGTAATGTGTTAGGTCATTCAAAATTTAAAAGAGGCAATGAAAAAGATATATTTCATTTTTGAATCACTCACTTTGTGATAAATTTAGATATATATCAGCACTTCTCAATCCAAATAGCTACATCATGTATCTCAAAAACCCTTAAAGTTTTTTTGTTAAAGGCAATTTTGGATATTTTACATCATTTCAAGGAGATAAAATTTGAATACAAATCTAGATAATTACCCTGAAGTTCCTTTAAATTTTTTTTCAAAATTATTCACACAATTTGAGCTTAGATTCACATTTTCAGTACATGAGTTTTATTACAATTTCAAAGTAATGCTTGTGAATGAATAAGTACTATACTCTAACAAATATATTATTAGACCTCGAGCTTCGATCTCTCTTTTACAGACAGATCCCTTACTAATTTTGCATATTCCAGTTTTAAAAGTCGCCATTTTTGCAAACCGAAAGTAGTTGAAACACCTATATGTATATTCATTCTCACTTTTTTGAATGACGATATCATTTACCTAATAGTATAGTGATTTATTCCAGCTAAGAGAGACAGTTATATGACCGTTTGATAATGCAAAACTCAGTATCAATATGTTTTTTTTATAGGAAAAGTCGCAAATAAATTTAAGAGACTTATGGGAATCAAAGGAGCAACAGAATCGGGTGGATCAGGCACTGAAGTTTTGAAAAAACAAGAAGAAATGTTTAGTTCAATGGAACAGCAATATGAAGTCGCTAGAACCGCTACACATACAATGCGTGGAGTAGGCTTAGGCTTTGGTAGTTTCCAGCGATAATTTATCTCATTTAAAATTTATTGTGATTTAGTTTTATGATTTTTCTCCTTTTGTTATAAAGTAGGCCACAAATAAACACGATGTTAATTAAATTTCACTTTATAATAAAACACTCGATTTTGTTTTAAACAATCACTGAATCATTTTTACAATGGGATACAATTAAAGAGCCCCTGGTGGAGCTGCTGGAGTTATATCAGGTTTACTTTCTAGGGAAAACGGCGGGATTCGACAGTCGAAAGTGTATCCATCTTCCCGTTCCATCCTAAATGTTCCCCTAAACAAAAAAAATTATCACGTGATTTACACTTGAAGGTTTTACTTACCACATATGGCCACTAGGTGCTTGCAGACTCACGTGACTGCTATATTGAAACGCTGGTAAAGTTCGGGTGAGGGCAGGTTCTTGACCTACGACCCCTCGACCTCGAACTGTTTCTAAAGTTCCAGAAAGGGAGAAGATACGCCAGTGACGTTCACGAAGTTGGACACTCAAAGACCCTAAATTTTCTAAACGTATACAGTATCTCCACTGAAAATTTAAAAAAAAAATGTTATTAATACGTTAAGCGCCATACATTAAGGAAAAACTGATGCCTTGGGCCAGGGTTCGAAAATTTTAAAATTGCATCTAAATTATATGCAGTTTAAGGTGTTACGTTTAAAAATAACAGAGCAATTTTTTTTTTAAATGCGTGCATCAAATTTAATTTATGGGGCCCATTTTTGAAAAAGTAGTTTCTGGCTAAGTGCATTGACTGACACCGTGCAACAAGTAAAAACTTGCAAAACGACAAGTGCATGTATTATTTTTATTCGCATTTATGCATTAAGCGGTTGTTTAGCGAGTGTAAAAAATGGAAAACGATCCGCAACAGTGGATCTGAGAGTATGAGTTAGAATCTGAAAATCAAACATCAGATGAAGACAGATCTGCGTATGTAAGTTGCAAATAAACAAATAAAATATGTATTTATCTATCTTGTCTAACCACCACTCCCTTCAACTTCTACTGCCTCATTTTCTTACCCTGATAATGATTTACCTGAAACTGCAACTTCAAACGCTCTACAAAACATTGCTGCAAGCTGACAGCGATGACGAAGAGTTTTAGTAAATCCGGAAAACAACCAATTTTATCAACATGTAATTTATAGCTCTGTACAGGCAGAACGTATACAAAATTTTGAGTTTTCTGAAAATAACGTCGGCGTAAATCCTGAAATATTGTTACATTACCAAACAAAACACCCTTTAGACTTTTATGAGTTATTATTTGATGAAAACATTGCAACTGATGGTAGATGAAACTATTCAATATGCTAATCAATTTCGAGAAAGCCAAACTTTTTGCCAAATCCTCGCATAAACACTTGGCAACCAGTAAACGTTGAAGAAATGAAAATTTTTTAGGCATTATATTGTGGATGGGACATCGTAAATATCCACAAAATCGAGATTATTGGTCCAAAAATGAATTATATAGCAACAAAGTAAAGTATATTATGTCTCGTAACCGATTCAAATTGTTTGAGGATGTGGCATTTTTGCAATAACCGAGATCAGAGACCTGTTGACGATAGATTATATAAGATTGCTCCACTAATAAAACATCTTGTAGATAAGTATCAATATGCAATTACACCAGGCAGAAAAATTTGCATAGACGAAACACTAGTTCCCTTTCGTGGAAGATTGTTATTCAAGCAGTTTGTACAAAACAAAAGTCACAAGTTTGGCATCAAATTATACAAGCTCTGTTTGGAAGGAGGTTACACCTACAACGTGAAGGTCTACTGTGGGAATGTTAAGACAGAAGACAAGTAGTTAACTGCTCCAACCAAAACAGTGTTAAAACTTTTTAATTCTTTATTGGATTCTGGTAGAATAATTTATACAGATAATTACTATACCAGCAATGAGCTTGCATACGAGCTATTGAAACGTAAAACATATTTGGTTGAAACGTTGAGGGCAAATCGAAAAGGTAATCCTCCAGAAGTAACAAAAAAACTAAAGAGAGAACAAATTAGCATGCAAAGTACTACAGGTTGTACAGTTTTGAAATAAAAAGACAAACAAGACCTGTTAGTTCTCAGTATTCTTCATGATGATAGTAGAGAAAAAGTAACAAGAAGAGGCGAAGAAGAGTTTGAAAAACCACAGATAATTGTGGATTATAACAAATCAAAGTCGTTTATCGACATTTCAGATCAACTAAAATCATATTCAGCCTGTCTAAGAAAAGGTGTTAAGTAGTACCCTAAGTTAGCTACTTTTGTACAAAGTAGTTGTACAAAAGTAATCTTCAAAGGTAAAATTGAACAGGTAATATAAAATCGCCTAAGGAAGTTGTATTTCATGTAATCCATGCATTTTCAGTATTGGTAAAAAAGGTATCTAAATTTTTCTTTTGAAGATTACTTTTGTAATCCTGAATAGACAATACATTTAAACGTTGTTTTAGTTGGTATGATACCTAATAACTAAAAGTTACATGCCTTTTTTTACTAATACCAAAACTACGTGATTGTTTCTTAAGGTGTTTTTACATTACCTGTTCAAGTAAAACACAACAAATGGGGTACCATTATAAAGATAATTTTGTGCTCTTTAAAACGATGTGTCACTCGACCCCACTTCCTATTTTAAAATTTTAGGGTTGTGGTTCACCCCCGTCAGGGGATTAAAGATATGGGTTGCAAAATATTCTTAAAATGTGTCCCCCTTCAAAAGAAAATCGACCTGTCCGAGCATTTCTGCATTAAATTTCACAAACAAAAGTAACGCTAGCTGCAAACTTTTCATTGGATCAGTCTGTATGCGTTGTATATGCTACATAAAGCCCAAAGTAAAATATCGAGTGATGCATCAAATCTGATTCACCGGCCCATTTGACATGTATTAACAATCTTTTCCTATGCATATGGCGCTTAATGTGTTAAACGAGGCGTAACCGACTTTGATAGTGGAGATTTTACACTGTGAAAGTAGATAAAATAAACATTTTAGTGATTACCCAATAAACTGAAGTGGAGTGGGATTCCCTAAAACCCATGTAAAATGGGATCACAGTCACTCTAATATTTTCAGTTGTTTCTTTATGGACATCTGAAAGTTCTAGCCAAGGATGGTTTTTGTTTTGCCAGGCTCGGAGAGTTTCTTGGGCCACAAATGGAGGGTCTGCAATAATAATAATATTTTTTAATACACCAAACATATACTAAATATAAGGTGATTTTCTATTTGCTCCCGCCGAAGCTTCAAAAATAGGCAACACATTATCCTTTGCTAGTTTTTTAAAATTTAGTTTTCAAAATTAAGGCATAGAAGGTTGTAAATTAATGTCAACATTGTTGAGAGACAATACCAGCGACAGTGCTTCCACAGTCAGTTCATTTGGATCATTTGTAATTTTCCCAAAGTTGCTTATCGTTTGTATAACGTGTTTGCCTATTTTTGAAATTTAGGGTAAATGAAAATAAAAAAATCACTAAAATAAAACTGAAATTAGAATAACCTCTGATTGAATCTAAAACGTTGCGAACTGTAATAAAATAATCTCGAGTTAACTTGGTTAAACAAAACTATTCAAAAATGGCAAAACTTCACCATTTTCTTTTTCAACACGTTCATGTTTTACTGTAAATATCATACAGTGAAGTCGCGATATGGTGTATTAATCCAAAACGTGTATTGTTGGTTGCATAGCATAATCCATGAACTGTTAGTTACATAGCATAAACTTCGTTGTCCCTTGGTTGTTCAATAATTAAATTCATGCTCACAAATAATGTAATAATGCTACAGTCTATGTAATTTGACCAATTTCTTGTTTTAGATAGTAAACATATTAAATTTAGTGTAGTTTCTGTACGTTTCTTGTTTAAAAAAAACATACAGAAGGTAATTATTTCCATTGTGCATTAATCACTAGATAATTACAATAATTCTTGTAAGGTCACCTTTATCAGGATCATAAGCCAGGAACTTATCAAACAGCTCGTGATGCAGTGGTGATTTTTCTGCACTAGTATAAGGAATAATATCTTCATGGGCTACATAATCCAATCCAGGAATAGCATACAAACTCCTAGAAGAATCTTGATTACCTAAGAAAGTCACAGCTTCAGTTTGAGCTCTCTAAAAATAAAATAATCCTTAATAATTCATTAAAAAAACTAAAGTAGTTACAATATAAGGACAGTCTCTTTGATCTATTAAAACTTGATAAAACGTATGCGTTCGCCCCCTAACTTCTTTCCCAACTCCCGGATTTGGCTCCACATCCCCAGTCCGATGCTGGGGCAAATCCCGGTCATAAACCCGAGCCAACCACGGGAACAAAACCACCCCACGATACCCAAACACCCGGTGTAGTATCAGCTGACCAGTTTCGTACTTTCCTGTGATTTTAGGGGCATCTAAACGACCCACTTCAGCCAAACTATAAAGAATTCCAAAAGTTACATAACCTCACTTTTTTGACACTTGCAATAATTAAGCGTTTTATTCGGTGTTTTTACACTTACCGGGCATAGGATCGGTTATGGAAAGTCAGACAAACCGGAATTTTCACTAAATTTGTGTTTAGTACGGCTCTGAGTACTTCCATTTTTACTTTTTGCGCACTTATTTCTCAAACAAGAACATGATTACTGTCGTGGGGTGGGTAATATAAATCACAGTTTATAACAAAATGCCAGTAATTTCAACACACCAGGGTTAAATTTAACAAAACTATTCAATTTTCCACCAAATTTCCAAAATTTTTTGGTTAATCTTTGAGAGACCGCATTTTATGCAAACTAAACCAGAGGGCGCTGCTGTCACTACACCAAATTAATTAAAAATTTTAAATTTCGCTAAAAAATATTAACTCAGAACTTTTTATTAGCGTTTTTAGTTAAAATTAATCGTTGTAAATAGATTTGGATGTAAAAATATTTGTATTTATATTTATTAACCGTTTTGTACATATGAATCCGCACTATACTACCTGTCAACGTCATTGTGACAATTGACATTTCTGTCACCACTTGTCAAAATAATCTTTTGCTGCATTTTTGGTGCAGTGCATAAAATCCCGTGTTTAAAATGTTACAATAATCAAATCTGAACACCTCTCTTAAAAAAATGACTAAGAAAGACTGAATTAAACCAAAGTAAGTACCCTCAGAATTTGTCTAGGGCCCCCTTAACTCGGGCTATTTCAGTCCAAAAATGCCGGAAAACCTCGAATTGCAACAACTAGTCGACGACGATAGCGAAACCGACGTAAAAATCCACACAACTCGTCCCAAATTCTGCAAATGTCCTTATTTGGGGCTTCTTTTAGCAACCCTAAGCTCTCTGTTCTTTTCCCTGTGTTCTGTGATTGTGAAGTGGATGACGGATGTTGACCCTATGGCTCTTGCCGCGTATCGCTACTTGGGGGTCCTTCTACCAGCAATACCCATCGTGATATACCGCCAGGAGCCCTTATTCCCCAAAGGCAAGCGTATAATGCTCTTGTTACGATCCTTCACCGGAACTGCAGCCCTAATGTTGAGTTTTTACGCGTTTCGGCATATGCCATTAGCTGACGCTTCAGTTATCGTCTTTTCTGTGCCTGTTTTCACCGGGATTTTCGCCAGGATGTTTTTAAAGGAGCCCTGCGGGTTATTCAATATTTTTTCTGTAATTTTAACTCTAATCGGTGTAGTCTTAATAACGCGCCCTCCGAGTCTGTTCGGAGACACTGTTAACTCACTAGGTGAGTCGGGACAAAGAACTGAAATTTGGGGGGCTGTCGCGGCATTTTCGGCCACTTTATTTGGGGCAAACGCTTATGTTTTACTGCGGGCTCTTAAGGGGATACATTTTTCGGTAATTATGACAAATTTCGGGTCATTTGCGCTTTGCCAATGTTTGTTAGTGACTTTTCTGATTGGGGCCTTGTGTGTGCCTCCTTGCGGCCTTGACAGGTATTTGATTGTAGCATTGGCGTTTTTTAGTTTTTTGGGACAGATTTTGTTGACTTTAGCGCTCCAAATGGAGCAGGCAGGGCCGGTAGCGATTGCTCGGAGTAGTGATATTGTTTTTGCTTTTGTTTGGCAAGTTTTGTTTTTCAATGAAATACCAAACAGGTACTCGATAGGGGGCGCTGTTTTGGTTATGAGTTCAGTGGTACTCACAGGGATGAGAAAATGGATACTTGCCTTGCCCCAAGATGCTAATTTAAGAAGAAGTCTCTCGTTTCTAGTCAAATAATTAAGTAATTAATACAAAGTCATTGCCAAAGATTTTTTTATTTTAATTTATTGTGATATGTATTTTTTGAAACACTTAAAACAGTATTATTATTATTACTATTATCTTTTTATTTGTTTTATTATTTACGAGAGATATCACAGTTTTCTTAAAGAATTCATATTGCCTTCTATAAACTCGAAAAAGGAAAATTGTGGCATCGATTCATTTATTTATTTTTGGGATCATTCTGTATATAATCACAAGCTTAGGTGGCAACGCACAATGCTTTTTGCGTAAAAAGCCACTAAAACACAATTTTTGATGTCGCAGTAGCTCAAATATCTTCCCAAAATTTTTATAACGGGTGTATATAAAAATTTCAAAATTGGAAGATTAATAATGTCTCCAATATTAAAAAAATTAATTTATTCTTAGAATGTTTTTATAAAGTATAGTGTATCCTAAGTGTTACATACAGTATAATTATGAAATTTTTTTTAAGACGTACAGTTCAACAAAATATTATACATTAATTTTTTTTATTGTGAATTGTTTTTGAAAACAACGTCATTTTATTTTTTTAGAACTGAATTTTTAGGTAGAAATAAAAATTTGTGGTGTCCAAGAATGTTGCCTTTAAGGAAGAAGCATTCAAAAATAAATTTTAAAACTTGTGACACTCAGGTTATAAGCGGTGCAACTTACCGTCAAAATTGCGCCAAAATTTTTGGAAAAAATATTTCGGCGAGGAATACTGCGTGTTCCATTCAGATCAAGCATGTACAATAGATGGCTTGATTTTATTTTAATTTTGACCAATATACGTATTTCGAGTGCCTGTTATGAGTCTACGATATCTTTGTGTTCATTTATGTCATTTATTTTCGGACAATTTATAGATTGGCGCCAAGGTGCTACTTAACAAATTTTTTGCTATATCAAACTGTATGTAATATATATATTTTTTTACTTTTGCTAGTATTGCATGAGGTTTCAGGTCTGCATTTGTGCTCATATAGGTCAAGGTTTAAAATTGTTTGACACTGTACGGTCACATCAGCCAAAAATGCACGCTAAAATTTTCTGGTGTATCATAGGCGTTGCAAAAACCTTTGTTTTAAAGGAGTAGTTTGGGTTAGTTTTCGATTTTTTGATCCAATTGGGCTTGCTATGTAAATTAAAAATGTTTAGTTTTTGTTAGAGATAAATCGAGTCAACAGTTCGAAAGATTTTCCTGTTTTCTTATTCGGCTGTGACGTCATCTCGGGTCTAGGACCGATCAAATCAGTAGCCAACTCGTTCTGATCCATAGCTGATACGATGTCTAGGAATCGTTTTGATAAACTAAATTCATATAAAACCGTGAGATCATGCCGAGATCGCTAAATTGTTCAAAGTTAGAGCAGTGATAGAGCGAATTTAAAAGCAAATTGGGCTAATGTGGAGCCAGAGGAATATAATTCTACAGATGAATTATTACTATTTTCAAGGGTAGAACTTCTACCAAAAATAAATCCCTTAAATGGGAAATGAAAATGTTTGCTAGGGCTGGAACTAGTGCTTTTCTTTGTCAAAGAAGATTCAGAACTTGATACTAGTGGAAAACTTGTGCTACTGTAAGATACAAATTATAAACATTATTGTAACAACTGGTTTAGCTCGTCTGATCTCGAAATTGTAAAAGATTACAACCAGGTGGTGTAGATATACACGACATTATATCGAGTGAATTTTAATGTAAAACGCTTTTATTTGCGAATTTTTTATTATTATTGAAGATATGCCATAAGAAAGATGAAATTATAAGAATAATGGTATAAGAAATGTATGTCATTGGTCGAATTTAGATGAATATTGTTCGAGGACTCCTGAAACCTGATATTTTTTTATGGCCACAGTAAATATGTGAATTTTTTCCGTGGTCGGACTGTGTCAATGGAGTTTTCGTAGTCGACGTTTCGAGCGGGCTATCATATGTAGTAGGGCTGGGCGATACCTGTTTTTAGGTATCGGGTATTGATACCTGCAAAGTATCGATACTTTCCAAAGTATCTTAAGTATCAAAGTATCGGAGGTATCAAGGTATCGGGGGTATCGAGGTATCGGTAAGTATTGAGGTATCGGAGGTATCGCGGTATCGAGGTATCGGGAAGTATCAAGGTATCGGAGATATCGAGGTATCGGGGAAGTATCGGGTGGCGATAAATAAATATCGCATCAAATAACTTGTGAATTTATTTGTTTTCATCAGAATAGCTTGTGTTTCCAACATCCAAAGCACTCTGAATAGGATATTCATTTATAGCCACTTTTTATCAAGGTATCGCAGGTATCGAAGTATCAGAGATATCGGAAGTATCGGAGGTATCGGGGTATCGAGGTATCGGAAGTATCGAGGTATCGGAGGTATCCGAGGTATCAAGGTATCGGAGGTATTGAGGTATCGGAGGTATTAAAGTATCGGAGGTATCGAGATATCGGAAGTATCGATACTTCGATATCTAATCGCAGTCGGTATCGGTGTACGATACTTGAGCAGGTATCGATACCTTCTGTAAGTATCGATACTTTTCCCAGCCCTAATATGTAGCTTCTTCAGGATTTGATAACTGGTTTTCAAATCGCGGAAGAATAAATTGACAAAGTAAATTATTAATCTATGATAAATTAAATATTTTTTTATAAACGTCAACATAAACGTTTTATTTTATCAATTAATTTAATAAGAATGGTGAATTAATTAAAAAAAAAACATTTTTTTTAAATTTTGCTGCTACTTAAAAATTAAAGCAGCTACAAATCTGTAAAAATTCTGAGGGGTAGCTACTATTACAAGGATATTATAAGGTATATAGAATTCGAAAATATTTAAAATAAGGACCAAATACTTTACCCACCCACTTTTTCAAAATTGTATCAGAAATTATCTTAATCCTTCTATTGTAAAATTCTTGTGATTTTGATTCAAAAAATTCGGTAAAGGCATTTTCGACACTCTTCATCATTGAAATGTTTTCCAAGAAGAAAATTTAGCAAAGAACGAAACAAATGATAATCGGAAGGGGCAATATCAGGAGAATATGCAGGTTTCGGAAGAATTTCTCATCCCAGCTGGCGTAGTTTTTCCGCTGTGATTTTTGCAGAATGTGGTCCTGCATTATCGTGATGAAGAATTACGCCCTTCCGATTAATCAGTGCAGGTTATTTTAAAAACTCGAGCTTACCTTTCCTTCACTTACACTTCTTTTACTTGTAATGGGTTGGTTGGCTGGTAAGAGCTTATAATGAAGAATTCTTTGAAAATTCCACCAAACAAACATCATTAGTTTTTTTGCATGCAAGTCAGGTTTTGGCGTGGGCTGCGGAGCTTCATTTTTGTCCAACCATTGAGACCGCTTCTTCAGATTAACAAAATGCATCCATTTTTCATCTCTGGTAAAAATTTGCTCTAAAAACGGCAAACTATTTTTTGACAAGAGAGGAGCAAACTGCAAATTGTGACGCTTTGATTGCGGTTGTTTTCAGTTAATTTATGTGGAACCCACTTTCCAAACTTCTGGACCTTACCAAATGAACGCATTTGATTGCAGATAGTTCTTTGCGAACAGTTTAAAGCTGCCGCACGCTCTTGTTGCATTATTTAAGAATTTTAGCGGCAAAGCAGGATTAACGAATACTAAAAAACGACATTTATTCTTACTAGAACCAATATTTTTGAAATCATGGCTAGCTTTTTTGAAAATACATACATACTACTTATTCACTTGAAATCCGCAGAGATACTGTCCGTTTTGACCCTATTTTTGAGTTACTTCTTACCAAAAGTGTTTTCGTTTACTCTTCTTAACATTTATCAACTTTTCGATCTAATTAAGGTAAAACAATTAGGTAAAATTATGACACTCATAGAGTAGATATTATGTGAAGATATTAAGTACTTAATTGGTATCTAATCAAAAAGTCAAAAAATACTTATATAAGGTAAAACAAGAAGATACAGACATCTAGAGATCTTTTGTCCTAAGGCGACTTAACAGAACTTTAGAGGCAATCAGCAACTACCAGGTGGTGCTGATGTGACATTATCCCTAGGATCACTTGATATTACGGGTAACGCCAATGGAAATCGCTAGACAGGTTCAAATTAAAAGAGATAGCTATATACATGCATGAGTGAAACAAAGATAGAAATAGTTTTGAATGCATTTCTAGGGATTTTCGATTATTATGTTGCCTATATTGGTAATTACTTTAGTATGGTTTGGGTTCAAATTAAAAGAGAGGTCCAAGTGAGAGATAGAGAGTTGGCGTTACCCTTAATTACATCAAGTGACCCTAATTATCCCTCCATAAGAATTCTTTATATTTTGGATACGCTAGAACTTGCATGTTGCTGAATTTTCGCTTCTAGTCTAGTTCTGTGGTAACATTTTTTTTATGTTTTGACTTCTGACACGCTCCTTTACTTTTGACTGAACTGGTCAGGTATTTTTTTTTTAAAGCTAACTTTTTAATTTTAACTTTAATTTTATAAACTTAACATTTGCATTTGCACGTGAAATCAGCATCAAAAATGGCTTTAAAGTTAATGACGATAATTCAAAGTAACACTATTTTATGGAGTATTTGTTAAGGCTTTTTTTTCAGTTGTTAAATTAGATTCTTATATATTTTTTTCCAGGATTAAACACACATCTAGCGTCCCGACTTTTGTGTTATTAATTTCAGTGGTACTAGCGTTAGATCGTCTTTAAATTGTGAATTCTATTATTGATTAATTGACCAAAAAAAGCGGATTTAAACAATTAATCCATTGAATTGGTGGACGAAAAATTTTTAATCATAATTTAACATTCTGAGATTGCAACAGAAATACTATAAACTAATTAAAATTCAACAGTTATTAATAAATATTAACGTCAAAAACAACAGTTAAAGTCGCAGTTTTTTTTATTACTTTTAAATTAAACTTTTAACACTATTTGGGTACACTCTGCATACAGATACAGAATAAAATAATGTTGCAGAATTTTTTGTATACACTCGTTATAACTTTAGTTTCTCCTGTTAGTAATTTTTTATATTGTGATATATTAATTTATCACTTAATTAAAAATATTGTACAAAGTTCGAAGCCTGAAAGTCGTAAGAAGGACCAATTTGATATTGGACATAATTGTTTAATTTGAACTGAGTTAATAAAACTGTATTAAACAAGATTTTGTTCGTTTTATTTAATCTTCCCTTACATATGCCAAATTTCGGGGTGATAGGTGTGCTTCCGGTCATTTCAGGACACTGAAAAAAATCATCTTCGCCCTGAAATAAATTACTTGTGGTCTAGAACCCGAATAAAATGTTGCTTGTTATGAAATGAAAGTGTGAGATTAGATTGCGTTGGTCGATTGGAAGGTCTTTGTCGGTGTTTGAAAATGGTGTATCTTTTTTGTGTCTGTTTTTATTTTGTTAGTATTTTCATTCATCTCTAGGGTCATTAATTTGGTGAGGAATTTCAGGTAGCAGCGGTTTGAAATTAATTGTGTTCTAGGGAGAACCAGATGATGTTTTAATGAAATGAGGACCAATATGGATGCTGCTGAAAAAATCAATTCGAGTTTGATTGATTTTTTAGTACAGGTGCAGAAATGTATTTAGTGGAATACACGTTTTTCAGTTGGTTTTAATTTGGTTGGAGTTGAAACGGAAAGTTGGGAAAAAATCGTGGTTTATTTTGAAAGTTTTTTCAAAGCGGATGCCTTCCGGATTTTCTATTTCTCGTTATGGTTTGGTTAAAGGTTAGGATTCGTTACAAATTTAAATTTCTCTTCACAGTGGTGATTATTTTTAAATGCAAGCAACCTAGACGTGAAAACAACTGTATTTATAATTATGAATACCATTTTTAAAGTCTGTATGCTTTATTATAAAAAAAATTGGATACCTACATAATTTTTTTGTATTAATTTTTTTAAAATTATTATATAGGAAGGGTGTTTTAGTTTTTTGTGTTGTTCATTTCGTTCGAGGAATTGGCTGGTGGAAAATTATTTGGCGTTTTGAAGAATGATTAAATACTCAATTTCAATTTTGTTTTAACGTTTCGAATATAATTTTATTCTTCCTCAAGCCGTCAATAGTAATGAAGGTGTTGTTCTGGAAGTGTGAACAATTGGGCCAAAAACCTTGTATTTTTCTCAAAACACTTTCAGTACAAAATTTTTATTACAATTGACGGCCTGAGGAAGAATATATATAATTATATTCGAAACGTTTCCAATGTATTTGTTGCTCAGGAATTTGAAATGTTGCTTTTAATTATTTTATTACGAGATTGCTGTTTCGCCGCTACCTTAACACCACTAAAATGGTTCGCCAATGGTATTTTACAGTATAATATAGTTAAAGTAGTCTTTCCGGTTGAGTCAGAAAGTTAGTAAGACGAGTTTGAAGAGCGAGTCGCATAAGAACTGGCGAGGCTGTAAAGGCCCTAACGGACGGGTTCCTACTGTACAATATTTTTTAAATTATGTCTATAATTTGTAAATTTAACTTTGTTGAAGTTTATTATTTTATAGACGAAAAATTACAGAGCTGGAAATTTTAATGCTACCGTTGCGTTGTTTATAAAAAAATGAAGTTAAAAAGTTGTCCGTTAAAAATTGTTGCTTTTTTTCTAATAGGGTGGTGGACAAATAATCTCTGCGTTATAAGGCTTAATTCTAATCTCATCGGGACCGGTTTCGGCTAGTTAGGATCAAGATCAGCTACTGATTAGTCAATAAGCCGTTCATATTACAGTTTGTCTATAAGTGCTTGAATTTTATGGTGCAATTAACTTTTTTGGTCTTAAGAGATAAAGAAACCGCGCTTTTTTCAAAGTTGCCTCAACAGCGCAACTGGTCGTTTCGGTGACAATTGTGCACACTTCTCTTTTGAACAACTCTTATTAAATCTCTCATAAACTAAATACTTTGTAAATCAAAACCATAAAATTCAAGCAATTATAAACAAATTACAAAAATAAAATTCCTTTTGATAACAAAGATTCACAATCAATAAAAGGTTTTCACAGTAAGAAAATAAAATAAATTACTGTCATAAATTGACAAGTAGTGGAATTCAAAATTGGAATTAATCTTTCGATTTTGACATAAAAACTCTCTTGTTAGTATTACATACATATTCGACTTTAGTCTTTTCTTTGGATTATTCTAAAGTATCAACTTACTACACTCATGCGGAAAATGTGAAAAATTGTTTTAAGATTAAATTCTTATCTGAGGACGGCAACTTTGTTATCGAAACGCACTTCGGGTTTGTAATGTTTGGTGTTAGTGGGTGCTTTTTACGTTTTATTCACATTAACTTACTACCAAAGTCCCACATTTTTCTAAGATTTTTTGTACATTATTTGACTGGTTAACTGGTTTCACATATTTTATAGCTACATGGTTATTAAAACATTATGGCCTTTCTTAGGGTGGGTGTTTCAGTCTTGGTTTAAACCAAATACCTATTTAATCGGAGTCGGTATCTCAATGCGAGTTAAACCGAATATTGAGATTAAATTTTAAACTCTCTTTGGGGTAGTTTAATCTACAAATCGAGATTAATCTGACATTACACTGTCATAAAAAATTAGTCACATACGGATTAGCTGCATGTGTTCTTGTATGTTGGAGTCAGTAAGTAATTTTTTAAGGGATAACCCCGAATCACCTATCGAAGAGGTTTCCAAACTCGCTCTTTCCAAATCTGTAAAATTAATCTTGATTAATTAAATTTTTTATATTATTAAATCATGCGTCGGTCATGGCCATTGAGCAACCAAATTTAATATTATTAGTCTCGAATCAGCGTCTGTTACTATTTGAACATTTATAGACAAAAACCTTTTCTGTTTCTGTATATTTCTACATTTTCAACTCCTCTAATATTGATTTGTGTATTTTGTGCAATGTTTTTTGTAAAATTACGCTTTTACGGCCTTAAGGCTCTTAATCCTCTTAAAAATCTTACCATTGTGTAAAATCGTTTTGTGGGTATCTTTTACCTTTTTATTGTTCTAAGAAATTTTAAATATTCTTATCGTAAATTTGCTATTGCTCTGAGAATCTTCTGAAGATTTTTTTAAATTTTACGATGTAATTCGACCTTTTTTGAGAATAAACCGTAATACAAATACATCCCTAATAATATACCCTTATTGTTAGCATAAATTGTCTGTTATGTTATCATAGATATGTGTCAACGCTTAACAGAAAAGACTTTTAAAGTTTTAGGGGTACTGATCACTTAATTTTGAAATTAAGTTGACTGAGATTCGAAAGTACTAAATTTGGTTTAACCTAAAGCTTAAGATTTAATCTAGATTATCTCAAATATCTAACTTTAGTAGAGTATCAGCTTTTGCAATATTTAATACTAAAATTATTGCGTGGGTGTTATACTCGTATATGAACAGATCTAACATAGTAGTGATGGAAAAACATTTACTATTTGTTACTCTTATTTTAAAATTTAACCGTTAAACATACTTTTGTTACTTTTAAACTAGTACTTTTAAACTGTTATTTAGATATAAGAATACTTATTTATTTAATAACAGTGCTGGAATCGGCTGGAATACAAATAGTGGACGTTTATAAAGTGCTTGTTGAGTAATCTCTTTACGTTTATCTATATTATTATTAATTGTAATTACCTATAAATGTGCTTAATTAGCTTAATTCTGTTACTGCTTTTAGACAAACCGTAAGTCAGTAAGAAGTGTTACTGTTTTTACGTGTTATTATTGATATAACAATTAACTTTGTTTTGTTATCGTTTTAATAATATTTGTTACTATTATAAAATAATTGTTATTTTTGAAATAATAGTTTAGACGAAAAATAACTGTTATTCTTTAAGCTGTGTAACAGTTTGTTACTGTTATTTATAAATAACAGTTATAAAATAACATAAACGATAACCACCCATTACTAATTGGTTGTACATAGTTATTTTAACGCTTGTTGGAATGGGGATTTCACTCACAGGGTAGTTATTTCCACTAGCCGTCGAGGATAGTATATTGTTATCTAATAAAAATAAAATAACGTTATGGACCTGTATAGTTATAAATTTAATAAATTATGGAAAACTATATGACATAATATACTGAAGAGGTATAATCATCACGTAGTAATTATAGGGAATATCTAATACGATAAAATTAAAACTGCAAATCACTCTGTATCTAAAAAAACATCTTGATCATTTAGTAACTATTTGTTTTCAGAATATTGACTATTTTCCACTTTTTTTTGAATGCATCACTTAGGTAATTAAAGCATATTGGTACTTTGACTGCGGTCTAAGTAGGTAGATATTGAATATTTATAATATTACAAGCAAGAAAACTAAAAGCTAGTTAAATAAATATTTTACTAATATTTTTTATTTATTAGTATAATATACTATTGTAATAAATATTTTTACCAATTTTTTTAAGGAAAATAGGAAGTGTGAAATTGTTGGCTTTGTGTATAATTTGCGCTTTATAAAAGTCTCTTTCTAATTTACGTTTCAGTTAACTTGCTGGCAACCCCCAGGGAATAAGGTACTGAAAGAGAAACTTGTTTTTGTTATTTGCAAAAATGCAAATAATTATTACATTTCCCGTAAAACAATTATTTAAAGACTCTTTAGCATTATTAAGATTTTATATTTTTCTTTATTTTACAAATTTCTAAAAATTTTGATGACAACGTTTTATGAATCGCCAAATTGATTAATAATAAGAACAAAAACGCGATTTTTCTTCCAAAACATCCTAATAAAAATTTCTCTCACCTCTACCATTATTCATCACAGTTTCCGTCAAATATTTTAATTTCGTGCTTGATAAAAACCCATCATTTTTTCTCTCAACCATCAGATCATTTCTCTAAACCAACCAATAAATGCAATAATTTGAAAGTGAAACATCATTCAACAAAAGCCTCACTTTTACCCACAAATCACAAAAAATTGCAAATAATAAATCAAATAAATGACAAGGTATTAAACACTTAAAATTCGATTTTTTAATCAAGACCTAGTTCTTTCTAGTCATTTTTAAACAGTGGCGTGCATATCATTGTCGTTAGGGACGGCAATTGCACTCTATTAAATGTTTTAACCGAAAATATCTGCTCGGTCATCTCTGGAAAAGTAGACCACCCGCATTTGAAATCGTCGAGTTTACATTAAAATTAAAGCGTCACGGCGTGTTGCATAAAAGGAGTAATTTCTGAAGATGGACCATTGAAATGGGCCCGGGAAGTACCAGGAGACAGGCTTTGAGGCAGGTGAGCGCCGAATGCAATGACAATACAACAATTTTTTCTTTACAACCAAATCAGGAAATAGAGGAATTAAATGCAAAATTTTCATAAATATAGTTGTATGAATGTAATTGTAATTTAGAAAAGTATTGATATATCAAACAGAAACTGAGCAGAAATCTTTCTTTATGTCTAAATGTCTCTGTTTAAATCATTTTGCAAAACTTGTACTACTTACGTTTTTCTGGATGCAAGCAATTTTCATAGTTTTTTATTTTCTTCTTTATCTTCTAAAAACTTTCTTTGTCCTTTATCTTTTATACATAGATTTTCGTGTTTTTCTTTTTTAAAGTTTATTTGGTATTTCTCTTTGTTTGTTTTTCTGCTTTTGATTGTCGTTATTGAAGTTTTCTTGAAATAGATTTTTATTTTTCTAGAGACTATCTTAATTTTTGCACTTTTGGGACTAAAGTGGGTCATTTATTCCCTAGCGACTAAAGAAGTTGCGGGACTAAAGTTAATACTGTAGTCCCTGTTTACAGAAAGTAAAGTACTTTGTTTATCGTTGCCACAGAAACAAACAGCATACTATGTTTATTGTGTTAGGGCTTTAAATGTATGTAGAATTACCGGAATTGCAAAAAGCAACGTATACACCTCTAGACTAAAGTGACATTAATCCGCTCCGCTGCGCCCTCGGGAATCAAACACCACCTGCGGGATTAAATGAGTCGCTTTAGTCGCTTGGTGTATAAACAACTATTTTCTTTCTCTTCCAATCGTCTTTTACAAGTTTACACACTTTCTTGTTTTTTAACCGACGTTTTACCACTTTTTCTAAACATTTTTTTTTGCTTTTTTTCTTCTAAAGAAACTTTTTTCAACTTTTAGGATTTTTATTGGCTTTTTTTCTTACAATCGTTTCTCAAATTCTCTTTTTTAAACGCCGATTTTAAAGTTTTCTAGAATTTTCTCTCATTCTTTTAGAATCTTTTTTTCCCAACTCACGTCTTCAATTTCTAGGATTTTACTTTGCTTTTTTGCCAAACGTCGTTTTTCAAATTCTTGTTTTTCAGACGCTGTTTTATAAATTCTTTTTGAAATTTTTGTAGAGTTTCTAGAATTTTTGTTTACTCTTCTTTTTGTTTCAACTGGCGTTTTTTGTTCTTTTGGTCCAACTTCACTAATAGTAAGCGAATCTGTTCCTTTGCTTTTCTCGTCTGGCTCTCTATAGTTAGACTCAGAAAAATACATAAAATATTTTTTCTTTTCAAACTTCTTTGTTCTCACTCCTGACACCAGTCAGACATGGACTCGAGTCTAATTTCTTATGATTTAAAGAGTTGGATTTTTAAACGAATAATTTAACAACGAATTAATTGACATTGTAAATTACAACTGCTCTTATACAACCTGTTCAAGAAACCAAAATTTTTCTGAAAATCGCTGGAACTAGTCAAATTCTGTTATGAAGAGAAGGCATTTCTAGCAGTTTTATACTAAATATATATTGATGATAATGTGTTTTAACATGTAAAAGTGACATTTTCAAATTTATCAAAAGTATTTAAAACAATTGATTTAAAATAATTATGTCGAACCCACAAGTATAATTAAAATTCTAATATTACAGTGGCAAAGCGCGTTCAGAATCTAAAGTTCCATCTTCAGTGCCTAACAATAACAATGTGAAACGGGTATTATACAAAAAGTTAAAAATGTTGAAAAAACTTACCAATCTTTTGTCAAAACGAATTAAAAACATTGTAATTAAAACATTAAACAATAAAAATGTAAAGTACAAAATGAGTAAATTTTTATTTAGAGGTAAGTTGTATTAAATTGCTTTATTTTGGCCTGAAAAACCTGTAATTTTTTAGGTACACATTTTTTATTATATTTTACATTTTATTTACATTACATTTATTTTATATTTTATACTTTACAAAAACTAATTTGTAGGCTATAATTTTTCTTATCAGTTGGAAATAAGACAAATTTTTGGCAGACTTTCAACATATGTGGTGCTGTTTCTGGTTCAAATATTGCTCCATACTTTTGAATTTTTAGTATTTTGTAAAACTGTGAAAAATGCGACTAACACTACACAAACAATTTACAGACTATTTTATCTACTTTACGGACTTTTGATTTTGATAAATAAGTTCTCAAAACTTCTTCTTTGCAGACTAATTAATGTACTTTACGGACTATTTTGTTTATTTTACGGACGATTTCAGAAAAATTACTATTTTTGTAATCTGAAAATAAAACATTTTTATTGATATTAAAAAATTTATTTTAATGACAATTGGAAACCGAAGGCGTTAGCTGTTTTTATATTTTTCTTAAAAATAATAAAAATATTAATTACTCAAGCTTCCTACTCTACAAGACACTATATTGTAGTGATTACTGATTAAGGATGATACATAAAACTCTATAAAATTTAAGATGCCTATATTCAAAAATATTTTGTCAGGATTTTTATGACAATTTTACATTTATTAATAATTATGTCATACCAAATTCTCGGACGCCAGCCTGAGTGCCAACAACTTAAAAAGAACGAGATAAAATTTGAACAAATTGCAAAAACACAAAAATATAAGTTATAATTGGTGTTGGAGCATGAAAGCCAAAAAAGTAAAAACAGGTTAAACAAAAGTACAGAATGAGCAAGCTTTTTTAAAATAGCTTTCAATCGATAATAAAATTGCTAAATTAGTATTGCTTGTATAGTTCTTATTGTTTTTTGTAATTTTTTTTATATTTTTTTGTTATTCTATTTTAACATGTTTTTTCTTACTAAACGATTGTTAAAAATCTACAACGGTAAATTTTAATAAACAATTTTGTGCTACAATTTAAACTACCTTTCTTGAATCAAAGTTGGATAAAAAAAAATAAGATTAGAGACAGACAGAATTCGCTCTAATCAATTGCCTAAATGGTGCAAATAAGGTCCCTAATGATTATTAATGAATGATTTTATTAAAGTATTTATAATATGAAGATTAATGTATGATTTTGAATTTTAAAAAAGATTTTTATTTTAAGATTAATGTAGTTTACGGTCATCGCAAAAATATTGTATTCGACCCGTATATATAAGCAATTAATAATCTTGACAATCACAAACATTCACTGTCTAACGCTCAATATGGCCTACATTAAGACGATTAAGAATTGAGATTGTTTAAAGAAGAACGAGCGTTAGCGAGTGAGTGCTTTAATTGTCAAAGTTATTAGTCGACGAATCATACATTAATAACCACATTAATGAACGATTTTGAACAAATTATATATTAATGTTTATTAATGAACGGGTAACAAGAAATAACTGTTTATTAAATTTTGATTTTTGTTTTAGTTTGTGAATTTTTTAAAAATTGCGATATTATATTCAATTTTAAAACAAGCACTTGTATTTGAATAGTTTATTAACCAAAGCATAAAATTTAAATCGATTTATGATCTCTTTACAAATTCATTTTAAAATGTGAAAGCAATTCCATGATTTACAATTTGGTAGTACTAATCTGACCAATACATGTTAAAAGAGAACAATTTATGACCAGACTTTCAGACCAACCATAAATGTCATTTTTGACCATATCTTGTTAAAAACTTGTATTCTTGGATAGTAAACTATAAAATAGAGGAACAACCCATGAAAGTACCTAAGTAAAAAATTAATTTTCAGAATATTTTTATGGCGAAAAATCTTTCAAAATATTGCATAAATAAAGTCTTTTTTTAGGCGAGATATAATGTATTTTAAAAATTAAAAACAATAATATCATGAAAATATTTAGAAAGACTGGGTCATTCTGTGATAGTAAAATACTTGAGACTTGATGATGACTTGAAGAATCTTCTCTTTAAAAAACAAAAAAGTTATTAAAGTAAAACTTTTGATTTAGTTTTGTGCTTCAATTTCAATAATACTTTTTACAAATAAAATAAAGACATTATTCCATAAAATAACTTTCCCACAATAGCTATCATTCCCGAAAACAAACTTACAAAGCTGTGTTCTCCAATCACGTAACCATCAATTTCATGGTGTTTTTCACAAAATTCCTTCTAAATCCGTCTTGCAACTATCTCTGCTTGTTGCGACGGCTGTTCCAGTGCCATTCGTGATTAATTTACTATACGGGTGGGTTTCTGCACGGTAATTAACCCGTAATTAATTTAGTCTCGCCTGTCCGAACAACCACACATAATGACTGTAAGTTGCTCTCGACCATTGCTAACTGCACACAACATTTACATCTCGTTTTTTATTACGTTATTTACAAGGAAAATATCAACCGGAACAACCCCTCGAAAGCTTCAACCCCCAACAGTTGTATTCATTACTAATTTTTATGTATAGCCAGCTTTATGTTATTTATTTATCTATTTATTTACACGTGATATAATAAAAACAAAATGTTTTGCAAAATGTCAAGTTAATATTTTATTTTATCTTACAGTAATAGTTAATTATACAATGCTTTTGAATGAGTAAAACGAAAATTTATTCACAAGTGAAATAAAAAATCATTAAAAAGTTGAAAAATTAAAAAAAATTATTAAAAAAGCTCATTTGGTTGTTATTATAGCGATGATAGCAGTACTCAATTCTGAAATAAATACCTAAAATAAATAAATAAATAGAATAGGTAAAAGACGCATATTATAAAAATAAAGAACTTCTTTCTAAAGTTATTGTAGACACTTTTTTGTGCTTCAAAACTGACTTTTTCTATTTTGCATCTGTAACAAAGCCGATTTGGGTGTCGTAATAGCTAATTCAGCACCAATATGCGTACTAAAATAATGAAACTTTAATCAGCTTTCCAGCTATTCGAATATTTTCTCGAATATTCAACTCCTCACGCTGACAATTAGAATAGAACTTACAATTAAAAAAAAAATTAGAATAAGTACTTACCTCCGTAAGCCGCCACTTAGTACAAATATATGACTTGCAACTCACTTGAAATGCGATAAAAACATAAATTAATCAAAAGTAGTGTTTTATTTTGTAAGCTTTAGACATTTATGAAAAATTTATCAGTAATATAATAATAATAATAGGTAGTCTTTATTGTGCAAATAAAAAAAAAGATACATCAAGTACATCTTAAACATAAGCAAAGTCTGCACAAAAGCCGAAGCTCAGGTGGATGTGTGGTTGCACAAGCAACGACATACCCTCTGTTTTTCATCTTAAGCTTATAAAAAATATGATCCAATAGAAATTATTGTTGAGTGATATACGCATAAAATTAGTGTTTATCTTTCAAAGTATTTATGGATAAGATTGAACAACTTAAGGGGTCACTAATGGGGTTGAGGGCAGTTGTGGAGCATTGTTTTATAAAAAGCAATATTAAATAAACTGTTTAATATTAATTTAAACTAATATGGGACATTATTATTACTGTTAGCACTAATATCTATCGTCGATAAAAATTGTGAATATATTCGTATCTGTCATTTTTTTATCTTTCTTGTTCAATAATTATTATATACAAACTAAATAATCTTATCTCTTGAGACTAATGGTGAAAAAATAATATTTATTGTAACAGACTAAAATATAATTCAAGAATCTAAATCAAATTAGACTTACAAGAATTTAATTATGAGTACTGCGACAGTAAAACTTAACAATTTTACTTAATTTAATGCCAATTACAATTGGCACCTCTACAATTTTTATTAATAAATTAATGATACGTCTAATTAAATTTTTTTGAATAGTCGTTTTTTATGCATCGCTCAAACGTACTGTCACAAAAATTCCCAAATCCTGATTTAAAAAAAAAAAAAAATTAAGAATGGCTCGTGGTGCAAAACAGCAAAAATACTATATCTTTTTAGATCACTCGCTGCGCTTGTCGTACCCTAAAACCGTGCATGCGACAAAATGCTTCTTATAATACTGGTATCATAATATACTACTTCTATAAGTACATAAACTAGTAGAGTAAAATTTTAGTTTTTATGACTCTGAATTTTTTACTTATTAAATTATCTGACTATTCTGACCAGAATTCTTAATCTTTTTTTGATTCTTAGAATCAAAATAAAATATAACATTGTACTGTACCACAGACATAACATCACTGATGGTGCTCGGAAAATCAGATGTTTTCTGTTGCAGGTCGCGTCTGGCTTTAAACGGCCTTAACATATAAATAACTAAAACATCAAACATTTTGCTACATTAATAATAATAGCGCAATAACAATATTAATACAACAATTTGGCATTTCTTAAATTACTTTCTTAGAACCACAATAACTTGCATCCTTTTTTGTGTTTGTGGGTCATCACGAACATATTTTTTCCTATCGTTATTTTGCTTGAAGAGAATTTGCTTTGTTATACAACATTATTGTTTTTTAATTCTCTACCCGTTTTAAAGTTCTTATATTGCTACGAAGATCTGTCAACAAGCGAACCATTTTATTAATATGTATTCTAAAAAATTTAAAAACCCATTATATATGACCAAAGTATTCAACAAATTGTCTTATAGACTTGAGTAATGATAATAGAGAATTTTGAGATTACATTACGTTCTTTCAAAAGAGATGTTCAAAAGAGCGACATGTTGTTACAAAGATTGTATGACCATAGCTGATAAAGAAATAAGTTAATATTGTAGGGCAATCAACCTATGTTCGAACGGCATTTAAATTTATCAAAATTCACTATTTTTGTTGCCCAACACAACGCTTCGGGTTCTCCAGCTGAAGTTTTTTAAAGTTTTTTTTTGTTTTTCAGAAAACAATTCCAACACCGTAGAACGAATACTTTCTAGTAATTTTTTTTTAATTTCTAGAGTTTCAGTCGAGTTTTAAAATTAAAAAAAAACAATGAGATTGTTTATCAACATTTCTCATGAGAACCGTACGCAAGGTATTCACTGAAGTTAATAAAAAAATATTTAAATTTTTTGAACTTTTTTTGCTTTAATTAAAGTATTGTACAGAAATGGTTACTGTAAGGTAAGACGGTGTATGTCACAAGTGGGCAAATAGTATATTAAAGAACGCGTTTTGAAAAGTCATCTTTGTGGCACGAATTCAAGTTTATAAAACGAGCGCGAGTTTTTGTGCCACAATGACTTTAAAGAACAAGTTCTTTATGCTATTTTTTCTACTTTACGTGTTTTACGTAATTTTTAAGTAAAAAAGTTAATTATTTAATCTTTAGGGACTTTTACGTTAATACGAGACAGTTGGTAATAAAAATGTCACTAAAGTGTTAATGAAGTCATTGAACTTTGAAATGTTTTCAAATGTACCTAAAATTCTGTGTAAGTAACTCACAAATGGTTCTTTTTTACCTACCGTATCGGTTATTGATTAAATAATCCAATTGGCATTAACACAGTGAGAAAAATCTCCATTTATCTCTAAATTCCCACTCCATTTGCGGTTCTCAGCGACTCCTCTCGTTTCATCGTTATTTCAGTCAAGCAGATTTATACACTCATCTAGCACATAACTTGTAAATTATCGAATGCTATGGGGGTTGTAAATGGTCAAAATAAAGGCCAAAAGCTCCATTTTAGTTTAAAGTTTTACTTTAACGCTGTTCTAACCTCAAAAGAAAAGTTTGTGACGTCTTCCACCGTTGTCCAGTGTCCACCCTATTTTCAAATATTTTATAGATTAATTGCGACACACACGCACAAAAACACTTTGTTGAGGAATACTGCTGGTCATCAAGTGCAACAAAATTTATTCGAATATAATTACTGTAATCTCATGGCCGACAGAAACGTGACGTTTTATTTCAGCGATAGCGTGTTACACGGTGTTACCAATCTGAAAACAGTAAATTGCACTAGCTGTTACCGCACGCAATTTGGGTGCGGAATTGGCTATTACCGCACCCAAATCGGACTCTGTTACCGACGTAAAGTAGAAAAACTGTATTATAAGTTTGTGAAATTAATCTGACTCGCACCGTCGCGTCTCTTACTAATTTAGATTTCCCACATGCTTATAAATAATAATACTAATAATGTAAAATTGCTAATTGGTAGAATTTAAAATATATTATACTAGCGTTTTTCGAAGTCATTTTTTTAATATACCTTTATGTACTTTTGGTCATTTAATATGCCTTTAGCCCAACGTAATGATTAGCTTTTTAGCAGGTAAATATCAAAAATCAACAAATTATAATGCAAAAAAATTTAAATTTCTTAAATTACCTTAATAGAATGCATATAATAATATTTTGTACTTGTACAATTAAGACAGGATCCTTTTGAGGGCAATAGAAGGGGTTTTCTATTATTTAGGGCCGGTTTACAGAAGATGACATTAACTTTAATTGCGATTAAATATTTAATACGCGATCAAACGTTGATCTTGACCAATCAAACGCCAGGAAAGCCGATTTAATCGCGAATTAAAAGTTAATCGCAATTACATATTTAATTCACTTTCTGTAAACCGACCCTTATAATGTTACAATTTAATTTGTTTAATTTAATTTCGTGATTATTGGTTCAAGTTTGAAATACTGGTAGATTAAGCCGATTATTAACGATTTACCTAACCTTCTTGGAGTAAATGAAGTCGGTCACTAAAGTATAAGATGAAGCCGTTTTATCTGGTACAGAAAAAAAGAAAAAAAAGAGGAAAATTAGGATTTTAACTTTGTACTTGTACAATTTTTGAAGTTTCAAACAAATTTTTTAAACTCCGAATTTAAATTGTTACGTGGAAATTAAAGGCAACGGAAATGACCAATTGAGGCGTCATACAAAAGGGGTTAACAATTCTAAATTTGACATAATAATGATAAAGTTACCTACGCCAAGGTTTTGTTTCAAAATTATCTTTGTTTGTTAGACGTTTGTGTTCTGTTTTTTTTTGTTGAGTATGTATATTTTTTGGAAAATAACGTAACCCTTAATTTTAAATTTTTTTAAAAAAGACGCACAAAAATGCATTTTTGTGAGAGTTAATGTAGCCAGCATTCCAATTTACAGAGGTAATTTAAATGTTATTTATTTGACTGACCAATGAACTTAATAAAATTATTTTGACTTACAATTAACGTAATAAATTTCTTCAAAAATATCTTATAAAACAAATGGATTCCTATTACTTTGTTAGTTAAATTTTTCGAAAATGTATCGGTTTTGACAACCAATAATACACAATTTGAGAAAAAACTTGCAGCTTGTTATAACAGTGTTTTAAAGTAGGATTAAAAAAACTACTTCTCTTAGCACACATGTGGTTTCTTATGAATTTTTTGTTTGATATTTTGGGTGGGCCTCAATTAAACTTTACCTTTGACCTGTATCGAACCAATTGCTTGTTCACAACAGCAAATCTCGAATAAGATTGTCGGCATTTTTGACTTCTCTTGTTCCATGAAAACGAATCTAAGGTATTGAATGTTGTATGGGTCAGTGTAAGGCGACGCTTTGCTGTAAAACTAATCGATGTAGGCGGCAAAATATTCACAAACGGCAGGTGTACACACCAGTGGTAAGAAATAAAGAAAAGGTATTATTAAAAGGGAAGGAAATTACACTATTAACAAACAGACAAAAAATCTTTTATTAATAAAAAGTTGTTGGTTTTATTTTTTAATTTTCTTTGTGTTTTTGTTTTTTTAAAGCAATTATGCATTTAAATTAAAGTAAATAAATGAATGTAAAATAGAGTATGTAAAAAACCGTTTGGGATTTCACAATTAATCTTGACAAATAATAGCCTTCTCATTAAATTCCATTTTAATTTATTCTAGCAGGTGTTACCTAACAAATCAATCAATCGTCGCAATTGTACTACTTCGAACGTCTCAATATCCCACAAAAATAATTCTTTGAAAAAAGTAAAACTCAAGTCATTGCAAATCACCAAATTCCCACGCTAAATTTCCCGAACTATCAGAAAATTAAAAAATATAACCAATTACGAAGAACAAAATTACATCCTCTAGTCCAAACGGCTCGAGAAATTTCAAAAGGCGGCTTCTGTGTAAAACGACCCGCGTGTTTTGTTTTTTTTATTATTATTATTATTCTTCATTCTTCTTCATTCTAAAGTTGACTCAATGAAAAATGAAGTAGCTCGAACCCACCACGGAATTCTCGCCTTTATCGGCGAGAATTTTACGGCCAATTGAGGCGTGTGGTCAACCGGCTTAGAAAAAATCCAATTTATTTTTTTGAAAGGGAATTGAGAACGGTATTGTAGACAAGCGGCGTGTTGTTGCCACTTTCAAGCTCTTAAGACCTGGCGAT
Source organism: Tribolium confusum (assembly GCA_029207805.1). NCBI lineage: Eukaryota > Metazoa > Arthropoda > Insecta > Coleoptera > Tenebrionidae > Tribolium > Tribolium confusum. The sequence goes on along the minus strand of JALGAY010000009.1, from coordinate 20,054,234 downwards.
GACTTGCATGTGCCGCTAGAGGGCGATAGCGGGGGCTTTATACAATGAACATGATATAGCTATATTTTAATTTGATATTTTTTTGGCTTCCATCGTACCCAGTAGCACTTTTAAATTGAAGCGTAAAGGAATTAGTCTATCTTCATAATATATTGCATCTGAAACGTCCTTGATGAAATGTTGGGATCTTGTAATAGATCGACCATTGTTTAAAATATTTCAATTTTTTTTTGAGGTTGGTAACAATTTATTTCTTCCTGGAAAGTTATTTTTTATGCAATTCATTTCCGTCTTATTCATTCTGGTTTTTTTATAATCCCTCTTGTCCTTCCGTGACCAATTCGATTTGATCTAACTTTTTCCCTTGTTAAATAATGATCGGTTTTGGATGGAATGAGGGCTTTGTTTGAATTTTTTGTCCAAATTTTTATTATGCTGATTTGAAATTTGAATAATTGGTAATGTGATGTGTCACTTACATTGTTAGAAAAGATGACATAAGACATGTGGAAGTTGAAATCATGGTGTCATTTTAATATTAGGTCAATTTCTTTGATGAATCTGTTTATTTTTATCTTAGCAAAGACGCATTTAAAAAAATTATAAACAAAATAAAAAAATATAAAAAATTTGTGTTAAAAATATTAAAGAAAATATAGAACATAAGAACACAAATTGAAATTTTTATATACCGAGCTCAAGTAGCTAAACGTTGGTGCAGTATTTACAGCTTCAAGAAGATGATAATAATTATTATTAAATGAATCCAGTCAGACACTCCAAGATTGATGTGGCAACAGCAAATTGAAAGTTTTAATAAATTAGAAGAAGGCAACTTTTTAAATAATTTAGAGGGCATGAGAAAAACAAATTTTGTTTTATTAGAAAAGAAAAAATGTGTGGTGATCAGGACGAGTTATAAAGAACTAAGACATCAAAGTAGAAAAGTAGTTAGAGCATGAACACATAATTTTTTACTACTGAGATATAATGTGATCCAGATACAAATTGTTTCCATGTACTAGCCTAAACGAGTTAACAATTTTTAGTTAGGTTATTCAATGCAAAAATAAATTAATTTGTGGTAAAGATTGGGCACCACTACGAGAAATCAGTCTCGGTGAGCGTTAACCTCAACTGTGGAGCTGTTTACTAAAATTCTAAGTGAACGATTGAAATATAGCTATTTCTAACCAGTTTACAATAATTATTAGAAAATGAAATTAAGGTTTTGAATGGAAATTAGAGACCCTCTTTTAGATACTCTAAACTCAAATCATAAAAGACACATAACTGCAAAAACAAATATTCAACATTTAACTAACAAAATTAATACAACATTAATTAATATTTTTTGATAATATTTGATAATATTTTTGACGCAATCTTAATAAAATATTTTTTTTTTCTAATTTTTGGAGCGCGAAAATTTACTGCAAAAATTATTTACAAAGAAGTTAAATTTTTAAATGCAGAGACGAAGTTTGCATTTGCATTTTTATCTCCTTTTCCACGGTTTAACACTAGTGGAGTATATGTTTATAAATAAAATTGTCATCAAAACAATTTTTACGCTACCGATACGATTTTAAAGCCAAGGGAAAGCTAAAATACAAATCAAAAATTTTGTAATTAAAAAAACGCAGCTCCAAACACTTATCAAGCTAATTTAACGTAACTACATAGGTACTCGAAACAAGGACTTTTAAAATACTTGGAAACTGTACTTAAGATTCTTCAAAGGAAGGTACATACAAAAAAATGTTATGTTGACAATTTTCTATTTTCATAGCCAGAGCGATATAAAATACGATAATTCTACTTTCAAAATAGTGTAAATGCACGAAACAAACCGATAAATGGTATATACATCAAGTATAAAGTTAAGAATCCTCTGAAAATCGCAGCTTTCACAGCAATACTATGATTAATCTTTTGTAGATTTAGAAAAAAAATGTAGTTGAACACTTGTTGCGTCGTTACATATACAAATATTTACTCAAATTCAAAGTGGTTTTTATGACAGATGCCTATTGTATTAAAGGTAATGATAGCAACAAAGGATATAAACATAAATCTTCTTACTATTACTAGCCAGACCTCGACTCAGGCAAACAAATTTTGTTTATAATACTTCCACTAACTTTCACTAACCACTTTAAATTTGTATAAGTATACTTATAGTACTCGAGCAAAGCACTCGAGCTCTTTATGGGTTTGTGGGAGGTTTGATCGAAAAGAAATTGTAATCATTGTATTCTCTATATAAAAAAAAACAAAAAAATAGTTGTCTTTGCGCTATCGTGACAGGACCAAAGGTTTGGCCGCAATTAATCATTAAAAATTCGTCATTTAGCTCGGTTTTTGCTTTGTTGGAATTTATTGTTGGGACAGTACTGAGGCCTTTGTAAAGAAAAAAACCTTTGTTGGATTTTTGCGAAATTTTATTTTCTACAATTATGTACTGATCTGGAATATTTCTGGAACAGCTTAAGGGCTGTTTTTTGTCCAGTCTTTTTTGTTTTTCTCAAAAAAAAAGTTTTTATAAAACTATTAAGCATTGAAACTTTAGAAAGAGGATTCTTTAAGAAAATTAAATTTCAAATACAGATATCTTTTTCTAAAATACAAATTTTAGAAAGAACCAAAGAAGACTGGTTATGAATTTGATGATTAATAATGATGGAAAAAGTCAGTAATGTTTTAATACGAGAAATACTCTGGGTCAACACACCATTTTTGAAATTTAAATTTCGCTAATTTTGACTAAATTTTTCTCTGGAGTTGGCCTTAGTTTGGTCCCAATGATAACTTTTTACAACATAATTTAGCTTTCTATTTTCAAAATACAGACATTTAAAAATCTACGGTCCGTCACTGTTCTAGTCAGGTCAGGTGAAGTTAGGTCAGTTTTGGACATCATGTTTGCATAAAGACTGTATTATGTATTGAATATAATTATATTTAATTCAAAATTTTGTAACTACGTTCAACGTTATTATTAACACAAATACTCAAACCCTTTTTCTTTAATTTGTTTCAGATTGGTTTTTGTTGTGTGTTAGTCTATCGAAGAATACATCCGCCGGAATTTACCATTTGAACTGAAATATATTTTATTCTAAATTGGAATTTGTAAAACTAGCTAAATACATATAATGTTTTGTTATAACTAAATATATGTTATGTTCATAACGAATTCATTATGTTTTTTTAAATTAATATCTAAGAAAATCTCTCTTTTTGCATTTGTATATTTATGACCATCGATCCAAAATGGTTACGCGATCGACTGGTTGATTGCGACGTATCTTATTGACACCTCTAGATCTCCAGTTCAAATGTGATGAGTTCTAATTATTATTGTTTTCTAAATCTAAACTATTAAGACATAAAACTATGCCATTTTCTTCTAGAACATTTGCATTGTGTTCACTCAATGGTAAAAGTTATAAAAACGTGAAGGGAGTGCCACAATGCCGCTGTTGAAGTTGGTGCTATGGATTCAATTTAATTAGAGAGAAAATCGTGGTAAGGTAGGGTTTTCTTCAATGTTTAAGAGGGTCTTTAAGAGAAGATGTTTCGCTGATTTCTCGATTGTCGACTTTGGGGCGTTTGTTATCTTATACTTCAAAGACCATCCGTGACAAATTTTATAATGGTTCAAATTTTTTCTACATTGAAACATCTATTTTCTTGGACTCTAATGTCACAGAAAAAATAGAATATCAAAATTTTTTTTCATGAAAGAGGTGGGGTAAGAGCATGGAAATATTGCTTAGAAAAATGATTTTTTTTATTTTAGACCACTAAGATAAACTGGTAATCACTTTTTGTTCACATTGTATGTAACAAGGCCGTGCTTTTGTATGCGCCTCTTGTCTAATCCTTTTTTTTTTTGGTTATGTTATCCTCCACTTATGAGAGTATCCCAAGTTTTCTTTCTCTTCAAATTTTGGACTTACTTTAATAAAATTTATTAAAATAATACATTTGGTCTTTATTTTTATTTAGACTACCTAATTATTTTTTCTATCAATGATATGATCTATTTTATTCATGATTAGGTATATTTTTGATAAAAAGCAATCTAATAGTATTAATAGTAATAGGTATTTGTTTTCTCATACCTACCCAATTAATCTAAATATATTTTTTTTAGAATATTCAGGGTGATTTTTTGAAAAAAGTTTACCCCAAATTTTATTCTGATGACTTTTTCTATTTCGGATATATACCTATGTCCAGACTCCAGAGCTTTTCAACTTTGTATTCTTATTTCTCATTTTTTTTAATAAGTATATACTTTTGCGCCTGTTCTTGTTCTGAAAAAATTGTATTTTATGTGTCAGTCGAGCACGGATTTTTTTTATCTTTCCTTTATTTTTTTATTGGAATATTTATTATTTTATTTATTTTTTGATTTAGTTTACTATTTGAATTTTCAGTTTTTTCGGATTGTTTTTCTTTTTTTGTGTATTATTTGTTCTTTCATAATTTTTGACGTTTGCGTGTGTGTTAATAAATGAATTGATATTTACCTACTAATTAGTAGTACCCAAAAAGTTTATAAAATGTTTTATAATAATTTTTATGAATTATAATGTTATAGCTTCTGTTTTGTTTATATTTTTTTTGACTGATATTCTTTTGTTTTGGAGTTTTTTTAGTGAATCTTTACTTTAAAATAATTTTTTTTTCTTGCATTTTGCTTCTTCTTCTTTCTTATTAGTTTTTACTGTTTTCTCTGGTCTCTGTTTCTTTTTTTTTTCTGTTATTTTTAATATATTTTTGGTTCGTTTTATTTTTTTGCGACAAAGTAATGGCAAAAAGAAGTTTATACATAAACTTACTGTTACTAAAACTGTCTAGAACAATAGATTTTTCAATTTTTTTGCAGCACGTGAACTTTCTGATTGTGAGATTGGGCATTGTATAAGAGAATTATACCAAGAGCTGTTCTCTTCTATACGAGTAAAGCGATGACGATAATGAAGATAAGGATTATAAAAAATGTTGATTTACAAAATATGATGAGGATTTTGATGATTAGGATGATGATGAACACAACTGAAGAAAGTGATTCCAATAAAAAGAAAAATTACAAAGCTGTAAAGGATACAAATTGTAAACAATAAAGTATTAACCCTTATTTGTAAGATTAGAGTTTGTCGATAGAAATTATTAATTATTGTATTTTTTAATTTGTTTGAATTACATTAAGATAAAGTTGATCTTTGCTAGCAGCACAGTTTTCCATTCGAACAAATTTCTTTTGTTCAACTAATAGCAATGTCATAATATTATAATAATTTTTTTTCATCTTAAAAATAATGATTACAGAATAAAGATTTTGTAAAAGTAGTGTCAACCACAAGTTTTATAAGAACAATCCCAACTCCTTTTTTCTCCTCTCTTTCTTACTAAACAAATTTATTAATTATGAATTTTTTCGCTCTTTAACCATTGAAATATCACCATTCTCTTAAAACTTTTCGCAAGAATGTCTCAATTTCCCTGTTCTATTATTGAAAGCTCGTTCAATAACTCTCATTGATTCCAAAGTGTCGCAATCGCGGATCCTTGACTATTATACCAACACAACAGTCCCATTCTAAGCACTTGTAGACTTTTACCAAAAGCGTTACGTAACATCCGTCATCATACAAACAATTGCATATTGATTTTTGCAAATCATCCAAGGGAAGGGATTGAAAAAATCCCGAGGAGAGAAAAAAAATTACACACAACCAAAATAAAAACTAAAAAACGGAAGGACTCCGACAATTAGTTCATTCACCGGAAATTGAAAACAAATGACAAACAAGCCATTGAGTAGACATCTCAGTCGACCATAACGGGTAAATTACAAACGCCTTTATGGATTTTCAGGACGTTGATTGATCGCTTGGGCAACAAATAAAAACAAAAAACTAGAACAATTAATAAACAATAAATTAATAAAAAATATCATACATTAAAAAAAATTAATGCATTACTGCATCAGTCTATATTGTAGCTTTGTAAATTGTTTAAATTAGAAATTTTTTATTAAAATATTAAAAACTTTATTTAATTAAAAGTTTGAAAAATCAATTTTTAATGTAAGAATTTTGAATTAAAAATTTTGTTTTTAATTTAAATGGTAGACATAAAACTAGAGGATTAATTAAATTTAAAATATTTAGGTTTAAATTTTTTATTCAAAAATAATAATTTTTAACTTATCAAATGGAAAAATGGGCTATAAAAAAGACTAACTTTTACTTACTCTAATTTAACGAAATTAAAAATAGTTATTTATTTAATTAGGCAATAAAGTGAGTTAATGCCGTGACTGGCAGTTCGAAGGCAAGGCGCAACTGAGACTTTCAAATCAGGCAAGGCACTGAATCTGCTTTATTGCCGTCTTGAACATATAAATTTTTATCTCAAAATTTTGCGCCAATTGAAAATTTCTGAACTGCTTTAAATTGTTTGATTTAAAGTAGGTAGGGACGTTTTGGTTGAACCTCATAACACTTTATGACCTCATTATTGTTACTTAACCCAACAATGATCCCTATTTGTCACAATGGTCTCTCCAGTGTTTTCTAACAATGAGGTATTTATCTCAAAAATGCAGTAAAATTTTATGAGGTTTAACCAATGCGCCTACTTTACTGCTTAATCCATGAAAATATTGACATTTTGCCTAGGCAATAAATGTGATAAGTGCGCTTAAATTGTCACTAAAATGTGACGTTTGTTGTTGATCAGCGAAAAATATAATTAATAATTTGTATCGTCAAACTCTAGTCTTAAAAATGAGAGTAATAATCTTATTGTTTACAATTTACATACTTTGCAGCCTTATGATTTTTTTATTGGAATCTCTTTCTTTGGTTGTGTTCTCTAAATCATCATTATTATAATTATCATCATAATTATTATTTTTATAATCAACATCTTCATCTTCAATCGCTTTACCAGTATAAAATAGAACAGCTCTTCGTACATTTCTTATTTTTCTAATATAATGCCAAACTCAAAATTAGAAGTGGGTAATTGACGCAACCCATTATCATCAATTTCTGGTTTTTTGACATTTTCAGAGAATGGGGTAATACAAAATAATTGATAAATTAGTTATTCTGGACAGTTTTAGTAACAGTGAGGCCACAAACCTTGCAGCGAAAGTCAGAAATTTACAACAAAATATAAAGATAACAGAAATTAAAAAAAACAGTAAATTTATGAAAAAAAAAAAACGTTAAATTCTAGATCTAGAAGAAAAATATGTATACCTGCACCAAAGAGATTCCAAAAAGAACCAAAAAACATAAAAGAAAAAAAGAGGAATACCTACTTATCATAAATAAAACTGAAGTTATAACATAAAGAGTAAAGAAACAGCATTTTATGGATTTCTTGGTTCTTAGGTGCTACAAATAGAAAAATATCAACAAAAAACTAATTTTAATTTAAATCTTAAAATTTTTAATTAAAAATTAAATAATGAAATGCACTAAATAGACTTCAAAAAGAAGAAAGATATCAACCAAAATACATAAAAAAGAGGAATTTTATAAATAAAACAGAGGCTGTAACAGAGAAAAAGAAATAATGATATAGCATCTTACAAACTTTTTGGATGCTACTAATATTAAATACCAAAAAAAAATCTAATTTTAATATAAATCTTTAGATTTTTAATTAAATACAAAATTTTTAATGTAATAATTTTGAATACAAAATTAAATAATTAATTTTAAATTCAAAATAAGTATTGTAATTTAAAATTAAAACTTTAGTTTTCAATTTAAATGATAGGCTCAAAAATTAGAAAATTAATTTTAAATTTAAAATATTGACATGAAAAATTTAAAATAATACTTTTTGATAGATGAGGTTAAATGTTTATTTTTAATTCGAATGTTAAGATTAAAAATTAAAATAAAAATATTTTGGGTAAAATGGTAGCTAGACGTGTGCGTAACAAATAAACATATATAGGATGTCCTAAAATTTGTTGAAACATCCTCAATTAAGGTCCAAGAAACAAGAGAAAAATGTGTAAAACATCTATCTTTTTTTTGACAGTTATAATGAAACAAGGATGATGATATTTGTCATAATAGAGATCTTAATTAAAGTGACTAAAATGAGGTTTAAAAGGTTTTATTGTCAAATGATTTTTAGACAAAACTAATGACAAAACCATTTGTAAAAATGTATTATAACGCAAACTGAATGCTCCAAGAAGACTTACAATTATTTAAGGGTCTTGCTCTTAAAAATTTATCCACTTTTTATGTAAAAATAAATGTAAACACAAATTTATGTTTGGATATTGTGTTGAAAACTAAGAGTCTGCATTTTTTTGGATATTTTTTGCTAATTTTTTTGAAACTCTCTTAATCTTAGGAATCTGTAATATTATATCCGTAAATCAATAAATTATCATTTGATCTAATTATAAAATTACTGCGTTACTTTTTTAATGAATAATACGGAAATTGAAATTAAAAGAAAAAAATCGGCAGTTGGTATTAAAACTTTTTTTAAATTTAGATACGGAAAGCAACTATGTTGATATCATTTTAGTTGTCAAACATTCTTTATTACGTAACTAGTGATAAACAGTGACATAATATAATCAAGAAACTAACTTTTTTAAATTTTTATTTTAAAATGGTTGCTTTTCGAAAAGAATTGGGTTTTTTTATGAAACACGTTGATTAAAGGATGGCTGATTTTTGCACACGACGGCGACGCGACGTATTAAAACACTTGTTAGCACTCGTGGTGTAATCTTTACGTCTGGGGCAAAAAAACAATCATTTTACAGCTTGTTGTAAACTATAAATAAATAGCAATTTTTATAATGAATTAATACGGTATTAAATATTTAAAAAATATATTTTATAATTTAGCAGGTGGAATTAACAAATTATTTTATTATTAAATCGGTCAAAATTAAAATTTTAATTTAATTAATTAATATGAAATTGAAAATTATTTTTAATTATTATTGGTCTTTTAATTAAAAAAAAATTATAATTAATGTGCTAATTCAATTAATATTTTAATACGTCATTTGTAACCCTGTTATAGTAAACAACTAATGTATACAATCAGTATGATTTTTTAAACAAAAAGTGAGATGAAATACTAAGATGGGAAGATGGGATACGTAGATTTATAAATCATTTATATTTCTGCGCCTATTATAAAATAAAAAAAAATAATTGTATGCCAAATATGGCAAATACTTATAATCCAAAATCTGGTAGATATTAGATCAGTTTAATAGTAGTATATTTCCCGGAACAAGACATTAAAAAGATGATTTAAACGCCGTAGAAGGATAATTATAATCCCCGATTTGGCACGGCTCTAAATTTAGAAATTGGTGTGTGAGGTCCTTAATTATCTTAATTACGCACAAATGTCTTGTCGACTAATTGTTGAAGACGATCTGGAAAATAAAGTGAGGATTTTACCACAGAGGCGTAACGCAGCAGTAAAGGTGTAGTCCACATGTATGATTTTTTTTCAAGTTGGGATTAAACGGATATTAAGAAAAATCGTCGAGAATTTCACAATTTGGTCAAATTTTGTCGAGCGTAAATATTTAAATTAGTTTAACAGTTTGAAAACTTTCGCTCTATTTGGAAGTCTGAGAGGATTGGAAAAAATCAACTCCATTGTGTTTCACTTTACAATAATTTTGTACTTGTCATCCGTCGGTTTTATAATTCGCTATTTTACGGTCTCTATTTGTTGTTGCGTAATGAAATATTCAGATTTTAGGAGAGAGAGAAAAAACGAATTGTGCATTTCGCGAAATTTTTTACCGCGGAATTTCTAAACTGGCACAATTCGGAAATTTTCTCACGATGTTCGATTGATTTGTTTCTCAGGATTTGTGAGACAAGCACTGAAGAGAGATTTTACAAAAAAAGTTGGCGAAAAATAAAAAAAATTAAATCAACCAGCTCTGAAACATAAAATTTTAGAAAATTTTTTATAACGAGTTATCTTACCCGTTTTCAGGAACGACTCCCAAATATAAAAATTGATTCGAACAGAATTTGATGGTTACCCCTATCGTTTGCAAAAAGCCAAAAAAACTTTTTTTTATCAAAAACCAATAATTTTGACATTTTCCGTCGATAACAAAATTGGAAGCACAACGAATGATCTACTTTAGCGTTTGCAATTTTTTTTATATAGAAATGTGTCTGGGTATGTTAAATTAGTCACGTGACAAATTCGGTTTATTTTGGATCACTCTGTAAATTAGTAAACAAATCTTTTATCTGTTTTGGTGTGATAACTAGGTTGGATTAAGTCTGTTCGTTGGACCGATATGGAAAAGTACTTTTCATTTGTTCCATAACATTTATTTTTTTCAATGACTGATTGAGCATTTCATTAACCGTTAACTAACCAAACACGGATTTAAATATTTACAAGTAAGCATCTATTGTTTTGGTTTGTTGTTTTGGTTTCAAAACCAAATAAAATAAGACAAGAGCTTGCACTAAAAAAAAATAAGTTTTTCTCTTCAACAAGGGCTATTCTTTGTTAAAATTCTTTGTTACTTCAAAAACACCCTGTACACAAAGAGTTTAATTGTCCTAAACCCGAACCAAAACACGTCTAAATTTAGAACGTAAAGGACGAGTAAAAGAAATTGTTTAGAAAAAGTAATTTTAATATTTCGATTTTAAAATACAAAAACAAATGTTTGGTTAAATTATTTATTTAAAAATCTTGTACAGTCAATAATCATACTAATGTTAACATCATAGGAATTTTCAAAAATATTTTTGATTATTTTATCGATTCGTAGCAGTTTTCTGTAAACTTTTTCCGCGAATTCGGGATCACCATTATATAAATAATAAAAAAATAAATGAGTAAACATCTGCAAATGGCATCCAACAAGTATCTAAAAAATCCATATTCCATCAAGATTTTATAATCGTGCAACCACAAACAAATATTCCCGCAATAAAGACATTTCATTCTAAAAAACCAACACCAGAGCAATCGCAACAAATCCATTGAAATCAAGAAAAAAAACCAAAAATGGCAAAGAATTCTCTGATATTTGCGGTTGAACTCAAGGTTAAAACCCTCAAAAATAATTTTTTCTCTTCCCACTGATCAGCCATAATAGTTTTACAGCCTTTTGGCCGAAATTTTCCCGAAAGATGTAATAAATCGTTCGATATTTATGACTTTTCAGCCGGTCGTAAAGCAATAAACTAATAAATTCTTCAGCAATAGAAAAATTTGATCTGGTCAACCGTTACTGAACGGAAAAATCTTTTTTCGTCGTTGGCATAACTGTCCAATGTAAATAAAATCACACCTTGAATAATCGCATTTTTATAAAAGACTGCTCACTTTTTTCCGGAGAGATTGCCGTGGGAATTTAGGTTTTTCGATGAGAACTTAATTTGAAAATTTTTAACCCCGTTTTTACACCGTTAAAACTCATTTATTTATTGAATTGAATGAATTTGTAACCGATATGTTTTATTAGAATAGCAGCAGGGGGGCTTGGAATAAACATACATTAACTGTTTACTCATTCAAATATTTCATTCATATCGAGAGAGAGAAAAAATTATTTAATTTCCGTGCATTTGCCACTGAAACTTTCCAAAGTTTCAGACAACTTTATGGAGGATCATAAATAATAGATGAATACAGTAGGGACAATGTTGACAGGGACGGTTTATTGCACCCATATAATGTAATAAAAGGGACATTATTTGACGCGTTCCTGGTAATTTTTTTTTATTAAGTTGTCACAGACATGATGAGTCTATTTTTGAACAGAGTGAACGAAAAATCGATACAATAATGGATTAAATTTCTGATTTGATTATGCACAAGAATTTTATAATCTAAATAAGTTAATACCTAATCGCCAATCCGAGGACCGTACTTAATGATTGTTGCTAAGTAACGCTCATAATAAATGCAAAATTTTTATTACGCCAGTAGTTAATTTGTTTATTTCCTGATTTCTGATTAATTTCTGATTATTCACAAGAATTTAAGAATAACTAGCAGTCAATCCTAGGACGGTATGAATAGGACGTAATGAATGTTGCTAAACAACGCTGATAATAACAAACGCTAAATTTTTTATCACAAGCAGTTAATTTGTTTATTTAATTTTTGAACGGTTGCTAGGTAACAAATAACCAAGTCGTTGAGTGTTATTTAATGCTTACATTATTTTCTACAATGCATAGTTGTGAACTCAATTTAAATTGTTGATGAAACACTTCTTATGTAGATATAAAATATTTATCTTGAAAACAATTAATAAATAAACTAATTGTTCTTGTTCTTCCAAAGTAAATATTTTGTGATTTGTAATTGAATTTGTATTGTTACACTTTATTGTTGTGATAAAGTGTAATGTTTAAATTAAAAAATAATTGAATGAATTTTCTCACAAACTTACGTTTGTTATTTTATGGGAAATTATTTCAACTTTTATGATTATTTTTTATTGATGAGTTGGATTGAATTTGTTTTTGGAATGGTTGGAATTCTTTTCAGCAGATTCACGTTTTGTTAGTTACGTTATTTTTTCAAATAGAGTGTGTACATTTTGGTATTTTAGATTATATCGGACGTGTCAAAAAACTTGCGTTTGCTTTTAACTAAAAGTTCAAATAAATCTAATCGAAGCTTTAGTGATAAAGATATAAATATTGCAAAGTAAATTTTAATACTTCTTTATGTTTTATTCGTTATCAGTGCACGAGTCTAAAAATATCTATCAATGTTATAAGTGCCAGCCCTAGCGCCACAAGTGGCATTTTCGGAGCTTCTTGCTCACTTATTTTTTGTGTATATTATCCTCCTACCATAGAAAGTGACTGCTAAAGTTAAGTCTAAAACTACTATTTAATCTACGATTTTTAAGAGCAAGTTTTTTTGTTTCAATTGTATAATAAAATCTCATTTTTGAAACTGAGGATATCAATATTTTTATTTTCATATTTTTCTGTCAAGACGTGGTACTTATTTTACGCTATTAAAGATTAAATTGTGTTTAGGACATTGATTTATTTTATCTTTATCAATTTTTTGGAACTTTTAATTACATGTTTTTCATTTAAAAAATTCAAAAAATATCCAAAAAACCAAACAAAATACAATAAGTCAAAATTTAGCCGAAAATGATTTCAAGATTGTTTACAACAACATAAAGTAACTTTTGTCGGTTCGTACATATAAAAATTATTGGAGAATTAAGTGGGCGATTGCTGACGTCAAAATCTTGAATTGGTGGATGGGTTTTATTCTAAATAAAACGTTGTGTACTGTTTTGGACCTTGTTTAACTTTAGTTAAAAGTTTTAATATAAAAAATTTAATTAAAAAGTATAAATTAAGGAAACTTACTTATCTTAAAACAACAGCCGAATAATAAAATAAATTAACAGTTTCAAAACACTTTTTAAGTGCACAGAACTAAATATAAAGAGATAGTGTTTGTTTTGCTTGAATCCAAGCAGCTGTTTTCTAGGAATTTTCGTCACGCTTGTGGATTCTATTGCTATAAATGGCCCAAGAACTACAACTTGAGTTTTACTAAAATTTACATACTAAAAAGCCAAACTTATGGTGCTATTCTAAAATATTAGAAAACTTTTTTACATACTTTTTTGCAAGAGCCTTTAGTTTGAATAAAAATGCTATAAATTTTCCATTTTTTTTTGTGGGGATCTAAAAATAGATGTAATACTCGCTTGCATAATACATACATATACATACGTTTGTATAGTTCAAACAGATAATTTTTGATGTACTCGTATTCTTTAAATGACAAAAATTTTAATAAAGCAAAATTTTGTTTTTATGGGATTAAGTTCGATATGGCTAAAAGTTTGTTTTCATCACTACCAACAATTAGATTTTATAAATTTACTAGTGTTTTTAACACTAGTAAGTGTTTTTAATTACTGTAAAATAATAAAATAAATTCATTGCTTTTCTAAAATTTCCAGAAGCTTTGGAATATAATCAAAAAGGTTTTGTAAATAATATTTTTGGCCTGCTGCTTACTAAATGCCCTACTTATTACCTCTACTAAAATGCTCGCTTTTTGACACACACAATATCTTAAGCATTTATTGCCAGTTTTCAATAAAGTCCTTTATAACCTGTCATACAGTAATGTATGCTCTTAAAATTTATTACCTAATTTAATGCTCGCTGGCATATGAGCTTCATTAACTTTCATTAACATTACAAACCAATATTTTGACATTTGCATAAACCTGACTTCTATTTACGCCTGAACGGAGCGTTTAATAATATCGCTGTCATCATGAACTAGTACATTAAATAACTGTTATTGTATGTGATGGAGAGCAACGAGCAGTAATAAATATAGTATTTACACTAGTTCCAAATTCTACCACTACAGCGCGCATCACTCTTTTCTAATTGCCAATATAAATCTGAATTGGATTTTTAATTCTTTCATCATTTAAGATAACTTTCAATTTAAAAAAAATTAAATCATGAGTATCTTATATTAGTTTTAACTTTTTTCCTAATTGAGTCTAGTGTTTTTTCTCTGGAGATGTGTCCTGGAGGGTAATTTTAAAAAAGTAAACTTTATTTATTAAAAATGGAACAACTAAATTAACAAGAATGATAACACAAATATTTGAAATGTGCATTAACGGTCAACCAATCCCTAACGAATGGAAGTTGGCTTACATCACAGTCATCACACCACTATATAAAAAAGATGATCGTAGAAATTGTGACAACTATAGAGGACTTTCGGTTACAAGTACCTTTAGCCGGTTATATGGACGGATTATACGCGATAAAATAGAATCAGAATATTCTAGCCAAGAACCAGAAGAACAAAGTGGGTTTCGCGGAGGACGATCATGTATCGACAATGCGTATTGTATTAAACAAATAATTGAAAAGCAAATTGCAAAAAACAGGGAAACACATTTATTATTTATTGATCTGAGTAAGGCGTACGATAAAGTACCAGTTATCAAATTATGGGAAGCATTGGAACAAACAAAAATAAATAATACATTAATAAAAGCAGTACAACAAATGTATGATAACTGTAGATCTCAAATAAAAATTGGCAAAAAACTGTCAAACGGATTTCGGATATCAAAGGGCCTCAGACAAGGTTGTTGCATTTCAGCAACTTTATTTAAGATATATGTAGAACACGCCCTTAAAAATTGGAAGAAGAAATGATGCCGAATGGGCTTTGAATTAAACAATACCACTCTTTATACTATGCAATTTGCGGACGATCAAGTAGTGGTAGCTCAAACAAAAGAAGACCTAGAATATATGACGAAAAAGTTAAGTGAGGGATGAATATAAAAACTGGGGAATGAAAATAAATATAGTAAAAACTAAGTATATGGGCATAGGAAGCAATGATGGTAATTCACTACTAGATAATGGAACTACATTTGAAAGATGTACAGCATACAAGTACTTAAGCATAACGTTCGAAGAAAACGGAAAAGATGAAAAAGAAATACAAAAAAGAGTAGGCCAGAGTAGAAGAATCATAGGAGGACTTAATGGAATTTTTTGGTCAAAGAATATAGACAGACGAAGAAAGCTAAACATCTACAACACCGTGGTAAAAAGTGTATTAACATATGGCGCCGAAATATGGACTATGACAGAAAATGACAAACGGAAAATACTTGCAACAGAAATGGATGCATTACGAAGATCTGCCAGACACTCAAAGTTAGACCATAAAAGAAACGAATAGATAAGAGATATAATGAATACAAAGACAACAGTCATTGACGAGATCGAACAGATACAATTAAAATGGTATGGACACACACGTCGTATGGGGGAAGATAGGTTACCAAAACAAGTGCTAGAATGGATACCAGAAGGAAGAAATCGAAGAGGACGTCCGACGAATAACTGGATACAGGGTATCACCAAGGCCATGAGTGAGAGAAATCTAGCCGAAGCAGATTGGTTGGACAGGAAAAAATGGAGACTGGGAATCGAAAAGCGACACAAGACGCTATTAACCGAATATATATATAAACTTTATTTATTTATTAAAACAATTGCTTTATTTTGGGTTGAATTGATAAGAGAAACGATAAAAAGTTTTTCAGTATATTTTAAATTTAAAATGGCAATTTTGTAATTAACAGATAAATTATGTAGATATATCTGATATCTGTGGATGCAGTTGACTGAGGAGGAACGTATTGAAAACTTTTATTTAATAAATTTAACTTTGTAGTAGAAAAATTAACATGGAATAGATTTTTGGCTCTTTGGTGAAAATTGTGTTCAGAAAATTTTAAATTATTATACGAGTTATAAATGTTTAAATCTAAATATAAACGTTTATATTCTAAATCTCATTAACTTACTATTTAAAGTTTTTAAAAATTAATCTAGACTTAAAACTGATAAAATTTCTGTTTTTTTTTATCAATATTTTCAATTCCAGGAGATGTCAGAGTGAATTATTTAATTTTGAAATATAAAAACTTCTTTAAACAGGATGGTTTGGGCTGAGTTGAGTTTAAAATTAGCTACAAATTGGCGATATGTATATAATTTTCGAATAAAAGTGTAAGTTGAACTAGAGGAGGTTTTATTTTTTTATCCAATTATTTTAATAGATTTTAATTTAGTTGAAAATTACATCAATTATTTTACCGAAACCGAATTGAAAACTATAATTTTTTTATATTTTTTTTTTGGACATCGAACTAGAATATTTAAAACTGAAACCATTATTATATTTAGGTGCAGCCAGCAGGTGCCTGCATTGCACAGTCAGTCAGTCACTAAATCAAAAATAATAATGGTTGTTCATAACCGGACTATTTATTATATAGGTATATTATATCTATTATTTATTGAGAACCGAACTTTTATTTCATTAATTGGGTACCGGTTCCTGTGTTTAGCAATTTAAAAACGTTTTCTTTGTTAAAACAGTAATTTTAATTTAATTTAATATGTTAATATTGTTTTAATATCTAGTAAATTTTAAGATGTTTTTACTTTTTTAACGACTTGAGACATTACAAAATATTATAGAGATTTTTTGTAGATCATCTTATATCCTATAACATCATGTCATTAAAATCAAAATAGCAATATTTTTCCTAAAATGGTGGCGTCTTTTCAAATACGAGTACGTTTTGTAGTAAAAATACTATTTTCGTATAATTAATTTTTATTATTACAAAAAGTATAAATAGAACGATTTGAATTTACCTATAAAAAATACTTTTTATTCTTTATTTACATCGAAGTAGATGAAAGGTACAATGGCGAGCAAAAAATTTCGGGCAGACTTCAAATTTGAGTGATATAAAATGTGAAATGAGCTTTACGTGTTAGACATATTAATAACCTCAATTTAATAACTATTCAGTACTGTCGCATGTCATTTTGAAAAATTTTTTTAATGACATATGAATTGCTGCCCGAAATTTTTTTGCTCGCCACTGTACAGGGATTAAAAGATAAATGTCTTAAAATTCGATTATTACAGAACCGTGAATCCCTTCGTTTTTTATAGTCACGAGAGATTTTTTTTAAATAATGTAACTCCTGCGTCGACTAATAATAAGTCTTGAAAGTCATTGTTCTTGCCTGTTTAGTTTTTTTAATTCAGTTATTGAATTAAAAACTCTTTGGACCCACGAGTCTATTCAGGAGTTATATTAAATAAAAAAATCTGCGTGATCTTGAAAAAAGATGGGCGTCTCAGATCTGTAAGAAATCGAGTTTTTGAAAACTCATCTTTTTACGGCTGTAGCCTGCAGATGTTACTTGTGATCTAATCACAAAAGTTAAAAAAAAATCGAGTATTAGACAAACTGAAGAACGCACTTGAACGTGGTATCAGTATCACAGCCAATATCCCTTCAAGGAAATTTTAAATATCAAAATACTAAGTCGCAGTCATAAGTACTGGTACATCCCAAGCTGATTACGCTCTCTTGATCCTAACTGTAGGTGCTGGTGAACTCGAAGTTGATATTTCATAAAACGGTTAACTTACAAACTTGTGTTAACAAAATTTACTTCACTGAACCACTATACAGAGAAGCCCAATTCGATTAAATAGAGAAAGTGTCTTTTTGTACCCATCTCTGGATGACACGAAGACATATTGGAAGGTTTCATCGAAATGCTATGATTCTGAAGCTGTCCTATCGAACACAAAGAAGGCAAAGCTGAAGGAAAATGTCTCATCGACGCTTTTGGAGCCAACTTACCGTTTTGAAGTTAAAGAATTTCTTCTTTTTATCGACTTATAAGAAACATTTTACGGTTTTATGATTTTTTTATTTACTTTTTGGCAACTTGTTTACAAAATTACTCTTAGTTACGAGAAATCACAGTTATTGAGATGTTAGAACAAGCAGTACTTTTTCCCTTAACGGAAAAACTTAAAAGAAGACGATAGAACAAGACACCAACACGACAAAAATTTTAAATTAGCAGTTTTTAGCACGACCAAAAATTTAATTGAAAGATTTTATTTAATTAAAAAAATTGGAAGACTGCTTTTATTGAACTACAAAGATACAACCTTTAAGAATAAAGATAGAATAAAAGATAAAGCTCTGTAATGGGTGAAAAATCTTCATATTTAGTTAATATTCCTAGTATTAGGAATACTAAATGATTTAAATTATAATAGGCAAAAGAATATTTAAAATACATTAAAACTAATTAAAAAACAACTAACGAAAATGCTGATATGTACTGTGGCAGAGATGATAATTCTAGCAATACCTCGTCTAAAGTTCTTCCAATAGGAAGATATAAAACAAAAGCAAATTCGATCATTACAAAATAAAATGTCGAGCTACTCTGTTGCTAAAGGCTGAGAAAGGAGTTGGATTGAAAAAATTATTTAATGGGCGAAAATCAAAATAAAACTAAAAAAGTAAAAACAGTGTCTTGCACAGTTGGTCCCATCTTGGAAAAAGCTTCTAAGCAGGGCATTAGCTGGTAAGAGTTTGGCACTACTCGAGTTCTACCTTAAATCCGGGTATTATGGGATACTTCCAGTTCCGGCTCATGGCATTATAAATAAAAATAAATTTTTACTATTTTATGGTTTTTAATTTTACTATGTTAATTTTTATTTTAACTGTTACTGCTTCTTTCTACTGCATTATTCTATCCTTTTTTTCGTAATTTTGTTTTTTGTTATACTTGTTATTCTAAAGTATTGTTTGGAGAGAAACGTGTTAACAAATCTTCGTTTTCAAAAATTGTGTAATGAAATGGAATTCTTTTGTCCTAAACATATTTTCAAAAAAACCCGTAATCCAAATCGTGGTATTCGGATTTTTATGTGGCGAAAAAGAATAAATTTCAGTTTTTTGTAAATATTAGAACGTTAGAATATTTTTATTTTAATTTTTGAACATATCTACGTTTTGCTCTATTGGTGTGCTATATTTTCAATTTTATGGCATTTTCGGTTATACTGGAAACAACCACTAACTCGAAGCATGACGTATCATCTGTTCTCAGGAATGATGACTCACCAATAACGTCTTTGCATGTGACACGTCATCCATTGCTGACAATGACGAATCATCAGACACACTTCGAATTTTCGCGAAACTTTCTCGATGCTTCACTGTAACAATATCTAGAGTTGTGCAACTTTTTATTTGTTCCTGCATGTTTTTACTTTCACGTGACCAAAGCAAAAGAAGAAAACCTACTTTAGTTGATTGGTTCTTAAACCTCTCTTCCCTGAAGATTAGGTTTGGATCCGATGTCCTGGCAACTCTGAAGTGAAATCTGAGCGAAAACCTTTCTTTAGATGTGCTTAACATATTTTTAAAAGTACCCTAATTTGAATCGTGGTATTCGGCTTTTATGGGGTGAAAAAAGAAGAATTTCAGTTTCATGTTAATATCAGAATGTTAGAACATTTTGATTCAAATTTTTGAACATATCTACGTTTTGCTCTCTTGGTGTGCTATACTTTTAATTTTACGGCATCTTCGGTTATACTGGAAAAAACCTTAGTTTTTTTTATAATTTTTAGGTTTGAATATGTTTTTGTATCTTCAGAATGGTTCTTATCATAAATAATATTTGAAATTAAGCATCTATAAGCAATTTATTGAAGAAGAAGAAAAAAGGTCACATGGGGATTTGTTTTGTAAATTTTTTTTGACCAAAATGAAATTTTTTCTAGTGGCAAAAAGAGCAAATACATTTCCATGTAATGGAGAACCAAGAAGATGCAAATTTTTAAATTAAAGAAAATTAAATTAATGTCGGGTCCTATTGTAAATGTTCACATAGACTCCTGTTAGTTGATTTCTCAACTTTTTTGTTCATTTGGGGTAAAATACAAGGGAAATAGCCGAAATTTTGTCTCAAAAGTGAGACTGATAGTGCGTATCACAAAAAAGTAGATAATAGACTCTAGAAAATATTAGTTATGTACCTGATCTGTATCAATTTAATTTAATCTTGTATCTTTGATTTATTGGGTTAAATAAATCAGTTTGTATGCCCGAGTTGTAGCAATAGTTGTTGCATTTGAATTAAGTTGCCGCCTCCTACCGACCACCATACTGATCTTGATCTAGCGTTCTATAGTCATAGGTTGTTATTTTATACAATGTAAAAGTTTGACGCGTTGTTTCGTTTAAAATAATAGTTATTTATTACAGAATCTAGAATGTACAATATTAGTCATGAAAAAAGTTAACTTTCTTAAATGATTTTTGAGTGAATAATAAGTATTTCAACATGAGGCTAACAGAAACGGATAAAGCCTTTTAAAAATAAAAAATCAAATTTAAAATTAGAAGAATAATCAAGAGTCGAAAACGATTAAATTTTTGTAAAATATATAAGAAAAGAAAATAATTTAGATTATAACCACGTTCAGACATGCATCAAAAAATTTCTAAAAATAAAAAAACATTTTTTCTAAAAGCAATTGAAAACCATGTTATTAATATTAATGGGGCAATTTATGTAATAGCTGTTTATTATACAAGTGTCTTATAAGGCAAATAAGTCACGAAAGAAATGTTTAGCCACGAGAGCTTGCTCGAGTGGCCTAATTTTTTTTAAGTGACTTATTTGCTGTTAAGACATGAGTACAATACATAGTTTTATCCAACAGCTCTCTCTGTAAGAGTTCTTAAAAAATCATCAAAACCCAAAAATTTTATATCTACAAAAATTGGTAGTAGTCTATGATTTGGTTGTCATGTTGTTGTTGACAACAAAATTATTATTTGAGAAAAATCTTGCAAACAAACTCTTTCGGCGCTTGTAACATTGTTGGAAATGAAAAGAAGTAGTTGTCTTCCTGAAAAAATTGCGAAAGATGTTGACGAAGTCACATTGAGTTTGCTACCCAAGAAATTCAGGGACGTTTATTACAAAGAATTGAGTGAGTTCAATAAATGAAAACAGGAAAACGATGTTTGTGGAGTAAGCGAAAACGTGCTGTTTGGTTACTTCTTCAACGCCAAAAAAAGAATCGCAGCCTTCTCAATGTGGACGAAATACAGCATGTTAAGATCGACATTAAAGCTTCACGAAAATACAGATATTTCTCAATATGGCAACTTGATCGCTTTTTTGAAGAACGAATCAAAAAATTACAAGTGCAAAAAATCGAAAATTCTTGAAAGAGTGCATATTTAACAGTTTGTAGCAGAAGCACCCAATAAAAAGTATTTGATGTTGAAGGTAGGTCGATTTTGTTATTAGAGAATGAAATCTAATTTTTTTACATTTATTGAACATGTCAATCAATAACGTAGAGGATCCTATATGTTGGTATCTGTACCAGATACAAAAATTATGGAAGAAGGATTAGCAGTTAATGTGCTAAATATTTGTAGAAAATATATGTCTCTCCCACCTAAGAATACTTCTCACAACAGGTTGTTTTTGTGCTATAGAAATGAGAAA
This sequence comes from Tribolium confusum, assembly GCA_029207805.1. Classification (NCBI taxonomy): domain Eukaryota; kingdom Metazoa; phylum Arthropoda; class Insecta; order Coleoptera; family Tenebrionidae; genus Tribolium; species Tribolium confusum. The sequence continues at coordinate 20,032,236 of JALGAY010000009.1, read as the reverse complement.
TGCACAATACAGCCAGTGGGAATAGTCTATCCAAAATATCATCAGTAGTAGCTGATTTTTTAAAATTACCAGAATCAGAGTCTTACACAGGACACAATATGAGATGCACATCAGCAAGTTTATTGTTCAACGCTGGAGCCGATCTTGGTACGGTCCAACGTCATGGCCGATGGAAGTCGACAACCGTGGCACAAGCGTATGTCAAAGAGTCAATTTTGAACAAAATAGACATTGCTAAGAAGATACTGGGTGGAAATTCGAAAACAGGAGGCAATGTTATTGTGAATACTGAGAAAGCAAAAATCGAATAAATGTGGAAACAACATTGAAGTGACAAAAAATGAAGCAAATAAAGTTATATCTTTTAATATAAATGTTAATGTAAATCTCAACAAATGATTTCATCTGAGATTCCTGTTTTTTATAATTGTAATTTTTGATGTTCAATAAATTGTTCTATTTTTTTGTAAACTGTTCAGTTATATAAAAACTGTTTTATTATTGATTCATAAAACCACTTGTGTTTTATAGACCCTACAATTCAATCGAAAACATCATTTTTATAACGTCATAATAAAGAGGTGTTCGATAAATGAATTAAATCAGTAACTAGTTCAAAAATAGAAAAAGTTGGGTTAGATTTAGGTAGTCAACACCACATGTCACTCGTATCTGTTAAAAAGACGTTTTTTGCATAACAAATTTGTAATCAAATTTTTTATTTATCATTATTAGTATTTATTATAATTAACCTTAAAATGTATTTCTTATTATTAAACGTTCTATTATTAATCTTTCTCAATTTCGATTCTAACGATATTTTCCAAATGCCTTACAAAAGACCCTGTTATACTCCTCAGTTGACTCCGCCTGAGTTAAATAATAAACCTTAATAATGGTGTAATTACTAATAAAGTAATAAAAAAAATTTCCGTAAATTAGTTACTTTAAATTTTATTATCAAAATTACACACAATCATAGATATAGTTTTTAATTTATCCGGCAAAATTGATTACACTGCATTAGCTGCAGCTGTCTGCACTTCTTCACGTGAAGGCTTTCTGCTTTAAAATCGCTCATGTTATTCTATGCATAGATAAAGTTGTGAATTTTTTACAACTATTAATAACGAATTTAGTGACTACCACAGTGATCACAATTTTGTTTGTTTTTGATTTTGAATAACAAATTTTACAATTAGCTGTGTCTACATATAATTATCGGCATTGGCAGATAAATTTTTATAGGTATATTATTCGTGAGTATTGCCAACCGTTCTTTAGTTCAAAAGACAGTCTTTTAAGTTTATTAACTGCCTTGTATTATTTGAGATGTGCGCCAACTTTGTAGCTCTTCAAATGAAGGCTAAATAAAGATTAAAAAATTAACATTCTCATTTCTAAAACAAAACATTCCAAAAAAATTTTTGGCGCGTTGGTTTAAAAATTTCATTTTATAAACATCACTAATGTTTTTATGCGTTTTGACTAGATCGTTTATTTTATTATAATATGATTTATTATAATTATATTATAATATAATAATACTAGTTATATATATTATAATATAGTCGTATCTTATTTCTACAAGGTTAATTGCATATTTTAATACAAGCTAAAAAAATACATTTTTTCTTTTTTCTGGAAACCCAAGGATTAACCGACTTAATTCCCATAAATAACAGGTGAGAGTTTTATAAACTCGATGACAGAAATCATTTTAACTTTAAATTAATCTAGCCACTTTTATTTGAAAAACTACAAAGTTGACGGAATGATACCAATTGCTTCTAATTTCAAGAACTATCGATTGATCCAAAAAATTTTGATTTGAATCGTCACACTTTTTGACACCGTTCATAAATAAAATCGGCGCCAACGGCCAAAGATATTGATAACCCTGTATACTTAAAATATACTTTACTTCAATATTGGCAATTTGCCAATCTTATTCGTGAGCTAGAGCATAACTATTACAGTAATTCGTTTAATTATTTCCTTCACCTGTGAAATTAAAACTTTTGACAAATCACAAATAGTTACGATTTGAAATAAACATTTATACGCTGATATCAGCAATTTTTTGCATCTATAACATTCATTTTTATTCATATGCATGTATGACATGTATAAACGATCCAATTAAAACGTATAAATCTCCTTGGTTACATTAGAAAAATGGCTATTACAGAGATGATTAGAAAAATATACCTAACTTTAATAATTTTGTCATAGTAAATTTGTCACTTTGACAAATCAATTAATCAAATCTATACTACTCTTAGAAATGTAAACAAATTAGCGATGCCTAATTAGTTTCGTTTTTCCCTATTTTAAAGATCGTTCACATTACTCGTAGATATAATGTGTATTTTGATATTTTTCATTCTGAAAATTCAGTGCTCACATTAACAAAAACATCATGAGTTTCTTTTTAAATAATAGTTTATTTTTCGCTTCAAATTAATTTTACAATTTCTTTTAATAGGTTTTATTCATTTTTTCTATTTTCTGTTTTTGGTATCCTATTTTTTATGTTTGTTCGATAATTTACGTTTTTATTACATAATTTTTTGAATTTTTTTCTTGGTTCTTTAACGAATACATATTTTCTTTTGTTTTGTTGTTTTTATTTTTGATTGGATAAAGTTTTTTTCGAGGCTAAAAGTAAAATAGCTATAAGCTAGACTTAGCCTTTTCATGTTTTATAATTAAGCTTCGGTGCTGGGGAGTTTTGATTAAACGACCAGGTAATTAACCGGTGTAATCCAGCGGGTTGCATGTTATTCATCCAACTGGTCTACTGGTCAACTGGTGTAGACCAGTTGAATATATGTATAACATGCAACCTGCTGGATTACACCGGTTAATTACCTGGTCGTTTAATCAAGACTCTCTAGCTTCGAAGCTTATTTTTAGTGTACTTATTAATTTTTTGATTTAATAAAGTGCACTTATTATTATTATCATCAATTTTTCTGAGGTTTTTACTGTAAAAATATTTTTATTCATTTTATATTGTCTCGTCGAAGATAAAACAGGGTATGATTAATTATTATCGAAGGTATTATTCGAGAAATTCATGCTGCTCGGCTTTCATTTGTCAAATCTTCAAAACAATTCCATTTATGATGGAATTGACATAATTAGTGTATGTTATAGTAAATGTGAAATAAATGAAAAATGTTACAAACAAAAAAAAAAGATAAACCTTGTTTTCTAAATAGTTTACAATTCGGTTCAAGAGAAAATGATAACAAATAGCTACTCGTATAACGCGATCTAGATAAATCTTGAATTAGCTTCTATTACAATTTTTAATTTTTTTCTAGTGGTTTCGTCGATTACACTCTTCCAAATTAGTTTTAATATTTATAGACTTATAGGCTAATCTCAAGTTGCGATAATACCGGTAGTATTTTCGTTTTCATGGAAAATTTAAAAAAATCCGAACTGTAAATAAAAAGTATTTAAATTTGCGATACCTACCACCGGTAAATCTCAACTTGAAATTAGTTCATAAACCTTTTAATTAAACTGTTAACACTAACTTGCTCTCGTCAAATTGTGAGTGCTGCACTCGCGAAAAATTGATGATAATGTGTGGTACATACTTTGTATATATTAATGTGATTGTAATAAATTTTGTTAGATCACTAATTAGGTAATAAAGAATTCTACTACATTACTTATTACATACGTAATATGTGCTATTACATAGTACTAAAAATTGACGTAAGTAAATTTACCAGAATATAATTTTAAATTTTACGACGGAATTCGAAAAATCCTATAATTTGCAAATCTCGTTTGCTTTGCTTACTCGTTTTGGCACACATTAGGCTCGTTAAAAAAAATCGGTCTTTTATAACTAAGCCATTTGCAATAAATGGTTTATTTTATTGCGTTCACTTTTATTAGAATTAAAGCTTTAAATAATTAGTAACATTATTAACATCATACAGGGTGTCCCACAACTGACGGATCAGCCGTAAAGTACAAGTTCCTCTCTTCAAGTTAATACCAAATTCTGAAAAAATATTTTTCTAATCTCTATTGTTTTCAAATTTCAGCAATTTTATGTTTACCAATCACATAATAGATATTAATTGTTAGTAAAAGTAATTTTCATGTTACTAGGCAATAAAATTAACACGAAAACATTCAATATTTATTTGGTCTACTGTACAATCGGGAAGACGAAATGGATGAAGGCTGCCGATTTGGAAAACGCTGACGATACAGCCTTGCAAGCAGCTTTTGTGTTCTTGCTACATTTTGTATAATCAGCTGAACTAAACTTTTTTTTTTTGAGAAAATTAACAATTGTCAATTTGACAATTTAGTTATTACAGTCGACCAAATAATAAATATTAATTCTAAAGGTATTCTATACCTTTACTAATAATTAATATTTATTATGTGATTGGTTAATACAAAATTGCTGTAATTTGAAAAAGATAGAGTTTAGAAAAATATTTTTTCTGAATTTGGTATGTATTAAGAAGTTAAAGAGAGGAACTTGTGGTTCTTGATTTTCCAATTCTGAGACATGTTGCATGTACTATCAAAAAGCGAAACATTTTTCATATGTACCCTAGAAAAAAAAAAATTTTTTGATATCCTCTAATAATACTAAAAATTATTCAAAATTGCAAAATTTGTGCCCATTATAATGTCCATATTTTGAATATTTTCAGTGACAAAAAAGTAGACAGGTTTATCTACAGGGCTATCCATTTCGGAGGTTGATAAAGTAAAAATCTGTATACAGACATATGTCAAAGATAAACGTCATTTATTTAGTTGACATTCTGCTATTTAAGAATATGGAGCATTTAACAATCGACCAACGCGTTAAAATTATTAAATTTTATTATAAAAATAGTGATTCTGCCGCCGTATCCACATTTCGCGCTTTACGAGCAGATTATGGTCGTCATAATCGTCCTACAAAGCAAGCCATATTGAATACAGTAAATAAATTTAAACAAACTGGATCTGTTACTGATATTGTAAGGCCTGTGCATCATCGAAACATTCGCAATGCTGAAAATATCGCTTCTGTAGCTGAAAGTGTGGAAGAAGATCCAAATTTGTCAATTCCTCGTCGAGCTCAACATTTAGGCCTATCTTATGGCTCATTATGACGCATTTTGCATCTGGATTTTATATTATGATCTTAACGATATGTGGTTCCAGCAGGATGGAGCAACCAGTCACGTAACACAAGCAAATCGAGCTCTTTTGCAAGAGAAATTTCCTGGACGTGTGATTTCGCGATTGGCTGATGTCAATTGGCTTCCAAGATCCTGCGATTTGACGCCTTTGGATTTCTTTTTGTGGGGCTACGCGAAAGATTGTGTTTACGCAAACAATCCTCAAACTCTTGACGAATTGAAAACTAATATTCGTAATGTAATGGCCGAAATCCCGCCCGAAATGTGCCGGAAAGTCATTGAAAATTACCTCAAAAGGATCAAGGCCTGTAAGAAGTCCCGTGGAGGACATTTGAATGATATCTTGTTTAACTAAAAATGGCAAGGATCAATCTTTAAAATGAAATAAAAATTACATTACATTCCGAATATTTTGTGTTTTTTTTTTAAGTTTACTTCATCAAGCACGAATTGGATAGCCCTTTATTATTAGACTATCTAATATTGTTTTTTTTTTTCGGTAATAATTAGTTAAAATAAACATTTTGACAAAATTATTCCCAAATTTAATATTATGTTTTCTTCTGCATTCTTCTATACTAAATAATATTCAAAGTATATTATTCGAAGGATATTATTTAGTTATAGAAAACCGAAGCGAGCTGATACGCCACCTTGTTTGAATTTATCCAGAGAATAAATAAACTTTTTTGGCATTGTCAATTTGGCAAGCATAGAAAAACTTGCCAATATCAATAATCTAATTTGGTTCTTATACGTTTATATGTTATACCATTACTATTAGGCATGTCTTGTAGTGAGTGGTCTTCAAAATCTAGTATGTCATGTATGGCTGTGTGTGTCACATTTCGTATTTTAAATTTCTTCAAAAAATTATTCAGAGTCCGGTGTAAATTCGTTTTTTTTTATTTAGGTTGTGTTATGTTTTGACAGTTGGCACATTTTCATTTTACAAACTAAAAAACTATAAAAACATTAATAACAAAGGTAAAAGTAACCTCCTCTTTTAAAATTTGTTTTTCTAATACAAGTTTTTAAGATCTTTTTTATTTTTTGAGGATCGCGTTTTGTAATTGTAATTTTCAGTCGCAAAATCTAATATTATGGCATCATGCAATATAAGCCCTACTGCTGTTTAGAAATGTTTTCAAAATTATTGCCACTGTAGCACTGCATTCCAGTATTGTCATTGATGGACTCTTGGAATATTTCCTCCACTTTAACACGCAAAATCAGCTGTCATCTTTTGGAATTTTCTAATCATTTGTAAACATGTATGTTAAAGTTTACTTAATATGTAAAATAGGTAATTTTAGTTTCTTCAGAAGAGTATGAATGCACGTTTATTTTCGGGTTGTGCATCACCTTCTCACATCACTTCAGAATCAATCTTGTTTATCCCAATGAAGTTATAATTTTGTTATTGATTTATTACTGCAGTATTAATTTGTAAGTAGAAAAATAGAAAGTACAACGGTTCAGTTTGAGAATTTTATTAATACTTGTGTTTTTCTACATTTGTTCCAACTGTTAATCAAATTAGTTCGTATTTTAAGGTAAAGAGGCTAAGTCGAGGAATAAGCTATCAGTTTGTATTTACACTCAAATATGTTTTTTTTTTGTAGATATAAGTGGGATGACTGGTAATTGGTAAGAACATAGGAATGCTCCACTTGCGTGGTCCAATTGTAAGACAAATGACAATATTCTGAAAAAAACAAGTCTCATCTCTCGAATATTATATTGATTTCACATTTTCAAGATAATTAAATGACAAATTTTTACACTTTTAACTCTGGACCTGTTGATTAAAATTAGAAATAAGGTAAGGTTTAAAATCTGGATTAAACTACTTTTGCAAAAATTGTAAATTAGTCTTAACCCTAATGTAGAATAATTCACTTTTATGAAATAGAGCTTCATTAAAGATAACATCAAATTTTCTTTTTAAAACTTCAAAATTAAATTGTGAATCTGCATGGAATCTTGTATGTCAATTTTGAGACAGTTTCTGTTGTCCAAATAGGTTGAAATGTTGTGTACGCATCTAAACATTGTAAAATATAAGAAGGACCACTTTGGAGGAGATTCTAATCGTTGCGCTGTTGATAAAAACCTATTTTACATCTTTACTACTTTCCAGCAATCACGCATATAAGCTTTTTTCTACTACAGTGCTTGCAATATTAGTTTTTTATAAATGTTTCCTCCACATTCTTCTAAAAATTTTTTGAAACAGTTCAAAATTTCGATCTTTTTTAATAACCCTTTTCGGCATTTTTTCAAAAAAAAGGCTTGACGTGACACTAGGAAAAGTTATAAAATTTATTCTTTAAGTAGGCAGTGAAGTTTAAAATTTTAAGTTCAGAAGAACGTACACTTATACCAACGCCCTAGTAATTGTTTAAAATTGTAAAATTCCAAAAATTTTCCGAATGACAACAGAAGGGTTATAATACTTATAATGTCCCAGTTGGTTACGCAAAACAACACTGCATGGAAACTAGTTTTAAAAAACATTTTCAAAAAATTATTGCCAATTATTATGCTCTCGTCTGCATTTTATTTCAAAGAGCATTATTTAGTTATAGAAAAACGAAGCGAGCTGATACACCACTTTGTATTTCAGAGGATAAATCAACTTTTTTGTCATTCCTAATTTGGCAAAATTGCCGGTATCAATAATCTAATTAGTAATTAGTAATAATTAGTAAATTAATATCAGGTTTTTATACGTTTATAAGTGGTTATAGCATTATTAATAAATCATCGTGTGCACCAGTCAGTGATTACAAATTTTCTGACTTTATTGAAGTTGTGAGAAAATCGGCGGGTCCGTTTTGCGGACCAGCGTCATAAGGATCTTTGAAAAGTGTCCCTTTTGCGGACCAGCCTGAGGATTAGCGTCATGCAGTAGGAGGTGGTTTACAAGTACAACACTTGATATTTAAAACTTAACACGGAAAGGAAAATTGATGATTTGGAATATGACGAAAATTAACGAGAAAACAATGAGTATGTGTGTGAATTATGAATACACCGCCTATTTTTAATTTTTTTTTCTAAATAAATAAATAGTTATTTTTAAAACAGAAGTTGTGAATCTTATTAAAGTCGAAGAATGGGATAAAATGGTGACTGTTTTTTAATGAGCACTAGAACTGTGAAAAAAAATTTTTTTTATAATTTTTAAACAAAAAAAAAGAAGTTTTACTTAAAAAAACTTATTACATTTACAAATATGAAACATAATATAACAAATTCAAGACTGTTTTTATTTTTAGGTAAGTGAGAAGCATGTTTTAGCATTTGCTACGATAATATATACTATTATTATTTTTTTACAATATTTTACAATACACTATTATGAAAATCAAGTTTTTTCGTGAGATGAGAGTTTGTTAATACATATGTTGCGAGTGACACAATTACACTAGCGAAAAAGCGACGTATTTTAACTTATTAGCAAATGCCTGTTTTGAAATATTATTATTATGTTTTAGAATAATAGTAGGTATTTTATTAAAAAAATAGTAGTATTGTATATTTGGATACAACCAGCCTCATTGAGTTGATACAATGAACGGGTATTACAGTGGTACACGTATTTTTTATACCGTTTGTTCTATTAAATATTTTAAATGGTATTTGTTATTATTTTTTTATTTGTCATCCGCTATTATCTGCCTAGTAAGTTTGGCGTTAAACATCAACATACCTTTCAAAACCTATTTTTACATTAATTCGAATATTTTTTTCCAAAAAGTAGTGTTTTGAGAGCGATCGCAATAGAAATTAATTTTTTGCTAAACTCTGCTCTGAAGAAATGTAAAATCCAAGCTAACATTATTTACACTAGAGTATTCGGGCATTTTTAGTAAAGCTCAATAATTACGTGGAAACAGAAAATTGTACCTACCCATTATGTTAGAATGTGCAAAGCCGGAAAGATTAAAATAATGAATTAGAAAAATTTGGTATTTACCTGAAAATGGAAAGTTTCTTACCATGTAATTTACAAGTTTAAATACAATTAGCAGTTTTGGTACCCCGCCTGCTGAGATAAGGGAATTAGCTGGTCCGCATCTGGGCTGTCGATTCCAAGTAATAGAAGGGACCGATAGGATTAAGGATTATTTGGTCCGCAAAAGGAATCCGTCCGAGAAATTAGTATTTCCTGGCGATAAGCCTCAAAAGAATGACAAGGAGTAATACGAATGGTAGAAAAATTAATTGTAAAATCTAAATAATTGTATTTAGATAATTAGCTGGTAGTGTTTTTGTCAGTCAAATAAATACAATTTAAATTAACAAAGTTGGAAATACCTGTAGAAATTGAAACGTTAGCTAAATTAACTATCACTAAAATTTATCTTTCTGTGAGCTTTCCTAAGTAAATTCGTTTATGGTGATAGAACTGTTAGAAGGCACAATATAAATGTCTTCCGAACAATAAAACAAAATTTGGAAAAAGTGCAAACCTTTTCAAAATCACAAGAAAACAGTAAACAGTGATATTTTAAAACACTTTGACCCAGTTTTAATTGTCATCATTATGTCAAATTTAAAATTATAAACTTCTTTTGTATGTATAGCGTGTGTTAAAACATTTTTTAAACTCCTACATAATTTTTCTACATAAGCTGACCCAACTTTTACATTTATACTCGTAGCTTCTGTTTTGTAAAACTCGTTTAAATATTTACAATCCCATTATCCCACAAAACGTATTATTATGAGTTCATTTATCCCAAATAACTCAAACTTTAAACACCCATCTATACCTCGTCTATTTTTGTCCCCATCAAGCCATAACGCTTCCAAAATTCGCCTTGAAAGCCCCCATTTATCACCCATCATCCAAATATGGTCCGATTTTTGGTCATTCAAACACCAAGCAACCATTTAAAACATTTCCACGAACGTTCAACAACACCAAAATAGCGTATCGTAAATACATCTCTTCATAACCGCTCGACTACTTGTATTTTTCGTTTCTTTATACTCTCCGGTTGGAAATTTCTCGCTCAGCGTGTCATTATGTCCGTATTTCGACAGTTCGTGACAAATAAATTGCCACTATAAAACCATAAAAGCCCCTAAAACGCAGGGTGCCAACCCCGCGCAATGCGTGACTGGTATTGGGGACTTGCGCAACCAATGGCAGCGATGGGCGGAGCTACGCTCTTACATACTTGAAAAGTTTTCAACTAAATTATCGAGGATTTTTTATGAAGGGGCAGGACAAAGCCAATTTAAAAATTTACGCCGAGACTGGATCTTAATGATGAGGTTGTTGTTTTTTGGACGATTATCAGGCGCAAAGTCAGCAATTTTCTACACGAGGAAAAGAAAAATTGGGATGGTTTAATTTAATCAAGCGGATGGGAGAGGGAACTTGAAAAACACGGGATTAAAGTGGATTTGGGGACAAAAAGTAACGCAGATGATTTTTCGGTCTGATTCCTAGACATAGAAAATAAGAAAATATTTCTATTTATAAATAGATTATCTCAACAAACTGTTTTTACAACCGAATTATCTATAGAGAGATGTAGGTAAGTTTGCAAACTCGTTTTTTCTATTTTAATAAGATAATAAAATAATTTTTTTATTGACAATTATAGCCCTACTTCCACTTTATTTTATTTCACACACTAAACAAAAATTATGTTAAAATACAAAATACATAAGAAACATGATGAAGTTATGTTTATTGAATTGGAATAATAATAATTACACTGATAATTTTTACAGAGCTGAGTTGAAATTGTGTAAGAGAAACATTCAAACTTTATTTATGAACATAACATTTATTTACAAAAATTATTTAAAGAAAATATTTTAAAAAAAGCTTTTATCAAAAAAATGTAGATACTAAATAGTAAAATAGTATATTAAAGAACGCATTTTCAAAAGTCAACTTTTTTACAATGACTTGAGAAACAAGTTTTTTATGCTATTTTTTCTACTTTGCGCGTTTTACGTGATTTTTAAGTAAAAAAGTCAATTACTCAATCTCTAGGGATTTTTTCGTTAATACGAAATAGTTGGTAATAAATGTTATAAAAGTGTCAAATGTTTTTTGAAGTGTTTTTAAATTTGTCCAAAATTCTGCGTAAGTAACTTACAAATAGTTCTTTTTTAACTACCGTATCAGTTTTTGGTGGAATGCTCCAATTGGCATAAACATATAAGGAAAATCTTCAAAAACATTGTAACATTATTCTTAAATTGCCAAATTAATTAGGATTTTCAGCGATTCCTCTCATTGTTATTTCAGACAAAGGGGTGCTATACATATACTCATCTAGCAAATAACTTGTAAATTATCAAACGCTATGGGAGTTGTAAATCGTCAAAATAATGGCTGAAAGCTGTTTTATTTTAAAGCTGTTCTAACAATAAAAAGAAATTAAGTTGCCTCATTATAACCGTCGCTTGTCAACCCCGAATTTACAATGTTTTATAGGTTAATTGCGACACACACGCAAAAACACCTTGGCGAGGAAGATTGGTCATCAAGTGCAACAAAATTTATTCGAATAAAATTGTTATAATCTCAACGCTGACATAAACGCTGAAACGTCACAAATGACGTTTCATTCTAGCGAAAGCGTGTTACCAACACAAAAAAATGTAAATTGCACTGGTACTTTACGCACGCAATTTGGGTGCTAAATTGGCTAATACGACACCCAAATAGGTGTGTGTTACAGACGCAAAGTAGAAAAAAAGCTTTTATTAAAAAAATGTAGATACTAAATAGTAAAAAATATTTTTTTACTCTCAAAAATAACACTGTTTTGAGATAAATGAATTTAAAAATCTTAAAATGTGTGAAATAAAAATTCTAAGTGGTTTCTGCAACAGTCGAACTTCAATAACATGTACCAGCCACTTGCCATAAAAAAGTTCGAGTAATCGACAGATTCGACTTATCGAAGAAGGGAAAAAAGGGATTTGCCTGTCTTTTGCCATTTTGATCCATCTTATTGAAGTTTCACTGTAATTTTATTTTATGATTGAAAATTCATTTATATCAACATTGTTTTGAGATAAATGAATTTAAAAATCTTAAAATGTGTGAAATAAAAATTCTCAATCGTTTCTGCAACAGTTTAATTATATGTAACAGTATTTTTTTCTGAGAACAAAGGTTATTTTAGACTTTTTAGAGGATTTTTTTGGTAAATAGTAGGGCTGGGCGATACCTGTTTTTAGGTATCGGGTATCGATACCCGCAAAGTATCGATACTTTTCAAAGTATCGTAAGTATCGAGGTATCGGAGGTATCAAGGTATCGGAGGTATCGAGGTATCGTGAAGTATTGAGGTATCGGAGATACTGCGGTATCGAGGTATCGGAAGTATCAGATGGCGATAAATAAATATCGCATCAAATAGCTTGTGAATTTAGTTTTCATCAGAATAGCTTGTGTTTTCAACATCCAAAGCACTCTGAATAGGATATTCATTTATAGCCACTTTTTATCAAGGTATCGCAGGTATCGAAGTATTGGAGATATCGGAAGTATCGGAGGTATCGGGGTATCGAGGTATCGAGGTATCGGAAGTATCAGGTATCGGAGGTATTGAGGTATCGAGATATCGGAAGTATCGATACTTCGATACCTGATTGCAGTCGGTATCGGTGTACGATACCTGAGCAGGTATCGATACCTTCTGTAAGTGTCGATACTTTTCCCAGCCCTAGTAAATAGATATACAGTCAAACTTCAATAACTCGAACAGCCACTTGCCACAAAAAGTTCGAGTAATCCGGAGATTCGACACCCGCAATTTTGGTCCAACTTATTGAAGTTTCCCTGTAATTTTATTTTATGACTGAAAATACTTACTTATTTATAATACTTATTCATAATACTTATGAGATATATATTTTTTTTAATCGGGTTTGGCTGTATCTTGTTAGCATGGTTAAATAATTTTTTTTTTGAAATGTCAGTCGATTTATAAATGCATTTTTTTTGAAATTCTGCCATAAAAACTTGTCAAGATTTTTGCAATTTTAGTACAACACCTGTGAAGCTCCAAATTTGTTAAAAGAGGTATTTTATGAAAGTAAATGTTATTACATTATTGTCAGAGCAATGATTTAGGAACGATTTTCGATTTTTAAACTTTTAAACCATCGCTATTCTTCAGGAGGCTATATTCGAAACGTAAACTTTTTAGAATCACTATTCTTGGACTTTTAAATTTTTTATCTCAAATATTGCCGTTTATTTATGAAACACTCTGTAGTCATCTCTAAATACATATCTGAGCTTTTACATTTTTACAATGAACAATTTTCGAATCGGGTGCGCTTCGGTCGTTTGAAATCCGATGCGCTTTGAATCCGAGAAGATTGAATTTCATCTGTTTCCCGCCAAAAAATTGACAGTTCTAGAGTCGGCTAACAAAAATAACTGATATACAATCGAAAAGTTATTAAAAGTTAATATCAGTTATTTTTGTAGGCCGACTCTAGAACTGTCAATTTTCTGTCGGAAAACAAAAAATTCAATCTTCACGGATTCAAAGCGCATCGGATTTCAAACGCCCGTAGCGCACCCTTCGATTTGATATAGGGGTGACATTTTCTACGGATGTGTCTCTAAACTATGTCTAATTGCTTTAGCAATGTATATAATAGCAACTTCTGGCTGCAATTTTAATAAATAAAATCTTAAACTATAAAGAAAAAGTCTATTTTCTTAAAATTCTGTGAGGCCATAAATAAAATACTTATTGTATTATTGCGTACATAAGTAGCGATACACCTTTCTCTAATAGAAGGAAAGTAATTCTACAAGATAACTGGCCAAAATTTCAAAAATCTTTTTTTTTTTATTTAGGCTCTATTGCTATTTCGTACTCAATGATATTCACACGCTAGCTAAAATATGTCGAACAATCCAAAAGTTTTGGCGTCACAGTCGGCTATGGAAGAAAAAGATAGATATAGTGGTCATGTCTGAGAACGTGTGTTATTAAAATGTAAAAACTATTAGAATTAAATTTCTATTTAATTTATTATAACTTCTGCTGTCTAGCTTTCTAGCACCAAATACAAAGTTTACAGCTTATTTTTTAATAATATCTTGCTAAATAATTTTTGGCAGCTAAAATGACAGCAATGATTAATTTTTAGTGGATAAACCTTAAATAAAGCTTTGAATTCAGGACTATTGGATCGCTCCTTATAACAGTAATTCAGTGATTACAGTGATTACTCTAAACTAAAATCATAAAATGATGTTTTATATCAATATTGATAATTGATTGTAAAAAACAAACTTTTATTATGTAAATATGTTAACTATTTTTATAGTACTATAGTACTGTAGTAGTACTAAATGCAATTTACTGTGGATTCTGAACCAGCCATGCCAACAAATTTTGAAATTATATTAGTGGCTGATTTTGGTGTCTTCAACCTATGTTTCCACATAAATATTTAGGTATATTGTCTTTTTAATAGCTTGCAAAGAGAAAATGCTACTCACAGTTAAACAAGCCAAAATCAGAGATTCTTATGTTGTTCCATCGAAAACAAGTGCTTAGGCCACTGTGACCAAAATCATAAATCTACGAAGATAACAAAATTTCTACCTACTTTTCGAAATGAGAAGTAATAACCTAGTGGTTTTAAATCTGAATTTAAGATTGTCAACTCTGCAAAATCCCTTATATTTTACATGGTTTATTACAATTTGTAAAAGCAGCCCAAATATTTCTGGGACTAATATATTTATTATGCGATAAAAATAAGCTAATAGTATGTATTGCTTGATTAGGCGAAGCTGTAAGTAATTACACTATACACTATAATTAGACAAACAATTTTGGTATTTTTATTCAGATTTCCAAAAAAAACAGAGACTTTGTTTTGTATTACTATTATTTATTTTATATAAACA
The DNA here is from genome assembly GCA_029207805.1 of Tribolium confusum. Classification (NCBI taxonomy): domain Eukaryota; kingdom Metazoa; phylum Arthropoda; class Insecta; order Coleoptera; family Tenebrionidae; genus Tribolium; species Tribolium confusum. The sequence goes on along the minus strand of JALGAY010000009.1, from coordinate 20,017,128 downwards.
ATCAAGTATAAATTGCATTATCAGTATATTTCCAAATCATTCCTAACAAAGTTTCTTATCCTGAGGCGAAGTTCTGGTAACTAATCTTTTTTTAGTTAAACATTTCTTTAAAAAAATAGTTATTAAAAAAACCTAACTTTATACTTATTTTAATAAATAAAAAATATACAATACTGAAGGCCTGTTCTCAACAAAAAGCAGCATTTTACAGATTTACGCTGTAAACATACCTATTTTTTGTTTTCCATTCTTTTATTTATAAAAAAAAGAATAACTTTTGTACCAAATCTCCTTAAATTAGAATAATTTAAGGATAAGGATAAAATTAATTGCTTTTATACATTTTCTTATAAAAAACTGACTTCTTTTATTTATTTTCTGAAAAAAGGTAAATAAACATTAAAATATAGCATAAACCCAATATTTTATAGTTAAAATTAAAAGACTCAGAAATATTTAAAAAAATGCGATTTTATCGCTCTTTTCCCATATAATAAAAAATAAACACTGAAAGTTAAGATAATACGTCAAATTTCAGTACAAAAGTATTCGCATATTTTGTGAAAGTTATGAAATAATAGCAGTGGAGATTGGGGTTTTCCAATCTCTTTAGGAAGCTGTTAATAAGTAAGGGCCAAGAAGGAAGAGGGTAATAAAATGGTTATTTGGGATATTGTAAATACGCTTTGAAAAGTACCGAAAAGGAAAAATTACCACTTAATGCATTTAAGCCTGTTTAAAATTCTTTTCAAAGAATCGAAATAAGCCGATTAAAAATTATCAGTAGAGTAGGTTTTACCCCATAGCAAGGCGGTGGTGGGCTTTCACTTATAATTCATTCATGGTATCAAAAATAGCCTCAGGTAAAAATTCTAACCATTATAGCAAAGAAGATTTCTCCTCACTTTTAAAAGTAATTTGTGACTAAAACAAAATCTTCAGCAATTTCTTAACATTTATTTAGAGCTAATTAATTATTAAAAATGTAAAATTGATTTTAAAAATAATTCAGATTGTTGCTAAAAACGTTTTTATAATAACCTAAATTTTGAATATGTCTAATGATTTTTGCAAGATTTTCAAAGTTGTTTAGAAATTAATTATTTATTTAGGGTATCTACAAAAATTTTTAATTAAAATCAAAAATTTTTTAAACATGGTTTTCTGTGGTAATCATGAAATGACGATTATTATTGTTCGAAATTTTTTCATAATTTGAGTTCATCACCAGTCTCGTCTTTTTGGTTAATTAATGAAAGTCAATAAAAATAAAGACTTTAAAGAACAATTTTGACGTCAGTTTGAGTGGAATTATAATCAAGAGACAAATATCGGCAGCAGTTCCATTTATTTAAAGTCTGAAATAAAAAAAGTTTTTAGAGAATTACTGAACAGCCACCTAATTATGAACTACATTTATAAAAATACCTACAACAAATACTATGTGAAATAGAATTGTTTCTCGTTTATAGTCACTTAATTTCAAACTGTTATTTTGGATTTTTATGATATTTTGACAGCTGCTTTTATCTTTTTGTTAATTTTTCATTTATGAAACCGTAATTACTGGAGAATTAAAAAAATACTATTTTTTTGAAAAAAACATCATCAAGTTATAGTTGGTATGAAAATTAATTGAAGTAATTTACAATTTTTTATTGAACTAGAAATAAGCGTTCATTGGAAGTGTATTTATTAACGAATGAAGATAAAATGTCAACCATAGACATAACAGACTTGTAAAAGGTCTTTAAAGTGACCGTAACAACGTTTTATTCATTGCTTGTTCAACAGGTTAGTTTACACGATAGTAAAGCAGGGTTTAACAAGGCAAAAGGACATACTTACAAACAGTTTATTGGCAATTTCAAATAGATAAATACCAATGAAAAATGATGGAAAAATAAGCACAGAAATAAAATTTAGTAAAACATTTTTACTTCTTGCTTATGATAGTGTCAAAATCTGCTAATAAATCTGCTGCCAACTTAAATTTGAATTTTTACAGCTACCAGAATCGTAATTTTTTTTGGAATATACTACTCCATATTTTTCATTCTATGATGCATTTTTAAATGCATTGCATTCTAAATGCAATAATTTATGGTCATTAGATCCTTCGGTGGCATCTGAGAAATCCGCCGGAGCCAGATCAAATCTACGTAAAAGTGGTGACAAATCTGCCTGCCCCGGGCGGTTTTCTCAGATGGCATTAAAGAGTCTAACTACAATAAATTATTTGCGTTTGGTAACAATACAATCTTTATTGCACTAGTAATAAATAGAAAACTTGCCTTTAAAGTCAGGTACGCCAAAAGTGGTTTGAAAAAGTATATACAGTTTCTACGATGAATGAAGTTACGTAGTTTATTTGGTTGGTGACATAACATACAACATTTAATTGAAAATCAGAGGATCTAGCAGTTTTCCAAAAACTCCGTTGTCGCCGATAGAGTTACAGTAGTTTCTTTAGAATTTTCTTGCTAGTACAGAAACTTCTAGGTCACAATTACTTATCATTTTTACTATTTTTTATTATTATTTATTAAACTGTTTGTCACAATATCTATTTGGTTTTGCACACAAAAAATTACCGAGCCATTTTTCACTGGAATTACCTATTTCGTTTATGATTCTGACTGATATGTTGTACTTGACTTGACAGTATTAAATTAAGGTGGAAAATTTGGAGTTATGGGATAATACCGCCGCAAATAAAAATAGTGGTACGTTGCGATCAATATTAATTTTTTAGTATTAAATAAAATTGAAATTAATGTTTTTCAACTTGTAATTTTGAAGTGGCAATTTGACAGCATTTAACCTGATTATTAAAGCCAAACTTACAACGTAAATAAAATTATTTTTTGATGAGATTTTAATTACTAAACCCGATTTACACAGCTAAATATGACTTACTTGATTTTTTTTAGTAGGGAAAGCCATTCATCGAAATTTTAGTTTGAAATTTTAATTTGGTTGATTTTATAATAACATAACACAAAATTAAAATTCGTGACAGGACTTTGTTGTTTACATTTAAACTTGTTTTTTTTTATTTATTTATTAATGTTATGAAAATTTTCTAATTTTGTATAATATAAAATAAGTGGAGAACTACAAATTATGTGTAATATTTGGTATAAAAATTTTTTAACTTGCCAGATTAATTTAACTAATTAGAAAGTATTTTGAATTTCTAGTTTTAAAACTTGGAATGAACAATCATTTCACATAACGTAAGATCAATTAATTTTATGGTTATGTAATCTATAATTTTTTGTACAAATTTGATTGCACTGGAATATTGAAAACTCACAACACGTGTTAATTTTTTAATTTTTGGTTAGGTTTATGTGCGTTAACAAGATTTGCTGAAAAAAACTACTAAAACAGAAATGAAACGAATTTATTTATTATTATTGTAACATTGCAGAAAGTACAGGGCCGATCTTGGTGTAAGTTTTGGTACGTAAAAGCTTAGTTTTCTTTTATAAACTTATAAACATAAAGCAGTGTAAGTTCTAAAAGAAGATTTGTTGCTAGTTATATCGGTGGATCTCCCTAGTGGTGACTTCTGTCACTGCTTTCGTAGCAATCAATTTGGGACGCAAATTTTTAATGTTAATTTAAATAATTGTGTAAAGTATTTAATTTGTGTTTCTTTCAAGCATATACAAGTTGTCCCATAAAGCAACCTAATACTCGATCCAAATCCAAATAGATTTAATGCAGCTTTACTATTTTCCAAATTTCACTATTTAAAAGATAGAGGTAGAGCAAAAGGATAGCAATTCAATAATATTTAATAATTATCATCTTGGTTTGTTTCAACAATAGCTCAGAACGGTTCAAAATTGAACTGCACATGTGCAGTAGCGTTTTATTACTTCAAAATCTCTATTGCACCTGCTCAGTTTAATTCCGACCTGTTTAAAAAACAAAACAGGTTTATTATTTGTTTAAATCTTTTAATAATGTTTTTTGAATAAAAATTAATTGCACAAAAATGTTATAAACATCACGAACGTTAAAATAAGAACATTTTATTGACCTCAGACAATAACTGGAGTCGTCGCTTTAGACAATTGCTTTCGATCAGTAAAATATTCTACTTAATCGATGATTTATTGACATAAAAACAAATAAAATACAATTATAAATTGTAACAAAAAAATTACAAACTAAAATAACTTTATGATTCATTTATCCTATGGATTAAGGGAGAGATGGACTACAATATAAATCTAATTAAAAAATATCTAAAATTATGTCTGTAACAAAGCTTCATACGATACTGTTTTGGGTGTAGTATTAGCCTTAGCCAGCTAAGCATCCATTAAGAAGTAACTAGTACAATTTTTTTTTGAGGTTGGTAATGCTTTCGCTGGTATCGGAGGTCAGTGAAAATGAATGAAACGTCATAAGTATCAGCGTTGTAACAGGTTATAATTTTATCCAAACAAAATTTTGTTGCACATGATGACTAGTATGCCTTAACAAGATGTTTTTGTGTGTGTGTCGCAACTAACCTATGAAACATTTGAACAGTGGGATAAGCCGTTTGAACAATGAGGTAACTTAAAGTTTTTTTGATGGAGAAGGCTTTGAAACAGCTTTCAGCCACCACTGACGATTTACAATCTTGATACAGCGTTTGATGATGATTTACAAATTATTTGCTAGATGAGTACCTATATAGCACGGCTTGGTTTAAAATAATGATGAGTGGATCCGTATAAAGTTTCTTGCAATGTTTTTGGAGATTTCCTTATTGTGTTTATGACGATTGGACTAATCAAACATTAACCGTTACTGTAGTTTAAAAAGAATCGTTTGAGTTATTTGCACAGAATTTTAGACAGAATTAAAAACAATTTAAAAAATACTTGACAGTTTCATCACATTAAAAAAAAAAAATAATTTTTGTACTTGAAAAGCACGTAAAATGTGCAAAATAGAGAAAAGAGCATAAGGAATTCCTTTTTAATGCTATTGTGAGCACTCATTCTTTACCAAAACTCGTGCTTTGCGCTTGTATTATAAACTTCTTCGTCACAAAAATAACTTTTTGGATCGCGTTTTGTAATGTACTGTTTTGAATTCCTTAACACAAAATTAGCTTTTCTAAGCCGATTTACATTAATTTTGTATTTTTTACCATCCTCAAGGACTTTGATTTCTGGTCTGTCATAATCAGATATAAAGGATCTCTTTTGGTTTTCTTTTTTTTAACGATCCATAAATATTTTGTCTTTTATGTTTTGCTTTTTTTTTGTTTTTTAGATTACGTTTTTTTGTTGGATTCTATATTTTCAAGTAACTTAAACAAAGCAGCTACATTTTTGTTTACTTTTTTATTTCACGATCACATCGTGGCTCTACTGAATTGATAAAACAGAAAAAATTCGACCAATTATTTTCTGGTTATTATTGTATTTGGTATATCTGCAGAGATGTGCTGTGCAAATATTTTTAGTTAAAAATAAATAAAGTGTTATTACAGAAAATTAAAATAAAAAAAAATTGGTCTAACTGTTCTTTAGAAAATGAGTCTGTCTCTGAACGTATCTATGTAGGTATAAGATAAGTAGTCCATCTCTTATAAGTTTAGAGATGGACCGATTTTCTAAAGGACCGTTGATCTAATTTTTTTGTAAAACCTAAAATCAAAGACTTTTTAGGTTAAATAAGCTTAGAGGTTTTGTCAAATAGTTACAGCATAGTTTTAAAAATTAGTAAGAATGATAGATAAAAAACAAAAATATCGAAAATTTTTAGCTGAGACAGAACTAAATAATAAACTAAAGAGGCTAGAGAAGAAACAAAAACTAAAAATAAAAAAATATATTAACACCAAAATGTATACCTACTTTTAATATTTCTAGTAAAATTTTCGTACCAAATCCTAATCGATAAAGTAGTTAAAATGTTATTTAAAAAAAATAATTTCTAACTCTAGCACCCTTTGGTTCCTAAACGATACAATTTGGTTGTCTTAAATAGCATCATTTTAATTTCAAAAATCTTATTATAAACTAATTTCAAGTTAAACTGCGACCAGTAGTATCGCAAAATTTTAATACCTTTCTTCGGCAACAACCAATCACAGATCTGAATTTTTTAAATTTGCCATGAAAACAAATAATTTGTGATAATTTCGGTATTAGAAAAGAAAGAAAAGAAGAAAAAATAAGCCAAGATTTGGTTTTCTTAGCCAAATTTTTTACTGCTGTACGTATTTAAGTAAATCTTTTCTCCTAGTGTGCTCTGTGAGAATGTCTTTCTGGGACAACCTGTATAATATTCATAGTTTAGTCACAATAACATTAGTCAATAGCTAATGTCAAAATTGACAGGAAAGTTTACTTTAGACGTTCGTATTTGTAAATTGTCGCGAATTGTATTAACAATAAAAATTTGTTAAATGTTATTAAAATTTGTTGAGTAACCGAACGAGATATTTTGCAAAAATCGTTAAACGTTTGTTATAAATTTTACAATTATTTTTAATTAAAATACCAGCACAAACTTGCTAAATTAGCTACTGGGGTGGTTTAAAACAGCATTGTAAATCGTACTAACTATTTAGTAAATTTACAAAAAAGTGGACACACCAGATTTATTTATGCAGATTTTTTATTTTTATCTGTCTTTATTGTTAATTAGATAATTATTTTTATTTTATATATTTAATAAACTATAAGTTATAGGTATTTGATACAAAAAATATTTTTGAATTTAACTTTGAAAGAAATTCATAACTTCATTCCTAATTAGGGAGTTCAAATTTGCAATTAAATTAACAAGATCTTTCTTAATTGTGTGTTACCTATAAACAAATAAAAATAATAATCTTACTACAACAAACTTTTCGTCTCTTTCGGAAGCTCTAATCCTGGTATAAGCTTTTGTTGACTGAAAACAAGCCATTTCTGGAAATTTTTAAGCCTTCTAAACCCTAAATCCTATTACTCTAAGCCTCCAAATTCTCCAAAACCCCCAACAATGTCTCAATACCCGTCGGCATAGAAAGCTCTCACCAAAATTACCTATCCGGAGTAGGCGTATCAAATGGGTGGAGCTTCAACACTCGAACATCATCACTACAAGTCAAAATATTTGTAGTTAGTTTCTTGGAGTAGCTCGTGTTGTTGACACACCACTACCAACTTTCCGGAAAAAATGTTGTGCTAGTGCCGTTTTTGGTACGCAGTGTGTAAGTGTGAGTTTTGTAATTTTGATAAAAAGCAATGACTGTTACGGGAAATTTGGGCATTATGCACAGACACTGCTTTGGATATCCCTTTCAAGGTACACAATTTTATACATACAGGGTGTTCGCGATAAAATAGAGTTTTTTGATAGGTCAAGGTCGGGTGAACCAATTAGGTGGTGTCTTCATAAATGGCCGCCCTTTGCCGAATCACATAAGACTGAAAATTGTTGAAATGGCCGCGAATGGAATACGGCCCTGTGTTATTTCCAGGCAGTTGAGGGTGTCGCATGGATGTGTCAGTAAAATTTTGAATAGATATCAGGTGAGAGAAAAAATTTCTTTTTGGTTGAATTAACCGCTGACTGACTCACCGACGGATTAAAAATGCAAAACCTTGGCCTACCTACAATCAAATTTTTTTAATAAAACTCAAATACAATAAGTTGCTTCCAGTTAATTTTATGGATGATTGCATTCCCTAGTTCCGGTCTTTTCTGAAAAATTTTACAAAGAGGTGTTACACTTTGTTAGAAAAAAAGAAATTATTTTTTAACGGTTTATTGGATATCATCAATTTAGTATCATGACATTTCACCAAAAATAATATTAGAACGTTTCTATTTCCTGTTGTTCTCTTGCTTTATTCAATTGGATTTGTAACGATTCAAGAAATCTAATCTTTTCAGAATATTTCGAGCTGAAATATAATAGCTGAGTGGATTAAAAATAGACAGTGAAAAGTATAAATGAACCATTTGTGTTGACATACTTTTGATATTGTTGCTTTTTATTTTGTTCAAATCATGCTGAGAAAATAAGATTTAATTTTTTTTCAAAAATTGTCAAAACATCTATTCTTGTAATTTATTGTTAATAAAAATGATTTCATTTAAAATTGCTACTTAAAATAACAATTAGATAATGATTTATCAAAACATTATCCTATTTATTAGTTAATTAATATCTGGGTTAGAGGTAGTTAGAGATTATAACGACACGTAATTGAATTCCCTAGATTTTTTTTACACAAAATTATCTGTAATTTTCCAAAATTTTTAATTCTTTCAAAATTTGTGCCTAATTAATCATCTCCGAACTATAATCAAATGATATATAAAAAAAAAGTTTTTTTATACCAATTTTGCATAAAAAAAAATTTAAATTGCGTTTTTTTTTGGCTTCGAAAATATTTTTGTTTTATCTTTTTATAACAAATTGCACAAGAAGTTATTATGACTTGTAATCATCAGGAAAAAATGTTATTCGTTTGTTACTTTACCTTCATAAAATGTTTATGAGAAGTTACCTATAAAATCAGTGATAAAAACAATAAACCATTCAACAGTTTTATTCATTACAGCAGATTGGGTTGATAAAAGTCTAGAAACGAACTATTATCCAATGTTTCACCTATGCAAACTTTTGATTAACGAAAATTGTATTTTTATCTTGTTAAAGTTATACGCATAATATTTTTTCTGTCAAATTAGAAATCAACAAAATGCTTTATTTTTAATGGTACAATTCGCGACAAAAAATTCCGGATAGCAAATTTTGAGACTGTCAAACAAAAACTTTTTGGACTAAGTATATGTTAGTTTCTTTCTCTATTTCACTGTTTCAGAAACACAATTTTGCGACATTTTTATGTTTTTAGTGTTATATGCATAATATTTGTTTTGTCAAATTAGAAAACAACAAAATACTTCAGGAGAAAAATTGAGAATTGTTTTTTTTAACTCTTAAAATTTTTATTCAAAATTGATTACATCTGTTTTGGCATCTATGCCATCATCAGATCGAAAATTGCACCTGGTTCACTAGAGATAACCTTTCCCTGAATTAACCTGAGGTAACCTTTCCATAAATTCAGGGAAAGGTTACCTCAGGTTAATTCAGGGAAAGGTTATCTCTAGTGAACCACGTGCAATTTTCGATCTGATGATGGCATAGATGCCGAAACAGCTGTAATCAGTTTTGAGTAAAAATTTTAAGAGTTAAAAGAACCAATTCTCAATTTTTCTCTTAATCAAACAACTCTTACAATGGAAATCATCAACTTTTATGGAAATACTTTTTGGATTAGGTATACATTAATTTCTTTCTCTATTTCACTGTTTCACAAACACAGTTTTTGCGACATTTTTATAACATTTTTGCATAACATTTGTTTTGTCAAATTAGAAAACAGAAAATGTTTTATTTTTTATGATACAATTCGCCGAATTTGCGACAAAAAATTCCGGATAGTAAATTTTTAGTCTGACAAACAAAAATCGTGTAAACCACCCTGTTTTTAATTTTAACGTTAGTTGCTGTGAATGCGGGTAGATGACTCAAAAATTAAATATTCATTTACACACTTCTGTCAGTGTCAAAATTTGATGTCCGTTTTTTTTGGCGCGAATTTTAGTTATTTTAAGTTAAGTTATGTTATTTATGTACTTAACCTGCAATAAAAGGTTTTTATTTTTTCAAAGATCATTTTCGATCGTTATGGCTGTGGTACATACGTGGTTTTAAGTTATTTTGGTTTGTTTTGGTTTTGAAATTTAAAAAAATATGATTCTATGTCAAATTATTCTATGTCAAAGTCATGACAAATTATGTAAAAACTGTAAAAAATAATTATTGTTAAAAAAAATCAATATACAGGGTGTTCCACACGTAAGTGCAAATATTTTAACCCTAGATTAAGAATTAAGTAAATCGATATGTATTTTTGATTTTTTCTGAAATTATTTTTATTCGGAATTATCAGCTCTTAAAGATAGCTCCAACAGAAGGCGTTTATATTTTTATCTATGAAAATACTCTACCAATTTTAACAAAATTTGGTGTACGGTTATTACATTACCTTGTCATATTAAAGCCTTGATGATAATTTTTTGACGTTTCTCGTCGATTAGAGAGTTAGGACTTAGTCACTTTTCTTTAGGTTTTTACAGAATTATACTTTAGAAATAACTGATTTTAAAATTCTCACAAATGACGTTTTGATTGACAAATGTAGGAGGAAAAATTTTGTTTAACGGTAGATTTTATTACGTTAATTACTACGTTAAAATGAAATACAATAAATTCAACTTTGTTTCAGTTACATTTAATTTAACATTTTAATTCAACATTACAACAAGCAGATTGTGACAATTTTTTTTTATATGTGCAAATCTCGACGCCCAACTTAAAAAAAGTTGTACGCTTATGCTTTAATTTGGCATGATTCCTAACCCAAAAATTAATTTTTGTCATATTAAAATGAATTAAAAAATTGTAAAAATACATCTCCATCGGAGAAGTATTCACCAGGACAGTGATTCTCAACCACTGTGCCGCGGCACTTTTGTGTGCCACGAAATTCTAAAAATGTGCCGCCAAATTTTAGATATATAATAATGCTAATATTACAAAATAATATGATTTAAAAAGAAAAATACTTTTAACAGTAATAGATATTTAAATCCATAAATTATTTCATAGTGAAGTTATGTATTGGCATTTGTACAGATGGTGCTCCAGCTATGACTGGACATCTAAAAAGATATGTAGCACATGTTAAAGAACTGAATGGGGACTTATTAGTTACCCTCCGTTTTTTTGCATCTAGAAGCACTTGTTACAAAATGTTTGCCATCGGAATTAAAAATAGTTCTGGAACAATATGTTAAAATGGTTAATTATATAAAATCAAGACCATTAAAAAGTCGCTTATTTAGTAAATTATGCCAAGCTAAGGAAGCCAAGTACGAATCCTTGTTACTGCATAGGGAAGTAAGGTGGTTGTCCAGAGTAAAAGTTTTATCTCATGTGCTGAAATTAAAAGACGAAATGAAAATGTTTTTCGACAAAAGATAAAAATTATGAATTTGTTTATTTCTTGGAAGATAAAATATGGTGTACTAAACTGGCTCACTTATCAGACATTTTTGTTATTTTTAATAACATAAATTCAAGTATACAAAGGCCTAATAAAAATATCTTAAGCTCAACCGATAAGCTGGTGGGATTCCAAAAACAAATAACTTTATGGAGGAATAAAGCTCAGGAAGGCAATTTAGAAAAGTTTGAGTCAGTCCCAAAAGACTGTAATGAAACTATTAAAATAATTGTTATTGACTATTTGACAGCATTAAAGGAGAGAATTATTCATTATTTCTCAAAATTAGATACAAAGAAATTTGATTGGGTTCGTAATCTATTTCTCATAAGGGATACTTCTGTATTTGACTTAACTTTGAATGAAGAGGAAGAACTCATTTTGCTTTCCAATAATAATCGAGATTTAATTTTAAAACATTCAGAAAAATCAATTAATTCACTTTGGATTAATATTAGACGCTATTGTCCAATGATAGCCAAAAAAGCTTTAAACATATTATTACAATCTTCCACATCTGATTTGTGTGAATTCGGATTTTCAGCATTAACCAACATTAAAACTAAAAAAAAAGATCAAGATTGTTAAATGTAGAAGATGATGTAAGAGTAGCATTGTCATTTTTAAGACCAAATATAAATGAAATCATCAAAAAACTTTAAGCTCAAATTTCGCATTAAAAGTATTTTTATTATATATTAACTTATAATTAATCCCTTAATAAACGTACTGTTATTTTTGTAGTACATATTATTTTATTTCGCAGATTTAAAATTATTATCATAAATTACATTACGTAGTGTGTTATAGGTAAGTAAATAATTTTTAAATATATCTTTTTCTTTGTGTGCCGCCAAATTTTAAAATCGTTAAAAGTGTACCGCAATAAAAAAAAGGTTGAGAATCACTGCACCAGGACAAAAGTAGAAAGAGAGAAAATCTGTGTCCTAACTCTCAATCGACGAGAAACGTCAAAAATTACACATCGAAGAACTCTACTGTATATTGATACTATTTTTTTTTGTAAGTTCTACAATTATTTAGTTTAAATTTAACCACAATTACTTTAGTACAGTAGAGTATCGTAGAGACGCTTACTGAAATATGTAGTTACATCTGGTCAAAGTTTATAACTGAGTTTTTTTTCTAAATATTTCAAAAAATTTTTGTTTAATATTATTTGGGTGGAGTATTTACTTTGCTAAGTTACTTACATGTCGGAGTCAAATTTTATTGAATTCGCTTTACTAAAAAAGTAATAATTGATTTTGTCGCAGGAATTTGGACTTAGAAATAAAACGCTGTTTACCTGGCTAACGTTTCGGCTTTATTGTTGAAGCCTTAATAAAAAAGTAATTTTTATTAAGAACTTATAAGATTTTTACTTATAACTTTAACTTAGCACTTTTGCAAAATTTCCATAAAACGCACCACTCTTGAGTAAAGTTGAAAAACGGAAAGAATGCACAAAGAAAGCTTCATAAAATTAAAAACTTAAAATATTAAATAGGTAAAACAAAAAAAACGTTATTTAGACTTATAATAAAGATTATTGTCATTTATTTTAATATTAACTTGTTGCTTTTGTTTTCATAAAATGTCTAAATTTTTTTAACTGCCATTTAATAGTAAATTTCGAGTAAACTAAAAAATGTTATTGTTTAATTATCAACTAGAAACAAATCAATTAAAAAAATGTTAAAATATTTTTTAAAGTACTAAAAAAATAAGAATAAAGATAAAAATAAGTTATCTGAAGCGCTGTTGGAGCAGCTTTTAATTATTTTAAATTTTGTTTAGCAAGCTGACATTAATTTCTGGGATATTAAACCTCAAAATCATAAACTTTGAAAATCTACTTTTCATCTCTAGTTAAAAAAGTGGTAGTTTCATACTGGGTTTAGATTTAGAGTAGCGAAAATGCCTTTCTTATGCATGAATACAAAAATGTTTTTTTTCTATTTTGCGTTTGCAATAACTATCTTGTAGCATTGTTTTCTCAAAAAAAAAACCAGTGTTACAATGTTCAACTTTATAACATTGTTGTTAGTAATTTTTTATGTTACCAGCACTTGAAATAATCATAGTAACGCTTCTTAATTTTGATTGATTACATTAAAAAAATTCAAATTTTTGTAATGTTGCCAACAAAAAAATATTTAACACAAAACTTACTAGACAGATGGTAACGAATGACAGACAATATAAAGTAATAACAAATACCATTTGAAATAGCTTAACAGGAAAAATTGTATTAAAAAGCGTGTTACAACCTCCCTGTTGTGATACTTGTACTTTATAACACTCGGTCAAAATGGGGGTGGTTGTAACACTTGTTTTTTAAAATACCATTACTGGTTATACGTAGAAATAATTTTGACAAACCCTGTACAATAAATTTCTCAGAATCGTAGATTTCTTAAATGTATAAAGTACGCCAAAAATTTAGTACGTTAATTACTTAATCGAACTTGAACATTTAACCATTGTGTTTGTAAAACAGTGAAATAGAGAAAGAAACTAATGTATAGTCCAAAAGTTTTGGGAAAAAATTCAGCCGCTGAAAATTCTTATAGAAATACTTTTATATTTGTATCAAACATTTAAATAATCTCTCCTAACTATTTATATTATTTAGCAAAATTTAAATATTCGACAAAGGACCTTATTTTTGATTTGCTTAAGTTTTCCCCTGACGCGCTGCATCATTTTGTGGACGGCCGCAGCGTCGATTTCTCTAATTTTTCTGGATAGATCGCGCGCAGTTGTTCCTTGTTTTGTGCTTTCCATCCATTATTATAGACTTTCTGACTTACTTAATATTCCCCAGAACTCTGCAATTGGGCGAGCCTGAGGTAAATTAGAGAAATTGTCTACTTTTGGTACAAAGTTGATGTTGGTCTCATAATAGTAATTCTTGAACAATGGCATGTAGGAAGATTTGGTCAAAACATTATTTCATTATCTGCATTATGTGTTTACAAAGTAAAACAATTTAGAGAGACATTTCTGGATATAAAGCACCGCGTTTAAGTCTTCGCTTCGGCCCGAGTAGCTCCAATGTAGAGCTGAGAGATGAAACCAGTCTTAAAAATTGCACACTATACTAAAATTTTGACTTTAACCTTTTTTTCTTTTTAAATTTAACATCATCAGGGACATTTTCGTAATTGTCTGTGTAAAAACCATAATTTCCCTTTATCTCACTGTTGGATAATGCAAAATATTTTTGTCGTTTATTACAATCAACTTGTTGATGAAAAGCACTCGTCTCAACGGGCGGCAACATCTCGAAATTCTCTCTAATTGAGCCTCTGTGGAATTTGGAGCTTTTTTTTTTTCGTATTCTGGATAAAGCCCTAAACACCGTACCTTTTCCAAAATTAAATATTTTGACCAGTTTTTGCTGTAACGTTCCAATTTTATGTTTAGCTGAGCAAATTAGTCTAGCCTCTCTTAATAGATTCAAAGATTGCAGTCGACCGCTTTTAGGCAAATTTATACATGGTATCCCTTCTTTATAGATCAATTTTATAAGATAATTTACGAACCAGAAACCATAAACTTTTGCATTCTTTATTTAGATTATATGACTGGCAACATTTCATTTCCATGATCTGCTTTATTGCATGCATTTTTGTCACTTAGTCCAACCAATAAATTTTCTCTCAAAACTTTCTGACCATACCATACCATATACAGGGTGCCCCACTAAAAAGGGCATACCCCCTGTAACTTTTTTATTTATTAGTCGATCTAAATAAAATTTAGAACATAAGCATTAATATGGACGGTCTACATTTTGCTGTTAAAATATTTTTTTATGATGTACCAATTTTGCACTCGAAAGAATAAAATTATAAAATCGCACAAATTTTTTTCAAAATGCATATTATTATAATGCTATAACTCAAAATACTGTAATGACAAATTTTGTTTTAACACAAATCATTTAGAATTCCTCTAATTGGTTCTTAAAGAACAAGGAAAAAATTTGTTTTTTTGTGAGAAATATTGTCATCTATGAAACGGTGTTGTCAGATTGTAAATGGAGAGTTACCTGAATATGAATAAAACGTCAGTGAATTTGTCAGTTTGACAATTGAAAAAATCGAAAAGTGTCTAATCCCAAAAACCGTAAAATAATTTTAGCCTAGAATTTTTAATGCTTGCAGCTCTTTTGTTACGACTTTTGGCAGGTTAAACGTTTCTGATACGTTTCTGTAGTTGTCACCAATAAAACATTTTTTGTGGAAACACTTTATTTCTGTAGCGCAACGTAACAATTTATTTCAAGAAACAACTTATAGAAGCTTAAGTCACGACCAGAGAGTTCTAGAAGAGCACTTTACAGAAGTATTCTACAGCTTGAAAAAGATCGGTAAAGTTGTTGGACTATTTGAAGATGCCAGTTTCAATGGTAAAACCCAAATGTGCCCTTCATTACCGTAAGACATAATCAAGAATTCGTGCAAGTTGTAGGAGATGTTGTACACGAAGATCCTAACATTAGCAACAGCACTATAGCACGGATGCTGACACAATATGAGTAAAGAGTTTTAAAGACAAATTAAATTAATTCCTTTAAGATTTAATTGCATCAGGAATTACAGCCTGCATTATTGAGTAGGAAAGGAGAAAATTCGTGGTGGGTGCATAAAGTAAACTATAAATATCGAAAAATTTCTGAAATAAAATAATAGTTAATAACGTTTTGACAACGAACGTCTTAGACTTACACATTAAATGTTCAAACACATTTCCATTTTCTTGTAAGCAGCAAAATAATCGTCGCCTAAAATTTTGTTTTACTCTAACAAGAGTTTCGGGTGATATGGCAGCAAACGCTTCTCTTATTCGCTCTTTCATGTCCTCTATTGTCGTGGGAGCTGTTTTGTACACCTTTTCTTTTACAACACCCCAGAGAAAAAAATCGCAAAGCGTTAAGTCTGGAAAACGAGCTGGCCAGTGAACAGGTCCTCCACGTCCTATCCACCTATCAGGCAAGTGTCGGTCTAAATATCGCCGAACCCGTCTCGCGAAATGTGGCGGCGCCCCATCATGCATGAACACAAGTTGTCCTATTATGTTTAACGGAACATTTTCTAACAACTCTAACAGATTTCTTCTTAAAAAACGTAGATACATGTCACCATTTAAATTTCCATCGAAGAAAAATGGACCGATTACATGTTGACCCAAAATACCGCCCCAAACATTTATAGACCATATCCTTTGATTATCTATTTGGCGCAACCATCGTAGATTTTCTATTGCCCAATAATGCATATTATGCCTATTAACAAGCCCATTACTTTTAAACGTTGCTTCGTCCGAGAATAGCACATAATCAGTAAAGTTATTGTTTTCTTCTAAAATATTAATCATTTGTTGACAGAAAAGCATCCTAAACTCAAAATCAGTAGGACGCAATTCTTGATGCAGTGCAATTTTATATGGGTGGAATTTATTACACTTTAAAATTCTTTGCACAGAGCTTTTGCTCATATTGTGTCTTTGTGCTATAGTTCTAGTGCTAATGTTAGGATCTTCCTGTACGGCATCTTTTACAACTTGCTCCAATGCTTGATTATGTCTTACGGGAAAGTAGACACGTTTGGGTTTTACTACTGAGCTGGTGTCCTCAAATAACCGAACAACTTTACGAATTTTTTTCAATGTGTAGCCTACTTCCGGAAAGCGCTCTTGTAGAATCCTGTTGGTTGCTAATAGGTTTCTGCGGCATTCACCGTACACTAAAATTATTTCACGTCTTTCGCGATTAGACATTTTTCGATTTTTTCAATAATTGTCAAAGTGACAAATTCACATATTTTTTTCCGGTAACTCTCCATTTACAATCTGACAACACCGTTTCATGGATGACAATATTTCTCACAAAAAAACGAATTTTTTCCGTGTTCTTTAAGAACCAATTAGAGGAATTCTAATTGATTTGTGTTAAAACAAAATTTGTCATTACAGTATTTTGAGTTATAGCATTATAATAATATGCATTTTGAAGAAATTTTGTGCGATTTCATAATTTTATTCTTTCAAGTGCAAAATTGGTACATTATAAAAAAAATATTTTAACAGCAAAATGTAGACCGTACATATTAATGCTTATGTTCTAAATTTTATTTAGATTGACTAATAAATAAAAAAGTTACAGGGGGTACGCCCTTTTTGGTGGGGCACCCTGTATATAGAACAGATTCAATAATAAATATTTGATAGTTAAAATTAAAACAAATAAATATGAGAAAAGATAAGATTTTTGAAAGATAAGATTACAAAAATTTATATCTTTCTCAATTTCAAAAACAAAATATTTACAATACTTTCTTGTAGGCTTCTTACAGTTCATTTACGTCCAATAGAAGTAATAGAAATATGAAATTTTGTTTTTTCAGCTACGTAAACAAACTTTAATAATGTTTGCTCGTTTAAAACGACTCTTGAAATTGTAATCTAGATACCTAATACCTAATGTAATGTGCCATACCTAAAATTCAACTGTTTCTTATAGTTCTGCAAAAAGCAATTAATAAAACAGGTGCTGCATGCAAAACAAAATGGTGTATAAGTGAAAGACTGAACTGACAGTTCAACATTCTTTAATAAATAAACTGTATTTTTGCATTCTTTTTTTTTGGCTCAGGTATTTGTTTAAACAAGTTAAAATCTTTGTTTATTGTGTTATTGTTACTTAATAGCTACTCGTTTTCCCTGAACTTGCAAGGGTTAATGAAGTTTTTTAAATAGCAGTTTTATACTTCAAAATTCGTCAAAGCGACCTAAGAAACGAAGCATTTTTTTATGGAAAAGGCTTCAGAATAAATGATACTTCTATATCATGTAATCCCCGAAACAACTTTCCCGCCAAAACACTCGTCTTTTACACTGTGTTTGAAATTTTCATCGCCAGGGGCGCCGTTGTTTCTCGGCCTGTCCTATTGCTGAGATTTTTGTCTGTTCTAATCTGTTTGGAATTTGTCTAAAAATATTATTAAGATTTTGTTGTAAGATCATGATAACTTTAGCCAAATAATAATTTATTGTAGATTTAATACAATTTTATCAAATTTTCATTGGCTACTTGTACTGGGAGTAAATAAGCTTTTGGTGTCTCTTAAAATTTTGGCTTTTCGTATGATGACTAATTTTTACAATTATGGCAAATTATTATCTAAATAAAAATGTTTAACAAGATTTATTGGAACAACTTATACATAATAACTTTAATTTTTATTAATTCAGTTAGACGTGCAATTAATTAATTGTTGTGTAAAGCCAATTTGTTAATTAATTAAACAACTTTTTGACCTATATGACCAAAGCCTACAATATAATTAATACAGAGTATCTATCAAGTAAACTTTATCAAAAGTGTTCTGATGTTGATTTACCGATAAAATGCGTTTTTTTTTCTATTTATGTATTATAGGTTCTATATAAAGTAATCTGTAAGTAAACGACAATCTCTTAGATACGGCTAATACCTCAAGAAGTATCATTGCCTACATAAGTAGCGATACACCTTACAAAAGAAGAAAGGGCTTTTTAAAATGTCAGCCAGAAACTATTTGTGAGCAGTAATCGACAACATAAGTAAGGATACAGCTTCCACAAATGAGAGAATTTTTTATCTACGAAAGATATTGATCTATGTGATGATACGTAGTTTAAGAATTACTCTCAAACTTTTTATTGGTTCTGTTTGTAAGCCTCTATCTGTTCTATTTTTCACATTTGTAACATCAAACTGTTCCTATAATAACACTGAGATCATTTCAACGAAACGCCTCTGTTTAAGCATCAGAATTCACAAATCTTACACCATCAATTTAATTTATTAACGTTATTTTATTCAATAACGATTTCCTTTAGCTTAGGCAACTTTTTTCAATAATTACATTAGAAATTAAAACTCTTTAAAATATCATTTCTTGCACTTGTATTAGTCAGTATATAAAAGATTGTCGTTTACTTATAAAACAGCTGGTTGTACGAGTATATAATAATCATTTTTATTCACAATCTTTTTTTGAGAAGTCTGAGCTGTAGCTCTATCTTGCTGAAAATAGGTTTATTCAAGTTTATCGCCTTAGAGTTCCTTCATAAAAATATTTATTTAAATTTTTGCTATATCTGGGTGCAGTTGCTAAAAATATCTTTGCTCAAGTTTAACATCTTGAAATTCATTAATGAAACTATTAGTATTATTAAGTATTAAGTATTATATGTAGTAATTAGTCTTCTACAAGACACAGAGGTGTTTCTCAAATTTTAGTACTTAACGAGCAATCCAAGAGTCTTGAAAGCAAAGCAGGCAAAGACAAAAATAAAGTTTGTCTATCTGAAATTAATCATTATGTCACCTTAAGTGTCGTAAATTGCTGTGCAAAACTTTGTTATAAAATAAGAAAAGACATTTTTTGTGCTAGAAATGTAGTCAGCAGAAGATACAGTTATAATGACGATTCAAATATTAAAAAATGGAAATTTAATTCGACAATTTAAATGATCTACAATTCTCAGACATGACCGCTATATCTATCTCTTTCTCCCAGGGCCAACTGAAATTCCACTACTTTTAGATTGCTCGTTATGTACCAAAATTTGGGAAATTCATTATCCAGAAAAATAAAACCACGCTTCATCAAAAAGAAAAATGGTGGTAGTAACTTGTTCTTCCTGGTATTATGAAATTAATAAGTGGCTGTAGTTGTTGCACTACTATTATTTTATGAGAGTTTAACTTGAGTTTTTTTAACAATTTGTTGCCAAGTATACTCTATTTTTTAATTATATACTGTTGTCTGTCTCTTTTCAACACATTGTTGTCTATGTTGCTATGTAATATAGATTATGTGTTAAAAAGAGACAGACAACAGTATATAAATAAAAACGTAGTATATATGCATTTGACGCGAAAGCTTTTAAAGTGAAGTTTTGATTTTGAAATCAAACGTTTTATAAAAAAGATTTTATTTTATTATTGATTGATAAATTAACTCATTCAAAAATTATGAGGTCAAAGTCAAAATTATTGTAAATTTTAAGATTTTTTATTTTTTCCACGAAACTCTCAGAGTTATCACAAACTGTCATAGGATCTTTTTGTCGATAATTCTATTTTCCATGGAATCATAATAAGTAGTTCAAAATTACAATATTTTAATCACTGGCAAATTTCCAAATTTGTTTTAATTTGTTAGTAGCACAATTAACTTGATAAAAATGGCAATTTTCGTACTATAATAGTCGATTTTTCTAATCATTCTAATGTTCAGTATTCCCTCATTTTGAGAGTCGCATGATGACATTATATTAGAACCGATAAAAAACAAATATTACGACATGTTTCTATAAAAATTAAAAAATTTTCTGGAAGTATTTTTATGATTCCAACCAAGGCGATACCAATAGCTGGAAGAATTTTTAAATTAAAGAAAAACTAAGCCTTATACAAAATTTCATATTTCTTCTAGTGTCAAAAAAGTTTATTGATCAAATGATATAATAGTTAGGCTAAAAATCGTATCAAAAACATATATTTTAAAACAATTTTAATTGTTCTGTGACTCCCTTGCTGAATATCACACGATCTTGGATTTATTTCCGAAATTTTTTTCCCGTGTATTCCAAAAACTAATTAACAGTGACGTTTTTAACATACACTCTTTGAAAAAATCGCCGGTTTTTATCCAAGTTCTTGTGATATTATAACTACTAGTGCAACATGAAAATAAATGATTGGTTCACCTTGTACAGTTTCATTCATGACTTCTTGCTGCACTTTGTTAAAATTTTATAACACAAAAAAGAACAATCTTTTTAGATTGAAACAGGATTAAAAACAGAACTCAAAACAATTAAAAAATCAAAACTGTAATAAAATTAGAAACAGAATCCAAAACATATTACTTTACGATTTACAATTTAGGCACAAAATTTGTTTTCATAGTTAATTTGACAATTATTATTTTATGGACACTTGATGTGTATAATTGTTTAATAATTAATTAGTTCACTTAGTTGATTATGGCAAAATTTAAAAAATCAAAAACACGTATTAACAAAATAAATTAAAATAAAATTAAAAAAATTCAGGCTAGCACAAACTACAAAATAATTTTACGATTTCTTTTTTAATTATTTTTTTTATTATTTTTAAACTTGATCATGTAAACACCAATTATATGCAGAAAATTTAGGAACAATATCATGTCTAGACTATCCGTCAGTTCAAAAGATAATTCACAGGCAACTGCGTTCAGTATCTAATAACAAAATTAAACAAAACCAAAATAAAATTGTAATTAACTGAGCTGAAATTTCATCACCTTCAAACCAAATTCTTCTGAAATAAAAACTTGTGGTCACCAAATTTCCTTCATTACATAATTTTACAATATTTTTATTTTTAACAATTTTTTAATTATTTTTCAATAAAATGTTGAAAGTTTGTCTATTTCAAAATTGAATGACACCATAAAGTAACATACAAAAACAGAAAAAAAATGAGGCAAACTGGGTATCATAATATGAACAGTTAGGTTTTATGAGACGGTTATATCAGTGCAGAATGCTATTTATTATAGGGTCTCGTTCTATTTTTGGAAGCCAAAAAAATACGATTTATTATATTTACCTGCTTTTGGCCTTTTTGAGACAAAAATGGAAAGTGAGAGTTGACCTATTTAAATTTTTTGTGCTTTATAGATCAATATTGAAAAAAGTTTGTTTAACTTATATTTTTCAGGAAACTGGTTCGATTCGACCCGGCGTAATCGGCGGTTCGAAACCGCGCGTCGCGACGCCTGAAGTGGAGAACCGTATCGAACAATACAAACGTGAAAATCCCTCAATTTTCAGCTGGGAAATTCGCGATAGACTAGTCAAAGAAGGAATCTGCGATCGAAGTACAGCTCCTAGTGTTTCAGCAATTTCGCGATTATTGCGAGGAAAAGGTGGAGAATGCGATGGTGAGTTTATTTAATGTTTTTGAATAAAAAGAGACGCCATGTTGTTATTGCGGCCATTTTAAATATCTGTCATACTCGGTAACCGCTACCGGAACGCGTAATTATTCACAGTCGACCAACTCAAACAAGTAAGAGAAACAATAAATAGGGGATATTAGAATTAAACGGATCACTGGATTTGAACCAAAATGTTGGTGGTCTAAAATTTCGTAAAATTATTTTAATTATAAAATAGTAAAAATGATCACAAATTGTGAATGAAAATAATGGGATTCTTTATATGCGAAAGCCGACGTATCAATTATCAATAACCCGACTACACACTTCATTAAAATTTATAGCTTCTATGTAACATTAAAATTAATAAGACTTTATTGATAAGTGCAACAATACGTGATAAAATGTCTATAATTCCCCACTATCCCATATATATCTAACTTGACATGAAGCATCTGTACTTGAAAAAATCAAGTTAAAAATAGAAAAAACAACACCCAAAAGGTGAGAAGTTTGCCGACATCAGAAATGATTGGATGTTTGAAAAAAAATCCCCTTCAACAATTTGTTACGTCATCGGATATCTATTAAGCAACACTCTTTCAGTTTTGCCGCCTGAAACCCGATCCGTTTCTTTTTTTTAGATGTTTGCCGATAATTAGAAAACGTATTAAATAGAAAAAAAAACACCCCCCAATTCAAGTAGTGTGTGCATCAAGGACAAGGTTATAATTACAAATTCAATTTGTTTATAATAATAACATTAATTACTGTCTTGTTATTAAGTAATGCAGCTAAGCGTGGAAAAAGTATTTATTAACATAATGATTTGTTAGTTTTAGTTTAATTGGGCTGGTTCGGTTATGTAATTATTTTAGGGGAGGTCAGGGAAAATATTTTTATAAAGTTGTAAAACGTCTATCTGGTTTTACAGTCTTGATATATTAAATTTTATATTACAGATTATTGTACACTGATTCTTAATTACCGTCTAATGTTCTTGATGTCTTCCCAGATTACCACTCCTTTTGCAATTTCATTCATCCATTCATAAT
The DNA here is from genome assembly GCA_029207805.1 of Tribolium confusum. Classification (NCBI taxonomy): domain Eukaryota; kingdom Metazoa; phylum Arthropoda; class Insecta; order Coleoptera; family Tenebrionidae; genus Tribolium; species Tribolium confusum. The sequence goes on along the minus strand of JALGAY010000009.1, from coordinate 19,993,986 downwards.
CTTTTTCATCCCCTCTTTCTTATCAAAGTCACTCACTCTTAGCTCTCTGCACTCTAACAATCAATGTTCTAAAGTTTCTCTTTTTCTGCACATAACGTCGTTAAGAAAAATTACCAGTATTTTTGTATTTCAAACCGCCTCATTTAATAGTTGCAGAAAGGTAAAATAAGATCTAAATTAAAATATGAGCTGTTAATGTTAATATTTAAGGGTTGCTCATTGCGATTTTCTATTTAAATGGCATAGGGCATACCTAATACAACGATTCACAAGAAAGATCTATTATTATTTTGTGCTAAATTAACTCTTTCAAAAATCAAAATCAAAGTTAAAATTATAGTACATTTCTATTTTTTTCTTTTTATTTTTGTAAAACATTTCATTTCCTATAGTATCACGTCATTCAATAATTAAAAATTACAATCGATAATTTCATTATTGATGGCTTTCTAAACACTTTTTTTAAGAAAAATTGGCATTTTGAAACTAATTATTGTTCTACTATACAAAAACATAAATTTGGAAAGCCGCTAGTAATCAAAATTGTTTATTTAAATTAGACTTATTATTTAGATGTCCTAAATATTCAAGATTATTCACGAAAGATAACGAATTTATATGCAACCAAATTTACATATTAAACAACTTTCTTGATAAAATTTTCATTTCAGTGAAAATATTGAATCAAAGTTACCCAAAAATTATCGATTTCTGTCAGTTTTTTCATAAATTGTCAAATTGAATGACTACTTAATAATAATTGGTGAAAAAGAATTTATTGAAAAATAATAAACAAAAAGATGTTACAGTAAAAAAGGAAAAAAAAGCTTTAAACTAAAACATTAATGTAATAAGTGCTCAAAATTTTCGATATCAGTGAACATTTTGACTAAATTGCTCAAATACCGTCAAATTAACCTAAAATGATAAACAGCAAAAACATTTTTTAAATTAAATTTAATCAGAGCCTCATGCGCAAATGTAATAATGGTTGCATAAATCTTTCGTCATCATTCATAAATAACCTTGTTTACATAGCACAGTAAAGTTAAAAAAAAACGTTTTTTCGAAATCCGTTGAAACTATTCCGATTTTAAAATATTTAAGATAAAGAAGTAGTACTAAGTCTACTTACACAGAAATAATTAAAATTGAACATGTTTTGGTGTAAAAATTTAATATATTTGTTTCTGAAAAGTTTTACTTTCCAAGTTTTTACAATTTTTCCAATAAAAGCGTCAATTTTCGAATTGTAAATGTTTTATTAGTTTTTTAGGTTTTGTACATTTCTAAAAAAATTATCAAAATCTCATTAGTTTCAACGGATTCCGAAATGAATTGTTAACTCTCCTTCACTAATATCAAAACACAAGCAAAAATTAAAATTTCAATTTCTGAATGTAAATGATGGTATAAAATAATGACTACACAAAATATCTGTTAGAGAAGTTAGAATGAATTTTTTGGAGACCCATAAAACATACACATCCACAAACAAAATGTATTTAGTCTCATAACGCCGAGATAAACGCTGAAACGTCATAAATGACGTTTCATCCCAGCGAAAGCGTGTTACCAACACAAAAAAAGTAAATTGCACTGGTACTTTAGGCACGCAATTTGGGTGCTAAATTGGCTAATACGACACCCAAATAGGTGTGTGTTACAGACGCAAAGTAGAAAAAAAGCTTTTATTAAAAATATGTGGATACTAAATAGTAAAAAATTATTTTTTACTCCCAAAAATAACACTGTTTTGAGATAAATAAATTTGAAAATTTTAAAATGTATGAAATAAAAATTCTAAGTTGTTTCTGCAACAGTTTAATTATATGCAACAGTATTTTTTCTGAAAATAAAAAAATATTTTTGACTTTTTAGTTTTAAACTCATTGGTGAGAATTATTCTGTTTATTTTGTTAAAATTTTTATTTAATTTGCATTGGGTGTGAAAATTAGTTGGGATTATGCCATTTTTCTAACAAAGTGAGCGGCACAAAGAAGCTGGAGAGTAGGTATCTAGCCGATAGTAAAGTGGCAATCCTGCATGAAAAGAGGTCTTACAAGACGAATAAACTTTATTAGTTTTTGGGGTTATCTACAATTTTTTTTAAATATTTTTTCACAAAACAATATTTCAACATCTCTTTATTTAGAATGATATTAGAAAAAATGTAAATTTTATATTTTTTTCAGAGAATTAATATTAATTAAATTTTTTAAAAGGAATATTAGAAAAATTTTGAAAAAATTCACATGCGTAGAGAAACAAACAGAGTTTTTAATGGCAAAGTCTGAAGTTGATGTGATAACTAGTTTTTAAGAAAAGATGAGATAAACTCTTAGCAGACTCACCCTGTATATCACACGCGAGCTAAATCATAACGAGCGATCCAGAAGTTTTGACGTCACAGTTGGCTATGAAAGAAAAAGATAGATATAGTGGTCATGTCTGAGAACGTGTGTTATTAAAATGTAAGAACTGTTAAAATTAAATTTCTATTTCTTCAAATTTGGTTCGCCATTGGAAGACTAAACTTAATTTTTTCTTATTACAACTGCTGCTGTCCCTGTTAAAGTTTCTAGCAAAAAACACAAAATTTATAGCTTATTTTTTAATAATATCTTGCACTTTGCACAGTAATCTTTGACAGCTAAAATGACAGCAATGATTAATTTTTAATGGATAAACCTCATTGTTGTTTTAGCTTGTTTTGATTTCAGAACTTTTGAATCGCTCTTAAATACAGTAATTTAGTGATTACAGTGATTATTTCAAACTAAAATCATGTAATGATGTTTCATCTCAAAATTGACAACTGATTATAAAAAAATACAAACTTTGATTATGTAAATATGTTAACTATTGTTAATAAGAATATCGTAGCTCTTTACAATAATACTAAGCGCAATTTACTGTGTTTTTTTACTTATTTTGAATTCTGAACACAGTCATGCCAACAAATTTTGAAATATCTCTAGTGGCTGATTTTGGTGTCTTATATAAACTTATATATTCTCTCAAAAATATTTATATTGTTTTTTTAATAGCTTGCAAAGACAAAATGCTACTTAATGTGACTTTTGCTACCTTTTTCTGATTATGTAAGACGAATAGAGCTCTCGATGAGATATGCTAAACAAAACTAGGGAGGAAATCTATTTTGCCAGACTATCTATATTATAGTTGTATTTATGAGAAATTGAAATAATGACTTAAATTGTAAATCCTATTAACAAAGACCTCCTACTTGAACTATTAGCTTTATTACGATTTATGACATCTCTAATCTTGTACCGGTAAAACCACAAACAAACATCTGTTGGCATTAGTCCCTTTTCGGTTTTGCCGATACTGTTTTTTGACCTCACAATTGCCGCGAAATTTAAACAGTAAATTTTTAACATTATTTCTTGCTACAATGACCCATTTGCCGAATAAAGGTTGGATAAAAACCTTTTTAAGGTGTGATATAATCTTCTATAATTAATTGCCAAAATAGTTCGAAATGCCTGTTGTCCTAAACAAAAATATTTTTAATAAAAAAAAGATAAGATATGAACCGCAGGAAGAGCGGTCCTTTATTATTCGAGTACATACATTAATTATATACCATAACAAATAAATATTTGTTTTTTTTTAATACAGGGTGAGTATTTTAACTGGAATATTATTGGGTCTAAAAAGATTTAAAAAACGTTTTTTCTGTTTTTAATTTGCCACACTATTTTTGCATTTTGCTGGATTGTTTTCTCCATTTGAAACCACAGCTACACCACTCTTTTTTCAAATGCAAAAGTACCTATTGCAAAAAATATTTTTTTGTTTTTTTAGACTCTTTATATATTTTTTTATCCTGGTATCCTGGTAGGCTCTAATCTAAAATCCATGTTTTTTTGACATTTTCAAACATCTCTAGAGTTTATCGTTTGATTTTATGCGTTTTTTTTAATTGTTTCGCTACTGTCTTGATCTTATTATATTACCAAAATATTATTTGTTTTATGTTCTTTCTAACGAGCCAACACAATAGGTACTTTTACAATTGAAATAAAAAAATGTTAGGAGTTGTTTCTCTCCCAATTGAAGAGAAAAATTCAGAAAATACAAAAATAATGTCCCAAATGTTTAAAACTGACATTGTTTCATTGTTTCCAAAAAGATTATTAAACAGGTGTGGATAAAACTGGCTTCAGTGTAACTTTAGATACATCAAAACCTTAAAATTGCTTTGATAAATTTACAAATACCCTTATTATAAATTTTGTTTTATATTTTATAATTCTTTCTGGACTTTTACCAACCTAAACTAGTTTTTTTGCTCCTATCTTAGTTTGCTCAAATCAGTCAAATTCCTGTGCAGTTATATGCAGCCATAAATCACTCGTCAAAGTCTTCAAAATTAGAAATTACACGCTGTTTAATAATCCCACCGGACTTTCTTCAGTAGTTAAATTTCCTTTTTGTAAATAGGTCATAAATCTGAACCGGCAATTACCTTGGTCACTTCTAGGTAGTCTGCACCCTCTGGTTTATTACCCCTCTTAAATTTTCAAAACATCTCAATACACGTGCCATATCTTCGGCCATAAATCGCCCTCTTTCACCACATTATTATTCAGATTAGTAACCAAAATTGCTTTGGCTCCAAATGAGTGAAAAATTTTTGTACCGAGAAGTCTATAATAACGTAATAAAATGAAAACCATAACCACCTTTTCATTTTCTAATAAACCATAACTTTTTTATGGACAATATAATTTATAAGAAAATGGTATCAGGTCATTAAATAGAGTATTGTTTTTAATTAAAACACTCAGGTTTATGTCACTTGACCTTGTTTTAATTTAAAAGTTAGTCACCAAAAATATTTGAGTCAGAGTGAGTCTGTTTTGAGAAAAGACTTCTTCTGAACACAGTTTATTGACTCACTGTGTATAACAAAATAATCAATAAAATTTTTTATTGATCAGCTTCTCAAGATTGCTTTCATTATTATCTATCACTCCTCATCAAGCCTCACAAAAGCGCACCATTTTGGTCTTATTTTCTCTCAATTTTATAAAATTTTCCAATTTTTCTCGTCTCCTCCCTCCGATCAATCAAAACCTCTCCCTAATGAAAATCTCCCCAATTTATAACTGTCCTCTCTCGTCGAAAAAATCTCATTATTTTTTCCCCAAATTAGGTGAAATGGTATTACGGCCCTAATAATGACAACAATGGAGATAAAGACCACCTGTAGATAAAACACATGCCGACGCCAGAGCACACTAAAAAAACCATAAATCTTATTCTTGGCTTTTTTCGGGACCGGAGATGTGCAACTGGATTAATTTATTATTATAGATGAAGCGGTGATGGCCAAATGTGCGATTTGAGGAACAAATAATTATTATTAATAGTCACAAAATGTCACAGAAATAATGATACAAGCAATTTTTAAATTTAGTGTAACTAATACTTGAATAAAAAACGATTTGTGTGCCGGCTTGTGGAAAAGAAAATTGGAGCGTTTCCGGTGGGGGTGGTTTGACATTGAGAGGTGGTAATTATACGGGTTTTGATGATGGAGTTAAAATGCATTGCAACCAATGAATATGAAGAATTTTAATTGTTGGGTAACAACATGGGAACTACATTCTAAAAATAATTTCAAAATAAAACAGTAAATTAACGTGGAGTTGGCTATTTATACAGTGTGTTTACTTTTAGAAGGGTACATATTAGGTAGTACCGTGAGAGCAAAAATTTACTGAATTATAGCAAGCCCTGGTCTGTCTTTTTTTTATAGTTTTGCTTGATCAGTCAAGAAACGCAGAGTCAATTTTAATTCAGAACATTTTCGTTCTCATCGCATATTAAAGAACGTATTTTATAAAGTCATTTTTAAGATAAAAATTTTAAGATTCACTACGATTTATGAAACACTATTTTTTCTAATTTGTGGTTTTGCCTACTTTCTTTAAGTAACCTTAAGCTATTGGCTAAGTAGTGCGTTCACTAGCATTCTGAAGGTAATCTAACGCTATCTTTGTTCTGATCAAAGTTTTTGAAAGGTTTTCTCCGCTAAGTAGATGAGTGCTAGAACAGCAGCTTCCAAATTCCTGTTAAGAGTACAATAGACCTGGAGTACCATTGCATGGCTTTAAGTTTGTTCTACTATTTATAAACCGTTTCAGATTTACTGGGGTAGATACCCCATTTTTGAAATCCCAATTTGGCAAGATGTGTTTAAATTTTTTTGACTACAATAGCTTCTAACTTGATGCCAATCGTCACCCCTTACAATAAAATTTAGGCCCCATTTTTCGTTTTAAAAATGCAGAGATATCAAAATTCACTAGTCGCTATTGAAGTCATTTATTTTGTTCACAAAACAAAAATTATTAATCGTAAAAAAATGTTTATGTCAGAATTGTAATTTTGTTCTCTATAATATTGATAAGAACAATTTTTTACCAAAAATGTAATATTGAGTGATTCAAAAGTCCTGGAACCTCAGTTAGCCATATAGCTTACTAACTTGTTAGCTCATTTCATAGCAGAATTTTGCATTGTTATTTCTGACAGTTTAGGTGACAGTAATTATTAATTTTAAATGAACAAACCTCATTTTTTAAATACTAAGAATGCTTTAATTCCGCGACTTTTGGATTGGTCTTTTTATTAGGTAAACAATATTTTAGCCAGAAAATTTTTATATAGTACCTCAAATAATAAAAATCTACAATTTTTTTTTGTCTTATCTAAACTGATAATAAAATTATAATTAAAAATGTGTTGTTATAAAACTTACTAACAAAAAAATGGACATATAACAACTATATATTTTTCAGGTCTAAATAAAGCGATTTAACATAACTACCTCTATAGCAAGTTGCACCGTTTAGAAGCTAGAGGGCGCCAAAGTTTAAAATTTGGTTTTATATTTTAAAGGGACAGTAATCCAAATTTTCATAAAAGCGTCTAAAAATTTTTAAAAAATGTCTAAGATTAAAAATCAAAACCGCAAGCCGTTACGACTTTGGTTTTTGAACGGCGAAACAACAAAGTTAAACATCCTCGGCGCGTGACGTCATATCGACATTGGACCGAGTGAGCATTTGTGTCGGTATGACGTCACAATACTCACAATCAACGTCTTTCACACTTTGGTCTTTAATATATCCAAAACGGCAAATGGCACGGCACGTATCTGCCGTTTCAAAATTTGTTCCTAGATTGTTTTTTACTATCTTTAATGGACTATGACAATGAACTGCAACCAAAACTATACCTAAATTAAAAATCGAAATAAGTGACTTAATTCAAGGTTTAAAAACAGTTGTGCTTCACGTCTCCACAATGTTGTAACGCCTCAAATCAAAATCGATTGATATTAAGGCAATTGCGAGTAAAAATCACTCCTAAATAGGGTAGAATTTGTTGTAAAACAAAAATATTGGTTTAGTGGGTGGTGGTTGTATTGTATGGATTGTGCAATACATCGAAAATTATTTTTGCAAAAAAATTATAATAAAAACGTTTTTAAAACTGATTTAGAAAATCCAGGACCTTCATTTTAAATGACTTTCTTGGATTTATACTGTGCATTGCAGCCAGTGAGAGTTGATTTGCTGGGTTGGTAGTGGGGTTATGTGTATTACATGCTTTACAACTCTTTAGCTCAACTATTTTTTTAATGTGATGGTTGTACAACTTACTAAAAAATCAAGATTCCCTCAAAAATTATTTTTTTGAATGTACGTTTTTACTATACTACACTGCAATGGGCTAATACCTAATGGGCTTATTTCAAACTGAGATAATACCGGTTCTTCGTTTCTAGGAAAAATTTAAAAAAATCGGTTGTTGCTATGAAAAGGTATTACAATTTGTATAAGACATGTAAAAACCGCAATAATTACCTACAACATTGTTACACTCTTTTATTTATTATATGATCGCTTCGGAGCCGGTCAGTATACATATAATACATATAAAAATCAGAATAATTTTTCCTCCTGAAACGGTCGTAAATAATAATAGTTCATTAGGTAACCACATTTTGGCTATTGTGATATTTGTATTGTCTGTGAAAAATTTTATTAGGTTTAATGAAGTTGAGTGAATTATCCCAAATCCTACATATTTTTTTGTTTATTTTAATACTATTTAAATTAAAATAGAAATAGTAGAGAAAAAACGCAAATTATAAAAAAACTAGCACCAAAAATTATGAACAATTGCTTTTACAACTTCTGCTTTTATCAGTAGCTTTAATTAAACGTCTATACCTAAATGTTTTACTACAATTAGTACAATTTTCATTTCTATTTAGTCACATGAGTTGACTTTACTTCTAAAAGCACCCTACAAAGAATTTATTTCTTAAATTATTGTTTCTCCTTTATAAAACTCCCGCTTAGCCCTTGTTTTATAAACTTAAATTTGTGCTAGACAATTGATTTAAAAAAACACGTTCTTTATCATATTTGCTATTATTCTATTTTATTAAATCACGCAAGTTGAGTAGCAAGTTCATTACATCCCTCATTTAGGTAATAAGTTAGATATTAGCATTTATTTCATAACACAAATATGTAACATACCTAATTCAGTCTCATATTGTAGGTATGTGTCTCGTATTTTCAATAAGCACGTGGTGAAAGCCTCCACCTCTTTTATTGCTAGACGGCCAAACTTATTCAACTTAACTTTACCGAGGTGTCCATTTTAAAATAATACATACATACTATAAAAATTTACTGATGTTTAAAACGGTTAACAAAATTTGTGAGCCAAAAGTGTTTCTGAAAATATAATAAAAATACTGATAATTTGTTTCAATATAATAATTTAATAGTCATAAAATACGATATGTTTATTATAATTTTTGATCAGAGGCTGTCATGAGAAACAAAAATTCTAAAACCGTAGGGCGTAACTTATTTCACTTGATAATAAAATCATTTTACTATCACTCACAAAGGGATTTGTTTTTGATTTTCCAGCACCTTTCTTCCGATTGAATCTGCCGGTCTCTCGAAAGAACGTGATAGTGTTTTTCAAAGTGGTATACAAATTTGACTCTGTTATGATTTTTTCTGGAAATTTCTCCCGAAACTCGTGAAAAACAAAGTGTGGATGAATAAACCCATTCTCCGTTCGCTAAGTGCCCATTACGAAAATATGAATCCACTAAAAAAATCTTCTGTTATGCAGTAAACTCCATAATTGAAAATTGAAATTGAAATCTAAATTTTACTTTTGACAGTGACAGCAAAATGACATTTACGAAGTGAATTAATCTAGGCGCTACGTTTTTAGAATTTTTGTTTCTCATGACAGCCTCTGATCAAAAATTATAATAAACATATGGTAGTAGTTATTTAAAAACAAGTTTCATAAGATGATTCTTAAGACTTATTAAAAGTTCGTTCGTAAATCAGTGCCTCAAGGTCTTATAAAACAAATTGTTTACACAATTTTTGTAATTTGCTCTTTTTTAAACAAAAATTATTGATTAGGTTGATTTAGGAACTTTTGTGAAAGTTGGTGACACCTTTTCATCTAGTCGCCTTTTCTTAATTCTATCACAACTCTGATAAACCACAACAAAAACCGAATATAGTTTTGCACTTACGCCCTCCGATTGTCAACAATGCCGTTTGATGATAAAACTAAAATAAAATTCAAGGTATTTCGAAAAATATTTTAGTTGAGCAATGTTTGACTGTCGACTCAACATATTCAAATTCAACAAACTTCTAAGCTTTATTAAAATGAGTGTCTCAACATTGTACTCCAAAGAAATCCAAATTTTAGAAAAAAAAAACATCACTTCAATTATTTCAGTTAAGTTAGTGTATTGTAGGTTATATGCAGATTAGAAGAGTTAGAAATTTGGACTCGAAACTTCCGAACTGTGTCTTTGCCTAAATCGGATTTTTTTTTACTTTTCCACTTTATCTTATCTTTTTCAGTTCTTTACACATACTTAATACTGTTTTAATTTAAATTTTGAATTGACATGAATGTCAGGCTAATTGTACATCAACCATTACCAACCAAAAATTTGTTGTAAAATGTTCCGTGTTCTAATGGCTATAAAGACACCGCAATCGATAACATAGCGTTTGTTTATAGCTCTCTATTAGAGAATCAAGATAGAAATAAATTACAAAAAGAATTTTTAGCAAGAAGAACATTATTTATCTTTAAATTTTTACGTTTTGGGTCTTCTGAAAGCCGTTTTTGTTACGACATTTGTCTTTCGACTCGAATCGTAATTCTCATCCTCGATTGATAATATCATTAAATGCACATTGTATAATATACTATTACAAATAGACTAGTAGGAGAATATTAATTAAATGGAAACAAGTCGAATGTTGAATAGAGAAATACAAACAAATAAATAATAAGTTAGAATAAAAATTAATTTTCCTTTAAAACTGATTTATGAAAATTGGAGAGCCGAAGGCGACAGATATTTCTAACCACACAATGAAATCAGTACCGACAATTTGGGTCATTAATATGTGCTGAGTAAGTAATAAGAAACTTTAAAATTTCGCTTTTTATTTATTTTTTTAAAAATTGCTTTAACAAAATTTGGATTTCAAAGGCAATAGATATTTCTAGAAATATAGTAAAAACTTTGAAACAAATTTTTTATTATTATTTGTTCTTAGTTTGTGAAAGTAATGACAAAATAAAAGATTTTTATTATACCTAAACACATTCAAAAATTTTGTTTTTGATTCATCTTTTTTATTTCGGAATAGACTCGAAAAATGACAGTTCAAGTTACATTTTTAATGCATACAATTTGTTTACTTTTCAAAAATACACCAATACCGCAATTTATACTCAAAATAGATATGCCAAAAAACATAACTTTTCAAATGAGGAATTTCAAAAGTAATCTGGATTTGACGTAACCTTAGTTCAACGCCAAAATTTTTAGTACTTTTTTGGAAATGAAGTGTGCTCGGAAGTGTGACAGTATAATCATAAATTTGTCACTCTCAATTTCTAGTAAATTTTACTTTTCCCAACGTAATTCATGATTCATGGCTTTTGAAAAACAAATTATACAATTGTTATAGGTACATATAATTATTCTTATAAGTATTATTTTGTAATTGTTTTTTTTATTATTGTTAGACAAATCTACGGACAACGAAGGCGTGTCAGACTGTGACAGCGAACCGGGGATACCCCTCAAGCGTAAACAACGCCGTTCCCGAACGACCTTCACCGCCCACCAACTTGACGAACTCGAAAAAGCATTCGAACGTACCCAATACCCTGATATCTACACCAGAGAGGAACTAGCCCAAAGAACAAAACTAACAGAAGCCCGAATTCAAGTCTGGTTCAGTAATCGTCGAGCAAGACTAAGAAAACAAATAACTTCAGCTGCAACGCCATTGGTTCGCAGTTACGTTGCTGTCTCCAATGGTCCTGATCGGTACCCGCCACTGACTCAAGGAATGAATGAAGATGCATTTAATTCGGTGGCTACACCAACACCAACTTCAGGTAAAAAAGAATCTCATGGTAACATATGAAACGTCAATTAACTTTTTTTTATTGCAGTAATGACTGAATTGTATCCAAGCCCAGTCCCAGGCCACTCAACATCTCCAAACTTACCACTAACTGCCCACAACATTACCCACAATCCATACCCATCCCATCCCATCTATCCATCGTCAAACCTGATGCAAATTCCACAAACTATGCCACCCCCAACCATTCCTTCAAGCTCTCCTCTCAACAACATCCAAAACTTGACCAGCTACAACAAGGACAGTAACGACAACAACGTTTCGGCGGTTGTAACCAGCCAACATCAGGGTTATGTTCCTAACAGCACCGGTATGGTTACAATTTTGGGACCAAATAGTGGTAATTACATAAATAAAATACTTCTTAAATATGTTTGATTTCTGTGTTTTTTAGGGAATAGTAACAGTAATGACACTCCTTGTCCCACCGACGCTGCCTCTTCAAACAATAACATTCAATGGGGTATGCCCCCTTCGCAAATTCATAGAAATCCCAGTCCTAACCAGAATATTCCTACAACTTTAGGACAAATTGGACAAAGTTTTAGTTCTTTTGGACAAAATAGTATTGATAATTCAGGATTGCACTACTCGGCACACAACTCACCGAAAAGTTTCGGTCATCAGCCGTATTATGGATGGTTTTGACAAATTTTTTTCCACGATTTTACCAGTGATGCATATTTTGTATTTAGTTGCACTGTGTTTGAGGGCAAGAAACAACCAAATGGGTTTATAAAAAAATACTTCACCCACAGTAAATTAAGTTAAGTAATATATTGAGTTAGATTATGATTATTTTCGCATGTATTATTACTATTTGAGCATTTGTTTGTATTATAGTGTGAATAAAGTTTAATAATAAATTGTTATTTTATTTTTTGATATACTCTAAGCGGTTTTTACTATACAATTTTTGTATTTAATTTGCAATGGAACCAGAACCATAATCTTGTTTATACGTACTTTTTGACATTTAATATTTTTGATTAAAATACTATTCACTATTGACAACTCAGAAAATTAAAAGCCCGACTGACGCAAGAGAATTATAAACATTCCCTCGTGCTGTAATCACCTTTTATTATGCCCTTAATATATAAATACCCATTTTCAACCACCTATCTTGTAAGCATGTCGCATTAATGCTACACCAGCAACAGTTAGTGTTCACGAAATGGTTACCATAGTAATAACGCAATAACGCTGCTTACAAACCCTAGGACGTTAAGCCCGGACTGTGTGGTTGATAAAATAGTTTACAAAAAGTTACGCTTACGGACCTTGAGGTCTAATATACTAATTATATCTCACCTAATCATTAAGAGCCGTTAATATCTTGCATTACGTGTGCTTTAATGCCCTAAGACGGTCTATAAATTTTGTTATTATTTTTAGTCCGCTGGGCTGCCATGGTTTCTATTTTCCTAATACTCTCTGATTTTCAGTGACAAACGTCATACTTTTTAATCTCATATTCGAAATTTTATTTTATATTTATAGTGAAAAAATGCACCATACGCATAAGTTGATGTTTATAGCCCTTGAGCAACTTAGAAAGCTGCGAACCAAAGCTCCTAGACCTTGCAAAATGCCACATAAAATCTATGATTTCATATAAAATTCATGTAGATATAGATCCATATAGAAATTCTTAAGTGAATTTGTATAGAACCATAGCTTCTGTAGTTCTGTATGATACTTTTAACTCCAGACAGGAACATCATTCAACCATATTAATTCTAACGAAATATTCTATTTGATTTTATGTGACATTACCAGATAAGAACTTCCTTTATAATTTCAGATTCAAATACAGTTTTAATTAGTACTGTATAAGATTTATCGATTTATCGATAATCCGATATATCGATAATTCGATATTTATCGATAATCCGATATATCGATATTTATCGACAATTCGATATATCTATAATCCGATATATCGATGAACCGATATTCATCGATAATTTATTATATCGATAACAAAATTTGGTACCGGGTCTTCCGAGATTTACATCCACCCCCCAAATGGCACTTTCTATTTGAACAAAAATTCTGAAAAAGTCACATATATTATCTGCAGTGGAAGTTCATCCTGTCCAAATTTGAAATTATTTTGTTAAGTAGGGAGTTTTTTGGTTTTAATTCACTAATTTATCAATTAATTTATATAATTTTGATACGGTATGCTACATTTGTCCGGGTTATTACAATATTTTAAACAATTTTTGTTTTCCTTAAATTTTAATTTTGATATTAAAGCTTTTTTTTCGATAGTTGGTTATGACAGGGTAGTCAATTTAGGATAAAAAGAGATTTGTGACTTTTGCGCTTTGTCTATAATTCAGGTACTTTGAGTCGAGCTTTTGTGTTTGGGATTTATGATAGGACCGGCACGTGCCTATTTCAAGTTGTAATGTGAAAATCGATTTTATTCAAAAACTAATAATTATAAAAATAAAATAAAATTAGAGATTGATTTTCTAGTTAATTTTTGATTGTTACTTCTTAAAATTGAGTCATCAAAATATTCGCGAAATTACTTTTTTAATTTACAGTCACAAATAAAATGATATGAAAAAAATAGTTAGGTACAATTAAAGTAAACCTTTGTGAAAGTGTACTCTACTTTTTTTATTTTATTTTTTTCCCGATAAGAAATAAGGCAACAGAGGGGGTGTAGGTAAAACTTATGACACCAGGTATATTGGTAACCGACATACGTAGGTAAATAAAATGATAGAATACTCGTGTAAAAAATATATATTATTTATCAAAGATATAAAATTCTATATAAAATATCTTACATAATAGAAATCTAACAAATAAAAAACCTACTTTTAAATACTAAACTTTACTAGAAATAAAATTTAAAAAAATATTGATGTTTTTTACAAGAAACAAATACATATATACATTAAAACTAAAAGAGCTTTCTGTGACATATTACTTAACTACCTAAACTAAGAATATAACTGCTAAAAAATAAATTTGAAAAATGGATTTAATAAAATATATAATAAAAAATAAAATTATTTAGGAACATAGTTATGATTTAGAGCTAAAAAAATTAGTTGCTCCGAATGTTCAGACGTGAGAGAGGCTCTATGATCATTAATAACATTCCCACCTCTACTAAAAACTCTCTCGGAAGCCACACTCGTAGCTTGTGTGCATAAATATTTTTTTGCCAGTACTGCCAATTTTGGAAAAATATGTTCATTTTTTTTCCACCAAATTAGAGGGTTGTCCTCTAAATCTAGTATGCCAAAAGTGAAATATTTATTTATATCGTCTTCCATAGTGTTTTCATTTAACTGCTCATTTTGTCGAGACCCTAAAATGGCACTTAAGCCAAATTTTTTCTTTTTTTTAAGCTTGAACATTTTGTGCAGCAGGTTCTTCTATATTCGCTAATTCTTCTAAAACACTAATTTTTACTTCTTGGATTTCATTTTCTGTCAAATTACGGGTTTTAAATCTTAGTTAAATCTTAGTTGGATCAAACAACTGACACTTCTTCAAGTATAAATTCGTACTATTATTATCAATATATCTATTATCTAAAAATTTTATTATGTTTTCTAAAAAATGAATTTTTGTAAAAGTAACAGAATCATCGACTTGTGTTTCATCGTGGTCAGTACTGTTTCGCAGTCTTAATTTTATTTCATGAGTAATTGGAAGAATTGCTGAGGCAGTCACGTATTTTTCACGTTAAAAAAAATAGAGTACACTTTCACAAAGGTTTACTTTAATTATTGTACCTAACTATTTTTTTTCATATCATTTTATTTGTGGCTGTAAATTAAAAAAAAAAGTAATTTAGCGAAAATTTTGATGATTTAATTTTTACAAAAATCAATCAAAAATTAATTAGAATATCAATCTGTAATTTTATTTTATTTTTTTAATTATTAGTTTTTGAATACAATCAAATTTCACATTACAACTGGAAATAGGCACGTGCCTGTCATAAATTTCAAACACAAAAGCTCGACTCAAAACTCAAATACCTGAATTGTACAATGAACAAAGCGCAAAAGATACAAATCTTTTTTTATCCCAAATTGACTACCCTGTCATAACTAACAATAATCCGATATAACGATATATCAATACTAATCAATAGTCCTATAAAACGATATTTATTTATCGATATATTGATAATCCGATATATCGATAATACGATATATCGATAATTCGATATTTATCGATAATCCGATATATCGATAATTCGATATTTATCGATAATCCGATATATCGATATTTATCGATAATCCGATATATCGATATTTATCGATAATTCGATATATCGATAACCCGATATATCGATATATCGAATTATCGATATTTTTCAAAGTATCGATAATTCGATATCAAAATTCCATTATCGCCCAGCACTATCGTATACAACCATGTAATAGTATATTAAAGAACGCGTTTTGAAAAGTCAACTTTGTGGCACGAATTCAAGTTTATAAAACGAGCGCGAGCGCGAGTTTTTATAAAGAATGAGTGCCACAATGACTTTGAAAAACAAGTTCTTTATGCTATTTTTTCTACTTTACGTGTTTTACGTAATTTTTAAGTAAAAAAGTTAATTATTTAATCTTTAGAGACTTTTGCGTTAATACGAGACAGTTGGTAATAAAAATGTCACTAAAGTGTCAATGAAGTCATTGAACTTGAAATGTTTTCAAATTTGTCTAAAATTCTGTGTAAGTAACTCACAAATGGTTCATTTTTACCTACCGTATCGGTTATTGATTGAATAATCCAATTGGCATTAACACAGTAAGGAAAATCTCCATTTATCTCTAAATTCCCACTCCATTTGCGGTTCTCAGCGACTCCTTTCATTTCATCGTTATTTGATCTAGCAAATAACTTGTAAATTATCGAATGCTAGGGATGTTGTAAATCGTCAAAATAAAGGCTCAAAACTTTATTTTAGTTTCAAGTTTCACTTTAACGCTGTTCTAACCTCAAAAGAAAAGTTTGTGACGTCTACCACCGTTGTCCAGTGTCCACCCTATTTTCAAATATTTTATAGAATAATTGCGACACACACACAAAAACACTTATTTGTTGAGGAATACTGCTGGTCATCAAGTGCAACAAAATTTATTCGAATATAATTACTTATTGTCGACAGAAACGTGACGTTTTATTTCAGCGATAGCGTGTTATATGGTGTTACCAATCCGAAAACACTAAATTGCACTAGCTGTTACCGCACGCAATTTGGGTGCGGAATTGGCTATTACCGCACCCAAATCAGACTCTGTTACCGACGTAAAGTAGAAAAATTCATAAGTATATCTACACATTTTTTTAAACTCATATGGAAACTTATTACACCATATACAAGAATATAGTTGTTATTACAACTAGGGAAATATATTCATATTTCCCGTGGTGGAATCAATAGTTTTTTTCTGATTGAAACAATATTGTTGTCAAAATAGCAAAATATTAGATTATAAATTTTGGAATTTAGCGAATTAGTAACGTTGCTAAGAATAAGGGACAGTGATTGTAAATAGGTATCATAGTTGATATTCGCGTCCTGTCATAAAAATATTTTGATAACATGTCGGACTACGTGCTCGCACAGGCAGCGAAAGCCAGGGAATGTTTGATTCCAGCAAAATCGAATATTGCTTATAGTAAAATGTACGAAGACTTTCAACACTGGAGAACAGCAAATACGGTGAATGGTGCCGACGAAAATATTTTGCTAGCGTTTTTTAAAGACTTGGTAATTTGCTACGATTTTTGTGATTTTTGAACGTATGACTAATTTATTCTATCCGTGGTCGTAGAAATATTCACCAAAATTGTTGTGGCCAAAATTATCCATGCTAAGGACAATGTTTCATTTAAAAGAAAAAATTGATGTTAAAATGTTTGATGAAGTAGAAGCATTTGTAGTAGAAACTATAAAAGTAAAGGATACGTTCCGAGCAAATTAGAGGTGTTGTCCCGAAAACAGCTTAAAAATTCTTGCGAGAAGCTCCTAATGACATTTTTTTTGATGCATAGGGTAAAATTTTATTGAGATTCTCCTCTGTTGAATAGATTGTTACACCCGTAATTTAAATTTTAAAGGTCCTTTTAATTATGGAAATCTTTGGCGCCTACAGAACGCACGAGTTGGTGAATATGTTCTCTTCCGATATCGAAGATCGTGGGGCGGTGATCGTAATCAACGTTTCAAAGACGAAGAATGATGTAAATAGGAAATTTACAATTATTGATAAAGAAGAATTGAATGCTGCTCGTTTGGTGAGAGAATATTCGGCGTTGCGTCCGCAAGGCGTTCTTAGGTTTTTCGTGACTTATCGTTATAAGAAGTGTACTCTTTAGCCGGTCGGCAAAAACACCTTCGGAAAAATTCCGAGTAAAGTTGCTGAATGGTTGGGTCATGGGTCTGGATAATTCGAAGGTGTATCAGGTCATTGTGGAAGACTAACGTCCACGACTTTGGTGGACTATGCGGGAGCCTCTGCAGTCCCTGTTACGGTGCCTGGTGTGTGATGGCATCGCCTGTAGCACAGTCGTCACAATCTTTGGTGACGGTTTTTGGAAAATCGTTCAAGACAACAACTGAACTGAATACTCTGAATAAGGTAACGGCAATGTCATCGACAAATTGCGAACAAGGTTCTTCCTCGTTTGTATCTGGTTGCAGTCGTTTTAGTGAAAATTTTGAGAATTGCAATTTTTATTTTAGTTCTGAAAAGTAGTGTTACAAATGCAAAAACTTTGTTAGTTTGCTTTCATTAAAAAATAAAACATTTTCATAGTAAAATATGACATTTCAGATTTTCCTTTATATGACGTTTCATATTTCCCTAGGGAAATATGAGTGTGTTATGAGTATTACATATTGTAACTAAGGCAATATTATTCAATATTGTATCAATCAGAATAAAAAATATTTGCTTTATGACTAAGGCTATGCAGAAATGTGGAGTTTTGGCCGTTCTATAATGTACTAAATATGAGCTAAATATCTGTTAATGGCGTAGAAATTTTAGGGGAAACGCAAGGGTGTGGGTTGTTTAATCTAAACGGGATATTATATATAATATTTTTAACGCTGTGTTTTTTAACATTTTACCAACTAGGTTTGTACGCTTGGTGAGTACTACATATTCAGACAATATCCCGTTTAGATTAAATAACCCACACCCTTGCGTTTCTAGATTTTAATAACGTGTTATATGTGTCATTAATTAAACTTTTGAAAATTCTAGACAACTAATTAGGGTTGCCAACTTTTCGATATCGAAATACATAAAGGATATTGTAAAAAGCGTACCTACCTAGATTTATTTTTTAAGGAGTTGGGGGAGAAGTAGAGGAGAATTGAGTTTGCTTTTTTTTACCGTCTTACTATAGTCTTTGGAACTCCTCTCTAGGATAGGCTCTTAACTTTTTTATTATATTCGACTTTTCAAGCAACAATTTAAGAACCGAAAGCGATAATTATTCCAAAAATAAAAGTTTCTACAAGGTCTATTATAAACAAATAAAAACTGTTATAATTGTACAAAATATACATTTTTGAAAAACGGAAACGAGAGTTATTGTAAATTACCTCTTTTAATCCCAGACTTTTTTCAATATCTTGCTTTTTAATACAATTTTTATAATTAAATATGTATGTAGGAAAAATATAAAAATATATATAAAGTGTCCCAAAGTTCTATGTTTTATGTTCGGTATTTCCGTTTATTTGTTCATAATTTTTTTTATAAGAACTAATAAGCCCTGAAGCGTTAGCATTAAAGTAACAAAAACAAAAATAAAAGTCTAAAAAAAAAACAAATTCACATCTGAAAAGTGCCTTAAATACGACTATTGTAAAATGTCCCGTCTATACTCAAACCTTTTTTCTTCATCCCGTTCGAAGGACCATACGGTTTTAAACACACTTTGTCAGCCGAAGAACAACTAATATAAAAAAATATTTTTACAATGTTTCTAAAAAAGGAGATGTTTTATTCATACTAACAATAAGACGTTTCTCTTCATCTGGCTAGAAGGATAATAAAATATCTTTGAGAGCTGAAGGCGGCGATTATTACAAAAATAAAGAGTTTCTTTTCCAGCTACTAAATTCTATTGAAAACTTTATTGTAGATAACTAAAATATAGATTTTTGGGTATTTGAAGCGAAAATTATTGTAATGCTCCATATCTACCAAAACTTTATTCAGTATCCGACTCGAAAGATTATTCTTTTAATAATCTAGAATTTTTTTCGTTTTTTACTATTCTTAACTTTTCTTTTTTTCTTTATTGGCGTTTTTATTATTCTTTTCCAAATATGGTTTTTTAAATTCGCCTAGAATTTTGTTTCTTCAGGACGTCCCAAATCTTCCTTTGTCGTTTGTTTTAGTTATATTTTCTGCCTCTTCTCTTCCAATTGTTGGTTTTATGTTCCTTTATTTTTCTAAAGGCCTAGAATATACAGTTCTTTTAGAATTGTCTAAACTACGTAAAATTTAAATGACAACAAAATTTTAGAGAATTCCTTTTTTCTGACAAGTATTCGTTTCATCTTAATGGTTTTATAATTCTCAAAATTAGTGTATATGGTCAGCCGAAAGTCCTCATGTTACAAGAAATATAACTTTAAATCCCCAAAAAAATGGTCTTTGGTGAACAACTGGTAGGCAAAGAATTATTGGCCCAATCTTTTTTAACTTTACAATCAATGTTGAACGTTACATTAATCAGATTCTAACTCCCTTTATTGACCAACTAAATGATCAAGTTTTTTTCAGCAAGACGGTGCTTGAGCACACACCACGGTGTAATGCATCGATTTTTGAGAAAAGTTTTTGGAAATCGTTTAATACGTAGAGACATTTGGCCCCTAGATCACCAGATTTGACACCCCTTAATTTTTTTGTTTTTGGTCATTTGAAAAACAAAGTGATCAATAGGGCATTGCTACTTTAGAAGAATTACAAGAAGCCACAACAGATAAAATTACTAACATAATACCACAAATCCTAGTTGATGTTTTTGAAAATTTAAAAAGAAGAATCGCTTTATGTCAAGAACAGGGAGGGGTACAATTTGCACAATTTCTTTAAATATTTTGTTTTAAATTTGTTTTATTACACGGCAACGTTTAAACAATTTTTTTAGATTTAAGAAATGTTTTGTTTTGCTTAATTTCTTTTCACTGGCAGTACGGCAGACTCCGCGATGATGGAGAAGAAAGGGAATGGGGCTGATGGGCACACAAATAATCAAATCTCTGGTTGTTTTAATGTGTGTATTAAGGTGTAGCGAAAAAATCGATTTTTTTTTAACTTCCGACACTGAAAAACTGATACCTAGGCATTTTAAAAAAATGCTTTGTAAAGATGAGCTCTTAATTTTAATAGCAAAGACTCAACTCAGTTTTCTATTTTTTCTTTAGTTCTATTTGGCAAAATCCATATCTCGTCAGTACTTGATCGTAGTAAAAAAATTTATTTACATTTTTTGTAGAAAATTTAATGCTCTAAAAAAGGTGTCTTACAATTTTTTATAGCTATTAGCGTTTAGAAGATATCAAAGATCAATGTGTGAAGAATGTAACAAAAATTTCTTTTTTAATTCTAAATTTTATAACTCGTAGATAAATAAATATTATAAAATGCGCAACTCATAGTTTTGTAGGAAATTAAACGTTCTACAAAAAAAGTTTTTTGTGGTTATTCGATTACAATTACAAAAAAAATTGAGGATTTAGTCTCAAATTTTGGTTTTTAAAATACAAATATCTTCTAAATGGTTAGAGTAATCGATTAACCACAATATACCTTTTTTGTAGAGCGTTCAATTTCCTAAAAACTACATAATATTTTGCATTTTCTGATATTTATTTATCTACGAGTTATAAAATTTAGAAGTAAAAATGAAATTTGTGTCAAATTCTTGAAACTTTGACCTCTCATATCTTCTAAAGGCTAATAGCTATAAAAAATTGTAAGACACCTTTTTTAGAGCATTCAATTTTCTACAAAAAATGTAAATAAAAGTTTCTCTTACTATTTTTTTGGCCCACCCTAGTGTGTATTCCTAGTATGAGCCAAACCGCTGGTCAAGCTACTTAAATTTAATGAGCTCGGTCTTCAGCTTTCTTTCAGCAGAAGTAGCAGTGCTGAGTGCAGAAGCCATGTTGGGGTTCAAAATATGGCGTTGCAACTGCCTCTTTTGCAATGCCATAATCCCTTTTATTGATTTAGTATTCGTTTGAACACTGAAGCATCTAAACAAGTTTGAACAAAATTCGAACACATGTAGTGAGCGGTTCATTTATAGGAACCTACCAAAATCTGTTGCGAGAAGAGCCTCCTAAATGTTCGTTACACCACTGTTTTCCTTAAGAAAGCTTTTCGCAAAATATAATTTTACCTTAAAATTGTTCTAATTGTCAAACATAAACAAAACAAGATCAACACTTCCGTTCGAAAACCTTCAAAATCAACATAGCATTAAATTTTCTAACTTCAGGATTGCAAACAGATTCAACGATTTACAGCCACAGTGTATTTAGTCACGGCCAGCTAAATACTATTACGGCCGTTTCACTCCAAAACTGCCGGTCCCAGAACTAGCGACCCCTAGCTTTTTTTTTACAAATAAAATTAATTCAAGTGACATTTAAAAGTTAGGTTACGCCGAAAAAATTATTAAAACTTTGTTTATTATTGAAGTATTCAAAACTGTTTCTGGTTCGAGACAATCTTAAAAACGATGATTTGCAGCGGCGGCCGGTGATTTTTTAAAACTCTGTATTTTGAAAATGGAGCATGGGATCCAAAATCTGTTATGAAGAATTACTATTGAGACCAAATTGAACGCAACTACTAAAAAAAAAATTTGATCGAAATTTGCGAAATTTGATTTTTAAAAATGGTCAGCCTCCTCTGGTTATTTTCGAAACGGTTTATGCCAGAACGGTAACAAATTTTTTTTTAACATTATGAGACAAATTAATGACTACTTATTCTTTGGTTTTTTCCGAAATTTTAATTATAGAAAAAGTTATGAGCATTTGAAATTTAATTTTCGAAAAATATTCTTTCTCTAAAATTTCAAATGCTCATAACTTTTTCAATAATTAAAATTTCGGAAAAAACCAAAGAATAATTAGTCATTAATTTGTCTCATAATGTTAAAAAAAAAATTGCCACCGATCTAGCATAAACCGTTTCGGAAATAACTAGGGGAGGCTGACCATTTTTAAAAATCAAATTTCGCAAATTTCGAACAAATTTTTTTTTTAGTAGTTGCCTTCAATTTGGTCTCAATAGTAATTCTTCATAAGAGAATTTGGATCCCATGCTCCATTTTTAAAATACAAGAGTTTTAATAAATCACCGGCCGCCGCTGATGATTTGAGAAGATGATTTTTGATACCATAATTATGGTCAAACAAACAATATCTACCCAGATTTTGGTGGGTAAAAATAAAGCACTCGAATATAAATGTGCTAGATACATACGTAAAGATTTTTTGAAAAATATTATGAATTGAAGATACAACAATAAATTAAAAGTACAGAATAATTTAAAAGTGTTTACTCACCGCCCATTTTTTGCAAAAGTGTAAACCATTGCGATCGTGTTTGTAGATTGACGGGGATTTCACAAAAAAGAGGATTTTTATTTTTATAAACAAGACATGTTTTACCCATTTTATTTATTTTTTGCTTGCTTACTTTGGGAAAATTTGAAATTGAACAATAAAATTCAAAGTTTAAATGTCAGATTAATAACATTTAAATTCCAATGTAAAGAAGGTAACTGTATTTGTTTCAATAAATGATGTATAGATAGCGCCACAATTGGGACCAATTTTGTCAATTCAAATTTCGAGTGGGACGGCCATATAGGAACGTTAGCGGATATATATGTAGTTGGCCATGATTTAGTAAATAGAAGTTAGCATTAAATCTCAGTAGCTATGATTTCTCGTAACCATGAGAATAATTTTGTAAGCAAGTTGACGAAGTAAACAAAAAAATTAAAAGTAGAAAATGTTTCCAATTCGATAAAAACAAGAAATTCTTTCACTTCAAAACGGTAAGATGTTTTCAAAAGCGTTCCTAAGACATTTTCCAGCTTTGCCTTTTTTTTGTTCGATAGGCCAGCCTTGAAACCATTTGGTAAAGCCTTCAGCCTTCCAACATGTTGTCCCAAAGCCATCCAGAGATGGGTACAAAGAAACAGCGGCTGGTTTATAATCCAATTCTTTTGATGTAGAAAGACACTTTTTTTTTATTTCCTTAAATCGGGTTTCGCTGTATGGTGGTTTAGTGGATTCCATTTTATTAACAGCGACGATTAATTGTTTGACACCCAGGGTAGAACAAGAAGAGCGTGTTTACGAGTTTCTATGATTTTGGATATACCAGCTTAGAATTCACCAACACCTGCAATTAAGATCAAGACAGCACAATCGGCTTGGTATGGTGCCAGTAATCATATTGAGATGATCTTCTGTGACCCAAAATGTCGATAATTTTCATGCAGTACTTTGAAGTTCCTAATTTCCATTGAGGGGTATCAATTGTGACACCGCAGTGCGGCCTTTGATTCGTTCAAAACCCAAGCGTATTTTAGACTGACTTCCTCTTTAAAATTTTCTGTATAACCTACTTTTTCATTCTTCAAGTTTTTGTCAATTTCAAATGTTTTTTCCAAATTTTCTAGTCGCGGCGATTTCTTCTAACACTCCACTCCGATTGATAGAAATTAATAAAAAAAAAATGCCGAAGATATGTTACTTACTTTAAAACCCCTTACCCATTTCCTACCCGAAATTTTCCTCATAACTTTTGTGATTAGACCACAGTAATAGATCTACTTCTATGTAAATAAAAAATAAAAAGTAACTATGTATACTTATGTCGTTTTATTTAAGTTCCATGGAAGCATCCTTTCTTTCTTAAAGTGGAGTGATTTTTATACAAATAATAAAAGAATTAAAATCAAACCCAAAATCAAAGAATGTTGTTTAATCAAACAACATTCTTACATAACAGTGGCAGAGCGCTTTCGAGAACTATGTTAGTGCCTGAATAATAATGTAAAAAATATATCAAAAAGTTAGAAAATGTTAGAATAGTATATTAAAGAACGCGTTTTAAAAAAGTCAACTTTGTGCCACGAATTCAAGTTTATAAAACGAGCGCAAAGCGCGAGTTTTTATAAATGAGTACCACAATGACTTGATGAACGAGTTCATTATGCTATTTTTTCTACATTGCGCGTTTTACGTGATTTTAAAGTAATAAAGTTAATTATTTATGGGCTGATTTCAAGTTGAGATAATACCGGTAGTATCACAAATATTAATACTTTTCCATGGCAACAACCAATCACAACAATAAATTTTATTAATTTTCCATGGAAACGAAGATACTACCGGTATTATCTCAACTTGAAATCAGCCCATTAATCTTTAGGAACTTTTGCGTTAATACCAGATATTTGGTAATAAATGTCTTGAAAATGCCAAATGTGTTTTGAAGTGTTTTCAAATTCGTCCAAAATTCTGTGTAAGTAATTCACAAATGGTTCTTTTTTACCTACTGAATCGGTTATTCATTGAAAACTGCAATTGGCATAAACACTGTAAGGAAAATCTCCAAAAACATTGTAACATTATTCTTAAATTACCAAATTAATTGCGATTCTCAGTGATTCATGTAAACGTTATTTCAGACCAAGCAGTGCTATATACTCATCTAGCAGATAACTTGTAAAATTATCAAACGCTATGGGGGTTGTAAATAGTTAAAATAAGGCTGAAAGCTGTTTCATTCTAAAGCTGTTCTAACCTCAAAAAGAAAGTTGAAGTTAGCTCATTATAACCGCCGCTTGTCCTCCCCATTTTCAAATATTTTATAGCTTAATTGCGACACACACACACGGAAAAACACCTTGGTGAGAAATACTGATCATCAAGTGCAACAAAATTTATTCGAATAAAATTATTATAATCTCAACGCTGACATAAACGCTGAATTGTCACAAATGACGTTTCATTGCAGCGAAAGCGTGTCACCAACCCAAAAAAAGTAAATTACACTAGTGCTTTACGCACGCAATTTGGGTACTGAATTGGCTAATACGGCACCCAAAACGGTATTTGTTACAGACGCAAAGTAGAAAAAAAAACTTTATAAAAGTTAATTAAGAAAATCATTGAACGATCTGAAGAAAAAAATAAATACACAAAATTTAGAAATATCTAAAACTTATAAAAAATTTAAATAACCTTTTTCTACTCCCATAGCCTAATTGGTTTATTAGTTGCAAATTACCTGTACTTTAATGATGTTCATTATGATACAAATTTTTATTAAGATACAAATTTGGACGAATAAGAACTATGTACTACAGCAAGATTTAAATATTTATCAGATTGACATGAAGTCTTGTTATTTAAAATTGTGACATGCCGCAGTGGTTTTCAATTACAATCAACAGAAGACGAGTCAGTATGAAAAAAAGTGTCTGTAAATTGAAAAATCTTACGCCTCCAACGATTATATAACAAGCCAGAAGCGCCATAAAGTCTTTGTTGCCGGCAAAATCTCCTAAAACCTATAAACATTTTATTCTCAATTTATAAATTGAAGAGACGAAAATAAGGTTAGCATTTATATACCCGACACTGCTTCTTGATTACAGTTCTGCGACAATATTGGTTGATGTTGGTGGTAATATTACATTATTAGAACGCCACGGTGTGCGGTGCATAAAAGTCAAAAAGTCACAATGGCCAAAAGTTATATAGAAGAATAAGTCAAAAATGAAGTAAACATGAAGTAAAAATTTTGAATTCGATTGAATATAATTAGAACAATAATTCATTAATAATTGCTCCATCAATACCAACAACAGCATCTATCAATATTGTTATAGGACTGCCAGTAATGCCGCAGTTGCAGTTTAATAACTGCACTATTCAGAATATGACAATTCATCAAAAAGATTAATTTGTTTACTTTGTGTTAAAATTGACTTTTTTAAGTTTCTGTCTTTCGAGTCTAACTATGAAGGAGTGTTCTAAATTTTACCAAATTTAAGGAATAACCATCTTATAATATCACAAACCTATCCCTAAAATTTCAACCCTCCACCTCAAACATAAGGGTATTTTACGACGGTGGAGAGCCGATTTGTAAAACAATAAATTTGGTATTTTTAAATAAACAGCAACGTTAGATAACTTATTTTTAATTTTTCCCTAAGTTATTGTTTTAACAGTAGTAGCCTACTGTTAAAATTTCTTTTGTCTACAACCAGCCCTTGAAAAGGTGAGTTATTAAAATATTGAAAAAAAATATTACATTTTTTTCAAGTTAGGTACAAGTTAGTTTTTTTATTTTAATTTTTATTATTTCTATTTTTTTTATTTATCTATTCAAATAATTTTTATTTTTTTCCAATTTGTCCATTTTACGCAAAACAACCCCAAACACGAGTCACTACTTCCTTCTGGGTCTGGGGGTGTTCCCATCGTAATAAAATTCGGAAAAAAATCACATAAAATTTTTTAAATATCAACAGCCCACAGTGAAAATTGCATTCCTCTACGACCACCCCTTGATAGGGTTAATTCTCAAAATATTAGAAAATTCATTTTTCTTAGTTGTCAACCAATAATTGTGCTGACTAACCTTCAGACATGTCTCGAAAAATTAGCTCGTCGTAAATAATCCGAAGCAGTTGTCAACAGAAGTCAGATTTTTTTAGATGTTGTTACGAATATTTCGAATTAACAATAAGAGAGAATTAACAATTCGACAAAAACTCCACAAAATTGTTAATAGACCGGCTCGTAGACCGATCGAGAAGAATGCATCATCGCTTCACACGAGTGGAGAAAGTTTAATTGGGACGTATTCTAGAAGGACCAGACGTTTGGTTATAAAAGGAGCGAAGACATTGACCGGGTAGTTAGTCAGTTAGCAAGAGCCAGACAAGCTAGTGAAGAGTAAGCGGCATTATTAAAGCAAAGGCGATTGCAGTTGTTTCTTTATTGTTGTTGTATTCGTGTACATAGTAGAAACAAATTATTAGTTATTGATAAAAATTTGCACACACCTCTTACAATATTCTTCTTGTTACAGGAACAGGTAGGTGATAAAAAAAAATTAAAATGTATATTTTTATTGGAATTAATTTATCACATCGAGTTTGACTTTCTACACTATTAGAAGTGGATAAAATTCTATCACAACAATGACGTTTTCTATTACTTTTTTAATAAAATAATAATTTTTTGAAAAAAATAATAAAAGACGTCAGAATAAATAAAATTTTGTATCTAGGTAACAACAATAAAATTGTTCAAAAGCATAATTTTTTTCCAAAAAAATAATTTAAGCATGTGTCACATACCGTATTTTACGTACTAAATTAAGAGTATATGATTTAAAAAAAGAATGTGGTTTATTATAGTTTTGTGTTACGAGTATATAATAAAATATCAAAGTGTATTAAAAATGTATAAATTAAAAACATCAGTCTATTCTAAGGCTTAGAAAATTCCACTTAGAAAAAACAATTCTTATTTGTGCTTTGGTTTCAATTTTTGGTCAAAGCGATTAAAAAATTTATAAATTCAAAGTACACAATAATTGTTGTCCTGTTGTAGTAATAAGCTTATTTATTTGATTAGCGTGCATTGTTTCTTTACATATAATCACAAAAGGTTCGTAATTTTGAATTTCATTTAAAATATCCAATTCATTTTCTAAATAACCCAAGTCATATCCTAACTCGTTATTCCTATTATCTGTATCAGAAGTACTAATTCTTTGCGGAAATACTTGAACCAATTGATCAAGAGTCATACAAGTTGCAACATGAGTCAAAATATCTAAAACAAAAATAATTACCAAAAAACAAATCACAATCTTATAACAAAACCTTTCAGTAATTTTTTATGGAAGAAACACACTCTTTTCAGGACTTCATTTTGACTTAATCTCAAAATGCGTCTCTGAATTGAAGCTATTAAAAATTTCCATTCGTCAGTTCTAGTGAAACGATCCTGAAAGAAATATCTCGAAAATTATCAAAAACACAAAATTTCAAAAATAACGTTTAAAATTATTTATATCTCAAATATTGGGTGACCACACATGATTCTCCCATCCAGAGTGTTATGAAATTTGAAGACAATTTGCTTTTGTACTTCACTTTTATAATTGATTATAATCTAACAAATGTGAGTAATTGAATATTTTTATCTCTGTGCCAATCACAGAATCAATCAATTCATTTAGTGCTTGGGCTCAGTTTGGGCACGTTAAGCTGGTTCCATTTATTTAATTAGTTGCTTTATTCACGTTTGTTATTTCCCATATCATATTTTTATAAAACAATAACTCATAAAAGAAGTACGACGAAAAAGTTTTGTTGTCATTTTTTAAACCACTTGACTATTAAGAATTAAAAAAGAGTTTTCAGTAGGTAAACACCGCAAAGGTACAAATAATTAATAATAATCAAATAATCTTTCTCAATTAACATGAAACATCAAAATAACAGTTTCACGCACTCCGTGCTTTAAAACATGTTTTACGCACACTTTTCCCACTTACCTTCCCAAATTGCAGTAAACACTGCGGACAGTCATCAATTAGCAATTGCACTGCATCATTCGTACTCATAATAATCGACTGCAGACTTAACCCTCCTCTTAAATTCTCATTCAGACTTAAAAATGCATTAACCTCCCCTAAAACCTGTTTCGAGACAATTTGACTGGATAAAATCGCTTGTAATTTTTTCAAAACTAAATCAGCTTCTTCATTAGGTCTATAACACTCTTTTGGTGTATAATTTTCCAAACATGCCTCGTATAATTTCGATGTGATTTCAATTTGAAATGGGGGCATTTTATCAAGATAAGTGTGACGAAACTGACCAAACAAATAAGTTTCTTGTGATTTTTTATCAAATTTGTCGTCAAAATAATGCTTTGATTTTTCCTCATTTTCACCTAAAATCTCTCGTTCCAATTTGCTGAAACTACAAAGTGTTAGTGTTCAGCCTGTGGTCCGGTTCAAATAATTACCTTGAAGACATCTCATCTCTCCTGTTGTTATCTTCTTTCAATTGGAAGATTTGAAGTTGAGATAAATACGACCTGACTAATAATTTCATAGCTTCGTTTGCCCCTCTTTCATAAATTATTTTCGAAATATCTGTATCGCCTGCTTTGATAAAATACTTCTGGAAGTACATTTCTAGTGTCTTTTGGAGGACTAGACTGGCAGTACTGCTATCACTACCAATACTCGATGGTAAATACTCGAGAAAAACCTAAAATTCCCCCACAAAAATCTAAATATTTTCAGCACGACAGTGGCGCTCTCACCTTTATTAATTTATTCAAATTAATTACTTTTTTCTCCATGACTAGATAAACTAAACATTCGGAAAGAACATCAGAATGTGAGGCTATTAAAACAACAGCAAATTCGGAAAATGTTGTCACGATTTTAGTTTTTCCTTGAAAACTTTGAGTAGTGTCAAAAAGTAACTCCCAATTGTCTTGTAAAGCTGTCAAAAGTTCGGTTTGGGAGATTTGACATAAGGACTCTTGCGATTTCGATGTGTTACATTTTTGGGTGTAGAGAACAGCAAGTGCTAAATATTGTTCAGCCTGTTTTGCACCATCTCTAGAATTTTTTAAAATCTAGTGAGTTAAAAAATATATAAAAAGGAACAAACATTAAAGCCAACATTGTCTATTCATTCACTATTAACTAGTACATATACAAGGATATTCACGAAACATGACGCATTTACCATATATGCAACCAAATTTACATATTAAGCAGCTATCTTGATAAAATTTTCATTTCAATAAAAAGTGCCACTTACCTTGTCAATTTTTCTGTCAAAATTTGAATCAAC
This sequence comes from Tribolium confusum, assembly GCA_029207805.1. NCBI lineage: Eukaryota > Metazoa > Arthropoda > Insecta > Coleoptera > Tenebrionidae > Tribolium > Tribolium confusum. The sequence goes on along the minus strand of JALGAY010000009.1, from coordinate 19,963,458 downwards.
TTATCAGTAGAATACTCCCTCAAAATACTACTTTTAAGTATCAAATTAGGTAAATCATCAAAATTTTGATTCTCCAACAAGTCTAATATCGTTTCAGCAAAATTTTGTTTGGAACCACTGGTAAAAAATTTATCAGCTTCCCAACTATGTTTGATTTCTAATAAAACTGATTTTAGGTAATACATTAAACCTTTAGTTACCTAAATATAAAAAATATATAAATTTCCTGTTAAGACTAAACAGTAGTACCAACTTACGTAATTATTTGACTGCTCTTGAACTTTTTTAACACGACGTAATACTTCCGATGGTAAAACACGCGCCATTTTGTAATATGGAATTGCCAATTTGTAATCATCTTCATTGTTACACCTTTAATTATTTTTTTAAGCAAAAATCAGGAATACTATAGATAGAAAAGAATGCAGAGTACGCTTGCTAAAACCACAAGCCGCCATTTTAAACTATAGATTTAGAAGAAAATGTAGTGTTTTTCGTTTGTATTTTAAAAAAATGGCAACTAAGTCATAAAAACATACAGGCTATCCCAACGGTCTAAAAAAGTTCTATAGCTTGTTTATTTTAAAAGATATGGATTTTTTCTTTTTTTCTAGATTATAACTGCGTTTTTGATGCACATTTAAAAATATTGCGGTTTATATACAGGTTGTCCGATCTTAAAAAAACACTAAAGTTATGATTTTTTAAATGGAATCTATTCAGTTTGATTTTATTTTTGGATTCTATGCTAAATTACAAATAACCGTTGAGTGAGGGAGTTGGGAAGAGGCGCAAAGACATAGCTTAACAGCGTTCCGTACTACTATCTCACTTTAATTAGCTTCCCGCACCGCACCGTCAATCAACTTCGTTGCTGTTCTGTGGCGCCACCTACACAGTTTGCTCGTTGAATGAGGAACTCGGGTTGCTGGCTCGTTGTTGAAATAAAATTCTAATAAGCGCTTTATAAAATCACGATTCCTCCCTGACGATTCCACACATTTGGTCAGAATTGTTAGGAACAGGTTTACGACGGAATATTTATTGAGATTGCAAAGAAAACTATCCATTAAAAATTGGCAAAATTCGTACTTTTCAATGAAAACGGGTCAATTTAAGCACTTTTAAAAAATCGTATCTCGGATACCATTTAACCAATTTTAATGAAATTTGGTGTGTCTACACAACTTTTTATGCTCTTTCAAATAGTAATGTAAAAAATTTCTAAATACCCACACACAAAAAAAAATAAAATAAAATTTTACAATTTTTTTTTTTGAATTTTACGCAAAATCTCCAAAAACACTGGAAAGGGTCTAGCAAAATATATATCAAAGTATCTTCAAAAAAAATTTACGATTATCTGAACGATAATTTAACATAATAAAATTATAATTTCTTGATGTTGCATTTCCTGTGCAGTAGGGTATATTAGTGTATATGAAATAAAGATGTTATAAAAAATTTTAATAGAGCCAAAAATTATTAAAAAATCTATATTTTGCAACCCCCAAATTTCAGATTTTTAGGACCATAAATCAAAAAGTTTTCGTCCCTCCCCCCGATTTCTAATAGAGAACGTGAGATAGATGTGTGGCAGGGTTTTCATTTCGAAAATGACAATTTAGGCACGAGCACGATCTACCACTACAATGAATAAAATTTATTTGTTCGTAGGAACAACCCTTTGAGATGTTGGAATTGAGGGACAGCAAAAATTGGGAATGTGAGCAGTTATTAAAACTCGAATTAGACATTATTATAAAATTTAATAAAAGCAAAAATAAAAATAAAAGTAATAAAGGTTATACAAATACAAAATGAGCTAAGTTAGCAAAATTTAAGTAGAATTTAACATACCAAAAATGAAAGCAAAAATTGTGTGGATACAAACAGCATGACTAATTACCAAATTACACATTATTACATTACAAGCATTATATCGTGCAAGGAAAAACCAAATGACTTTAGAAGTCATCCCCCCATCGTGTTGAACTGATGGTTGGTACTTTACGGTATTTTAATTTAAAGAAAACTTATGACAGTTAATTAATATTTCAATAATTTTACGCTCATCAATCCCTTGGTCGGGCTTATAATGTTTACATTTCCGACTCTCGGGATAAACAAAAATATTATAATTATATCGAGCATTGCCTTAATCTAGAAGGAGGGTAGGAAAACCAAAACTAATTTCAAAAACGGTACAAAAATGACTTATTAAAACAACAAAATTACAAAAGCAATAGGTCCATCCCCGAACAGTTCACATTTTAACTTGCGTTTCTATCGTACCAAACCATAACCTTTTGGTAATCATAAATTACCAAACGAAACTTTAGAAAAGCTGCCATGGTTGTTTAAAACACCGAGAAGAATTAAATCAAAAAGGACTTACTTTGCAACATCTTGTGGAACGGTTCTTTACACAAACACTTTTACTTTTAACTTCACAACTCAAAAAGGGAAATTCAATTACTGCTTCGCTGGTAACTTGTCATATACTGAACTTTTTCGCCTCAAGCGTCTGGGGCTTTATAGGGACCCTCCTTTGTGTAATTAGAGGTCGGGCAGCGGTCATAAAGTATTCCAGACGAATTTTGAGCCACAACTCCACAAGATTTGTTTATATTTTGTGCTAAAAGCTTTTCAGGGCTAATTGGTATCAAATCTCATGGGAAACTGTCCAGTGACCTTACATTGACTTTGCTTTGTCTAAACGTTTAAAAATTGAATCGCGAAATGAATTTCCTTAGATTTGATTTTCCTTTTCATTATTTTTAGAAGACCAAAAGGGCATTAGTGACCCTTCACAACCACTCCCCCCTTAAAAGAAAAACACGGGTTTTAATAACCCGTGGCTTTTCCTTTACATACAACTAACTTACAACCTATAAGTCCTTCACTTTCCTACTGGAATCGTTACTTGATTACCAAAATTCACTTTACTTTTATAGAAAGACTTTCTAATTCCAGTAGCAAAACTTGGGACGTAGAGTACAAATTCTTGGTTGGATCGTACATTGGCTGTGTCGCGAAACACCTTTTCACTTCACATTGCGCACTCACTAGCTCTGCTTTTAATTAGCACAACACTTTTAACTTTTACCTGCTGCTGAGTGAACACTGGGTAGATCGATGTTGTTGATGTGGGACATGGACCAAGGAAAATGGATTGTCAGATTCCTGCCTAACTCGTTAACTACCAGTCTGATAGCAGACTTCCTTATGTAGACCAAGACTTGAAACTTGAAACTTGAAAATGCAAATGAAACTTGAAAATGGGCAAAGTTGAGAACTCATTGACTCGGTGACCACCCTGGTCACTCTAGTCTTCGTTCTTCTATTCTTCTTTCCACTTTTTTACTTGCTACAGTAAACAGCTTAACCAGCCCCCTTCTTATGACATTGAACCACTCTCCAAAGTCCACCTTAATTTAACCCCTCCTTTTTTAATGCTTAAAACAACCATGATTTATACCCTACTTGAATAACTGTTACAAAACTATACTATTAATCCGACTTGTTATATGGTTTGGCACGATATGTCTTTAACTCAAACAAACTAAAATTCAGGGTATATAAATTTTGCTTACTATTACCTCTACGTTTTCTTATACCCTGTTACTCCGCGGCACTGATATTCGGGGAATGAACCTATGCATTAATCTACGTTACTTCTTTTCTACCTGAATCGCACCATTTGGTTTCTCCTCCTCCTCTCCAGAATTAATAGTTTCTGCTTTCTAATCGAGTATCTCAGTACGGTCTTTCTCAGCTTTCACGTTTTGTATTTCCAAATCTTTCATCATCTTCTTCTTATGTTAAGGTGTAATAACCACAGCGTTATCTTCGATAACCTATCTAATAACCCTTTCTATGATTTCAACTCCCAGGAGTCAACAGGTCAGATCTCTTGTTCAACTAAACTATTCCCCCCCTGTCCATTTCTTTCTAAACGGTCGCGTCCACCAAAAAAATATATTTTTCTTTTTAAGTTCACCCCACAGGTTTCCACTACGGTTGCTTTTTTTTTCTTCAACTCGACCTAATGGGAATCTTCATCATCTTTAAATTCTTCAAACGTACTCAAAAAAAATTCCTTAATTTAGAAATGACATTTCTATCTCGTTTACAAAGTTACCATTGATATTTTGTTCCTGTTTGTCTTTCGTAATCTAAAAGTTCATTCTTCTCCATTTTTAGGCCTATTTTGGAAAAGAGTAGACTTTATGAGGTAGATTGTTCATCCTGGACTTTATTTATCTTCATTTTGTTAGATTATTCTAAACTTTGATGGTGTTAATTCGTTGTGTTCTTTCTCTCAACCCAATGGCAACGTTAAACTTGTGAACAAAATCTTTTCCTAATAAGATAATTCCCAATAAATCCCAATAACAAGCATCCTTAATGTCGTTATCTTTCGTGTTGTTCACCCTGTTTTTTCGACCTCTTTTAGTCCAAACCTGTGGTCTCGAATTTTCTTGATGTTGTCTTAAGGCATTACGATCATCTTCCAAGCAAACACAACAACTTGTAAGCAAATATCCAATTTGTCTGACTCTATTGCTGATTTTCTTTTGATATCAGAACTTTGATGTTCCTTTATCACATAGTAGCTGTTGTTGATGTTTTTAATTACTTCCTTATTTTGCAATAGATGATCATTTTCATTGATGTTGTTGTATTCTGTTAATGGTGTTACATTCGTTATGCAATATGTCTTTTATTTGTCCTCTCTAATTGCGATTTTAACTGCTTCTTCAAAATTATTTGCGTTAGCCGAGATGATCCTTTGTTGTTTACCTTCCTATTTGAAATCGGAGGTACATCTTCAGTAATGCTAGACTATTCTTCGATGCTTGACTGTTGATGTACCAGTCAGTTATTAATCCGGGGTCCGGAACACATCCTATTATTCTTCAATTATTTTTTTTTTTAAAGTCTCGACCGTTTATTTTCTTGAAGTAGTTTATTGTTGATAATACTTCCTTTACGGGTACCAAATGCGTAGGGGTGCCACCCCCCATTATCCTGTTTTCAATCATCAGTATATTCAATTAATTGTAACTCGTTAATTGTTTTTCCTTTATTAAGTTTCACTGACCTACTCAATGTGTTCACGACCTGTAATTGTATCTCCTTGCGATACCGATTAAGCGACCTTGCCGTCACTATACTCAGCCGTTGGTCATCTGATGTGTTCACGACCTGTAATTGTATCTCCTTGCGATACCGATTAAGCGACCTTGCCGTCACTATACTCAGCCGTTGGTCATCTGATGTCTCAAATAATCACAAGTTCCTCATCACCTTATACATTAATTTTTCTGTAATTCCCAAACAAATGGCTCAATTTCTGGCTGGGATTTCTAATTTCTTCTTAAGTTTAATCTTTAACACCGATTTATAAATTTTATTCGACGCTTCATCCGGTGCTTTGTTTAGATTTTCTGTTATTTGAGAAGATTCATTCTTCCTCGACGTAGGCGCCGTGTCGTGAAAAAATAAACCCTCATTGGCTGACCGGTCATTCCTCTCCTCGTTCGAGATCTCTTTTAACTTTACCCGGGTCGATGCAGCGTTTGTTACCCCCTCATCTGCGACTAACCTGTCACAGACAGTGCAAACGGATGACTTCAAGCCCCTGTCGGACGACTCAAAGCTCCAAACGGGCGTCTTCAGGTCCCTCACCGGCAACCCAAAGCCCCAAACGGATGACTCATGGACCTTATCACGTGGTCCAGAGCTCCAAACGGATGACTCAAGGACCCTATCCGGCATCCCCAAGCTCCAAACGGACTTCCCAAGGACCCTATCCGGCATCCCCAGGTTCCAAATCAGGCGACATAACGTCCCTAGTACATTTTCCTTTTTTCCGCCGCGGCAACGTTTACGGGCTTACTTGCCCAACAATTATTTTCCTTTTTATCTGGATACGTATCCCCCATTACATTTTGGTAACAGACCCCCATCTTTTTTTTTTACCTGTTTTATCACCCTCAACCCGAGGATTAGCGACCTCAGCACTATCATTTTCTTCTTGCGCTTCGTCTTTTACTATCCTTGCGCTACCTAATTTCTTACCTTCGCTGTCGAGGGCATTTACCGGGCCAAGCCACTCCCTTCTGTCTCTAAGGGTATCTGGTGCTGACCTATTTTCACCATTCCCTTCGACCAGCAGATATTTACTTTAAATTTTTCCTAGAAATCCAGTCCCAACAACATTTTTCCTCCAAGCTGACTTCAGCCGTGAACTGGTGTAATAAACTCGTATTACACCTGGGCCCTAATTAAATTTTCAACATTGCTAACTCCTATTCTTAATTGAAGCCGCCTGGACAGTTTTTTTTTTACATAGCCATTATCGAATATTCCTTTTTGTTGTTTCGAATTTAATTTTGAATATTTTACTACGAGACATCAGTACCAATCGGTTATTTTATTGCTTTTTCTCTTGTGATTGACGTGAATGACCCCATGATACTGTTTTCTTGATCTCCACTCTTCGGTGGGACCATTTTTTGGGTTACCTATAACTTGCGACGATATATTCGTAAAATTTTTGATGTTAAAGATGTTGAGTAGGTTTTAGGGATACACCTTAACGCATTTACAAGCTGAGTATAATTATTCCTGCTGAGACCGTACATTAGTTGTTATTTTCGTTTCCCAGGACTGTACTGGTTTATTGATACTACGCGAATTTCCTTAACAACCAATTCGACTTTCGGCTACCAATACCCATAATAAAGCGAGCAAATTTTATTCGCTTCTATCTTATTTGTGATTTTTACCCTGTGATTGCGCTTTATTATCGTTATTAATTGATTAATTTTTGCTTTTTACGATGGACCTAACTGCAATTATAATTTCACAACTACCGCTGATTAACATTTTGAGACCTAGGCACAATTAGCTTTGGTTTTTAATTGGTCAACACGTCTCCCTATTGTTAACGAAAATTTTCTTACAAGAAGGATGAAGTCATCTGCATACCTTCCCCGACTCGCATCAACGCAAGCATTTATTACGAACACATGCGTTATCTCACTGCCCCCGATAATTCCGAGATTATTTAACGTAAAATGACCAAATTTCTATAAACTCTGGGGAGCCTTAAAAATTAAAAAAAATTCACTCCATATTTAGGTAATTTTCCTTCGCTCTTATTGTCGAAAACCAAAATTGAACTTTTAAAGTTTTGTAGTTTTTCAGCCTGAATTATTTTTAAGTAATTTATAAAACTTTTTTTTTGTTCAATTTAAAGAAAATTAAAGTGTCTTTTAACCCCTTAGAGCGGATCTGTGCTATTAATTAGGTGTTCTTATCGGGAGTCACTCAACTCCAGTTTTGACCTTGCTCCCATTTACAATAAACTTTTAGAGTAAAATAATTCGTAATTGAAAATATACCAGAAAATTTTGAAAAATATTCCACAATAATAGAGAGATTAACCAAAAATTCTACACACAAAAATTTCAATCCAATTTTTAGTTCACAAACAAAATTAAATAAAACCGTTTGATTAATTTGCATTTTTAAGTAATTTCTTTGTTATTCAATTATGATTAATTACTGCACTGATCCAAAGTCATCTTGATTTTCCTAATAATGGAATTTTATTCGACCGCCAAAACTTTATTAATTATAGTTTATTTATCAAAAAAAAAGAATTAGAATTTCATTAGATGAATTATCAAATTAGAATTATTGTCTTCAATATTTTACTCCTGACCTTGCCCTTGACTTGTTTAATTATTACAGATCACATCTAAGCACTGCGTTTAATCGGGATTCGGTTTTTCGAACATTATTAACATTAATTTTTCCAAGGTTATTAATTAATTTTCCAAATAGAATTTTGAATAAATCCCTATTCACCCGGTATTGTATTAAAACGGAATTTTCCCAGAAAATTTTATTAACTTCCGTTATTTAAACGCATTTTTTTTTTTTTAGGGATCTTTTCCATGAATTCCCCTTTCTTTCTGCCAAAATTACCGATTTAACAACAAAATTTAAAATCATTTACTTTCGTCATCGACTTTTCCGCGCGTTCTCATTTTCTTGAATAACGTAATTTTTGGAATTCACGTATCCGAGTCATTTGATGGAGTTTGACTGCATACAAAAGCTCCGAAAATTTTTAAATTTATGATAACCGATTTTGTGACATTTGACTTATTTTAACGCCCAAAAATTTTCAGTTTTTCCACGATTAATTCTCACGTAAAGGTAGTTAACCCAAATTATGACACTAGGCCCCCGAAATTTAATTTTGCATTTTCTTTGTTTCGTGTGGACACAAAGATTCTCACGCCTTGCGTAGCGATAACGCATGGGTGGCGGCGTCGTGACCTTGCTGGCTAAAAGAATTCGTCAACGTATCGTATTTCCGTCTGCACGTGCATATCGTTTTTGATCTCACAGATTTTTGTTTATACATCCTAATTGAGGCACCGATTTCTCGCACCAAATAATCAACGCGTTCTCACGGAAATTCATTACCGTTTTAAAGCAAAATTTTGACCCTTTCACAATGTCCATTTTCAGCTCATTTTTGACCATTGTCTTTTACGCAATTTAGTGGTCTCCTACCATAAATTATTACTGAAAAAAAATTTTTAATTTTGACTCAAAAAAATCTTTCTATTTCTGCTCATTTAGGACCTTTTTGACTTTCCCAAAATTTACTGGAATCCTACTGACGACTGCGCCAATTCAATTGTGTGGCAGGGTTTTCATTTCGAAAATGACAATTTAGGCACGAGCACGATCTACCACTACAATGAATAAAATTTATTTGTTCGTAGGAACAACCCTTTGAGATGTTGGAATTGAGGGACAGCAAAAATTGGGAATGTGAGCAGTTATTAAAACTCGAATTAGACATTATTATAAAATTTAATAAAAGCAAAAATAAAAATAAAAGTAATAAAGGTTATACAAATACAAAATGAGCTAAGTTAGCAAAATTTAAGTAGAATTTAACATACCAAAAATGAAAGCAAAAATTGTGTGGATACAAACAGCATGACTAATTACCAAATTACACATTATTACATTACAAGCATTATATCGTGCAAGGAAAAACCAAATGACTTTAGAAGTCATCCCCCCATCGTGTTGAACTGATGGTTGGTACTTTACGGTATTTTAATTTAAAGAAAACTTATGACAGTTAATTAATATTTCAATAATTTTACGCTCATCAATCCCTTGGTCGGGCTTATAATGTTTACATTTCCGACTCTCGGGATAAACAAAAATATTATAATTATATCGAGCATTGCCTTAATCTAGAAGGAGGGTAGGAAAACCAAAACTAATTTCAAAAACGGTACAAAAATGACTTATTAAAACAACAAAATTACAAAAGCAATAGGTCCATCCCCGAACAGTTCACATTTTAACTTGCGTTTCTATCGTACCAAACCATAACCTTTTGGTAATCATAAATTACCAAACGAAACTTTAGAAAAGCTGCCATGGTTGTTTAAAACACCGAGAAGAATTAAATCAAAAAGGACTTACTTTGCAACATCTTGTGGAACGGTTCTTTACACAAACACTTTTACTTTTAACTTCACAACTCAAAAAGGGAAATTCAATTACTGCTTCGCTGGTAACTTGTCATATACTGAACTTTTTCGCCTCAAGCGTCTGGGGCTTTATAGGGACCCTCCTTTGTGTAATTAGAGGTCGGGCAGCGGTCATAAAGTATTCCAGACGAATTTTGAGCCACAACTCCACAAGATTTGTTTATATTTTGTGCTAAAAGCTTTTCAGGGCTAATTGGTATCAAATCTCATGGGAAACTGTCCAGTGACCTTACATTGACTTTGCTTTGTCTAAACGTTTAAAAATTGAATCGCGAAATGAATTTCCTTAGATTTGATTTTCCTTTTCATTATTTTTAGAAGACCAAAAGGGCATTAGTGACCCTTCACAGATGTGAGGCCAACAAAATTTTCCGATTTTCAAATTTTTTTTGTAACCTATACAAATGAATAAAGAACTAAAATATCAGTTGCTCTGTACCACCCCCTACTGTCCCCAGCCGCCTCCAAAGTTACCAAAGATTTAAAAAATCTTTAAATGAAGCTAGAATCATGCGGTTTTTTTTACAGGGGTACCATATAAGGTACCTATTACTTAAAAAAAATTACCCCATTTTAAAAGGGATATGAAAAAAAAAATTTAAATTTATTTAGACTCCAAAATATGAAATCGAAGAAAAGAGACCCCTAAATAACATTTTGACCATGTCTTAAATTTAATAGTCTACAAAAATTTTGTGTATGCGCAGTTGCGTTTACGCTGTACAGAGTGGATAATAAACATCTATAGATCTCGGTATCTAAACGTTGTATAGAATATCTGTTGAAGCCAAAAAATATTAAAAAATCAATACATTGTACCCCCAAAATTTCGGATTTTTAGGACCATAAATAAAAAAGTTTTTCTCCGCCCCCCAATAAAATTTGGGAGTTTGAGATAGATGTGAAAGCAAAAAATTTTTCTGATTTTCAATGTTTTTTTTTGTGCCTTATAGACATAAACGTACAATAAAGAAAAAAAAATATCAGTTGCTGTATTTAACAAAAAACTTACTTTTACAATTCTAGGAACCCTAAAGACACTGACCAATTACCTCTAAAAATGCTGTAAAATTACAAGTCAAGCGATTCATTTTAAATGTAGTTACTGAATTAAAGTTTGCTATTGTTTTGCAACGCCTTAAGAAGTGCATTTTTAACGTCTTATATTTGTTCAGAGAAGAAATTTTAAAGTTATTAATTATGGATTTTTCTAGTGCTTGTAGGTGTGCGTTTAGGCAAAATTTTTATCAAATTCTCGGTTATTATTTAACACCACAACCGTCTGAATGACATTTTTTTGAAATTGACGTTTATAACAACCTGTTCATTTGCTCACTTAGAGAGATCTCCGCGTGGCGCTGCTAATATTTCCTCATATACGTAGACTTTTATTTATTCAAGACATTTATATTAAAAACAACTGCGGAAAAGCGCGGATCTTTTAACACATGATTATTACAAATGTAAAAATTCCGAATTATTCTGATCAAATGTTTTATTATATTCGTAGGGCTTTCGGAAGTTAAAATAATGACTCGCCGGCAGTTATTTAATAAAATGCAGCAACGAAATTTACCAACTTTTGACAGTAAATTAGAATTTTTAAAAAATTTTTTGGTTCACCTTTATTCTTGGTACCGAATGACATCAACTATGCATAAAATTCTGCTCATGGTGCTGCTGTTAGGGAAAAATTTTTGCTTCCAATTGGTCAGCTTTCAGAAAAAGCAACAGAAGCAAAAAACGAGAAGTTACGACGTATCGTCAACAATTTGCACGAAAAATTTTAGGAAAATCTTGTAATTTAGATACATTAAATAGACTTCTTCTTAGTTCTGATCATCTTTTACCTGGCATGAAACCGACAATTAGAAAAAAGTCTCGACCATTTCTAAAAGAAACTATATTCAAATGTTACTGCCAGCTAAACCTACACCTTCAACCGTAACATCTAAATCGGAAGAAGCACAATTATTATCTGATGAAGAGGACGATATTTCATCTAATGAATCGTCTGAATCTATTGAAACAGACGTAACATTGATGAGTTAGAAAAAAAATTGTCTTCTGACTAAACATTTCACATGCATTGTAAATATATACATTTAATTTTTGGAAATTTTAATTTGAATACATACTTTGTTTAAATTTTTAAAATATATTTTGGAGTTACTTTCTTTAACTGTTTTTTTTTTACATTACAACACTTTTTAGACATAATAAAAAATATAAATAGTTTTGGCCAGCTAGAACAAGCAAATACCCCACTGTGCGACGCGTGTATTATATTTGAAAATATTTACATCAATTGTTGTTTATACAATGCTGTACCATAGCTTTTGGACTTTAAAAATGTTTGTAACTTTTTCAATCGCCGTACTTCTTAGTTTAGTTCAAAACGCTGTACTTCTTAGTTTAAAACGCCGTACTTCTTATTTCGAAACGCCGTACTTCTTAGTTCTAAACGCCATACTTGGTAAAAAATGACGTTTTCTTGCATTTATACTTGAAAATATTTTCTACATCATTTTTTAAAATATATGTAATATATATTTACCAGTGGCGGCTCGTGCAGGGAGGGCATTCGGGCATTGCCCCTCCAACGAAAATAAAAAAATAAGAAATTAAGGAAATTTTGTGTTTTGAATAAAATAATTAAAAACGTCTAAAACTTTTTTGTAGAAGCGTTTAAAATGCGCGCAAAGTTTAAAAATATTAGCGGACGTGTATTCCGGGCACAGCTCAGCTTGCCCTACTACGCTTGCCATATCGTACGCACTTTCCATTAGTTTTTCAAGTGTTTTGCTGCTAAAACAATCTGACAACAGTGCAATCTCGGGCAGAAGCCAGACTTGCCCACGAACCAATTAGAATAGCAGAATCACTCCGAGTTTCTTCGATTTGAACCGATTGCTCCCGATAATTATTATTCATTAATTTGTATTGTACCGGTAACAACTGTTTTTCTGAGTCAAATTTTTTATGATTCTGATTATAATTTAATCGGATTGATGATGAATTCCGTTTAAAATATAAAAGAGTTAAAATCCGCGGAATTTGTTAATTTTGAAAATAGAAAAAAAATAAAGGAGTTCGGACCATCGAGACTAAAGCTAAAAAATTCACCAGGAACATGTGATAAAGGGTAAAACCGCGGTAAGAAATTGTTATGACAGTATATACAAAAATTCAGATTGGTTATGTGGTTGTGAACTTGTGATGTAAGTAATTCAGTTTATTGTTTTGTTTATTGTTTGTTAATGGGGTCTAGTGATTCCGATCCTGCTTGAATTTAGACAGAAATACGGGATTTAAAACATTTAACGAAAAAAATCAAAAAGCATTCTATGAGGCAAAAGCATTTATTCATGGAATTTGCAACGTTAGGTCGAATTGATTTACGAAATCAGCTTAGTAGCGCATTTAGACTTGAAATTCAAAAACATAACGAGCAAGTTAAGCAGAAGCGGTATATTTTAGGAAAATTTATTGATTGTATAAAGTTTTGTGAAGTATTCGAATTGGCTTTACTGAGACAAGCTGAAACCTACTGAAATTATAATAAAAACAGTTTACACCTATAGCTAAATTACTTTTAAAAAGTATTAACATTTGTTACTTATGCCCTCCCACTCTAGATTCTCACGAGCCGCCACTGATATTTACATTAATAATTCAAAGAACCGATCTCGCCGAGGAGCCAGATCCAAAGATCTAAATCATTCAAACCGTTTTTTCCATCTCTAGATACGACCCGTTGGACCCGTTCGACCTGCACACCACGATGGCAAGCAGCAAACTGAAATTTCTCAGACCCAAACACTTATAACGCCATCTGATTTTCAGACCCATTTGTGGTCACGCTTTTTAGCTATGTCTTTGCGCCTCTTCCCAACTCCCTCACTCAACGAAATAACTTTTGTAGAAGTTGTTTTTATTTATCTGTTATCAATTTTGATTTGTGGCGCTTTTTTACCAGAATTTTGTAATTCAGAAAAATGCAGCTATAATCTAAAAAAATAAGCCTGTACCTCTCTCTTTTTATTTTTTTCTTTCTAATTTATTCGGATATAACATCTATCATCTTTCTACAGTCACGTGATAAAAAACATTTTCTTAGTTTAAAATGGCGGTTATGTCCCCGTATTCTACACCCGTCTTATCTCTGGTGCATACTCACATGATGTAATGATCAGCCAATAAGGCACACGAAGTCCTATATGTCTCAATGACGTCATCAATATTACTCTTAACTGGCATTATCAATTTAACATTTTCGTCAACCACATCCCATTTCCTCATTACAAGCGCCACCCTCAAAATCACGTGAGCTTCACTCATCAAATGGCAATACGTCTGTGATGAGGTAAATCGATGCGCATTGGCTAATATCGAAATATCATTAAATATTGTTTTAGGAGTGGGTAATTCCAAATTATACAACGTCCAATAAGAAGCCGTTGAGCTACTATTTGAACTGACTGAATGTGTAGGAGAACTATCGGAATTTGCAAGAAGGACTAGATTGTTCTCCGAAAGGAGAACTTGTTCAACTCCTAAAAATGGCCGAAGTCCGACAAGACAAATGGCGTCGTTTATAGAAGGACAAGCCACATTGACGTCATCGACAGTTTCAAAACTGCGACAGAGTTTGTGACCGAAACGCAAAGTGTAACTCTCAAGACCTGTCTCAGTCAAAGCATGGAGAAAGTAATCCTCCATTACTAGTCTCTGGACAGGGGCTGTAAAAGGGTACACTGTGACACAATGGTCACTTTCTGGTACTTCGTTCTCGCCGAAATAATGCAAGTAACCTTCTTGTTGGGTAGCTACCATACATACAACACTGTTGAGACACTTCCGGTAGTCACTAAATACCAGATTTTGAGTATCTTTGTTAGTTTTGTTTAAATTCTCGTCAATGTATATAGGTTTAAGGATCATACATTTGAATTCTTCAGTGATTTGACGTTGGGCATTGTCGACAAGAATTGGGATTAGTTTAAGTTGGATTAGGTTTTTGATTTGGAGTGGTGGAGTTTTAGGGTCTGAAGGTGTGTTGAGGTAGATTTTTGCCGTTATTTCTTTATCGGTAAACGTGAAAGGGCTGTGTTTGTGGATGATACTGTTTTCGCGGATTATTGAAGGGAGGTGGACTGTGAGTTTCGGTTTAGTTAGACCAAAGGTTTCGTCACGGAGGAGTTTGGAGTAGTCGGTGGGTTCGTCTTGAGAACCTAAAAAAATGGTACTAATGTAATCTTAAATTGGTATCACTTAAAAAATCTGCAGTGATAATAGATGAGATAAAAATAGCAATAGAACAGCTGGGGGGTAAGTAAGAACGTCTACTTGACCTTTCACCGGCGTTCGTAAGGTGGAAGACAGTTTTGATAACATTTTTCTTCTAACTATTTATTTAAATTAAAATTCGTGCGTTTTTAATATAAACTATTTGAATTTTATTTATTTATACCTAATTCTACAACATACTCGTATTGTACACTACAAAATAATAAGAAATTAAGAAAAAACATTGTAAGTTTAATTATTAAATTATTATTTATTTTAATAAATTATTTTTTTTAACTTTCTTAAAGAATTATTATTAGTCTTTCAATATGTATTACTTGAATTAACCAAATATTTTGTAGGTTTGGCGAAAATCAAAGATAATATTCGGTAATGTTTAATTTTTTTACGCAAAATTTATAAGGTCAATATTAAAACAATTAATAACGCAACATTTCTATTAAAAAACTTTTTTTAAATTAAGGATAAATTTCACAAAAAAACAAAAGTGTTGCTATAGTTATCTTAAAAATTTAAAAAAATAAAATTATTCTAAACATAGCCTTGGCTAGTGTTTTTATAACCATTTAATGCTTATATTTTGTTTTTTCAAAATTCTTTATAGATTAGTCAAAAAACGCCCCGATGCATACATTTGGTCCAGCCAGTGTAAGTATATTGCGTTTGTATCGTGTGTTCTTTTAAATTTGCAAAATTTAAACAAAAAAAACACATTTCATAATCGCAAATAACGTGAAACCAAAAACTTATTAAATAAGAATAAAGTTGAATTAAAAAATATACTTACATGCAAAACTAAAATCCTGCTCCCCCGTCGTCCCCACCTCTCTCCCATCCCCATAAACCAACTTAAATAAATGCATACTATCCCTATTCATACACGCAACATAATTTTCACAAACAGCCATCTGTTGTGGAAAAAATGCCACTTCCAGACAAAACCCCATCTCTTCAAAATCTATAAACCTCATCCTCGATATGTCATGAGTCTTCACTTGAAACTTATAAACATTTATAATTCTGTTTGATAAAATAAACAAATTCCCAGAGACTTGACAACACTCAATATAATTTGGATTTCGTTTAACTGGAATTTCAATCATTTCCAAACTCCCCAACTCTGACTGATTCGTTGTTGGTGTAACCCTCCCAGCAATCCTTGCTCTCATGGGCTGAACCATCCCGCACTCAGACGACCCCAAACTGACCCCACTGCTGGTCATTTTCGACTGCTGAAGGGCCGCAACACTGTCCCAGTTGATGTAAACCCTAACAAAGTTAATATCTTTGTTTTGCCGGTTAAATTTGGTTTCCAGAGTTGCAACAAAATCTCCTAAAAAGTTTGAATTAGTGGCCACCACACAGAGCCCCCATACGTACCATTTCGACAGTGAACAATCTGAATGACCTCATCAACAGAAGGAAAACTGAACAACACTTCTGACTCGTTTTTTAAGTCACGAACTTCGATGCAATTGCTTGTGAGGGCTAGTAAAAGCTTGTCTGGGGGTGCAACAGTGCAAGCTGTGGGTTGTTCCACAGTTTGGATATTCTGACCGGCGAAATGGTGGACTGATATTACACGAACCATTTCTAGAAATGAAATAAATTTGTTTAGGAAAATGGGTGTCTGACATTGATTTTGGGGTGTGTTGTTTATTTAGGGTGTATGTAGGCAAATTTATACGAAATAGGAGAGTCCCATGTACATTATTGATTAACCTGTTAACCTGATAACCTAGTAGTTTTACTATTTTTTAATGACAGGCAATTTTACTTACTTTGGGTTAGTAATGACTCTTATTTAAACGTCCTGGACGTACACTTTGTAATTATTTCTTAAAATTTCACTTAAAAACATCGTTTTTGTAACGATTAAACAATTTTTGTTGATTGTATTGACATTTATTTGACAGCACTTTGACGTTTGACAAGTTTGGTCTAAAATGGGAAATATCGAGTGCTCAAAAAGTCTAACATACTTTTTCACCATTATAAACTTAATTAATTTTTAAGAAAATATTAAGAAAAATTTTGAATCACAAAATTGTAGTACTGGTTGTTTGTAAAATTGTTAAGATTTTAAAATTATATTCTTTAATTACGAAAAGAACTGCAACTACAAATTTTTATTCCGTTTTGCAACTTTAGCTACTGACTATGAGAGGGCGCCACAAACATAATTTTAAAAATAAAGAGTGTTCTTTTAAATTTGATATCATAGTTGATCATAAAAATTAAATTTATAAAATGCGTCAAGATTGTTAGCTAATTTAGAATGTTTAAAAAATTTCTATTGTTAGATTAAAATTTAAGTACAATTTTTTTTAAAACAATATAATGTTTCGTTTTGCTTAACAGCTACGCAAAGCTTGGCTAAAAATTTTTTCTTAAAATAAAAAAAAAATACAATTTGTGACAGTTCATAAACTGTGTATAATAAAAATATTTAACAGAATTGTATACATAGAAAAATATAATTTTTGTATAAAATCAAGAGATCAAACAATTGAAAAAAATTTTATTATTTTTTTTTATGGTTTTTTAGTATATCACTCTAAGAATTAAATTAAATAAGATTTTTTCCAGTACATAAAAAAATTCGTAATAGTTAGATAACTCAGAAAAAATTTAAATGCTATTTATAAATAATGCCAGAAATTAAACAAATATGCTTATAGCGTCCTGTTTTACCACCCACTCTTGACTACCACTAATTCTCTTGTTTTTGTGTTGTGGTGAAATAACAACAATTCAACACTTGTTGATTATTAATCTGTTTACTGTGTGTTTACTGCTTTTAATTCAGTTATGGACCTACAATAACGCCAAAATTACTAAGTTTAGACAACAACCCACACGCTAGCGCTATCTAAAATCGTAGGCAGAAGTACCTGTAAGCACGAAATTCTATTAAAAAAAATAAGTGATATTATGAAAAGTGGTTTATGAGCTAAAAATTTGAATTAATATATTTTTGAGATAGTTATCTATAGTGCAACTATACCATTCTATTTGAATTTGTTGATTAGATTGTATAAACAAAAAAAGTTAAACAACTTCAATTTTTAGAACCTACATTAATAAAAATTAAAGTACATACAGAGTGATAAAAAATTATTAATTTTTATAGTGCTTGATAGGGTTGGGCGATGCCTTCATTTAGGTAACTAACCAAAATATCGAAGGTATCGGAGGTATTAAAGGTATTGAAGTATCTTAAATACTGGAGAAGATATTGCAGGTTTAAAATGAAAGACTTTTTAGCTTAATCATCGATTTTTTTTTCTTTGTAATAAAACTTTCTCAAAAAGGAGATCGTTCCCATCTTATGTAAATCAAATGACCACTCAAATCGAGATTTTTTATATCAATCGATAGTTCTTGAAATAAGGAGCAATTGGTATCATTGCGTCAACTTTGTATTTCTTCAAAAAAAGTGGTTAGATTAATTTAAAGTTTAAATGACTTCTGTCACTGAGTTCATAAAACTTTCACATGTTATTTATAAGAATTAAGTCGGTACTTGGACCTCAGGTTAGAAACCGGCTAAATAGATATTTCTTAGTATTTACATACTTTTCTCAATATTACTCAATAATATAAAATGTCAAAACCATAATGCACCCTCTCATGACGTTAAGCCTATTGATAAAAGTTCGATATTATTAGAGTCCAAACCAAGCATGATAATTTATAGACTTCCAAACATTCCTAGCTCTCAATTTGTCCGACCTCACTAGGTCTCACTCTTGCCAATGCATTTTGCATTGCCGTTTTTAATTTTTTAATATTCAATAGGGACTTTATTTGATGACCTACAAAGTTGACGCAATGATACCAATTGCTCCTTATTTCAAGAGCTATCAATTGATTTAAAAAAAATCTCGATTTGAGTGGTCATTAGATTTCCATAAGATGGGAACGATCTTCTTTATTTAATTGTAAGAGGTACAGAGTAAGTATCGATACTTTTCCCAGACCTAGTGTTTGATAATTGGTAGAGTGGTAATATTGTTACGCAAATATTCGGCATTGTAAAAGATATTTTTAATTTTGGTCATGTTTCAAATGTTTTTATATAAAACCGTGCTTTTTGATTATAAATAAGTAATAGTTTATAATGTTTCTGAAACCTACATAAAGTTAATTTGTACAATTAAAAATTAGAAAAAATAAAAAATAATATTAGTTTTTTATAAAGTTTATATACCTTATAAATAAAATATTAACTATAAGTACTTTATAAATAAAATTACAACGAGTGTGCAATTGAAAAGTTTATAAAGCTACCTTTGGAATTATATAAGAAGATGATCGAGCGAAAAAGAAATGCCATAATAACCTAACTTTAAATTTTGGCAAGTGTTAAGTGTTAAATTTGATAGCGTTGTTCGTTATGATTATTATCATCAGCGTCTAAATTTTTATTATTTCTTAATTAAAACTAATAACCAGTTTTTTTGAAAACTTGTAGGTCATTCTAGTGTAATTTAGGTTTGGGGCAAAACAACTCCTACTTGATAAAAATAAGAATGGTTGATTTGGTGCAGTTAAGTAATGCAGAAATGCTTCAAATAATTTTACAGATCCGAAAATAACTTGCTAAAATTTTCAACCAAAGACGTGATATATTAAAAAATCCAGTAGTTGTTTAAGTTAATATTTTTCATATATTTTCGTATTCGACCGAATACTAAAATCCTTGTCGAATACGCTAAATACTGAATAGTTACGGAATATTTGTTATATTAATAAATATATAAAAAATATAACTGCAACTTGGTGTGACCTAACCCGAAAGTTTTTAAGTTTAAATTTCCCGATTTTGTTAAAGATTTCTAGTTTATTGTTAAACTATACTTTTCCACAATTTGAAAGAAATAACAAATCTAAAAGTAATATACGTGACTTATTTGTAAACCTAGATATTTCTCAGGTTCGTTATTCTTTTTAAACTGTGAAAATGTTTACGTAAATGTATATAGTAAAAAGCATTATCTTTTAGAGAAATATTATCCTTATAGTTACCATACGATAAGTACGGAATCATATATATTGCATATAAATGCGACAGTTTTTACACGAGTAAAACAAGTAAAAAATGTCGCACGAATAAAGCAAAACTGTTTCCGCACGTCTCTTGTATATGTATTATTTTTTGCACGAATGCTTTACAAGATCGAAAAACAATAATTTTAAAATTTATCATTAATTTGTCGAAAAAATCAAGTGCGTTGATGTCAATAATGTCGGTAACTAACTGTCAGATTTTTTCAAGTTTCAAAAATGTTTCAATAGTTTTTTTCAAAATTTGACTGTTTTAATTTTTTATTTAATGTCTTACACAATTTCTCACAGATGGCGCTGCTTAAGTGAATGCATTTCTGATGTTTTATCTGAATAAAAGTGGTAAAGTGCATTGTTTAATTATAAACTTGAGCTCTAATACGATAATCTAATTTTAAACCGTTTTTTAAACGAGAAAAATTTCTGTGTTCTTTTCAGGCACCAGTGCGGTAAAAACGGAGTGCAAATAATATTTACGTCTCAGGCAGTGGATCACTTAGAACATACACCAGAAATGTAAATAATTATTCTCTAAAATAGATATTTCAAATTTCCAACGTCTACCAATACTTTCTTTAGTAAAAAAACTAGATTATAATTTTTTTTATTAGGTTTCAAAATATAGGTTATTCTAAAATTTGCTGACTAATAAAGTTTTTTTAGGGTTAAGGAACTCCAAAATATATCTCAAAAAAATGTGGCTCTGTTAAGGTATAAGGTTTTAAACATCCATGTTTAGTATCATTTTTATTTTTATATATAAAGAAAATTTTTGCATTTTGTTTAATTGGAACTCTTATATTATTTCTTCGCAGCATATAGCCTACAGTTTAAGTTTCTTGCTTTTTTAAATTTTTAAAAAATATCTATCAACATAGCTTATTAAACTTGACTGTTTCAGCCATATAATGAACACCTCATTCCAAATATCAAATTGTCAAACCAGAAACAACTTTTTTAAACAATTTTTTGTTTATAAATTTTTGAATTACTTGTCTTTGATAAACAAAAAATTAATGTATGTAAAAAAACAAACTTTTTGCACGTCTCTTGTATAATAAGCGGTTTTACTTCTCCAAAAACGGGAGTAAAGTGAGTCTTTTACTTCCTAGGTAAAAAGCACAGCCAACTCAAGTTATAAATATTTTGTCATATTTATTTAATATTAATATTTACATTAAAATTAGAACCACCACTGATACTAAACAAAGATGTTAATGAATTTATTTCTTACTACATCAATATAGCCAAATAATAGCTTAGTTACGGTAACCATTATAACTAACTCCCGAAGGAGTTATAGATGGGAGTTAAGAATTCTTAATTCTCTCTAATTTGCATATTAAAAAGAGTTACAAATATGGCGCTCTAAAGTTACAAGAAGAGAAGAAATGTTATTAAATAACAATTTTTGGCTTAAATGTAAGCTTTTGTTTTAATTCTTCTGAAATTTTACTATTTTTATTTATCTTTGCAATCAATTGCAAAAAAATTGTCAACAAATATTTTCCATAGCAATCGCGCACAGTTAACTAAGTAAATCGTTCACAAAATTCTATTTATTCACAAAAAATACGTTAATTAAGTAAGAAATAAAATTATTTATGAATCACGTGAATTATTAGATGTTAATTACCGAGGACAACGACTGTCCAGAAGGCCGTTAGGCCCGAGGGACAGTAAGTTGCCCAACTTCTGCAAAAATTTATTAATTGAGATAATCTTTTTTGGGTAGCTCATTTCTTTACTTTAAGATATTTAATAAAGCGTTTTTGGTAAAATTATAGTTTAAGTTATATAGGGTGTCAAACATAAGTTCTGTAAAAAACGAAAAGTATAGACTGCTCCCATTTTAATAAAACAAAATTTTGAATTTTGTTTATGGGTTTTGGAAGAGCGCTGGACCAAACCTTCGAAACGGTTTTCCAAATTTTGAGCTAAGTTTATAAATTATGGCCAAAATTGTAACTTTTCTGAAATTTTACTATTTTTATTCATGCTTAATATTTTTTATTCATGCGTAATCGACAAATTCAGAAAAAAAATTGTTAACAAATATTTTCCATAGCAATCAGGCACAGTTACCTAACTAAATCGTCAACAAAATTCTATTTATTCACAAAAAATACGTTAATTAAGTAAGAAATAAAATTATTTATGAATCACGTGAATTATTAGATGTTAATTATTTTGGGCAACTTACTGTACCTCGGGCCTAACGGCCCTCTGGACAGTCGTTGCTCTCGGTAATTAACATCCTTATAATTTCCTTGATACATAAATAACTATAATCGCATTATTTGGTACACTAATATCCATTTGCTTCAACTAGTTAGAAGTTGATGGTGGGTTTTCCTTTTCCGAATCTTTACCCACAAGTAATTACTCAGCAATTATCTTTTTATTAGTTCTAGGTTTTTTCTTTTTGCAGAACCATGTATTTTTTATAAATAGCAACAAAATCAATCAAACAGTTTTCTTTGAAAACTATCGTAAACGCTCTATTTATTACATAGTAATTTGTAGTATTATTTACAGATACTAAAATGTAGTCAGTTTTACCAGATCTTAACGCCAAGAATGTCCATAATCATTGCTACCTGAAATAGCAAAATTTATTTTTTAATTAAAATCACATTTTTTAAATTTACCTTTGCTATTAAGAATTTTTTTACCAAAGCTTCTTTTAAAAATCAATCAACTTCCTCTATAGTAAATTTTTTTGATTTTTTAAATAGTAATCAATATTTTGTTTTTTCAAAAATGATAATAATTTTGAATACTTGCTGATGTCGATATTATTTTTGACCCCACGACTTGCTTTTATCATTGATTAACTCGACCAAAATGTGAAAGCCTTAAAATGTTTTGCCTTCATGGCAAAATATACTAATAACATACTACTCTGGCTGTAAATTTCGTCTATTTGTTTTATCAGGTACCAATTACAAAATTTCTTAAAGCATTTTTCGAAAATTTTTCGAGATTTTTTTGGCAATAAATCTACCACTATTTTTGCAGCAGCTTTTTCAATAGTTTTGTCACACATTTTTGCCGTATTTGTTTAAAAAAACATAAAAAAAAAACAGTTTAGGAAATGCGAGCACACTTTTACGATGTTTGGTCGTCATATTGACAATTAATTTTATTTTAAGATTCTTTCAATTAAAATTGTTAAGTCGTGCAAATAATAGTATATACACCTCGGGGGTAGGTGCTTTTTTCTTCTCAGTGCATTGTATACAAACGCATGTCGGGAAAAAATTATACTCTCTAGACGTATAATATAATCTCCTCTTATACATAGTTTTACAATTATGTTAGTTTTAGTTTGAATGTTATTATTTCAGTTATATTAAATCTTTGAGAGTTCCCTAATTTTGTACACGATTTTCTCTGCAGTTTACTCTTTGGATTAAATTAAGTGCATAAAGTAACTGTTTTTAGACACTAAAATGCACTGAAAACAAGTTTACGCACATAATATAAATACTAGTCAATGTATGTAAAAAACAAGTTTTATACAATGATAATTGTGCGAAAATTGTGTATTAAAGAACGCATTTCGAAAAGCTAATTTTGTGATACAAATTTAAGTTTTGAAAACAAGTGCACAACCTAAATTTGTATAAAGAATAAGTGCTCACAATTTACAATAACTGTAGAAATAAGTTCATTATACTATTTTTTCTATTTTGCGCGTTTTACGTGATTTTCAAGTACACAAGTTAAAATTTTTAACCTTTAAAATGTCTTGATAGTGTTAAATATTTTTTAAATTGTTTTCAAGTTTGTCCAAAATTTTATGTAAGCAACTTACAAACGGTTTTTTAACCTACCATAACAGTCATTGCTTGAATTGTCTGACTAGCATAAACACAATAAAGAAATCTCCAAAAACATTGCAACATTTTTTAAATTATCAAATCCCGAATTTTATACGTTTGCACTTATTATTTTAGACCAAGAAGTGCTATATACTCATTACTCATCTTGCAAATAATTATTAAATCATTAAACGATATGGCTGTTGTAAATCGTCAGTGGTGGCTGAAGCTGTTTTAAAACCTCCTTCTTCAAAAAGAAAGTTAAAGTTACTTCATTCGTTCAGGCGGCTTACCCTACTGTTGGAGGGTTTAATAGGTTAATTGTCATATACCCAAAAACATTTTGATAGACGATATTGGTCATCATGTGCAACAAAATTTTGATTGAATAAAATTATATCCTGTTATAACGCTGACATGACTTTTTCTCTGACGTTTGATACCAGTGAAAGCGTCACCAACATCAAAAAAATAAATTGTACGAGTTAGTTTTTAGCACGCAAATGGGTGCAGAACTGGCTAATGTGACATCAAAATCGGTATCGTATGAGGCTTGGTTACAGACGCAAAATAGAGAAGTACACTTTTATAATTATCTTAAAAATTAATTATTTTAAATGCTTAAAAATTTCAAAATTTTGCACACATTTTTTTGCGATTTACTACTTGTTTTAACTTAAGTGCATAAAATAACTGTTTTTAGACACTAAAATGCAGTGAAAACAAGTTTAAGTATCAAATATAAACGCTAGTTTTTCTACAACTAATCTTATATCTGTAGGAAATTAAACACTAATTATTGTAAAATATTATTGAAAATGTTAAAATAGAGACATCACTTTATTCAACTTATTTTTGGTAATTAGGTATTTCAAAATATTTGAAAATTAAACACAAAAACCAAAATTTGTAGAAAAAAATTAGAATTTTATGTACGTGAATACACCTTTTTTGGTTCCCACTCTAAAATAAGTGATAAAAATGTATAAAACATAAAATATATTTTTTTGGTTAAATTGTAGATAAGTTAGCCAAAAATTTAAAAATTTGAAATTTAAGAAAAGTTTATGCATGTAATATCTGTCATTTGAGTATAAGTAATACGTGGTCAAGTCAAAAAAAAAACAGAGTGATATTCTCTTTGTAGTGAATAAGTGTCAAAGTTACAAAATAACAACATTTAAATTTTATTTACAAAATTTCAACGTTTATTATACAAAAATCCTATTTTACACAATTGTGTTAGCGTCCATAATCGTAGCAAAGGTGTTCCAATCGAACAACAACATCGAGAAACTGTATACCGCTTCCGGGGTTTTTGCCCCTCATCAGTACAGTGTATCCCGGAGCGTTGTGCTCGTTTGGAAGTTCGGCTAGTACTGCTAGTAGTCGTATAGAGTTATAGACAGACACAGTGTGCCATCTAACGAAGAGTGCTGGAAGGTAGCGAGAGTTGGTATGAGATGTTGGCGAATAACAAAGTTATCTCTTACGCTCTCGCTCGGCCACCAACATAACTAACCTCCACGATTAGGCAAAAACAACTACTTCGCGGACTAATGCCCCGACCGACATTGAATTACATCACCTAATCGCCCAACCAGCAACACACTGAAAGGCAGTGTAACCAGAAGTAGCAAAGGTGTTCCAATCGAACAACAACGGCAAGAAACTGAATACCGGTTTCGGGGTTTTTGTTCCTCATCAATACAGTGTATCCCAGATTATAGTTACAAAATAACATTTAAATTTTATTTACAAAATTTCTACGTTTATTACACAAAAATCCGATTTTACACAACTGTGTTAGCGTCCACAGTCGTACCAATAAAGAAATTTTTTTTAACTGGACTACTTATTATACTGTGAGACGACAAAATATAATTTGTTCTACAACTTGTAGAATGTTTCTCATATTGTGCTGCCATCTACAATTTTCTATTTCTTTTTGCCATTTATTTATTAAAAATAATAAAATTTATTGTAGACAAGTCTTGAAACAGAACCAGTTTAGTTTGGGTGTTTCTAATTAATTTTCGTATCCTTTTTGAGTGAAAAGGGGTAACAAAATCCTCCCTTGAATTGAGTGAAATGCAATATTTCGCATGTCGGATTAGTTCTATACTTCCTGCCTTCTTACGGCTGCCTATATCACATTTCTTTTTCCAATAAATTTCGTGTAGGTGTTTTGAACTTTGACATTGCACCGCAATTAAATTTGGCGCGTCTAGACGATATCAAAAACTGAAAATATTCCTAAAGCTCTTCAAAGTAATTTATAGTATTGTTGGTATTTATAACAAAGTAGCAGCATGGACTTTTCTTACGTATTTCAATTAAAAAACTCGTTTAATGATCGCGCGCCAAACATGGCGATTGTAGACATTTTTCAGGTTAGTTGAATTTTTATGAATTTTTTTTTCAGCTAAATGGATATTGTTCTGTTAGTGTTAGGTGCAGTAAATAACGGTAAGTTGTTCCACTTGTACTATTTCATTTACTTCGACCATGTCCTATCCTATGATTAAATTCGGTGGACCCCCCAAAATAGATAAGTGGTCTAGGCACGTCACACAATTACTTTGACAATGTTAGGACGGTCATGGTTAAAAATTCAAGGTCGGTACGCATTATTATATCATTTTTTATCACCAGTAAACAAAACATTTAAAATTTGACGGCAGAGTGCATTGCCTAGATGATTGCAATTTTGTTTTATTTTTTACTCATTCGGGTTTGTATTCTGATAAACAATTTCGACAAACAACAAACAACTTTTAAAGTTATTTTTCTCTTATTACAAATTTATCAAACGTATCTGTGACTTCATTGATCAAAATTTTAATTCAAAAACATATTTTTCTACAATTAATGCAAATATTTTATTTTTGTTTTTTTGGTTTTAAAATAATGATTATTCTATGCATCATTTCTACATTTATAACAAATACGTTTCGAAAAAATTATCTTGGATATAATTGCAGGAAACAGCGTCAAATTTAAATTGGGACTAACGATTGCAATGACCTGCATACACTCGTAATCTCGTAAGACAAATATTTTCGAGTAATCGGAGTAATGATGCATTTATGGAATTTTTTTTACATAAATAATTTTTTGGAAAAAAAATAAAATACCAATCTAAGAAAAATAGGAATTTACATGTTACAATGTAAAATAATAGAATGGAGTCATCACTTTCTGACCCAGATGGAAATCAAAATATCTAAGAGAGAATTAGCATAAACTGAATTAAAAATTGCAAAACTAATTAAACAAAAAATAAAGAATATAAAAATTTTAATATTTGTATTAAGAAAAGTTAATAAAAAAGTGTATAATAACATAGTAAGATACATTAAAGAAGCAGCAAGAGAAGCATTAGGGAAAAATCAGTAGGAGGTAAAAAAAACACAAAAGAATGGTTAAATAAAAATATAGAAGCAATAGTAATAAAAAAAGAAAAATACTATAACAAATGGTTAATGACATATGAAACGGAAGATTGCCGACTGTATAGATACTATAACAAAAAAGTAAAAAAAGCTGTAAATAAAGCAAAAAATGATATGTGTGACAAATATAATAAGAAAAAAAATAGGAGCTGGAATACTCGTAACTATACTCGACACTAGAGAAGCTAAAGGTTTAAGGTGGTATAGGCATGTAAAATGTATGAGTCCCGAGAGATGGTCAAAGAAAATAATGGAATGGAGACCAACCAGAAGAAGGAAAAGGGATCGACTAAGCAGAAAATGGAAGAGCGATATAGGAGAAGCCATGACAAAACGAAACTTAAACGAAGAAGATTGTATAGATAGGAGAAGATGGATGTTAAGATGCGGAATACAATTACACTAAATCTGTAAAAACACGCTAAAATATAAAATAATAAAAAAGCTACTCAAACAAAGATATTTTAAATGCTTAAAATTTTATTTTATTTTTAATTTATGACTCTTTAAAGTAGGTAAGTTTGCCACATTATTATTTAAGCATAAAAATGTAGTAAAAAAAATTACATAGTTCAGCTAAAAGAGAGAACTTCAAACAAAACAAATTGGTTAATAAGGTGTTTGAACCGCTCAAAAGGGTCTTTGTAAAAGCTTCAAAGGTAACATATATTGTCAGGAATGAAATTGAAAACCACGAAACAAAATTGGTTTAAAGTTTTCCCCTGAAAAGTGACGTTAGTTCATAGAAATTGAATTCGACGAGTCCCAGTCGCAAGATTATCGTTTTTTTTTTGCTAATGTAAGTATCAAATACCCGTCGTATTACCTATATCTGCGGATTGCAGAAAAGCTTTATTATAAACATGTTTCCTCAAAGAAGAGCAGAGAATAGAAAAAGAAAAACTAAATAAACGTTCAGAAGAACAAATGGATATGTTTATGTAATTTAGAAAAGAACAAAGAAAATTTTTGTTAGGAATTAGAGAAGTAAGAAATGAAATTGAAGATTGTAAAACCAAGGTGAAAAACAAAATTAAAAAAAATAAAACCAAAATAAGAAACGAAATTGAAGATTGTAAAACTGAACTAACAAACGAAATTAAAAAAAAAAACAGAAATTAAAAAAAACATGAACAAAAATATTGCAGTTTTAGAAAAAAAATTGTTAGAAATTAGTGAAGTTAGAAACGAAATTAAAGAATGTACGACAGTACAACCGAAGTGAGAAATAAAATTGAAGAAATTAAGACCGAAACAAGAAACGGACTTAAAGATTGTAAAATTGAAGTAAGAAACCGAAGTAAAATTCTGGTTCTGGAAAATAAATTTTAACAGATTCAGACTAGTAGATCAACCCTGTCTTTTCTCAATAATTCTCTTTCTGAGAATTTTAGAGTGATGCAAAAACTCAGCATCTTTATTGAAAAAACATCGTCAAACGACTATCATGTCTAGTT
The DNA here is from genome assembly GCA_029207805.1 of Tribolium confusum. Taxonomy (NCBI): domain Eukaryota; kingdom Metazoa; phylum Arthropoda; class Insecta; order Coleoptera; family Tenebrionidae; genus Tribolium; species Tribolium confusum. The sequence continues at coordinate 19,934,734 of JALGAY010000009.1, read as the reverse complement.
TCAAATAATCGCGGATGTAATAACTAGACTGAGTTAGAAAAAGCAAAGTATTTGGCAGCTATGCTTTACTAAACGGCTTTAATAGTTTTGCGAAATTTGTCACTTGTTATATTTCAGCTTAGTAGCAGCATTAAATTTGAAATTTGGTGAAGACTACTTAGCAAGTTTGTGATACATCCAATTCGAAAGCAGAGACCAACACTCACAAAAGATCTTACAGCATTTGCTACTGAAATTTAAAAATAACGCAGTCTTTGACAAGAACTTTGCCTAAATGGTAGTAATTTGGCAATTTATGACAGGCAGATTGAATCAGAATGTCTCAAAAATGATTCGGCTATCGCATCCGAAGACACTGCTGGATACTTTGAATACGGCCCTAGAAATAGAGATAACATCGCGTAACCAGAATTGATCACAAATATTTTAAAAAAATAGACAAAATTTTTTTGAAATGCTGGAACTGTTAAAAGAGCATTTGCAGAACACCTGTTTCAGCTCTCGGACGAATGAAAAGTGCAAACACTAGTCTTGCAAGCCAGCTGTACGATTTTGAAATACATCATTGTTTTGAAAAAGACCACAAGAATGTAGATGCATTACCACAAAAGTTTTGTGAAGAGAAGTGTTCTCATTGTGCAAATCAAGAAAAAAAGTACTCTTTGGAGTTTAATTAGAGTTCAAGAATTTCAACATTATAGAAATTTTTTCTCAAAAAACTTATTAAAAAAACCTACAAAAAAGTTCTTTATCGATTATGTAAAAATTGTTATAGAAGACAAATTAAAGAAAATTTGGTTTTACCATCAAAGTACAAATTAAAATTTTTTAAAAAATTTTATGATGGCAGTTCGAATGAACACTTTGAAATCAAGGAAACTTTCAAAAAGATTAAAGATTGATTGGCTGCCGAGAAGATGTCAAAAATTAATATATGATTTGTAACGCGTGCAACTCTAGAAAAGAACCAGCGATAAAAACAAGATCAAACCTGCAAATTTATAATTTTGGATTTTAAATAAATAAATAATTTATTCAAAATCGAATAACTACATATGCTTTATCAAAAACAAATTTACATAGATTTTAAATAAATAAATAATTTATTCAAAATTGAATAACTACATATGCTTTATCAAAAACAAATTTACATAGATAGTCAAAAGTGTATACACTATACAGTAATTAATAAAACAGATACAGTCACACACTAAACAAACATTTATTACTTAGATATATTCTTCAGTCGAGTAATAAGCTTTTTTTATTAAGAAGCTTTTAAGTTCTATTTTAGTTCATCTTTCTTCAAATTAGCTAGAAGTCTGTTATATATTTTGATAACCAAGTGTTTTACATTTAGCTGAGATGCGTTTACTCGATGGTAAAAAACAAGAAAGTTATTTCCATCTCTTGTTTAATGTTGTAATTGAAGTTGCTTCTCAGCAGAAAATCTTTATAATTATTTACAAATAAAACACAGGTAAGTATAAAGACAGATGGTAGGGTAAGATTCTTTTCTTTTGGAAATAAATTTTTACAGCTGTGCGTATTATTTAGGCCACATAGTGTTCGCATAACATTTTTTTTTCAGCAATGTAATTTCACAGTAACATGATTCTCCTTGAAACAATATACCATAATCCATTACACTATGAAACTAACTAAAATATGTTACTTTAGCTGCATCAGTTTCTGTAATTTGTTTCACTTTTCTGACAACAAAACAGGCTCTAGATAGTTTGGGCATCAAAGTTAGGTACAATATAGTTGGAGAACTTGAGGTTTGGTTGCAAAGTAACATCGAGAAACTTTAAGTTAGTAATTAATGTCAAAAAGAAGTTCTTGAGTTTTTCGGTATTTATCTTCCTTTTGTTTGCATCAAACTACTGCTTTACTTGGGTTAATGTATCAACCCACCTTCTTAGTAGTTCTTGGCTATTTAATCCGCTAATTAGAAATAAGGAATTATCAGCAAAGAGGATGACTTTGTCGGCTTTTACGTTTGCATGTAGGTCATTTATATATGTGGGAAATAGCAGTAGTCTCAATATTGAACTTTGTGGGATCTCATAACTTACATTCCTCCAAGAAGAGAACTTGCCATTGAGGAGAGTTTTTTGAGTCTTTTTTTTTAAGTAGCTTTTTATAAGAACCAGTGCTGACTCTCTAATCCCATAAAACTCTAGTTTATCAAGAAGTACTTTATGAGAAATGCGGTCAAAAGCCTATGATAAATCGCATGTCTAGATCATACATTTTTTCTTATTGTCGATGACAATACTTGGAGTAATTCAGTCAGTGCGGATTCAACCGATTTGCCATTTAAAAAACCATGTTGCTGGTTACAGAAAATATTTTGCTTCTTTAAAAATTTTGGAAATCTGTTTTTGATGACCATTTCAAAAAAATTTAAAAATGCTGAAAAATTGCTTAGTTTGAAAGACTGGGCTATTGACATCTAATAATCCTTGCCACTTACTGAGAATAAAAATAAATATTTGCTGGTGACAATGCATTATTTTTCCAAATAACCTGAGTTTACTGAGTAGTAGAGTAAAGTAGTAGTAGACCAGAGTTTAAATAACACCATTTGATCTAGTTCTACAGCCGGCAGCGAAGAGTTGGAAGGAGACTGAGAAGGATCATAAGAATTAGTAAAGTATTTTTTTGCGCGATTGGTTGTTTTTATCAGTTTACTGTGCCTGTTTCCACGACGGTAGATTGCTGTTACTGGTTGCTACGTGTAACAAAACTGTAAGTAATTCACTTACCGTTCAGTGAACGGTAAGCAATTAAATCTAAAAAAAAAACAATTTTGCGATTTATTTATTAAAATTAAATGTACAATTATTATAATTAATAGTAGTAATACCACTCGCATTTGAGTTTCTAGTGTTAACAGACAAACTTTAAGACGTAGAAGTTCCAGGGTGTTGTAATAGTCCACCAACATCGCTGTGTAAAATTTTATGAGCAAATTCAATCTTGTTTTGGAGAAAATCTTCCACGTAACTCTCGGCCACCGTTGATGAACGCCACCCACCACATTTTTTTAGTCCCAACACATCAACTCCGTTATTCGCCAAAAGTGTAGCCGATGTGCGTCGAAACGAGTGTCCAGTAAAACCTTCAGGGGCTTGCAACTTTAAATACTTTGCAATTTTTGACGGCCAGCCTCCAATTGTGCCTTTTCCTGTGACTTGCCTAGTGCATTTGCCATTTCGATAATTCAGAAATAAATGATCTGACGATGGGTTGCTTGGTCGAATTCTTATGTATTTTCGAAGTATTTCTAAATAATGAACTGCTTTATTTTTTATTATTAATAACTGTGAACGTGCGCTGAATATTCGTTTTTGTATTTGGAATATTTACTATAAACATTTCTTCATGTTCTTCTATGTCACTCATTTTAATATTGTACAATTCCTCTCGTCTACAAGCGCCCGATACTCCCAATATCATTGCTACCTGCAAATATATTGTTTCCATAGAACTCAGATGTACCACCTTATCATCTACAACATACCTTTTGAATTAAAAATTGTTCGTCTGTTGCTTTATTCAAGAATTTTTCCATGTCTTCTTTGGTAAAAATTTTAGCTTTCTTAGGCCGATATCTAATATTTATTCTCTTAAGATAAGCAATTAATGTAGCAAACTTAGAAATATCGATAGCATCCTGGAGAAAAATTGTACTCTTCAGCATAGAATACTCTGCCCATAAACTGCCTGGGGCCTTCAAGTGTCCACTTCTCACCACAAAATACAACAAGCTCTTTTCATTTACAGAAATCTTCTTTGCTTCACGCCATTTCTTAAACAACTTGTATGTCTGTTCATATCGGGCTTTAGATTTTTCTGGAATTATTGCCGAACATCCTTCTTGACAAGCGTCTTCTAAATCATCCGGTAGATCATCACTATCGCTCATATTTGCTTCGAAAACGGAACCACAAAACAGAACTATGTAGGAATGAAGGAATGATTGTATCAAAAAGACAATTTTACTTGTTTGGAACAAAACCATAGCAACCATAGAACAGCCACCCAAAGTTTTCAGTTTCAATCTTTCCGATTATCACAAATGTATTGATATAAATTATTATTATTATTATTCTAGAAACTCCAATCGCGCAAAAAACGTTATAAGCATGTCGAACGTTAAGGATTACCGTTCTCAGACAATAATTGGAGTCGTCGCTTCGCTCCTTAAGCATTCCTTACCGTTCTCCATACTTAATATACTATAATGATATAAAATAAAATGATATAATGTTTAAAATAAAGAGAGGACAGCAACTTGTAAAGGTGATTCATAGTGATTGTTTTGCAAAAACCATGGCAAATATCATACAGGGTTTCTTGAGAGTTGGAATCTTTAAGGAGGAGGTAGTGTGGCGAATTTACATTTAGGAGTTCAGTTACTTACTCCTAAATTTGTAAACTGACATGAAAACGTAGTTATTAGAAAGTTTGATTAAAAGAGAGAACTTTAACCGTTATTTTATAAAACAAATTGGTTAATAAAGTATTTGGACTGCTCAAAAGTGAGTTTGAAGAGCATACTTTCAACATGCATTTTGTCCATTTTTCGTCATTTATATTTAAGGCTGGATTCGTTATTCGAAAATAAAAATCTGTAATACTTTATAAAAATACGTCTTGTACCCAAAAAATAAGAAGGAAATCAATCAATTTTGATGTAAACATGTAACCGATTTTATGCATTTTTGAAAGTTACACAAAATGGACAAGATGCTTATAGAAAGTTTGTTTCTAGTTTGTAGAAGCATCAAACGTAATAATGATATTTTAAAAAATATCACATTAAAAAAAAATGCAAAAAGTTGTTTCATTTATACCTAGACCTTAGTAAGCCCAACAAACAAAAAGTGTTTTTTTAATATTAGGAGCAATTTAAGTATGTAATTTGCAAAAAATGCAATACCTATACTTGATTTAATCTATGATATTAAATATTTAATAAGAAAAAAATATTGGAATAATATATGTACTTGTATCCAAAATACATATTTATAAAAATTATTTAAAAATTGTTAATTTTTGTTTTTCTTATATAATAATTATGTAAATTTTAGAAAAAAATAAAAAAGTATGTGAAATTTTAAAAATCATGATATCCTTGGCTGAATGAATCGAATATATTAAATAAATAAAAAAATATATAACCGAAAAACATTCACCTTAGATATTTTATTACACTTGTTTTACTTTTATTTTTTAAAATTGTATTTATAATAATAACAAGAATTTTGTAGAAGAAAAAAAACTACGCCACTGTTTCCAAGACGCCAAGCAACACAATTTAATAAAAGAATTTAGGCCAAATTAATTGCACAAATGCACCAAGTGCAGTTTTTATTGCCCAATTGCATCGCCCTTAATTTTTTTTAAATCAGTCCGTCTGCTGTCATTGAGTTTATTAATTTATTTTTCTAATAATTGGGTTCGAGTAAAAAAATTGTCAAAAAATCACTGGAACATCCTGTATTATGTAAGGTAAAGGTCACATCACACCGAAAATCTGTCGGGAATTACCAATTGCCTCCGCATAATGACGATAATTATGTAAATAAGATGACGGTAAATTTAGCATCGAACTATTGATTTATTTGATTAAGTTGCAAATTAATAAAATTGTGGGAGGTTAAAGTAGGGCGAAAAATAATAATGAGAAAAAATAATGTTTACATGATTATTTTTTTTTTGACCAGGATAAACAAAACATTTTAATGGGTGAGTCAAGGTTGTTGTATTTTTAGAAATGCACTTTTATGACTTTCTCATGGTTATCTCTGCATCTGCTATCAACGGTCGATGGCAATGACTTTACTGGATGTCACCTACAACAAAGTAGACTAATTTCGACAGGGTCGGAGTCGGGAATTTTAGACATGGAATCAAACACGTGCCACGAAATTTATCTAACATCTAGGAATGATCGGAATGAATTTTTTACAACTGTTAAAGCAACCAAATATTCATAAATTACTAAATTACGAAAATTTTAATTTAAATGAAAACAAAACTATTTCAGTTTTTAAGTAGGCATACTTGTGGGCATCAGTTACAAAAATTCCTTGAACATATTTAAAAATTTTTGAAATGTTAAAGAAGACCAGATTTTCTGTGAAAAACGTTTTTTATTAAAGCTATTTTAAAATAGTTTTAAATAAAAAAAAACTACAAAAAAGGTACAAACGTTCAAATACAGAACTGTCCCTAGTCATCTAAAAACTTTTATAAAGTGATACATTTCTAATGTGGTTTTTATATGACACTACAGTTATAATTATCGTCAGCATTGTGATGATAAGAAGGTCTGTGAGATCTATTAAGTGTAAATCAAATGCGGAAACCTAAATTTAGGCCCGTCTTCAGTTCAGAGAAAGAGCTAGAAGTTCGCTTTATACTTTTGTTGGGACATTTTCTTTGTCGGTATTATTATCTTTAATACAGTAGAACCCTATCACAAAAATTGCATTAGAAACGTATTACTTTAAAACTGTAGATATACATTCCTAGTTAACACGTCACTTGGTGTAAAAAATGAGAGAATATGAGTTGGGCCGGAGAATTTACATAATCCTCCACAATTTTATCACTAGATAAAGCTAGCTTGCACATTGGGTAGGTACTATAATTTTCCAAAAGTTTCTCCAGTGTGTCTTCAGAAACAATTTCGGTAATTTTTTACTTTATGGACTTCTCACTTACCGCAATGCGATTTTACGCACTGATCACAAATTGATATGTCTTTTAACCGCTTTTTTTTGTGTGTGTGTTGGAACCATTGAAGACAAACATAACGCTTGAAAAAATTCGGGAAAGCGCATTTGCGTCATTCTGCAAAGCCAATCAAGTTGCGTTGTTTATTTGGTAAGAAAGGGCGTGTTTTTCCTTTTGTTTTTTTTTATTGTGATTATAATTGTGGTAAAATTTGACTTTTATTATTGCGCAGGGGCCATGCCTCAGACCATGCTAATCTTTTAGTACTGACAGACCTTGCTTCAAATCTGGTTAGGTCAGGCAGGTCAGATCAGGTCAAGTCAGTGGGTATCAAAAATTGAGAATTAAGGATAAAGAATTATCTGGTTTGCATGTGGTCTCCACCCTTTTCGGCCCAACTTGACCACTTAAAATAATAATCACAAGAACCCTTTAATTACAATTTAATAAATATTAAATTGCATATTAAAAAATTTGTGAAATATTATGATAAGTATCTGACCTAACTTGAATTCGCCTTAAAAAATATAAAAAATAATTATCTTTACTAAAAATATATTTACTGTTTAAATGAGAGAACTTATTATAGTCTATTATAATCCAATACTGATTGACTGAGTGACTCTCAATGTGCTCTTAAGTTTTACCGACTTCAAATAGAGTGTGTCTATATTTGGTTAAATTTTATGGCGCAATAGAGGAATTAACTTTTGGGTCTCTTACTGATAAAGAAACTCCAGTCCCTAAATTTTAAGTAGATTGTAAAGGTCTGGCGCGTGGCACCCGTTGTTCGTTTCCTTCGAGAGACTACCTGATTGCTTCGGTAACAATAGAGTTTACTTAACTTTACAACCACCTTTATTAAATCTGTCATAAACTAGTTTGTAAGTCAAAACCATAAAATTCTTTCAAATATAGACAAATAATAACGCTAAATAAATTGTAAATAATAACGCGAAATCACACCACTGAATAACCATTTGCTGGCGCCTAAGGTTAGTTATAACATAACGAATGTGTTTTGTACAACGTTATGTTGTAGATTTCTCTTGTTTTTTACTCAAAATAAAATATATTCTTGAAGTTACTGCAAACACAAATATGAAATCTGTCATGCAGCCAAAAGTCTACATAAATTTTAATAACAAGCGATTTGTATCTGTTTGTGGTATAGTTTTCTACAAATTCTAGTAGAATGACTTCATAATCTCTAAGCAATAATACTTACTCCAACAATACAACTTTTTATCAGTAGGTGGTCGAAATCATTGACAAAATAATGATAAACCCGTTTTTCGGCAAAACAACCTCCTGCCATAAATTATTTCTTAACTATAATGACTGTCTACTGATAGAGTTGTATTGTTGGGGTAAGTGTTATTGCTTTCAGATTATAAAGTCATTCTACTAGAATTTGTGGATGACTATACCAGCTACTGGTTGAACACATGTATCCATCCAAACCATCAAAGAATGGTTGCGTAATAGTATATTACATAACAAGAGTTGTTAATGGCATATTACGTACAAGTAGAAAAGTTGCGTACAAGCGAGCGAAGGGAGCGAGTAATACATTTCTATGCGTACGTAATTGCTTTAAATCTCGCGTAATGTACTATACTTTATCTACGACTAGAAGAGATTTTTTGAAAGTAAGTAATAAGTAATAATCATGAATGACAACAATTATCAGCGTAAACAAATCGCACAGGCATTACGCACGACGTTATTGTAGTAGTCGTAGATAAAAGTGGTTTACATGCTAGGATTGCTAGGTGGCCACTGGTTTGCATTCCATCTTCAGGGACCACAAGACGGCTTCGACACAAAAACGTCAAGACTGGCAACTTAAAGATTGGAAGCCTGTGCTCTTCAGTGATAATTCGAGGTTTAGTCTACACTTGGACAACAGAAGAATCTTAATATGAAGAAAAGTTAAGACCCTAAACAACCTCGCATTCGTAAGAGAACAATATGAGGCTGATAGTTTAATGGTGTGAGCTGGAATCAGTCTGGGTGGGCATAGGGCATTTATCTCTATTTTATCAATGATAGCGAAACGAAATTTTGGAACCTACAGTGTTTCCATATACTACGGCAATGGACAATCGTTGTATTTTTATAGACAATAAGTGTCGACTACATCAAGCTTACTTGATTGATGAATGGTTTAAAGATAATGGAATTAGATATAAGGAGTGGCCGGCATGTTCACCGGACTTAAATCCAGTAGAACACGCTTGGGATGCACTATCCCGACCTATAATTAACACTTTCATAGTTGAGGATTGCTCTACCTGAAGACTGGAACAGACTTCCACAAAATCTTATGAAGAACCTCATTTGTTGAAGGATCATAAGTCATATTATGTCTCGGAATATTTTTTTTATAAGAAAATAATTTTTTACATATAAGAATTTATTTTAAATGTTGTTTTTTTTAAATATAGTTGTAATAAAATACCAAAAAGTCAGTTAAAAAAAATTAATAATATACATTCGTTTTAAGTGATAATTAACAGTAGTTGTTTATCGCATCTTTGTAAGCAGTTTTTCGAACCAAAAAACCAACAAGAAAAACTGATTTTTTTCAGTTGTTTTGAGTAGTGTATATTTTTCAACATTTCAACAAGATTTGGTAGGAAAAGTTGTCTAATTAAAGATAACAAAGGTTTTTTACCAGAAAATGTGAGTACATACTTTAATTTTGTTTTTTCATTTCTTTTAGTTTTTTTTTGCTAATGTTTTGTTGAGTCGTTGTTTAAGTTTTGTAATTATGCTCAGAATAATAGTATGCTGAATGCAGTCACTTAGCAGCCATAGTAGCCAATATTACTCATAGGCTAATTTCAGGTTGAAATAATACCGGTAGTATCTTCGTTTATGTTGTGTTTTACCCCTTTGAGGGTAATACAAGGTATATAAACTACCTTTATGTGTGATTGATTGTTGCCATAGAAAAGTATTAAAATTTTCGATACCACCGGCAATATCTCAACTCATTAGTATACATATTTTCTTAAACCTGATACAGACTTGATGTAATGTAACAAGTAATATATAAAATTCACATACCGCTACCGATAACTTGTAATACTGTCAAGTGTGTTTGCGCTTTTAAGTGTGGTTAGTTTTGTAATGGTTTTGCACTTGCCAATTGTATATAAAAGAAGCCAGGGCAGTAGTGTAGTTATATTTCTTCTGTTTTAAATGTTTTTCAAATAAGACTGTTATTATAAGTAAATTATAGAAACAAATTTATTATTGCATCAAATATTTTTTTGTTATTAAATAGTTGTTATAAATTTTAAAAATTAAGTTGTTATAAATAATTTCTTATTAGTACAAACAATTTTTTTTGGCTCAAATTTTAATTTTGGATTATTGTCACGCTATTGAACTACATTTTCAACAGCGTGATTAACAAGTACTGATTCAGTTAGCAGCATTGAAGTGTCATTTAAAATTTGCTATTCCGACCAAACTTTAAATTCAAATTTGACATTTCAAAAATTTGATTAATAAGTTGTCATTAGTTATTGCTAAAGTGTTGTTAAAATAATTTTCGAATTAGTACATAGCACTTTTATTGTAATGACGTACTTCAAAGTTGAGTCTACAATAAAAAAATGTTGGCAATATTTCTTGAACTCAACGTACGTCCAATTTTAGCAACTTATCCCGAAGTGGTAGATTTTATTATGTTTAAATCAAACTGCTTGCAAGCTGTGGAACATTTTTAATACAAAAAATGTTGCAAAAACAAAACTCGGTCGACTTTCCACTTTTACTAAAGATGTTGTGGAAAACATTTGCGTTCAAATTTTTGAAAGCAAAGTCTGCGAAAATCTGTGAAAAATCTCTTATTACAAACAGATTGTACTTCTCAATAAACGACAAGTCAAGTTATGGATTCAAAATAACAAGGTACATTTTAAATCTTACCTTTGAATTCTGTTTTTTATTAGCATTATTTCCCATTATATTATTTAAAAAAATTTAGTAACTCTATTGACAACTCAATCAGTATTTGTTGATCACGGTGTATTAATTATCTAAGCTTAAAACAGTCAAAATTTTTTCTCAAAAATAAAACTGCCAGTAGTATGTCAAAGAAGTAGGTAATGGATACGACGTATTTGCCGTTTATTCATTTTAGTATAGCAACATATTTCAATTTGAATACGTTTTTTAACGCTTGTTTCAAAGGTTATTAATTTTTTGCTACTTGTATACAAATTTATACAAATTTTCCTTGTAAAGGAAATTTGAAACACAGAGTAAGAGACAAGTCTTTAGGCCGGAAAATTTTAGGGGTTAAAGGTAATAAACGTAAAATTTATTGTTTTGTATTTCAATCAAATCCTTATTACATAAATAATGCTTTATAAATTAGTTTCATAAATTTATAACACTAAACTAAGTAATTTATAAGTATATACAACTGCTTTTAAAAAACCTCACTAACCTCTAAAAATTCAGGGAAAACGAGTAGTGTAATAAAAAATAATTGTAGCTTTAAAGTTGTTGAACCAAATAATCTAAAAATAAAATACAAAAAAACACACTTTAATTACTAAAAATTTTTAAATTGTCACTACTACTCTCATGCTCTTTCACTGAGGCACCATTTTGTCTTGTATGCAGCGCCTTCTGTAGTTGTCTTTTTGCCGAATATAAATTTGTTTTTTTTTGATATTTTAATTGTGTTTATCTTTAGAATAAAATAATTATTCATATATACACACATCAAAAGAATCTAGGGGACAAGCTTAATAATGTAAAAACAAAATATCGTACACCGTTTTAACGAGTATTTTTTAAGCTAAAGTTTTAATTAAGCATATGTCTATCAACTTCTAGTGCTAACTTTCGGTTGACGAAAATTTTTGAGATTAGAAACGCTATTAAAATTATTTTTATTCAGTGGGACTAAAAACATCACTTTTACTATCGGGTTTAAATTATGATAAGGGTAAAATTTCTTTGCATCTTATTCAGTATGAGGTCGGGTAAAGATGGAAAGACATCATTTAAACCGTGATATAATACCCAGTTGCGTGTTATTGGAGTGCTCCAAGGGGGTTTGTCCCAACGAGCAGTAGGTGACGCTCTCAACATTAGCAAAAGTGTTGTTAATCGACTTTGGTTGAGATATCAGCAAACTGATGACGTCAAAGAACGACATACAGGACGTACAAGAAAAACAAATGCTATTGAAGACCGATTTCTCCGGTTACAAGCTTTAAGGAATCGCAGCATAACAGCTACAGAACTGGTAATTCGATTAAATAACACTCACAATGTTATAGTGAGTGACCAAACTGTTAGAAACCGACTTCATGAAGTTGGTCTAAATGCTAGACGTCCTTTAAGAGTGCCTAAATTATCTCGAGGAAATCGAGCAATCAGATTACAGTGGACGCAAGAACACGTGAACTGGCAACGGGAAGAATGGGCCAGAGTTTTGTTTACGGATGAATCTAGGATTGGTTTACGTCCAGACACTAGACGAACAAAAGTCTGGAGGCGACCTGGAAACGCAGAACGGCTGGCAACCGCTCAAGAGGTCTCCATTTACCAAGGAGATACGGTGATGGTTTGGGCTGGTATCACCATTGGTGGAAGAACGCAGCTCGTTTCTGTAGATGGCAATTTAAATGCGGTGGGCTATCGAGACCATATTCTCCAACCTGTTGTTCTTCCATTTGCTGAAGAAATGGGAGAAAATTTTATACTGATGCACGACAATGCCCGTCCACATTCGGCTGGGGTGATACGCGAGTTTTTGACCAACAACGAAATCAACGTTTTACCATGGCCTGCCCAATCACCTGATTTAAATCCCATTGAACACATATGGGATATGATGGGCAAACGTCTTTTACGGCATAATGGCTTTTAAGAAACAAGAAAGCAGCTTACAGAATGCCTCAGAGAAGAATGGCGCTTTATACAGTTTCAGGAGATAGACAATTTAATTTTAAGTATGCCTAACAGGTGTAGGGCAGTAATTAATAGTCGAGGAGGGCACACAACTTATTAATTTTTATTTTCTATTGATTTATAAAATTATAATTTTTCAATTTTTTTTAGAATTTGTTTTTTTTTTGACATTTTCGTTTCTTTGTTGTAAGATTTTGTTGAAAAAATAAAACTCTTAATAATTCGTATAAATTTTGTACATATTTTATTAAAATTTCTTGCCATACATATCTGTCCCCTAGATTCTTTTGATGTGTGTATTAGTATCTGTAATTTTCAGCTCTCACGTTATTTGTTCCTGAGTGTAAAGAATTTTCTTATTGAATCTACGTAGTGTGTCAAATAAGCCGAATTAATATTCACCAAATAACACCAAATACTTTTTTCTACTTTTCACTTGAGAATGATAACATCGTTGTTGAAACGCGCGTCGTGTTAAAAAAAGTTTGACGATAAGTGGGTTATTTTTCTTGAGGGGGTGCAATGAAACAATTTTATTTTATGTAAATTTATTTATTTTGCAAAATTCTATTAATTACAACTAATTTACAATTACAAAAGCAAAACACACGACATATAGAAAAATCAGGCAATACTCATATTAAACGAAAAACAGAAACGGAAATAAAATCTAATAACGAAATAATTTTTATGAATACTGCCTCAGCCATATTATAAGAGAATAAGTGATGAAAAATGTTGTAAAAGAGAGAAAAACAACAACAAAACAATAAAAAAAGAGATCCTAAAAGAAAATATACAAAAGACGCATGAAAACTTGTAAGGCCAGTCTTTATTTACAAAACTATGTTACATGAGTAGAAATTTCGGCAAAAATTTTATCACAAAATTTTTCGAAAAATATTTATCCCCTTATATAACCACCAATCATAAGGCCATCGTATCACAAAAGCAATGTAATTTTTTATATCACTCATTTCGTGAACTCAAACTCACTGAATTTTGCTAGCTAATGTACAAAAATAAATATTAAAAAAAAACTTAAACTACACGTATCACATATTTTATACAAAATATTTACAAAACAGAATTAAGCGCGTCACTGTGGAGCGTCCAGCGAATAAATAAAAAACAATTAAGAGGAATTACGAGCAGCCGCATCGGTCCACCACCATCCCCGGCAGGCTGCCGTACACGACGTTGAGATTCTGGTCGAAGTAGAGCATGGAGATGGCGCTCATTTTGCGCGGCGCGCAGCACGGCTGGGCGCTGTTGGGTGAGGCGATCTTCATGAGATGCGTGTGGGCGTACTTCTGTAACGTCACGTATGGACACTCGCCGGAACAGTAATGCGCGTCGTACCGTTTCGGAGCGATGATGAAGTCCCAACCGAACTCCTCGAAGTCCACAATGAGGGGATATCGGCAACAGAGGGGTTCGTTCATTTTGTCGTCGCAGTTTAGACCCACGTTGCGGCGCGTACGGCGACGGGCCTCCACGGTGGAGACCTCCACGAAAGGCGTCTGAAAAAGAAAAAACAAACATTGATTACACTGAGTAATTCTGGGTGATAATATTAAATAATATGTGTTCAATAACTGTTTTGGTCAAATCGCCTATGTGTGGAAATTGTCACAAAAAACGTATGTCTCGGTTAACATTACAAAACAATGACACATGACAGCTGTCAGTGCTCCGCTTTTTAACCTTTTGCATACTTTTCGAGTTTCTGTGTCTTCCTCTAAATTAAAATCAGCTCTTTAACTGAGATAACGCTTGCAGAGTAAATTCTTGAACGTCTGCATGCAATTATCATGACTTGCAATGTGATTTTTATCAAAAACTCCTAAATGCAAATAGTTGGCAGCAAACTATATGAACTTATTACGTCAACCTACGTTCATGCTAGAAAGAGAAAAGCACAGTAAACAAAGACCAGAACAATTATTAAACACATTTTACATATTATCAAAGAACAGAATACAAAATAAATTGCAGAAAAAAAAACAAGAGCAGAAAACAAAAAAATAGAAGATATAAAAAGAATTACAAAAATAAAGAGATAAAAAACTTCTACCAAGAACACAAAAGAATTAAACAAGTATTTCAACCTAAAACCGTATCTTGTCAAGCGTCGACCAAAAGAAGAACAGTTGAAGAGAACAGCAGAAACGGACAAGAAGAAAGAGAAAATATGATAAAGTTAAAAATATTATAGAAAAACAACAAAAGCCCTAAAGAAAGCTACATACAAAGAAAAATGATAAAGTACGGTGGAGAAACCATGACATATATAATATATATATTAATTAAAAGTATATGGATAAAAGGACAAATGTCGCAAACATAGAGTACACCAATAATTTGTCCCAGCCATAAAAAAAGAAGACAAGTCATAATGTAAAAATTATAGAAGAATAGCATTACTGAACATTGTATAAAACATAATGGCAACAGTGCTAAATAATTAACTAAAAAAATATATAAAAAAATAAAAAAAATAAAGAGAATACCAGTGTGGTTTTAAAAAAAGTAGATCCGTAGTAGACCAAATATAATATCGCCGATATTAATCTCGTCATTGTTAATAATATTTAGAAGCTCTACTAAATATGGTTCAACTTATATAAACGTATACTGCTATCAAACTAAATTGGGGCTTACGCTACTAACCGCCGCGCCGTTTATTAAACAAAAATAAATTTCAGGTTTTGTAAAGAATGAAAACTTTCCTATGAGGTTTTTATAAACAGATTTAAAACTGATAATCAAAGTTTTGCTCTATTAAGAGTCATCCATTGTTATTTAAACAATTCTTGCGTTTCCAGCAAGGCTCACAAAGCTACAGATGACAGCAAAAACAAGGGCAGTTTACATCAACGTTGAAACGCCCCGATTTAAGTAACGGCACCCCAAAAAATGCAAGCACTCAAATATCAAAAAAATGTCCATCCAGAGAGAAAGTACAAACTAACAGACAACTTTGTAACGACCAATATTTAATTCTGATTTTAGGAGCACAAAACTATTTTATAAACGATGCGTCCAATTAAAAATTCTCTGAAGGTAGCAATTTTCAGATAGACAAAACTATAAATCACCTTAAGTACGACTCCCACGATATAAAATAATAATAAGGTTAGTGTTAAGGTTTAAATGCTTGAAGTTGTTGCGTCAATCAGGTGTTATTTGTCTATATTTGGAGGAACTTTGTGGTTTTGGTTTACAAACTTGTTTATGAGGGATTTAATAAAGATGGTTGTAAAAATAAGTGTCCCCGAAGCGACCAGCTGGTCCGTCGATGAAACCTCGAAGGAAACAAACAACGAGTGCCACGAGCCGGACCTTTTCAATCCACTTAAAATTCAGGGACTGCGGTTTGCTTATCGGTAAGGGACGGAAAAATAAATTTTTCAATTGCACCATAAAATTCTTCCAAATGTAGACAAACTCTACTAGTACCCATATTCAGCAATCATATTTGGCAATTCTAAGCTTTTCCGGACGGATAAAAAATATACGCTTAGTGCTATTGTTTTAGTATGTAGATAGATTCTTCAGAAAGTTATTTCGTATTTACGACTTAATCCGATATTTAACTTTAACTAATTTTTATAAAAGTCTAACCGCAAACCATCATTTCTAGACCCCAATAAAGAGAGGTAAACAGATTTTATCAATACTGAGCAAGGCCCATGCACGTGAAAAGTATTAGGAATTCTAAAACGCTTAGCCCTTTGTCCACCCCAGAGAAATAGAAAATGAAAAATATTTTTTACAATTCAAAAGTAAAAATGAAAAGAGACAGTAACCCAC
The DNA here is from genome assembly GCA_029207805.1 of Tribolium confusum. Classification (NCBI taxonomy): domain Eukaryota; kingdom Metazoa; phylum Arthropoda; class Insecta; order Coleoptera; family Tenebrionidae; genus Tribolium; species Tribolium confusum. The sequence continues at coordinate 19,918,219 of JALGAY010000009.1, read as the reverse complement.
AGTTATGTGAACAAGTCGCTAAAAGCTTAACAAATATGATTGTGTTTACAATAAATGATGAAAACACTTATTTTTCGTTTTATGAATCTTTTGCATTTAAACTAATTAGAAAGTGGTAGTCAGAGAGTTCTTATCGTAAGTAGATGCTAAAAAAATTAACTCCCCAAACCACTTCTTTTTGATTAAACAAGAAGTGTAACAAAATTGTGTATAATTTTTTCAAATATATAGAAGAAAATATTGTCCGATTTTGAAATTGTTTATTTATACGGTTACTTTTTCTTTTTTTGCTTAATTATACAGGATGACTTTGAAGTATGTTTAGGAAATTTAACAAGCTATAGTAGGTACATAATAAAAGAAGTCAAAATAACCCAACTTTCCTTATATACATGTTTGTAGTTCTTGGGATACACATTGTAGATTTTGTAAATTTTTTCAACGTTATACAATATATTACAGCAATTGTTTTAATATACAGTGTGTGTTTGCAATATTTTCTGGTGATAGTTCTAGTTTTAATGTTATAATCAGATAAACAAATGTTTTTCAAAAAAATCCTGCAAACGTTACCAGGCGATAGCCTTTGTTGAAACGATACTAAATAACACATTTTGGTTTATACAACTGTTTATAATTTTTGAAATAGTAGTCATTTTTTTTTTCCAAAAAACACTATTTTTGAGATTCACAATATATGACAACACTCTTTTTGAGCAAAAACATTACATACAAGTTGGGTTATTTTGATTTCTTTTATTATGTACTAAATAACAATAAGAGAGAGAAAAAGAGAAAAAGTAAATAATTCGAGAAAACACTAGAATGATATCGCCCCGAGTGTCGCGCCATATGTGTTGACAGCGATTAAATTGAGCGATATTTTTGGAAGCAGACGTTACCAAAGCGACGGCAATTGTAGTGTGAATATCGAGTTATTTATTTGTTGCTGTGTGTATTCGTATATATAGTAGTGTTATTAATCTAACTGTTTGAATCAAAAGAACCTGAATTCGCACATACCTACGTTACAAAAACCTAATTAAATTTTTGAAAAAATGTGTTGTTTATTTTTAAATAATTTTTTGATATTGAAGCATAAATTTTGACACAATGACTGGAAGATGGTTTCACCAATTTATAGTACTCGTCATAAACTTGCCACTCGACCATTATTGTGACTTGAAAGTTGATGTAAATGGCAAAAAATCTAAGATTGAAATCGACTGATTTTTCTTCATTTACTATGGTATTGGACCTTTTATTGTGTTAAAGATTTATTAGTACTCTGACCTACAAGTCCATAAATTTGACTAAAATTCTCAATAAATAATAGACAAACATAGACAAAACATAAACAAATAAACAATTTTTTTCCGCGATTTAAGAAGTTTCTTGAGAGAGCGGATAAAACCTGATTCACCCAGTAAGTTACTAAAACTTGGTATTTTGTGAATAACGCTTTGATTTGGCAACACTGCAACCGTAAGTTAAAAATAGATTGCGTTATATCACCTTTAACAAAGCTCACAAAAGTTAAAAAAGTAAGTGAAGTCCAGTAATAATAGAACAGTCTGTATTAGAAACATATTTATACTTTTTTTTAAAGCATTGTTTTTGTACTTTCACCACGCTGCACTATTAAAACACCACATCCCTGTGTATAAGTAAATAAATTTTTTTGTAAAAGTTTCTGGTCTTACTTAGAACACATTTTATTGCCTTCCAAAATATTTTTTTCGCTCCCCTGTTATATTGCGGAACAGACAGTGTTTTAGTATAAAAATTATAAAAATAAAGAAGATTGTTTCCATCTTATAGAAATCTAATGACCACCCAAATCGAGATTTTTTTATATCAATCGATAGCTCTTGAAATAAGAAGCAACTGGTATCATTGCACCAACTTTGTAATTTTTCAAATAAACTGACAAGATTAAAAGTTTAAATAACTTCTGTCACCGAGTTCATAAAACTCTCACTTCTTATTTATGGAGGTTAAAGTTAAAGCCCAGCTTTGACGATTGATAAACTTCCAGATATTTCTACCTCTCGATTTGTCTGGCTTCACTGGCTCTCACTCTTACCAATGGATTTTGCATTGCCCATTTTAATTTTTTAATCTTTAATTTAGCTTTTATTTAAAGAGCTACCAAGTTGGTGCAATGATACCAGTTCTCTTTATTTCAAGAGCTATCGATTGATACGTAAAAATCTCGATTTGAGTGGTCATTAGATTTCCATAAGATGGGTTTGTGTTGTTTTATGGAGAATTGTATTTCGTCATTTCAGGACTGTACTGTACATTTTTTAGATATATTTATTTTTTGTACTCATAAAGTGTGAGCAACTATTTTTCGGTGATCGTCGACGCATGAAAAGACTGCTTTCCCGCACCGGGGTGTTTTTTATTTCCCACAAAGAAACATTAAAATCTGCTTAAATTAGTCGGTAATGGTAAAGCAACAATGTTGGGTTAGATTCTTGTTCCCAGAACCTTCTAATCAGTCTTACCAACCTATTAATTAATAAACAAAATTCTCGACAAAGTTAGTTAGATATATTTTTTTAAATGTTGGTTTTATTCGTTACAAAAAATGTTGTACCTAACTATTTCGGGAAGAAATTTCCCTCATTCGCACTAATGCAGCACTCCCTTCGCTCGTGCTGCAAACAAAGTGCTTATATACGTATATGCGTATATATACGTTAGGTAAATAACTCTTGCAACACATGCTACTAAGAAAAGTTATGAGATCGTCAATTTTTTTCTGTCACACTTCGTAATTTTATAATTTATCGAAAGTATTCAACAAATTCTCCATGGTCTATGTTCATATTATATAAGACTTCCAAATTAGGGATGGTTGGAATTTTCACGAATATTTACCAATTTTGGTTAAACTATTTGCAGAAAGTGCACCTACTTGGTAGCCTTGACAAGTTTAACATATGTTGGATTGTTAAAAGCTTATTTAAAAGAAACAAAATTACGAATATTTCACATTTGCCTTATCAGGCACCAGAAAAAATATTGTATAATACCCGGAAGTCAAATATTTTTACTTAGCGAGTCAAAAATGGTTGACCTTGACACTGATACGAAAAATTGCAATTTGGATGCAATTTCACTCTCAAAAAAAGCCGATAAGAAATGACCGGTCTCCACGTAGCAACGGGTCATGACAAATTTTTTTTGTAATTACTCCAAAACTTGATTTTTACTCATTTTACAAAAATTTTGGTAAAAATAGTAAATGATCATCCCCCTACACATACATTCACTATTATTTTAGGCGTCTTATGAATCGGAAATGCGTCATTTCCGAAGTAATTTTAAAATCTTTTTTCAGGAAGTCTAAAGGTAATTTGGTCTAAAAATTGGCTATTTGCCACTCGAATTTTGCATGTAACTCTAAATTCAATTTTATTAAATAAAAAACCGTTAAAAGTGATAATTGATTTTATAAAAAAATATCTTTGTTTGTATGTTCAAATTTGATTATCTAATTACATAATAAGCAATATTTTATTCCGGTAGATTTATATTTCTAATAATTTATTAATAGATTTAGCCTTAAACATCACAGAGATAAAATAAAAAGATATAAGTAAACATAAACTGTAGATAAAGAATGTACTAAGTTTAGAATCCTCATTATCCATATTTGTATACATTTTAGGCCCTTGAAATAATTCGAAAAAATTTTTTGTAATCACTTAGACCGTGTCTGATAAATTCTAAGCCCACTTTCCTAATTCGTTTTTCCTAGTATATAACACGCGTCCCGATAAAAATATCATAATGGCCTCACCTTATTGCCATTATCTAGTGTCGTGTCCGTGACCACGACTTTTTTCCCATTAACAGTCCCATTAACCACAAATCCGTGATTCTCCCTAGGACTCTTGAACCACTCCGAAACCGTGATCGTCAAGTCCAACTTGACCCAGTCTCCCCTACCGTACGGCTGTGTCACTTTCTTACTGACCATCCTGTAGAGGCCTGGAGAATCAGGATGGTCGGGAGCTTTGTACACTTTAAATACTTCGATGAGGACATCAGGAGGGGGGCGACGTTCAGCACCCTTCACGAAGACGTACAGAGTGGCGTTGCTCACGTGGTATTTCGTGATGCTATCGGAGAACATGAAGTGCAGGATGTCGTGGCCGCGCCAGCTATGCCTCAGTCTTGGATCTAAAAATAACAATTCATTGTTAATTAAATTAAAAAATCAAAATAATATTACTTATTTACGTAATAAGTTATGAAAAAACTAATAAAAAAATTTTGTTCTCAAAATTCTTTTCGTAACTAGTTATGTAACAAAATTTATTACATAAATACTGTTCAAACTAGCGAAGATTTAATTTAAAATTCTTCTAACTTATTAGATTTGTCATCTGCTGTGTGTTCCAATAATTACGAAAAAACTCCGAATTTTAAAAAAAAAAGATATTATCTCGAGAACCCTTCGAGATAAATAAAAAGTAATTTGTGTTTTTGAGGTTTGAAAACAAACAGGGTAAATCAATAAAAGTGAAATTTTCAGAGAAATCAAATATAAGAAATTTTTTCCTCTTTTAAAGTCGATCCGGAGACATACGATGTAGTTACTTCATTTAATTTTTTTAATTGAAATTAGTACTCTTTAGTGCGAAAAATAGTGTGTATACCACAGGAATGAAGTGTTTTTGAATTCATCATGTGTTTAGTGCTGTAACTGTCACTCACGCGATTAAAAAACCTACTTCAGCCCTCTGGTGTATAATATACTATTTTTTGGTAACTTGTAATGTAACGAAATTTATTTTGCAACAAGTTCCGTAATATGTGCTATTACATAACAGCAAAAATTGACGTGAAACTGACTTTCGTAACAGAGTGCTAGAAAAATAAAATAGTTATTAATGCAATAAGTTGCAACTAGAGAGTGCACTCGTGATCCAAGATTCACGTCGCTTGTTTAAAAGACTTCGATTTTGCAACGTAATGCATTCAAGATTTTTTGTTACAGCGTTTTATAACACATTTTTCTTTTAAAAATAATGATCTCAATCGAACATTCACAGTAGGCAGACGGCAGGTTGCTACGGATGTAAATTTCGTTGTTTATTGTTTTTATATAATTACAGACTGTCAACTTGAGTTCTGTGTTTAAGTTCTGTGATAAAGGAACACAAAAATGAGCAATTCTGACTTTGATTCCGACATTAAAAATAATGCAAAAGTTGCACTAGCCACGCTAGTGCCCGAAAAATCTAAGAAAATTTGCAAAAAAACATACAGGAAATTTGGTAGTTGGTGTGGGGAAAAAAATGTAACAAATATTAAAGAAAAAGTACTTTTGGCCTAATTTTCGAAATTATCTCCCATGTATAAGCTGTCTACTTTATGGAGTACCTACTCAATGTTAAGAACCATCATATGTATATCTTAACAAGAATGTAGAGAAAAAATTTACAAACTTGATTGCATTTCTAAAAAGAAATGCCAGTGGGCACAGAGCTGAAAATCCAAAATATTCACCAAGCAAAAGATAGAACGTTTCATGAAAACAGCTGATGACAAAGACTATTTATTGGCAAAAGTTGTGCTAATTACTGGGATTTTTGGCGCGTTACGCAGAGAAGAAATTACGTTTTTAAAGGTGAAAGATAGAATAGATTGTACAAGTTTTATTAAAGTGAAAATACCAAACGCCAAAACAAAAATTTCATGAATGTTTACAATAACTGAAGAATTTGTAGATAAAATTAGTTTCTTAGAAATTTTGCGCAAATACGCACAGCTTCGACCTCCTCATACTCAACATCAGAGATTCTTCTTAACCTATAAAAATTCCAGGTGCTGTACGCTACCCGTTGGTATAAATACTACTAGAGGTATGCCTAAAAAAATTGCAGAATGTCTCGGCCTTCTAAATGCAAAAGAATATACCGGGCACTGCTTTCGCCGTTGTTCAACAACACTCTTAGCAGATTCAGGAACAGATATTACATTACTCAAAAGACATGGAAGATGGCGATCGAGTTCTTTTGCGGAAAGTTACATAGAAAACTCTGTTAAAAGCAAAAACGCAATTTCGATAAAAAGAATGGAAAAAGAAGAAACTGTATCAAAGAAAAAAAGAATCTGTGACGAAAATAGAAAAACTGACGTGGAGCCTACAAGTACCCTTTTCATTTGTCTTGAAGTTCAGGAAAGAAATCTGAAATCTTCGAATGTTCAATTTAGTCACTTAAGTAATTGTACTTTTCATGTTTATAATAAATAAATAAAATAAAAATGTATTTTTCATTTTTGAGCACAAGTGTTTAAAAGTATGTCACTTTTACGCACTAGTGCGTAAAAGTACGTCATCTAGCAATCAGAATAACAATCAAAAAGTCACTGTTATAAAACGCTGTAACACAGAAATATTTAAATGTTCCAGTTTTTGTTTGAAAAATTGTGAACCATGAAAGGTTGTAACAATGTAAATAATAAAAAAAATATTTATTGTTTTGTGAATGTCCATAATATCTGTCGATAAAATCCAGATCAAAGGGCACAATTATTCGCAGCTAATAATATCAATTAAGTACGTCGTGCTCATAACAAAGATTGAAGAGGTCATTAATTGGTAGTGTAAATAAGTCTGGTGCATATAGAAAACAAAAATAAAAGTGGGACTGAATTTTTTGCAAGGTTGGTAGCAGATTGAGTATCGGGGACGAGGGTGCATATCGCGTGCACCTGCGCCATTTCAGCTGCAATTTGTGGTTGAAATTATACATAATTGAAAATGTTTATTATTCCTGGAAACGTTACGCACGTTGTTTATTGGCTCAAAAGTGCATTCAGCACACGCGTCTTCGATTACATGCAACCGAAATGCACCACCGTGCGTTTATTATTGGCGTCGAGCTTTCTTTCAAAAAAAATTCAAATGTTTACAGTTATTCGACTTGTTATAATTATCACAAATTTTCCGATAGATTCTTGGCCTTTCGATGGCCTCGGAAACACTTTTTTCGTCTAGTTAACAATTTGAAGCTTACTCTAATTGGCGGTATCTTCTTTTGATCTATTTATTTTATAATCTTTAAGTTGGCATGAATTAATTTTTACAATTTCCATTAAAAAATGTGTAAATTTATTTTTAGATACATACATATATCCACAGTTGATATAAAAATAGTTTAATGCACAAGAAATGAATTTTTCACTGACAACAGATTAATATTGTTGACAATAATTGATAATTTACTGTGTCCTAAGCAGTCCTTATCGCAAAAAGTTTCACAAAATAGACAATTTCGCAGTTTAATAGTTGTTAAAAATTCTGAAACGAAAGCCCACTTAAAAAAACTCATACAGCTGCAGCTAATGCACTGTCATTTATTGTACAATATAAATCATAGAATTGTGTGTAATAATATTAATAACACTTAAATTGATTATAACTTTTGAGGTTATTTTATTACACTATTAGTGAATTGATAGAGTACATTATTTAACTCAAGTAGATTCAAATAAGTGGAGTAATAAAGCATTGGTATAGACAAAATATCTAAAAGTGGGCTGACTTTTTAAGACCCTTCTATACACAAAAGAATAGCCATTTTTTAATTTATGGAAATACAATCCACCCTAAAGATAGATCTTGATTTATGACAGTTCCCTCCGCCAGATGTTTCGCACGCAAATATAACTGTTATAAATCAAAATCCATCCTTACGGTTGTTTGCCTCTCCATACATTAAACAATGGCTATTCTTTGGTTTATAGGAGAGTCTTAAAAAGTCAGCCCACTTTTAGATATTTTGAGTATACATGAGCGACAAACGTTCGAAACCCGAGTTGATATTTAATGACTAATTTAAAAATAACTGAAAAACCAAATCAAATATGTAAAGTGTAACATAACCGCTCTGTGGACAACAAAAGATCTGAGCCTGACAGCTCATGACGGAATTTTGACCCGCTTCTATGTCTTCTAGTAATACACCCAACAGTAGTAGCTTTTTCTTACTCTTATGCCAATGATGTTAGAGTTTATTTTCTGACTTTTCAAACTTATCAAATTTTAAAAATGGTAATTTAATTGTGTATATTATTTATTGTCCTTTTATTTATTTAAGACCACACGTCATTTATATTGTTACCATTACCATAAATTGTTTATTAATCTTAAATTTTACGATTTCTTTTCTTGTTGAATATTTTAATAAACGTTTGTAAGGCAAATAATCTGTTTGGTGGTAATCTCTTACCATTCAGTACCTTTAAAATTTACGTTACCACGATCTACACCACAAAAAGTCAATTTTAAATATACCAGCTAATCTCAAAATATTTTGCCATTGCCAGAAAATATTCGCCTGGAAATCATCAAAGAGAAAGATATTACAAATGCTAAACAACGTCAACAAAATCCTTTAGCATATCTTTGCATCAAGATATATAGGCCTCGCCAATTAAGTTGGAAAAGTAAAACAGTCATAAAAACTATGTAAATGGTCGTTAAATTAAAAGCACATATTCTTGATATAGTCGGTTAGCTTTGTTTTCGATATAACAAAGCGTAAAATAACTAATTATTGTCTAACTGGACAACTGTCAACATTTCGTTACTAATTAATCACAGAAGTGCAGCTGTGCCCTTAAACAGGGTTGGCTTCAAGTTTAAGCTTTAATTCGCTTTTGCCGGTGACGGTGAAACGTAATTTTTGTGTTTATTGTGTTTATTTTTGTGGTATCTAGTTGTTATGTGTAAATGTTATTAATATTGATAATGATAAAGAAGACATTTTTTTATTTTATTTTAGTAAGTTTTTTATGTAAATATTTTTAAAGCCAACCCTGCAAAATATATATGATGTGGCAAGAACGGTACAGTAAACCAGCGATGATTCAAATGTGATGGAACCGGTTCGCATTTAAATATCGAGTTGGTCGTCTGTATTCTCAGTTTCTCTCGTATCTCTTGATGCAACAATACTTAATTTAATAATTATTAAATAATTAATTAATACAGAAATTTAATTTAGAACCAAAAATTTGAAAGATCGGTTATTGCTTAAACAGAGTTATATTAGTTAAATTAGTTATATTTCAAAACTTTTAGATAAATATGGCTTGAGCGATGTTAGATTAGTTAAATGTCTAACGAAAATCAGTACAAAAATAAAGCAGAGCAAAGATTCTACCGAGATTAGTTTGCCGTACCGAGAATCTTTATTTGGCTACTGTAGCAATGGTAACACTAAAGTGTTCTAAGATACTTACAAAGAGTATGTCACAAGCAAAAATAAAAGACCATACTACATACCAAATTGCTAAAAAATACCAAAAAATTTTGAAATTTTCCTAAATAGTCAGAATTTCCAGAAACTACCAAACGTTTTCACTAATTACTTACTAGCATATATCAAATAATTTTTTCCAATATGCCTTAAATTCTTAAAACTACGAAAGAATACTCTTAAATTAATAATGAAAAAACCCCCAAAATAGAAGAAAACCATTAGATATTAGATTATCATCAAGACTACTTTTTTATTACTGGAAGACTACCATCAAATTATAAATATTTTACAAGATTGTCACAAAAACCAGATTACGTAGAGATTACCATTCTGTCCTTTTGATTTACACCGATTTCCAAAAACTTCCAATGATTTCTACTAAATACTACTGAATACTGAAGATGCATTCTAAAATGCTATAAATTCCTAAAACTACCAAATAATACAAATAAACTAAACTACCAAAAACTCTCAAAAAACCAATACCATTAGATTAAGTCTAAGAGTCTGAAGCCGCTTGCATAAATGTCAATCAAAATTGATGGAAGATAAAACTCTCATTAACGCATTTTTAACCAATCATTTGATTTAATCAGAGTTTGATCATTTATCAATTTCGATTGGTGTTTATCTAATCGGCCCTAAGAGGTTATTAATTTAGATTTTAATTACTGTTCAACAAAAAAGTCGTTTTTTACTAAAAAACAGAGTCTTTTTGCCTGTTTCTACGTATTAACATTTAGTTCAGACAAATAAAGTAGTCGCTTTTTTAAATAAAAATTGTCTTTCAGTAGTTTCAGTTCTACAATTTGAAAAAAAATCTGTTAAAGAGTGCTGAGAAAACTTGACTTTAAAGCTTTCTTTACTCAGATGTATCTTCATTTTGACGATTTAAATCTTTTGAGATGGCAAGAAATAATCTTTTTATATTAAAAAAAAATAATTAAATTTAAATTAAATTGTATTAAAAGCAAGCATTTTTTTTAAAAAATTGTATTTGTAATTAACAACAAATTGAATCACTTGGCCAGTTTTTACTTAGCAACTAGATAGCGAGTAGTCAAGTAGTATTTTTTTTAAAACTAGAACTAGCTTTTTCTTCTCTTTCTTCAAATATTTATATAAAAATTGAAAAAAGTTTTTTCTGTTGAAGACCCAAGTGTCTATATTTATACATATAAAAAGCAACATCTTTTGCAAGAAATAGCATTTTTCATTGATAACAAATTGAGACAATTGACCGACTTCTAAGTGGCAACGGGTCAAAAAAGTTTTTAATTTTTAAATTTATACACAAATAATTATTAATAAAAAAAATTTTATTGAATAAAATTTTGTTTAATAATAGTAATAATTTTCCCGAAAAAATTGAACACATTTAAGACACATCTCATTACAGTTTTCTTCTTTTTTGCAATGTTTTTTATTGTTACCACTTGTTCCTTTCTTATGTAATGTAATTTAATCATCTTGTCATCCATCACATGTGCTTTTTTCTTTTAATTTTTTTGTATCCTCATATCTGCGTATGTAATTGCATTGCAAGTAACAATAAAAGAAAGTGGTCCATTGCATCACATGACCTTTCCTTGCTCTTCCGGTACAGCTGTAAAAGTGCATCCAACTTTCCTCTTCCAAAAATTGATCAATTTGCTAAAAACTGCATTTGTGTGGTAGGTCAGTGAACTGGAGGAAGTATCAATTGGTCGGCAAAAATCACACACACAGAGAGAAGAAGAAGATAAAGAATAAGAAAAAAAACCTTATTATATAATTATTGCTTAAAGCCGAAAGGAAATGTAAGCGATTAAATTTAGGCAGATTGTTGCATTGTGCAATGGCATTTTATTTGAGGGGTCATGCAGAACATTGCACTTCGAAGAGGCATCACTTAAACGTTTTGTTGTTGTGTGTATGTGTGTGTTCGAAAAACAAAACACAATGCCCTCTCTCTAATCGGTCTCTCTATTTTTGTTGCTGTTGTTGTTATATACATACACCGTCCGTTTTTATTTAACGACTGCAGGTTCATGGACACGATCTGCTCTGACCGTAATTCTGCATTAACACTGACATATTCTGAATGCACCATATTCCCACTGCACCGAATAGGAGCAAGGTGCACCAAACCAAGAGGTCCACCCACTCCACACAGTTTTTCTCTCTCACACTATATACATATCTATAAAATCAAACATTTTTTTTTAACCTTCGACACTGAAAAATTGGTATCTAAGCATCTATAAAAAATGCTTTTTAAAGATGAGCTCTTAGTTTTAATAGGAAGGACTCCCTCATCTCAGTTTTCCATTTTTTCTTTAGTTGTATTTGGCAAAATCCATATCTCGTCACTACTTGATCGTAGAAACAAAAATTTATTTATATTTTTTGTAGAAAATTAAACGCTCTAAAAAAGGTATCTTCCACTTTTTTATGGCTATTAGCGTTTAGAAGATATCAGAGGTCAAAGTTTGAAGAATTTAACAAAAATTTCTTTTTTACTTCTAAATTTTATAACTCGTAGATAAATAATTATTAAAAAATGCAAAAGACACAGTTTTATAGGAAATTAAACGCTCTACAGAAAAGGTCTCTTGTGATTAATCGATTACTCTAACCACTTAGAAGATATTCGCCTTTTAAAAACCAAAATTTTTTTAAATGGTTTTAGAAATCGGTTAACCACAAAAAACTTTTTTGTAAAGCGTTAATTTTCTACAAAATTATATGTTACGCATTTTCTAATATTTATTTATCTACGAGTTATAAAATTTAAAAGTAAAATTTTTTTTGTTAAATTTTTCAAACTTTGATCTCTGATATCTTCTAAACGCTAACAGCTATAAAAAAAATTGTAAAATACTTTTTTCAGAACGTTCAATTTTATACAAAAAATGTAAATAAAATTTTTCTGTACAGTCAAGTAGTGACGAAATATCGATTTTGCCAAATAGAACTAAAGATAAAATAGAAAACTGAGATAAGGGAGTCCTTCCTATTAAAATTAAGAGTTTATCTTTAAAAAGCATTTTTTAAAGATGCCTAGAAACCAATTTTTCAGTGTCGGAAGTTAAAAAACATATTGAATTTTTTTGACCCACCCTAATCTATAATTAATTATAAATTAATTAAAAATATCAGGTGACAGCACAGAGCTACAAGATGATTACAAAAACAGCTTCTAAACATAATTCGCCAATATACTTGCTACCCTTATAATAAATTAATTTTAAGAGTAAGATTTTTGTTGAATCAAGTAGCCATTAGAAAACCAAAGAGAACTTGAATTTTTTAATATAAAAATTACATATTTGCACTAGATTTTTATTTATAAAGTCAAACAAACTTTATTTATATAGCAAATATTTGCAGATAGTTATAAATCAGTAAATTCATTGATAAAAAAAAGTAATTTATCATTATAATAATCATGACAGAATCTGTATTAATTTATTTACCTTTTTATTTCTTTAAACATTTGATAAGATTAGTCACATCTTTATTCCTAGAAAAGCAAGTTGCATCAACCCATTCAAGAAAAAAATTCGAAAAAATCAGATTGTTATCTTTGAGGAGTACCTTTTTATAGATACATATTGATTTAATTTAGAGATAAGAAACAAATTACTAAATATTAGCATACAAAAATTTTGGAACAGCCTGTATATCAATATCTAATACATAATTAGAATTGAATACAGAGCGGCTTAAAAAAACGCTTAGACTGGCCCCACCTTTGCGAGTGCATCTCTTGTACTCTTGTGTGGGGTGTAGAACCGTACATCACGTTCAAGTGCAATTACTTGCAATTGCATGGAGGGGTCAGTGTTTGGGTCAGTCGGGGCCGCCATCAAGGTCACCACTGACCAAGATATGAGACCACTTTATTACTCACTTTGACGCCAGCAGCTTCGCACCTCAACCACGTGGTCGTTATTATACCTACCTGTACCACCCTTTACGATGCATCCAAGAATTTTAATTTGATTTTATATTTGGCCTTGACTTAATTTCTTGAAGGGGTGGGACAGAGCCGGACTAGATTGAGTGTGAGACTAGAGAAAAAATTTGAGAAAAAAATGAGAATTAAATGAAATTATCTGGTCACTAGAAAGACGTCAGAGGTTTATTTATTTATAATAATTTTTGTTTAAAATTGAAATGTTTGATAATTTGTAGAATGTGGGTTTAATTTAAATTTCCTTATTATCAATAAAGAATTCATTGTTGCCACATAACTTATACATATAAGATAGTAAAAGATGTGAGAAATTAAAACGAGAAACGACATTTGAAGACAAATTTACTTTTAATCATGTTTTAGCTCTACCTATAATCCATGTATAATACAAATTAGTGTACCTACCTATAATGCACATCTATGAGTGTCGTCAATTTTTTTTTAAATAATTTAGGCAGTTACTAACGTTTCCAGAGCGTTAGATATTTTCTAAAGTAAGGCTAAATTAAGTCACTTATTAAACAAGCGTTAACTGCTACGTATTTGTGAACAGGACTTTCCGCTGCGTGAATTAGTTATTTACATTTGCGTGTAGTAATTTACATTTTACAGCGCAAAATTAATTTGGACAGAAGCGAATTTACCGGAATCAATGGATCTTTTTAAAGTCATGTAACAAAAAATTAAAATTTTGTCCTGTTTTTGCCAACTCATTAGTTTTTTTAACTTTTTTTTCATTATCCTTTCTTCATCTTCACTGCAAATTTTATTTCATTTCTAGAACGTTTTTACTGAAATTAACTTACATATAAACTATCCAATAAAAAACACTTATTTAATCAGAAGCGGATTTAGCGAAATCAATGAGTTCCTTTAAAGTCAGTAATATAATAAATAATTTAAACTTTGACCTCTTGTTTCCAACTCCTTAGTTTTTTGACTTTTTTTCTTCATTACCCTTTCTTTACCTTAATTTTAAATTTTATTTTACTTCTAGAACGTTTTTACTGAAATCAACTTATAAACTATCCAATAACAAGACTAACAATTAAAAGCGGATTTAGCGAAATCAATGAGTCCTTTTAAAGTGAGAAAAATAATAAATAATTAAAACTTTGTCTTGCTAATGCCAAATTCTTAGTTTTTTTGACTTTTCTTTCTCATTACCTTTTCTTTACCTTCACTTCAAATTTTATTTCACTTCTAGAACGTTTTAACTAAAATCAACTTAGAAACTATCGAATAAAAACATTAATTTAGTCAAAAGCGGATTTAGTAAAATCAATAGGTCCCTTCAAAGTCAGAAAAATAACAAATAATTAAAACTTTGTCCTGTTCTTGCTAATTTTTTAGTTTTTTTGACTTTTCTTTCTATTACCCTTTCTTTACCTTCACTTTAAATTTTATTTGTTTTCTAGAACGTTTTTACTGAAATCAGCTTATGGGGGGCAATAAAATATTAATTTAATCAAAAGCAGATCTTGCGGAATCAATGGATCTTTTTAAAGTCAGAAAAACAATAAATAATTAAAACTTTGTCCTGTTGTTGCAACTCTTTTGTTTTTTTTTGACTTTTCGTTCTTATTACCCCTTCTTTACCTTCATTTTAAATTTTATTTTACTTCTATATTTTTACTAAAATCAACTTATAAACTATCCAATAAAAAAGAGTAATTAATTCAGAAGCAGATTTAGCATAATCAATGGGTTCCTTTAAAGTTAGAAAAATAATAAATAATTAAAACTTTGTCCAGTTGTTGCCAACTCGTTAGTTTTTTTTGACCTTTCTTTCTCATTACCCTTTCTTTACTGCCTTCACTTCAAATTTTGTTTCATTTCTAGAACGTTTTTACTGAAATCAACTTATAAACTATCCAATAGATAAGATTTTTTCCCATTTAATGTGCTAGTGTTTTTCATTTTCTCTTCTTTTTTTTTGTTTATTTTTTTCCAATCGTAGTTTTTCTTGTTCATTCTCTTCTCAACGTTGTTTTTCAGGTTTTGTAAGAATACTTTATATTCCTTTTTCTTCTAGGTATGCATATGCATACGATATCAAATATATATTTGATATCGCATTTAATTCTAGTTTTTCTTCTTGTTTTCTTCCAATCGTCAATTTTTAAGATATTCTAGAATTATCTTTTGTTTTTTCAGAATCTTTCTTTGTTCTTTTTGTAACCTATTTTTTTCCTAAATTGTTCTTTATTAAGTTCTTTGAAAGCTCTAGTTCATTTTTCTTTCAATTGTAGTGAGAGGAAAAAAATCTTGTTCCCATTCTTCTAAACATTGTTTTTAAGTGTTTTTATAATATGTTATTGTTGTTCTTTTTTTCTAAACATAGTCTTTTTTACATTCAATTGTAATTTGTCTTGTTTTTTTTTAATCATCAATTCTCAAGTTTTTGGTTTTTTAGTAGAATCTTTGTTATGTATTTTCCTTCCCAACGTAAGTTTCCTTATCCTTTTTTTATATTAGTTTCGTTTTTGAGTTTGTTTAATTGCCAGAATTATATTATATTAGTGGTAAATATCTTGAGGTATATATAATATTGAATCAGATACGAGTATTATAATTATTAAATGATTTTTTTCTCTTTTTGCACTCACTGTTACTCTCATTACTTCTTTCTTTTGTAATCAATTAAATTTTAATTCAATTTATGTGGACTTAGTTAAGGTTAAGTTAAATAGCCTGTTGACTAGACCTAGACTTCGTCTGCCAATGTAATTACCTTTTCTATAAAAAAAGACCATTATTATTATATAAATTGCAAAAAACTTGGCACAATAAACCCTCACTTAGGCAAATTAGAGAAGCACCAGTTAACTCAAACAACCAAAGTTAGAGGTGCTCCCTGTGAGTGTTAATAAGAGATAGTTTTCGAAAGCGCTCTGCCACTGTTATGTAAGAGTTTTGTTTGCTTAAATTTGTGGGTTTCAAATCATACATGTCAGTATGACTGTTTTTATTCTGTATCCCGTTTGTTGTTTAAATTCTTTTTACATTTTTTTATATTTGTTCTTTTAAATTTTGTGCTGCAGTTGGTTTAAAAATACAAAATTTCAGATTTAACCCAATATATACTTTTCACTTTTATAGCATTATCTTTGCCAACTTTGAGGCCAAATTTAAAAAACACACAATAAAGTTTTTTTATTTTGTTACATTTTTTTGCTATTAGGTAGTATTTTCTTTATTATTATTAATTTTGTAAATTAAATGTACTGCTGCTATTTTAAATTTTGCAGCACAAATTTGTTAACCGAGTGTAGCGGCATTATAATAACTCCTTTTTTGGCTTTCGTACACGTGTTGTTCCGGGACTGTCATCTGTTAATCCCCCGGCTATCTCGACCTGTAGGCGGTTCTCATTCATCTAGCGTTAAGCATCATTTAGGTTTTTGGTTGGCAGACGTGTTATTTTTGGATAAAGTGCGATTTGTGTCGTTTAATTGAATTCGTTGAGGTTTCAAAAGCGGATGACACCGGATGTGTCCAGGTGCCCCGTATCTTACTTAACTGGTCAACTGAACACAATTACCTCTTTTCATCGTAAATTTAATTAGATTATAATAGAATTTCGTGACACAATTATTATAAAAAGTATAAATTCTTGAACAAGAAAATGTAAAAGCTGTTTTGTATAAATTTGACTTCACAGTTAGAGTTGGTTAAGAAAATTAAAACTTGTAAATCTCTAATTTTTGGTTCGTTTATAACATGACATTGCTTTTCTTTTGTCATCCTTATCGGTTTCTATTATTTTAATAATTTATTTACAAATCTTTGATAAATTCATGCGAAACAAAAACATTTTCACGCATTTATTTTTTTGCTTAAAATCAAATCTATTTTAAGCCTCAGTATCTCAAAACCGCGTTTTTAATGTGCCGATAACTCATATTTACAATTTTTTGATCAAAATTAAAATTTTTGGTGCATCGAACTTTGATAATGACCTAACACCACCCAACTCCGGCCCTGTTAAATTAGAACGTCATTAAAATGACGGAACATGAATTTATCAAAATTTTATCTTCTATTTTTAGTGATAGGAAGACACGTGTCTACAAGGCGATGTTCCGGGGTTGTTTCAGCCAACTCTGATTCATCTAAGTCTAAAAATCGCATGACAAAATCTGGACACCTTAGGTCAACGCAGATTGGAAGGTCATACATACCAATTACGTAAGTCTATATTAAATTGAAACAGACAAAACCCAGACGACAATATTCATCATAGTTAGCTAGGCGCTAGGACAATCGAAAAACAGCTGAAAGTCGGTCGCCGGTTACTAGATAATTTCGTTTCGGAATAATTTTTTTGTAAAATCCTTGACACAGAAAGAGATTGTGACGTTTTTTTTATCAATTTTTTTATATGAAATATTTTTAAATTATTGCCATGTTAACACTATGAAAATGATAATGATTATAGCGCGAATTTACATAAATTACTGATCAGTTTTTGGTTATGAATTGTCAGAAAACCGGACACTTTTCGAAGAACTAGTGATGCTCAGTTGATGATCTTTGATTGGATGTTATCGGTTTTAATTAATTCTCTTATCAGCTGAGAATGTTTTGATTATAAAAATAAACAATTTTAAAATTGTTACTAATAAGGAAAAAAATTCGATTCAGAAAACTGATAACAGACCTGGCGCAATAATGCACTAAATTTTGATAACGAAGAACATCAAATACATGCTTAAATTTAAAAAAAAACGCTGATTTTATGTATGTATATTTGTTAATTGTATTTAGAAATATTTGTAATATTTTTTTAAAATAGATTGATGATTCATTATTACAATACCTTTATCTGCTTAGTAATTCTTAAAAAAATTAAAAGTAGGTTCCTTGACAATAACAACAATTAATTATTACCTGGAAATTTTATTAACCTAAAAATTTAAAACAAAGGATTTAAATTTCCCAAAAAATCTAAAATTGCCAATAGCCTCTTTCGGAATCTTATCATTGTCTAAATAGAAAAAAAAACAAACGTAAATAAAAATAATCCTTAAAGTTTATAGCTCAGTACTAGTATATTAATTAATGCCAGCTAAGAATAAATAAACGATAAGAAAATGTAATAAATGCAATTTTCTTTCTCGTTTCCATAAATCGCAAGAAAAATGATCTTAAAAATGATACGTCCTGTAATGAAATATCTGATTTTTCTAATTACGAAGATTAAAATTGATACGTCCTGTAAACAGATAACATAATGTGTGTTGTTTGACAGAGAAAAAAATTTCAAATTGTTTAAATCCAAAATCCAAGTTTAGACAAATTTGCCAAATTCACTCAACGCCCCAAACTCAAAAATTGCGAGTTCGAATCCCCGCCAAGTCAGTTTTTTTTGACAATGTTTGAAAGAAATTGTTTAAACTTGTTTATACAAAATTTTACTAAAAGTATTCATAAAGCTCAAAGAAATCACAAAACGTCATAGTTCGAATCCGGATCAGACGTTTTTTTACACCACCGTTTTAATTCGCCAACAATAGATTATTAACGAAATAAATTTAAGCAGTTTTTTAATCGATTTGCTGTTAGATTTGTTTATTGTAGGTACATTTTTTTTTCTTTAAAAATTGGAGTTTTTAATAAAAAAACTGTGAATTTTAAAATTTCAAAACGCACAAATTACAAAAATGTGCATTCAAACCCGAGTCAAGTCATTTTTTTTACACAATTTCAAAAATTATGTCTTAAATCACCGACGAAATGATAATTTTGATAAAAAAAATATTTAATGACGGAACGTGGGATACGACCATCAAAAAAGCAGAGTCAAAAGAAAGGGATTGTAAGAAGATAAGTACCCCACTGAGTTTTTGTGATTTTTGTAAACTAAATGAACTAAATAGGCCATTTTTTTAAATATAAAGATTAAATTTAGATTTTTTAAAATTCAGATTAAACTGCTTTTGTCAATTCTGATTAAACTGATTATTTGATAACAATATATCACAAAAATAAACTAAACGTTTATAGTTATAATATAGTTCAATCGTGACTTAAATCATTACAAATAAAATCATTTAAAAAAAAATGGTTTAAATCATCAAAAAACCAAAAAATTTTTGAAAATTATTTAATAATTACCTCGGCAATAATAAAAACTCTAACTTCTTTAAACTAAATTTTAAACTAAAATAACAATTCGCAGGTATGATCTCTGTATTCATTTCTCTCTTCTAAGATTTGACAAAACATTTTTTTTAGTTTACTCGATATATTCAATTTAAAAAAGTTCGAAATCGAGCCAGCCAAGTATTTTAGCGTTTGTTGATGCAATATTAGAATTAATGAAAAAAATAAGGAAGCGAAGAGGCTAAGCATACTTAATTATGATATGCTATTCCAAAATTCAATTTAGTTTAACCCTAAAAGTGGTTTTAAATATGTTTTAAATAAAATTATACACAACATTAGAAAGAATAAAAAGTATAGCTTTCTTCAATTAACAGTTAGGGCTGGAAATTAGCGTAATAACAATAATGTGGTATATTAGGTTATCAGGTAATTAATTTTGCTGTTGGAGTTCACATTTTTGTAACTGTTTTATTAATTAAAAAAATGTGGGATGGCATAATCAACTGGAAAAAATCATCAATATATCTTTCCTATAACATATGACGAAACTGTGACTGACACTGTTTTTTACATAACACCCTGTATATTTTCGTACACTATTTATTAGATAATTCATTTCTAATTCGAAATATGTATTGTATCACATCCCATTATTCTGAGTAGTATAACAATAAATTTATTAATAATTGTGAGATCTAGTAATTAGTAATTTAATCAATCAACAACGCTATCCAGAGAGATCATTACTATTTAACCGGTTATTTTCAAAACTAATTTTAAAAAAGGAATTTTGAAAGTTTCGCAAAAAATACAAGTAGTTTTAGGCCAAAAACTGCAAGAAAAAAGATTGTAGATGCTTATAGCAGTAAGTATATATATTATGCAAAAATAAAGACGTTTAATAGCGTCAGTCCAAGTTTTGTCGTAAAGTAAAGTATGTTTTTGTAGGAATAAAAAGCGCAAAGGTTCCGTAAATAAAATCGATAAATAAGTAATTAAATGTCTTCATCACGTAGTCAGACAAAACTCTATTCCAGAACAATGCAAGAGTTGATTAATTGTCACGATTGCCACTACTGGTCAGAATATAATCACCACTGTCTTTGGTAAACCAATTTTTAAAATATTTAGAAAATTAATGTATAGTGTCTATCTTAAAAAAATATTATTGGACCCAAGTTTCCTACAGGCACATTCCAAAGGATTTCCTGAAAATTTCTGTATATTTTGCTAGATTTGCGCAGACGCAAGCAATTTGTTTATTGTCAGCGCATGCAATTGCACATGCGCAATAATGCGCGTAGTTATATACATACAACTAACTCTGTTAGATTATACTATTCACGAGGAGCTACAAAATAATAATATTACTAACCAGAATAGATAATAATTAATAATATTTCAAAGAATTTCGATGTACATTTTTTAAGTCGTGTCCACAACTCCGTAATTCTCCAAAATCTCCTATTCTCACCTCTCTAAATTTTTTTGGCCTATCTTAAAGAAGGGGTTTATAATGCGTCAGACAATATAAGTATTTTTTCGTATTTGTACAGTAAGAATATAAGTGAGTGGGCTGACATTTTGCATACTCGAAATAAATAGGAAATAAAAAGTATTACGGTTACAGTAAAAATAAAAAAGTGGTTGGGGAATGAAAGCAAAGAAACTAAAGTCGTTATTAGGTGTGTAAAAAAGCTGTCATAAATCAATTATTCTAATGATTTTTAAATTGAATAGTTTTAATAGAGATTTGCGGTAACAAAGATAATTTTAATGCTTCTACCAATACTTAAACAGTCAGCCCACTTATCGATATTATTACTATACTATGGAGGTATTGCGTAAGAACAAATTGTGTTAAAGTAATATTTCTAAAATTATTAAATAAAAGTTAATAAGTATTGTAAAAAATCTGTTTATTTTTATTTTTGTCTTTGAGGCATTCAAAAAATACTAAACTAAAAATAACGTTTTATTCCATTTTACTATACATTTTAATTGTTTAAAGTTTAATTCGTTTTGGCATAAGATTGGCACTGAAGATGAAACTTTAGCTCCCGAAAGCGCTTTGCCACTGAAATATTAGAATTTTAATTAAACTTGTGGATTCGACATTAATTTTTATTATCATTGTTTATTTAATAATTATTGTTTTTATTGTCATCTAAATATTATCTATTTTTATTTATTTACTATTATTTTATTATTTTGAAATAGTGAAAAACATATTAAAATTAGAAATATTTTGTTGTTTAATTAGAAAGAATGTACGGCTTGCCATTTGAACAATATCATCGCAAAGGTAAATTGATGAATGTTATTCAATAAATTTTCTCATGCTATTTAGAAATGTATGCGGTTTGTTAATCTTTTTTTTTAAATAAAAAAGTTCGAGGAGGGTGAGTACTAATCGAAACGGCCAGGTATACCTAGTCAGATATATATTTTTTTAATGTTATCTTTGAGCAGAAACAATTATTCTGGCTTTTACTACTTTTAAAAGATAATATATTTTTATTTTAAAAAATCTGAAAATAAATTAAAAAAGTGTAAGCTCAAATTGGGGCCAGACCAATTTTTTTCCTTTTTTTGTACAATGATACAAACAATATTAAAAATGATAACTATTGTAGGAAATAAGCACTAATAGCAATAATATTAATGAAGTAGTTAAAGTAAAAGTGCGTTAATATTTACAAAAAATATCTGTTAGTGCCACTATCAGTACCACAATATTAGCAGTTTGAATTTTGAATGACGTCAGCGCATTCGTATGTGGCTGCTAGTAGTAGTGTAAGTATAATAAATACATGTTTGCAAAATAAAAAATTTGGATTTAAATTTAAAAATATATTTAAAAAAAAAATTAAAGACAAAATGTTACCCAAAATTGAAATAATGAGAACTGGTCAAAATTTGAACGACAATTTTTAAAAAATTTGGATGCTAATAATTTTTTCGCTTATACTTACAAGAATAATGTTTAGACTTAAATTACCGAAATTTCAAAATTTAACTAAGTATTTCTGTCTCAAAAAGAGTGCGCTCAAACCTGGGTCAGATCATTTTTTTTTTTAAATATTGAAACTAGTTGTAAAAATATTTTAACTTACAGGGTTGGGCGAAAGTGAGTACTTGTTGTGCTTTGACATGGTAGTCGTCCTCCTCTTCGGTGATGGAGTATCCGGTTTTAAAATGCGGCTCGTCGCTCTGCATGGCGCCCATGTCCAGGTCGACTTTGGCGAGGAAGTGCGGCGGTACGGGCGGCAGCACCCTGCCGGTGACGTTGGGCGCCGTCTGAAACCCCATCCTCCTCAGGACCTCCCCTTTGATCACCTCCAGGTTCCTGTTCTTGATCTCTTCTCTCATTTTACAGGAGCCGCAGCCCGAGGTGGCCTGGGTGGGCATCGGCGCCTCGTCGAAGGCGTCCGTAAAGCGTCTTTTTACAATACTGTTCGATCGGTTGCGGATTTCCTTATCACTGAACGTCGGCGCGACCATCGCCAAAATCACGAGCGTTTTCAAAGTTCTCGCGAGATCCCGCATTTTTCTTAAATTATCAGTCGATTTATCACAAAGTTTGATCAAAATTCTCTATCACAAAGTGTCCGGGAATCACTCCAAGCTTATCACATTTCGGTTCGCACTTAGCACTAAACCCCCCCTGACTCCCATCGTTCCAAAATTTTTAATACTTCGATGGTAAAAATCACATCTAACAAAAAAAATTTAATCACAATTTTGATCACAATCGAATTTTTATTACATTGGAATTTTTTTTTCAGTCGCGATTTTCTCTATCACATTCGCACGCGTGTCGGCTTCAAGAAGAGATCTATCAGTAATAAACCGAGTTGGTTAGAGTTAAAGACCAACACTGAGCTATAATATAAAGCTGAGACTATATATGTGTGTAAACCTTCACTTATAAAGCGCCACCGCGTCGATCAAGCCTTCGACTCAAATCTGACGTAACGACCTCTCCTCCAGCCGCCATTTCTAACCTCAATTTTTTTTCGGACTTTCCCGAAAAGTGCGTCAAACTTACAAAAACAATCAATCAATACCAAAGTGCAACCACCCCACCCAACATCCGGGTATGCAAAAATAACTTATATAACAAACCAATTCAGTGGGAAGTTCCAGACCTGCCTCAACATTTCGGTAAAACCAGATTTGTTTTTTGTTGAATTTTTCCCAAAAAACTTGTTTATATTTATTCCACTGTTGTTGTTGCAAAATCAACCTTGAACTCATTTAAATAACACAACACAACAAATTTCATTTTTACCCCGCTTTGTAGGGTGAATTTATGCATTGCCACGATTTTATCGACGTGATAGAGCTCGTGTGGTCATTTATACGTACGAGTAGTGGGTGCTGGTGAATCTTTACTAATTGAACTATTAAATTTGGTTTTTTAGGTGAATTTTTGGAGAATTGTGACAACCGGAATTTATGAATAGAATAGAATTATTTTTATTTATTACAAATTTTTTAAATATTTAGTCAACAGGATGCTGGAGCTTTCACGAAACATAAAAATGAGAAAATTACATCAAAATGACATTTTCGGCTTTGAGAAAATGCTAATTGGTTTTTTGGATGCGTGCATAGGTAGCGATATTCAAATCTTCTTAAAT
Organism: Tribolium confusum; assembly: GCA_029207805.1. Lineage (NCBI taxonomy): Eukaryota > Metazoa > Arthropoda > Insecta > Coleoptera > Tenebrionidae > Tribolium > Tribolium confusum. The sequence goes on along the minus strand of JALGAY010000009.1, from coordinate 19,894,208 downwards.
TATGCTAAAATATTTAATTTGTTTTATTTTTAAAAATGTATAAAATATTTTTCATCTATTCTCTAGACCTTCGCATTGAAATTTTTTTCGTAAAAAATGACACTTGGCATTAATTTAGAAATTCGTTCAATGTGAAGGCCGCGATCGGGTTGTGATTAATTGTAGTCTTAAGTACTTTCACTATCAACTTTCTAAAAATTTGAGTTGCGTTATTGCTTAATTAAGACAAAATAAAAAATGTAACTTCCAAGAATTAAAAAAAATATGGGAGAGTCGGAATTACACAACACTAGTAGAGAAGATCCAAAGTCTACGTAAATTTTTACTTTCATTAGTTCTACTTGTTTGGACAAAGAATTTGTAACACTAATTTTTAATTTAAATAATTTTGTATTTTAAACGAAATTGCATAATTTTTAAATTTTGAGAACTGAAAATCGGTAAAACAAACGAAACATGAATCAAATCAAATCAATTGTTTATTAATTTAAAACTTTTTCTAGAATATTGATAAAAATAACGAAAAGTAAAATAAATAATAAAAAATACAAAATTAATTTAAATTTTTTACATTAGGTATATCCGTATCTAATTTAAAAATTGTTCCAATCATATTTAAAGCTCGTATTAGTCGCATGTAAAAACTAAGCTTGGCGATTCTGGGTTGTTCACAGCGCAGCGTTAGTGTGACTCGTACGTATAATGAAATAATCATATCAGGTAATTCAAGACTAAAAAAAACAAAATTTTAATTTGAAATACAAATGCAACATTGCAAAAAAATTGTTTTATCTCGAGTGATAACAAAAATTTCTCTTCAAATATTAACAAGAGACAATAAATTTTTGACACATATATTTCTGAATTCGCTTATATCGATTATAACCGATATCTTTTTGTTGATAACACCGAAGTTCTGTTACATTTTCTCTTAATTTTTGTTTGTTGCACATTTTATAATAATTAATTTTTACCGTATCATCTAAGATAAAAAATTCTTGCAGATTTGAATTATTATTTGTGCCGCTATTTTAGGGTTGAAATCACATTTTTGTCAATCACAAATGCAAAATATTGACCTGTTATCAGGTTGCTGACTGATGGGCTAATTTCAAGTTGTGTTACTACCGGTAGTATCGCAAAATTTAATACTTTTCCACTGCAATAACCAATCACAGCTCCGAATTCTTTTAATTTTCCATAGAAACGAAGATACTACCGGTATTATCTCAACTTGAAATCAGCCCATAAATTACTAATTCTGAATAAAAGTCGTATTTTTATGCCATGCCAGTCAAAACTGACAAATATGTCTAAAGTGTCATAAAAAATGAACGAATTTTTAAATTTTATATTTAATCAGAATCGTTACTTCTTTTCTTGCAGCTTATAGCTTCATTTGTGATTATCACTATTTGCAGTCTTCAGATATAGACTACTAACTAATGTCTTCTTTTGGTTCCTGCACCAGAAGACAAATGACTGATGAACTAGTGTGTGTATTATACAGGGTGTAATGAAATAAAGTACAGTATTGGTATCTTTAAGTGGGCCGACTTTTTAAGACTCTTCTATAAACCGAACAATAGCTCCATTGTACACTTTTGACAAGGGATAATCACCGTAAGGATGGATCTTGATTTATGACAGTTTCCTCTGCCAGAAACATCTGAGGGAACTGTCATAAATCAAGATACATCGTTACGGTGATTATCTTTTGTCTATAGTGTACAATAGGGCTATTGTTCGGTTTATAGAAGAGTCTTAAAAAGTCGGCCCACTTAAAGTTACAAATACTGTAAATACCTACCAAACTTTTTCCTGCTAATAGTCCTCGTTAAAAGGATGCTAAAAACTCAAACTTATGAAATGTTTGTAGTTTTGAGATTTACGAAATAAAGTTTCTTCTCAGAAACAGTATTGTCATACATCGCTTGTCTCAAAAAATATTTTTTGAAAAAAAGAATTTTACAGTCGTTATCTCAAAAACCATCAATATTTGGAACGACCAATTTGGTTTTTACTTTAACGGAACTTCTACCAGATAAAATTTAGTAGAAAATAGAAAATTTATGTTTTTTTTAATGAGTAAATGATGCATTACTCGATTTAAGAAAAAATTGTCGCCTTGGCAACGGAGGTGTTTTCTTATCAAGTGTTTTCTTGCAAACAAAATAGACCTTTTTGAGTAATTTTTTCTAAATTAAATAACAGAGAAGATATCTAGGTGCGGTATTTTTGTTTTTAGTGTAAATTTTGTGTAAAATACAATAGTGTATTTTTTTATTTAAATAAAAATGGTAGTGGTAACAAAGTCAACTCTATACTCAAAGGTAAAAATTATTTTATATACAGGTGTTCTTAAAAAACAAATAAGCGTGTCAAATTGTTGAGACGTTGGGTATATACCGACTGATTATAAAAGATTGTCCGGAAAAGAAGGCTATGGAATTTGCCGTCTTTTTGAAATAATTCCATTACTATTTTTTGATTGTCAATTTGACAGTTTCTGTCATCTGTCAATCTCTGTTACATTTTGTCAGTTTCGTTGCCTCGCTCTGTGCTCTCATTCTTACTGCTTTTATAATTCCACTTTGCTTTGTTGCGACTCTGTAATTCTTATTCATTTACCGTTATCTTCAAAACCTGTCTTTCTGAAGACAAAATCAGTCTTTTTCAAGACAAAATCTGACTTTCTTAAAACAAAATCTATTCTAGCGCTTAACTTCTGGTAAGTTTAAAAAGTTTTATTCAGCTGATGTAACTGTCCAAGTTTTTCAAACAAAATAGAGACAGATATAGTTTACACTGTGGAGAAAAATGTGTTTATTGTCACATCCTACTTCGAAAGTGGTAGGTTGCAAGAAGATGGTTTTTGGTGCTACAACATCAATACTTGCAACGAGGAATACCTCCAGAGATTTCCTAATTTGGATATCGCCGAAGATTCGCTAATTCGGCATATCCAAAAAACTGTGGATCGCTTCGAAACTACTGGAAGTGTCAACAAAGGAAAATCTCCAGTCTACTGTTGCAAGTGAAATTGAGGAAGACATCAGAGAAAGGATGGAACAGAGTCCTAAAAAGTCTTTCAGAGCACTTTTTTTGCAAAAGCCCTCTGTGGATAATACAAAATAAAAGTGTGTTTGTAGCAGCAGCATCAGAATGCAAAGCCCTCCTGAAGGCGTGATTTCAACAAAAAAGTGTATTGCATAAGAAACTCTACTTGCGTGGTGGCTTCATTAATGAATGATTCTAAGTTTGAAACGAAATACTGAAAGTGTTTACCTGCAAGTAGTTTTTCAGGATATTTTTGTATCCTTATAAGTTCAAAACTTTCTGAAATGGAAAAATTAAACTTTTTTCAGTGATCCACCTTTTGAATAAAGTGAATTCGGTAGTTTTAATCTATTCTTCCTTTATTTAAAATTGCAATTTTGTTACATAACCTAAAATCACCAATTTGACAGGTTTGAGTCGGAAAATGCGATGCGAGCGGCAAAATAAAACAAAACACTAATTCCAAAGCACTCTTTTTCGGACAATCTTTTATAATCAGTCTGTACAAATATAAACTCTTGATCTAGGTTACAACAATAAAACATTTAAATAATTTATAATAAAACTAGCATAGATTGAATAACAAAACTGTACTAAAAACAATAAGTACAATTTAAGTTATTTATTGATTGATTAAATTTATTTATTATTTATTGATTAATAGAAAAAGAAATAACACTTCTTCTCAATAACAAATTTGTAATTTTAACCAATGTTAATCTCTTCTAGCTTTTATATTTCTTTTTGGTTCTAGGCTTTTAAATGTTGTCGATCAACAAGAAAATATTTATAATTAAAAATTAATTAAAAAGATATTTTCTAAAAGGCTTTGACTATGTTTCTTCTCATACCTATAATATACATTGGCAAAAAGCGTTTCACATAGTAACTAGATGTAGACGTTGACAAATCTAGTTTTTTCGACTAAAATATGTAAACTAATAGCTGTTTTGTTTTAGAATAAAAAAGCAAAAAGTATTTTTTTAGTTTGTTAGTTTTTATAAAATAGTATATTAGGTATAAAAAACAATAAGACAATTGAAGAAGGAGCGACTTCAATTATTTGCGACTTTTATTTTTTTTTAGTTTGTGACACTTATGACGCTTTTTGTGTTGTGTTTCTATAAAATTTACAAACAATTGCCTATAGTAGAAACAATATTCGTATTTTTAAAAAAATATGATAGGTATAGTGCAGTTTAGTATCGTTGTGTAGCGTCACTCAGAGATGAAATTTTTGTTCATATTTTGAGACAATTTCTTTCCGTGATCATTGCTATTATCTTTTTGCACATTTTGTAAAAATCAATTAGAATAAAATTGTGCAGTAACATGAGTGATGTGAGTAGTGGTTTCAGAAATAATGTAAACTTAGAACAAGCTTAGAATGATAAACGTTCGTCTGTTTTTCTCGACAACTCTAGAGAACCCTGCAAAAACACATCATGTAAAAATTAAAAGCATTGAAAAATTTGGAGGATTAATTGTTGTGTTTAGAAGTGAAACAAAAATCCATTCAGCGATTATTCGTTGTCATTGACGATAGGTATATTTTTTTTACAAATAGAAAAATCTTTGTCCCTCGTTCTAACGCAAATACTTTAAATTTTTTAAAGTTTCTTAATAGAAAATGTACAAGCCAAGTTTTCCGAAAAAGTATTATTGAAAGTTCGTTATTGAAAGTAGCTGAATTTTTGATGAAATATTCTGCTGGTTACATATAGGTCTACTTACTTTGTCAGTACACCTAGATTATTGTGTAATAAAGGTTAAAAATAATTCAAACTAAGTAGACATAGAGGCTGGAAGTTTTCAAGTACAGCTGAAATATATAGAACATTGTGTAGAAAACAGTATTAAATGTGTAAGAAAATTTTTTTTTGATTCTTACATCCACAAAGAGTTATTACAATCGTCAACTTTAACAAATAAACAAAAACATTAAAACAACTCGATGTCTAAAGTTTTCTGAAACTTTGAAACTGAAGTATTTACATTGCCGTTAGTTATAGCACAGTAAATATACAAAATGAGACTTTTTTCTCTAATTTTGTACACATCGATCAAAATAGGTATTAATAAAGTCAAAAAAGCAATTTTTGGGAAAGCTTTGCTTTTTTAGTATGTTGTACAGTTACTCCTTTAACTAGTTATAAAATCAAAAAATTCGGTTAAAAGATGGGTTTAAAATACCTTCTCTCTAAAACTTATTTCAAACGATATTTTGTAAATTTTTTGCTTATATTGCATTTTTGGTAAAAACTTATAATTAACAATATTATAGAGAACGAAATTTTCTACAATTTTTGTTTAAACATTTTTGACAATTTATTAACCTGAGATCGAAATGTAACTTACGCTGGCACAGCCTGCTCTGATTCAGTTAGATTTTGGTCTCACCTGATTTGTGACCAAATAAATATTTTCAGTAGCGGCTAGTGGATTTAGAAACCACTGTATTTTTAAAATGGGGCAAGCGATTTTAATTTCGTTTTAAAGAGTGACTACTTGCGTAAAATTAAAGACCACTGCAGTAAAAAATTAAACACTTTATTATAAATATAAACTATATAAATAATTTATAATAATAGTAAATAAAAATTGAAAAATTGGGTTTTCCAAAATGGGTTACCTACCCTGGCTATATCTACAACCGTTTACATTAAAACAGTAATTCTTTTTTTATCATTAAGAAACTAATACATGACCATATTTTTTTATTTTTTTATAATTTAAAAAATTAATTTAAATTTAATTTAAATTTTAGAAAAGTTTTAATTTTCTACCAATATTTCTTTCCTAAAGTTTTATTACTTACTCTGACATGTAAAACGGCTTATAATACAACACTACTTTTTTTTATTAAAAAGCAGCACAAATGACCAATTTTTTGTATTTGTTTCCAAAAATATAATATTAAAAAATTTGAAAATCAAACTTTAAATTTTTATAACTTGTTCTAAAATTAAAATTAAAAAAAAAAGATTATTACATTTGTCGTCTTTAGTGATAAAAAAAATTGTTTTTGTTCTACTATAAGCCGTTTTGAATTAAGCTAGAATAGACACCCCATTTTTGAATACTTAATTTTGCTTTTTTAAAGTATTTTTTTAATTTAGTAATTTTTTATTTGTTGCTAGTACTTGCTTAAAACAAATTTTAAATGTTATACTTTGTTTTGAAAATACAAAATTTTAAAATCTGTTAGACGACACACTAAATAAATATTTATTTAATCATAAATTCAAAAAAATAGACAAAATTTGTAGAAAATTTTGTTCTGTACAATATTGGCAATAACATATTTTTTTAAATTTAATGTAAGAGAGATATTCGCGAAAAACCGTTTTCAACCTTTTTCAAATAACTCTGAGAGATGTTCCAGACCCTCAATTTTATTAATTTTTTTGGATTTATAACTGTATTACAGACCAAAATAGTAGACTTCTTCAAAAATTGTTTTATTTGTAAATTTTTAACATTTTTTCATTTTTTCAACATTTCTAAAAAATAATTTTTTTAGCACTTGGCATACGTGTACTTTTAATAATAATAATGACAATAAATAATTGTAACTTAAAATTGTCTACAATAACTATTTCGAATAAATTTACTTACCGTTCTAAAACGCTAAAATGTTTACAGTCAAGGTTGTCTTAGAGACAAGTAAATACCAAATAAACTGTCTTGAAAACAAATGTAAAATGCAGTAAATAGGCAAATAGAATTTAATTGTGCAAAAATATCTATTCGATAACGTTTGTCAATTTTTGAATTTGCTAACTGTTTAATAAGATTTTTTTGAAAAATTTGAATCTTTCAATTGATAACGAATTAGAAAATTTTACTTGTCTCCACGTAGCAACAACTCTTAGCCACTTTTTGAGAAAGCAAACCTGCATTTTAATAATTTTTATTTTTGTAATTTGTAAGATAGCTATAGAGATAAACTGTCTAAATCAATTTGTAGTGAATTTAGATATAGGTCAATGAATTTTCCGAAAAATTATCATATGTCAACAAAAAAAAGTAGTGGAATATAATTTATACAAATAGTTAGTTAGGCGCCGGTATAATAAAAATCTACCGTAATAAAATTTAATGTGGTTATTTGTAAACATAAAATCTCGTATTTGAATGGCGTTTTATAATTTTTGATAATTACATTAAAACAATGATGTTTTGTAAATGTAAATCTAAAAATAGAAACTGGTGGTTGCGTGTAATTTTTCGTGCAATTGCAAGGTGCCCCCTTGTCCCCCCTTTGTCGTCATCCATTGACAGGTGTTCTCAATCTAACCTGAAATCAATCAAGCACGTGTCAAGTGGAAACAAGCACAGAATTTATCAGCATCGCTTTATTACACAATTTCCTTATGCTACAGATGACACAAAATTAAAATTGCTAATATCGCCCTGTATAATTTTACGGTTTTTTTCATCTTCTTCCATTAACCATTTCTTCCAGCCGATCATTATTAAAATTCATAAAGTCGAAATTTACATTGTATGTCAGCCTCGTGTGCGGTGATCTACCCAAAATAAAAAAATGCACTTCAACTGAAATTTATTATCATTGTTGTAATTATTCGGTTCTAAAAAAAGCAAATGTAGGACCGGACATAAATAATACATGGTGAATGCTATTTAATCCGAATTTTACCTGAAGACCTGTTCAGGTAAGGATTCACACAGTTAAAAAAGGAAAATGTGAGAGATGCCATATGTTACTTGAATAAATTGCCCCCAACCCTTTACTAGGGGGTCATTAGACCGAATTAAAAAAATTTCGAGAGCTGGAAGCGTGGGAAAAGCGACTTTTTTCGTGGGACACTCTGTATACGCCACAATTTTGACATTTGTTGGGTGCACTCGCTGGCCTTGATATGTCGCACAAAATTTTATATTAATCATGACATACTTTATTTTCAATAAAAAAGTTAAAACAAAAGAGATGCGGGCAACAATAACCAGTTTTTTTATAATAAATGAAATGTGAGCTGGACCAAAGATGGAGTGCCTGCGCTGGGATGAAATCGCTGATAGTTGCGATGTTTGGACGATTGTAATGCACCATTTTTTACAATTTAATAATATGGTATCATGAATATAAAGCGACTGCATTTTAAAAGTTGTTAAATGCAAGGTCCTTTGAAAAATGCCGGTGTATTATCACATTGTGCAGTTTTTTTACTCTAAACGTGGGTGTTCCTACTTGTTAAAATTCGTTTTTTCGTTAACAAGCCATGAGAAACGAGGGAGCGATCCCAAGATACGACCGCACAAAATCAAACAAAAAAAATACACAAAATAACATAATTTGCGCCCCACGAATAGCCAAAATTAAAACGATTTTTTTAGACTTTTTACATTGTCTAAGATTCATTATACTCTCAAACTTTATTTCTATAAAAGATTAAGTATATACAGTATGATTAAAAATACTTGCACAGCATAAAAAAGTCTTGACTTTTAGAAATTAAATCGCTTTAAATTGCCAAATCATTTTTTTTATGACAACGGCTCGTGGTTGAATAAAAAATGCTTTAATAAAATTTTACTCTGAAAAGTATCGCAGCATAATAGAAAATAGAGTGTAGATAAGAATATGTATTTTGCATCCTGAAAGCTGTTTAAATAGGACTGCTAATCGTCCTTTATTTAAATAAAAATAGTCCTTTTATTTTATAAGCTGTTTTTTAGTTTTTAACATGTTTTTAACAATGAACACAATTTGTTGTTTTATCTATTTTTATCTTCAAGCGATCAAACATTGACTTGAAAAAAAAAAGAGTTGAAATACTTCAATTTTTAGGAGTTGAAATTATATCTACATAGACGGTTTGTCTACGCTAAATTTTGAAGAGTCTTACGTGTTGAAATCACGGTTTATTTATTAATACATACGTAATATAATAATAATAGTACATTATACACCAAGGTAGAGAAAACACTTTTTATAGCCGAGCGGGTTTAGTGCCCAAGATGCGTAGCACCTAGGGCAATAATAGATGCGAGGCTATAATAGTTTTCTCTACCGTGGTTTATATATGATTTTTTTCACTACTAGCACATTAATTTATTAATTGTCATATAAAAATATAACCTCATTTAACGAGCACATATCTAGACTAAACATAACGTGTCTTTATTTATTGTCGAAAAGTAAATTTGATGAAAATAAAAACAATTGATATTTAACTACTTACGTTTTTTCACTTCGGAAATTTAACTTCACAGATAAAAACCGAAAAGAACGTTATTGTAAGCATCTTTTATGTAAGCAACTATTTATGTACTGAAAAACAAAATAGCGTAAATTATCTATCAACTGAAATCTTCAGAACCCCTAGTTCAGGATTTAAGTTGACAGCCCCCGCTTTCATGGTCGGAAACTTGAACAATGGAATTTGCAACAACACATATGGTCAAATTAACTATACATAGGGCTCCACACTTGACGTGTAACCTTATGAAAGCCCATTTTTATTATTTTTATTATTACAACTAATAGCAGTTATTTTTATTAATTCTGCATAAATTAATAGTAAATTTTCTGTTCTTGTGTTTGAGGTTATGTTATTTACAACTTTATTTACCTACCAATTTTCAAAGAATTTTCCATTTCGTCACACTACAAAGTGTTTTTTACAATAAGACAAGACCAAAATACATGTATAAAGCTGTAAAAAATTACAATATTTTTTTAATGCAATCAACGGATTTGATCACTGCTTGGTTGAAACATGACTACCTACCTTTTTCCATTTTCTTGGATTAAAAATATTTCATTATTAAAACATCAACGTTTTAATTATGCGTTTATTCTGCTTTTTAACGTTTGGTATAAATTTTATCAAGATTATGATCTGTCTAACACACACTTGACATTTGAGAAGATATTTCGCGCAAGCGCACTATTTTGTTTTGGCAGATTAGAGATGAGGTGCGGTGTTAAACAAACTTGCCTTGAAATCACAAATATTAAATAAACTGTTTATTAGGTATTTCTAGTGCACCTAATTTCGGACATTATTTTTTCGGTGAACACTTATATCTATCGTTTATAAAAATTGCGAAGATATTCGCATCAGGCAACACAGTTAAATGTCGGTATTCACTCAACTCTAGCACTTTATCTCCCTTGGTTTATAATTATTATTGACTACTAGGAGAGAAAAACAACTTCACACCCTCTCGACAAACTAAATAATGATGTCTTCTGAGACTAGTAGTAAAAAAAATATTACATTCATTTGATTTACTAGATAAAATTATTCTTTTAAAAAATTTAAAATTTTATTCTACGATCTAACACGAGCCGCCTATGGGTATAAATGCAATAAATGACGTTTGTTGGTTGTCAAATATCAAAACCGAAAAATAACAAGATGGCTGATGCTTTAAATTGATAAAGGAGTTAATAAATTAATTAATATTAGTTAATATAATTGATAATTTAATTAATAATTAATATTATTGATAAAAATAAGATAAGTTTTTTAAAATTTTAATTGTTTATGAATTTTTTGTTATAATTGTTATTATTAGCAAATACCTAATTGTGGACGATGAAATTCAGACGATGCAGTGCACGTCTCTAGAATTGAAACATATTGCAGGGAAATCCTTACAGGATCTAGTACCAGAATAATCTCGAAATGTTTATAATATTACCTACAAACCTTTTTTGAAATTAGCCGACTAACATAAAGCCATATATTACTCTGAAAACGTATTGCTAGCATATTTCGACAATTTGTCAAACATTTAAAATATAAAAACTTCAACACTATGGAGCCATTATTCAATATTAAAAGTAAAACTAAATATTAACCACAATGTTCAACTCCAAAACTATACCAAACTAGTTGCTCTTTTAAAGAAAAAAAATGCTGAATGTAAACTGAAAAAAGCACTAATTCTATCAAAAGAACAAGTAGATAACTTTTTATATAAAGCTTCTAACGAACAACATTTGGCGACAAAGGTAAAATTTTTCGTTTTTTTACTGGAAGAATTATACTAAATTGTTATCGTGTCAGGGGCCTGTCAGTGTGATGAAATCATCAATTTGACAATGGCAGATGTAGAATCTTTGGGCTTCGCTATATTAGTAAAAATTAAGAATGCTAAGAATTACAAACCACGTTTATTTATCATCCTGAGAGAGATTTATTTACTTTTTATTTATTTACTTAAATACCAGAACGGCAAATTGCAAAAATGGTTATGAGAAAACATAAAATATAATCGGCACCACAAGAAATAGCTATCTTCTTAAATCTGCCAAACTCTAGTGAATATACAGGTCATTGTCTCCAGCGTACATCAGCCACTTTGTTGGTGGACAATAAAAGTGACATTTCGTCTTTAAAAAGACATGGGAGTTAGCGAGCTACTGCTGTCGCAGAAAGTTATATAGAAGAATCAATGGAGAATAATAAACAAACAGATATAAAAATCCTAGCACCTGTGAATAGTATTAATAATTATCAATCTAGTACTTCCAGCACTATACATTTTGCGACTCCAAATATTAATAACATTGCAATAAAGAAGCAGAAATCACTAGTGCCTTAAAATTTAAAATTTGCAAATTTGAAAATTGCAATTTTACTGTGAATACAAAAAAATAATAAATTCGTTTATGTTTAAATTTTTTTTACACTATTCGCTTAAAGATAAAGTAGTACATATCATTCAAAGTAGAACGTCTGCTTGTGCTTCGCCTAGTTGTGAGCCTCGACTGCGTCTCGGTCTTCAATCTCTGGGCTTACCACAAAAAAACTCACTTCTACTCCTAATGATATAATCTACTATTTTTTACAAAGAGAAACGAGCAAGCGTTAAAAAATTGACATTCCTATTTGTAATAATGTGATATTAAAAATAAATTAATTGTCTAGACGTTCTTTTAAGTTACCAAAATAAATTTCAAGTAGGTATAAACCAAGGAGGTTAGATAGGACGGAGAGAGTACAACTTGAAAAAAATGGACTTGCCGCCTCCACTGCGCAAAGCTATAAACTGGTACTCCAGTACTCTTGGTACGAAACGTTTTAACGCATGAGCGAAGCGACTCCGTTTAAAATAGAAATAATTAATCGCGATCAACAAACAAGTAGATTACAAAAGTTTTCCGTTGCTCGTACTTTAGTTAATTAAAAAATTTAAAGTACCATCTATTGGTTACTGGACAAACAAAAAGTAAGTATATTTAGTCTCCTATTTTTCAAATAATTTTAGACAGTATTTTGACATTCTAGCTTAGTTTGGAGTAAAAGGGTGGTATTTCACATTAAACAGTCTAATGAGCTGATTTTAAGTTGAGATAATACCGGTAGTATTTTTGTTTCTAAGCAAAATTTAAACAACTCGGGGTTGTGATTAGTTGTTGCCAGAAAAAAGCATTAAAATTTGCGATATTACCGGTATTCTCTCAACTTGAAATCAGTCTATTAGAATTTATTTTTATATTTATTCGATAATTGTACGCATTGTACCCTTTTATTTACAATTTTTGAGAAAATCGATGCATTAATAAACTTTATTCTAAACGAATTACAAAAAACGTAGGTAGTTTAAACTATTCTACAAAAACTGTAAATTGTAGGTTATTATTAAAATAAAATACCTTAAAATTTTAACAAAGTTTAAAGTTCAGTAACTCCTATAATAATATATTAATCGGCATCATCTTTTTTTGTGTATACTATGTCTTATACTTTAAGATATTAAATAAAGCATTGAGTTAATAATAAGACCGGAGGGAGGGTAAGCAAAGAAGTATGATGACAACATATTGGTAGGCAAAACATTAAAAGTGGTGTATTTACCTTGTTAAAGGTAGTATTTTCATTTAAACAAGTGTTAAAATTACTAAAATTTGCATATTTCTAAACAATTTTGTTTATAAAAAAGCGTTTTAAACAATTTTACATAATATAATTTCAGATAAATTAAATATAAATTTGTAAAGTATTATGAGTGTTGTATGCATGCACAATAAAGGCCTGGTGCTCATATTTTTACTGAATTAAAATAAAAATTTATTTTCTTGTCTTATTATTTCTGGATTTTCAAAAATTTAACGTTCTTGCCAACCAGCAAGTGATTTTCTCTCTCATACACATTTAATCTGTGTATTATACTCTCTCTCTCTCTCTCATACTATGTTGTCACTGCAGCTCGCTTCGGCAACGTATACGCGAGGCCTGATCCTATGAAGTATTATTATTACATTTATGAAATAAAGTGTTTCTCGTAGATTTGTTGTTTAAGTTATATAAAGTGTCAAAGACAGGCCCTGCGAAAAACGAAAAGTTTTGACATCTCCTATTTTAACAAAAAAATATTTTGGATTTTTTAATGATCCCAGAAGAGCGCTAGATTAAGCCCTCGATACAGTTTTACAGATTTTGAGCTACACCACGGCCAGCTTTATCTACACATAAATTCAAAAGTTTTGCATCACTTCATTACTAAGACTAATTTATCGTCAAAAAAAAATTGCAAAAAATTTATGATCTTTTTAATTATAAGAAGATCTTTGAACATGTTTTTCTTTTTGAAGTTATTTTATATTTTGTAACAAAACCGGCATTTGTAATTTATAAAATAAAATTAAAAAGTAATTACTAATAGAGAGTATTTACTCCTTTTGCATGAATACACGTTCATAGACGCTTCCACATGCTGTTAACTTGGACAAATAAGTGTTCCTGAGGAAGATTTTGCCATTTCTCTCTTGCTGCAATGACGAGCTCTGGGATCGTTTGAGAGGGATTTCTTCTAGAGTTAACTACTTTGGAAAGCATATTCCAAGTCAGGAGACATTATAGCCCAGACTAAACAGGTGATTTTTTTACTCTCAAGGTACTCATTTACTGCTGAAGTCCGGTAAACTCAAGAATTGTTATCCATGAAGACAAAATTTTCACTAACAGCTCTTCTCCAAAGTCGCACATGAGAGTGAAAAACAGTTGCAATCTACCTAACACTAGTCAATGTGCCCTCCACGTGCACTAAGTCCGTTTGCACGTCTGCCATTCTGCCAAAAATTACACCAATTAACAAAATTATTGCTTATAGTGTAAAAAACAGTTTTTTTAAATTTTGGCCATAATTTATAAACTTAGCTCAAAATTTGGAAAACCGTTTCGAAGGTTTGGTCCAGCGCTCTTCCAAAACCCATAAACAAAATTCAAAATTTTGTTTTATTAAAATGGGAGCAGTCTATACTTTTCGTTTTTTACAGAACTTATGTTTGACACCCTATATAACTTAAACTATAAATTTACCAAAAACGCTTTATTAAATATCTTAAAGTAAAGAAATGAGCTACCCAAAAAAAGATTATCTCAATTAATAAATTTTTGCAGAAGTTGGGCAACTTACTGTCCCTCGGGCCTAACGGCCTTCTGGACAGTCGTTGTCCTCGGTAATTAACATCTAATAATTCACGTGATTCATAAATAATTTTATTTCTTACTTAATTAACGTATTTTTTGTGAATAAATAGAATTTTGTGAACGATTTACTTAGTTAACTGTGCGCGATTGCTATGGAAAATATTTGTTGACAATTTTTTTGCAATTGATTGCAAAGATAAATAAAAATAGTAAAATTTCAGAAGAATTAAAACAAAAGCTTACATTTAAGCCAAAAATTGTTATTTAATACTATTTCTTCTCTTCTTGTAACTTTAGAGCGCCATATTTGTAACTCTTTTTAATATGCAAATTAGAGGGAATTAAGAATTCTTAACTCCCTTCTATAACTCCCTCGGGAGTTATGAATGTCATAATAGTTACCGTAACTAAGGTAATATTTGGCTATATTGATGTAGTAAGAAATAAAAAAAATTAAGGAAGCATAACAATATCTTTAACCCTCAAAGAAGTTTGTGCTTTATTATTACTAAAACGTACACATGTCAAACTATCCTACTATAAAAAAAATCGCTGTGAACCAAATGCTACTTCGTCTGGCCTAATTATGGTTTAATAGGGAATTGCGCGATTTTATGCACTCAAAATGGTGGTTTTAAATTTAAACTATAATTGGAAAATTTGACCCTTTTTCATAACAACGATTGACCTATAATAACTTAGTTTTGGATTAAAGCAATCAGTAAACTTTGCAACTCAGATCACTTGGGTCTCACTTTTTGTTACTTAAACATTCAGATAATATACCAAGGCGAGAAATAGTCAAATACCGCCCCATAACGGAGGCTGGTAAAGCGATGTTCTATGAACATGTGTCAAATTTAGATCTCTCATTTGTTAACTTTGCTGATTGGGTCATTCAAGATAAATTTAAGCATTTTAACAACATTATTCATGACTGTTACCTTACTGCATTTCCCGAAAAACGTCTGTTAAAATATAACAATACTGTTAAAGATAATTGGTTTACAAGAGCATTAAGTCAGTTGAGGGACAAATTAAACTTTATTGATGATCTGTATAAATGCACTAATGATCACTATCTCAAAAATTGGAGAAATGCAGTAAGGTCAATTTATCGAGAAGCTATACGTGACTTGAACATAAAGGCTAATACAAAATTTATTAATACCGCTACGAACAAAAATAAAGCCATGTCGACTGTTATCAATAATAATAGCTCTTGCTCAAAACATAATACAGTTTGTGATATTAACATAAATGAATTCAACAGCTTCTTTACCACAGCTGCTAGTAATATTGTTAATACGTTGCCTACGATAAGAAAAGATCCTATAGCCTTTAATGGACAAAACTTTGTGTGATAATAATTTCTTATACTTCAGTTTTAGTCAAGTGTCCGAATGTCACATGAGGAATATTATTTCAGGTCTTAAACCACAAAAATCTATAGATCAGTATGGACGTAATGTTGAACATTTTATATTAATTGTTAACATAGTAATAAGTTCACTTACAAAATTGATTAATCTATGCATAGACAATAATATTTTCCCTGACAGTTTGAAACAGGCAGTTGTAAACCCAGTCCTAAAAAAAATGACCCAAGTGATAAGAACAATTACCGTCCTATCTCTATTTTGCCTCTCGTTGCTAAAATTATGGAAAAAGTGTTAGCAATTCAGTTGGCAGATTATTTCGAAAACACAAAGTTATTTGTGAAAAGTCAATTTGGTTTTAGATACAAGAGCTTTACTACCTCGGCTCTACTCTCTCTTACTGAATTGATAACTCAGGCTTTGGATGTAGGAGATACTATAATGGCAGCTTTCCTGGACTTATCAAAGGTCTTCGACTGCGTTGACTATTCTATACTTTTGCGTAAATTATATTGTTACAATCTTCATCCTAACAGCTGCAGGCTCATCACTTTTTATTTAACAAATCGAACTCAGCGAGTCAAGTTAAAGACGAAGCTTTCTGATGAGCTTCCTATAAATATGGGCGTACCACAGAGCTCTGTCTTGGGCTCTGTATTGTTTTTAATATTTATCAATGATTTTCCCCTTTATTTAAATAAAAGTGATGTCATTCTTTTCGCTGATGATACAACTATAATCAATAAACACCGTTGTGTGGATGTAGTGATAGGCTTATGTAATGCCTCAAAGTCGGAGGCCTTTGACTGGTTCTTGGGAAATGGACTTGTGGTTAATAGGAGCAAATGTGCAACAACTTAAAAATGATCATTTTCCTCACACAAATTTCCTGGGACTACATGTTGATTCTAAATTAAGTTGGCACATGCACGGAGAAAATTTGGAAAAAATGATCAGCAAAAATATATTCCTCTTGAGAAATTTATCAGTTTAAGTACCGGAAGTTGTACTCAAAAACGCTTATTTTGGTCTTATCCATTGTCATATTTCTTACGGCATATTGATTTAGGGTCATTCTGCCGTAAGACATCAAATTTTCTCTCTGCAAAGAAAAGCTGTGCGAATCATTGCTGGATTGCCATTTAGAGAAAATTGTAGAGACGCTTTTAAAAGATTGGAAATATTTACCCTTCCTTCATTATATATACTTGCTTGTCTCTTACATATTAAAAAAATTATTAATGATTACGTAACCAATAGTCAGTTCCATGAATATAACACTAGGTTTAAAGATGAACTGTGTATGCCTTACAACCACTATGTAAATCACAAACTGCGACTAGACACTTAGGTATAAAATTTTATAATGCTTTGCCAACTGAGATAAAAGATAAAAACCTTTTAAAATGTTTAAATTTAAGATAAAACAAATGTTAATTAATAATCCAATTAAAAATTTCTGTGATTTTATTGAACTTAATCTTTAATATTAAACTGACTTGTGCAATATAACTGTACTGTTGTGATGCATCAATAAAGATTATTGTTATTATTATTAAACGAAAACATAAAAAAATTGCCTAAAATATATATTTTTTTATATACTTAAAAGTAACCGAAAAAAAATTAGAAGAAAATGCATTGTGCAATAAAAATTAAAGATTGTTTTTAATAAATTACAATAAATAATTAAAACTTTAGTTTTTACTAATTAATATTATTTGTTACTAAACACATCTTTTATCAAAAAATACAGGTTTGTTAAACTATTTTTGAAACTGTAAAGTTGAATAACTTCTTAGTTTTTTTAAATAAGACCGACAAATCTATCTGGTACATTCCAAATTTTTTTTTACTCATTGTTTAAACAAAATTTCCTAAGTTTTTTTTATTTGGAATTACCACTTGCGTAACTTTATTTTATATAACACTGGAAAAAAAGTAATTTTTGGCTATACAAATATTTATTATCAGCAAAATAAACAAAACTTACAAAAGAAGTAAATCAAGTTAGCTAATTAATATTAATATAATTTTGTTTAGCTTGTTTTTTTTGTATTTTTAAAAATTTTTGTTTTTAAGAATTTTATTAACAACAATTAATAAATATAGAAAAACATTTTTTTATTAAAAAATTAAAATAATTTTTAAGTTTTGAAAATGTAACTGGTATTTTCTTATCATATCTACAATGAAAACTAATTATGTATAAAGACTTTACCTAGTACGAATATGTGGGTTATTATGACCGGTTTTTACTGTACCTAAATATTTAAAGTAAACATTTTATAAGGGTTGTAAATAAAAATAATTTGGTTTCATTTACATCCCGACTAAAAAAAGTGTAAAAAACACTTTTTAGATAAATTAAAAAAATAAAGATTTACTTATATGTTTTTGCTTTATTGTATGAAGATTAAGCCGTTCTATAAATAGTTATCCTCGCAAAAAATCTTTGAACTATCTTGTCTAAATTTAGTAATATTTGCCCCATTTCTAGCCCACTAGATCATTATTCGTTGACGTTTTCCCTCCTTGCGTAGGCTCTTTGCACGTAAGCAAAAGTTTTCTTTTAATAAATCCTCCAATTTCATTGATAGCTCTCTAAATCAAGCAACTTTTACAACGGCATTACTACAAAAGAGTTTTTTTTCCCGACATGTCGAAAACTCAATGAGGGAAGAATTAAGTTACTGTTACTATGACGCCTGTGTCCCGACGTCTGGCACTAGGAGGTCACAGTTGCCATTGATGTCTACTGACTCCAGCAGAGTCAGTCGTCTCTTAGTCTACGTTAACCATCCCTCAACCAGGACTGGCTTTCTAACCTCGACCCCTTTTTTACCATTCTACGAGACGGAAAATTTCAACGATAATTTACTGGCCTTTAATGCAAAGAAAATAATAATTGCAGGCTATTTTTAACTAACTGTGCCAATACTTATATTTATTAATACAGAAGAGAAAAATATTTTTTTATTGGAGCTTTAATTGTAAATGAAAATGTAAAAATGTGAACAAATTATTTCTAATTTGATATTTTAATTATACATCAATCTAAATTTTTGCGCGCTTTTGGTGTCTTATTTAGTCAATATCTAATAAACCGTCTGGTTCCTTATTCATTGAAAGTTCTGAAGTTTGACATATTTTGTGGTCTTCAGCACTACATTTTTTGAAATATAGATGTACATATTTATATTTTACTCAATTTTTTTTGATATAAAGAACAAATTAAAATAAAATCAACAATAAAACTATTTCTCCATAGAATGTAATGTATGTTTAATAATTTTTTTAAATAAAAATAATAATAAAAATTGTGTTTATAAAAGAAATAAAAACGCAAGTTTAAAAAATACAATGAGTATTATATTTACGTCGAAACGTTGCTAATTCTTTACAGCTGGATTTAATATTAGCTTTAACTTACAATTGTCAATATTGTGCTCCATTGAGCCGGATTTAATATTAGTTTTAAGGTACAATTCTCAACATTGTTCTAGTTCTATCAAGAAATGGAAAAAACAATTATTACAAAACGAAAACTAAAAATACCTCAATTTTGACATTAATATGAAACAAAGGAGATAAAATGCAATTAAAAACTGCTAAAAGAGGAGCTAGCAAGGTGTACTGTCGTCCTTTACAAATTTGGAAATATGACTTAAGTTATAAATCTTACAACAAATGGGCTTGGGACCGAAGTTAAGTCGCCCGCAATAAAGTGCACTCCTACTTTATAGTTGCGGCAGACCGGCAGAGACCAAATCCCAAACATCTGTTTCAATAACCAAAAAAATATCTATTGTGCACTTTATTACGGGCGACTTAACTTTGGTCCCAAGCCCCTTTGTTGTAAGATTTACAACTTAAGTCATTTTTCTAAATTTGAGAAGGACGACAGTACGTTGAAGAACAAATCGGGGTCTAAGCAGATGTCGACAAATTAGCGGTAGTAGGCACTTGATGTTGACAAAAAACTGTTGATACAAAAGATTCAAAAAGTTTTATATTTCTAGACATTGTAGCACTTGCACTATGATAAGGTAAAAACAACTAGAAACTTAAGTAAAAAGAGAACAAGAGAACACATATAGTTCATAAAATCAAAAATAGAAATAAGAATATTGAAGTCAAATCCAACTTTAAAATTTAGCTATTTATTTAAATCTACTAATAATTCTATTCTTTGCACTCTAACAAAATTTAACATTTTTAAACTTTAACTTTTTTTTCTATAAATCCTTCTACCTCTAGACATTATAAACCTTTTGATATCCACAAAAATAATACTTCAAAAAGATCAGTGTTTCTACTATATCACTCACCCTACTATAAAATGGCAATATGATTGAAATCAAGTAATGAAAAATTCTATAAATTTTGACAATAAATTTTCTGTAAAAATTTTATACCTTTTACTAAGAAAATAAGAAAAAATAGTAACCTCTCATGTTTCATTTGTTTCTAGCGACGTTACTAATCTATTTCCTTCTATTAAACCAAGACAAGTAAAATTTTTATTGCTAAACATGTTTTTTTGGTAAAACTACGTTGATTGTACCATCCCCTTAAACACAGAGCAAAGCACCCCTGAAATTTAAATAGGAAAGCGGGTTTAGTAATACCTCACTTACTTTGAAGATCATCGAAGATTCTTTCTGCTAATGTACTTCTATTTTTGTTTCCTTAGAAATCTTTTTCTGAAAATTGTTATTTTTATCGACAGTTGGTATTTTTGAAACAAACTATTTTTTCAAAGAACAGCTTGATTTTTATGTCAAATGTTTACTTCGGTCTCAAATGTGAGTGTGTAATTACTAAGCTTTGGTACTGGAAACTCTTGATTAAACGACCAGGTAATTAACCGGTGTAATCCAGCAGGTTGCATGTTATATATTTAACTGGTTTACACTAGTCAATCAGTAGACCAGTTGAATGAATAACATGCAACCCGCTGGATTACACCGGTTAATTACCTGGTCGTTTAATCAAGACTCTGCAGCACCGAAGCTTAGTAATTACTCATTACTCTCACAAATTTATCTTAAATAAAAATTCCTAGTAATTTTAAGGGTTGTTTATTAACTTGTCTGGTACGCAATAAGAATCAAATTTTGTCTTCGCATCATTCAGACGTCTAGAAGTTTTTTGTAATAACTGCAAAGCAGTTAATATCAATCAGGCTAAACAAAGGCTTGTAACAAGATTACCCAAACATGTAAAGACAATAGAAAAGTACAAAAATTTTGATATAACTCACATTTTACCTGCTGTTGCTTTTTATATTTTTTCTTTTAATTATTCTTTTTCTTTTACTAATAATTTAAAGGTTATCTTCTAAATCTTTTAAAAGCTTTAGAAATCTTGAGATTCACTTACAAACTTTCTCAACAAACTTTAAATAAACAAGTAAATTTTAAATATTCTATTTTATCTTTATTCTTTAGGTTTTAATTTATTATTGACAAAAGATTGGTACGTTTTTTTTCAATATTTTTTAATTTTTTACATTTTTTCACGTTATTATTTAGACAGTGATAGTGAGAGATAACTACTCTCGAAAGCGCCATACTACTCTTATATAAGATTTGTTTGATTAAACTTTAGAGAGATTAACTTGGATTTTATTTTTTTGAGAAAAAAAAAGATGATTCTATCTAATTTAATAAAAATGTTGTTAGCTGAACAAAATAAGCACAACTTAAACTACTTATAAATAATTAAATAATAAACTACTAATTGAGAAAGAGTATCTTCAAGAAAGTGATTTTAGAACAAATATTGTTGTAAATACAGTGGAAGAAGCTATGTCACAAAGAAGCAAAGTACGTACCTAAATAAATTGAATCTTCACTAAATAATAATGTGCAAAAATCTGCAAGTAACAAGAATAAAGTTGTTAAACAAGTTGAACAAGAGTTAACTGAAAATTATGACAAAAATAACAAAAAAGAAGTAAATATCTCTAATCAAACACGTACAAATAATTTTTCTAATAATACTTGTTTACTTAAAATTAATAGAAAAAGAATTACCTATTTTCTCTGGTAATAGAAAAAAATTGTTTTCTTTTTTAAATTATTCTAATACTTCTACTCATTTACTAAGTTTTAGTAAAATAGAAAATATTTGTCGCTTACGAAAATGTATTAAAGATGATGCAAGTATAGTATTTGCATTTGGATAAGGGAAAGAGACTTAAACCATAAATTACTTGATGAATAGGGATTATTTAGAGTAATAAGTGCTTTATAATTTATGACACTATTGAGGCGACCGGTACGTACCATCTGTTGACAAGGGTCTTGGGCGAGAGGTTGTCGTTCTTTACCTGTTTCCTTGCTTAGAGACATCATGCCGATATCGGGTAGTTGATCATAATTAACAACTTAATGTTTAATAATTGCAGTTTAAATGTAAACAAATTGGTGGTTCTCATATACCTGTGATAGTACCTTTTAGAAAAGTATTGCTAAATAATAATGAGAGATTGAGAGTCTTGGAAAAAGAGTTTTTTTCTTGTAAAATGAGCTATTTTTAAAAATTTTTTATTCTTTGAACATTTCAATTATTGTAAAATAAATAATATTCTTTAATAAAGAATGCAAATTAATAGGTATTTATTAATCATTTTTCTAAGAAAAAAATATAATTTCAAAGAGAGGAGCATGAAATAAAAAAACAAAACACTTAAGCAACATAATAAATTTATTTAAAAAACATTACTAAATATTTTCATCATTGTCACTATCATCGATGCCATTTATTGTGGGAATTTTTTTTTGTTACAAAAGTATCTGCTACAGTTTTAATCTGGTGAAAACAATTTACGTTTTTTATTCATATCTTTAGCGACATAATAACTAATATTGTATTAACTATACTCTATTAATATAACAAATACTCTATTGTTAAATTAATATTATGCCTATCCTAATTATGTTTGAAAGTATTTCTTCGAAAAGTTTATCTAAATTCTTATTAAATCTTCTACCTGTTTACCTCTGACAAATATCTCAAATTGTACAGAAAAACACCCCCAAAATTTCCAGCCACATTTTCTTAGTAAAATGGATTAGAAAGTTCTATTTGTTATCCTGAAAAGCTTTTAAACTTTTATTTAGTTGAGTTTCAGCCTTCAATATCGTTGAATGTTCTCTTTGTTTTATCAAATTTTTAAAGCCAAATTTTAGGTTTTTTTTGTTGTAAATATAGTTATTTTAGTGTTTAGTGCTTGTCTATAAGTTTTTTTTTAATTTAAGTGGATGCCTTCTAATTGTGATCAAGGTAAGTTTATTAGTTCAGTTAAATAGTAAAATCTAAAAAAAATCTTTTTGTATGTTGATTTTTTAAACTTTTTATATACCTGTTTATCGTAAATTATTTTTGAGCATCTCACGTTTAAAATGTAAAATTTAGTAATGTTTTTTAAATAAATTTATGTTGTTGCTTAAGTGTTTTGTTTTTTTATTTCATGCTCCCCTCTTTGAAATTATATTTTTTTCTTAGAAAAATGATTAATAAATACCTATTAATTTGCATTCTTTATTAAAGAATACTATTTATTTTACAATAATTGAAATGTTCAAAGAATAAAAAATTTTTAAAAATAGCTCATTTTACAAGAAAAAAACTCTTTTTCCAAGACTCTCAATCTCTCATTATTATTTAGCAATACTTTTCTAAAAGGTACTATCACAGGTATATGAGAGCCACCAATTTGTTTACATTTAAACTGCAATTATTAAACATTAAGTTGTTAATTATGATCAACTACCCGATATCGGCATGATGTCTCTAAGCAAGGAAGCAGGTAAAGAACGACCACGACTCGCCCAAGACCCTTGTCAACAGATGGTACGTACCGGTCGCCTCAATAGTGTCATAAATTATAAAGCACTTATTACTCTAAATAATCCCTATTCATCAAGTAATTTATGGTTTAAGTCTCTTTCCCTTATCCAAATGCAAATACTATAGAAGGTTTATTAATTTTTTATGCTTTTTCCAAATAGTTCTTAGAAATACTTAAAAAGAGTTTTAGATGTACTAGAATAATTGTTAAATAAACAATAAACCTAGCCAAAAAATTTCTTATTTAAAAACAATAATTTTAGAAGTTTAGCTGCAACTTTAGAAGCTTTAAAAATGGAAAGCTACAGTCAATATCTCCAACTTTTTTCTGAATTACGTAAATAATCATATAGCGTATAATTATATTAGGCAATAAAAGTTGTTGGCGGACAAGTAAAAAATTTATTTAAAATTTTTTAACAGTGGAATTAGGAGTGAAGCCGATAGAGCAAATTACATTCAAGTTTTGTTGCCACCGAAATCAGATAATCCATTACAAAAATTAAAATAAAAATTTAATGCGGTTTTGGTAACTACAAAACATAAAAATAAAGCAGAAATAAAGTATTGGTTACTGCAAAAGTGATCATAAAATTAAAAATTTTGAAATAAGCAAAGAAAGCAAGCAAAACTAGAAGAAACAAGAAAAAGGTAGAAGAATTAAAAAAACAATGACAGAAATAGTAATAGTAGTTTATATTATTTTATCAATAATTAAAATTTTTACTGTACAATAAGAAATAGAAGTATTTGCTCTATTTATTAGAGCTTACTTTAATTTCTAAAAAAATTACGAGTAGATTTTCAGATCAGAAGAAACTATTTTAGAACTCAAACGAACAAATAGAGACTTAAAAAGAGTAAAAAAACAAATTACTTGTAATAAATTAAATTTTGACATCTTGAACAAGACAGAATATTGTATAGTTTGTTGCAACTTTCTTTGACTGTCATAAAATTTTACAATTTTTTTTTAAATCTTTAGTTACTATTATTTCTATTATTTAATTTTTTTATTCTTTTTTAACTGCAGGTAGAAAAATAGATGTTATACACATTTGACAAGGCAGGTACTGGGAGAATACAAGGGTACTTATAAATAAATTAGACAATAATGGCACTGCAGTTTTAAAAAAGTTTGTAAAATACTACAGCAGCTACTTAAAATTGCAACAAACTAAACAAGGTTTAAATTTTGTTAAAAAATGTGGATGTGCTAAACTGTAGATGCAAGTAAAGTTTAAAAAAATAATGAAAACATTTAGATAAATTTAATTTGAGTCATAAAATTGTAAGTTTTAAAATATTAATTAGGCAATATCACTAGCATTTGATAGCCAGTAGGAAACTAATATAAGATTCAAAAATTTATCAATTTTGTTTAGAACAAAGTCGAATTGGATTTTGGATTGCTGACGGAAATGTTTATTGCCTGCAAGGAAAAACAAATAATTCAGTTCTATATGTCAGATATCAACAGAATAATAAATTACAGAACTAGTTAAATATTTTTTTTTATAGGATTTTTTAGTATGATTAGTAAAAATAAAGATTTAAATAAAAATGTTTCTTTCTTACTTTTTATTTTTTTGCTTATTTACATATAGTTTGTTTTATTTTTACATGTACATTACTTGTTTTCTTGATATTTCCTTATTAGTATATTAGAGCTCAAGGGCCGTATACATACCTTACTGTAGTCGAGAATGCAGCTTGGAAAACCGATGACGAAGCCCGAGGTTTCCTAATCGTTCGAAACCACAAAAAGTGCTTACGGCTTTGAGGTTTATATACTATTTTTTCAACCATCTGAAAAAACAAGAAGGTATTAATGTGCTTACGGTCTGCGCTTAGCCCCAGGACTCATGTTTACCGCTTTAGGGGTAGTAAAAAGCGTCGTTTCTATGATAATAATTCTACATATGAGCAGTAATAATTGCTGCTTACTGTTGTTGTTAGTGTAGCAATAATAACATTCTTATTAAACAGGATACGGCTTTCAGGTTTCAAGAAGAAGAAGAAGACATTAATGTGCTTACGGCTCGCGTTTACCGCCCAAGCACTTACATATGCTCATCACCACAGTCGGTAAAGTGGTTTTATTTAAAAAATTTAGATATTTTCTACTATAATCATTAAAAACTTTTGTTCAGAAAATTTTATATAACAGAATCTACTTCTCTTCTTTTAAAGCAAAAACATAATATGTATAATAGTTATTTATGATATTAGTGTTAAAAGTAAGATTTTATTTTGAGAGTGGAGATGATTAAAAAACGAGCGTAGCGAGTTTTTTAACTTCACGAACAAAATAAAAACTCTTTTAACACATATATCATACACTATTTTTTTCTACAAAACAGTCGGAAGAACTTTAAACTCAATAAAAATAAGAAATCGAAAAATAATATCTCACAGATTGCAATGTTTATAAACCAAAATTTTTGTAGCAACCAGTGCTATTGTTAGTTACAAAAAAAACCGCAAAAATATTGACAGCATTTTCTGATAATATTGTAAGTATAATAAATAATCTCGATAATGAGTGTAACGAATCCATCCCTGCTGATATCGAAAAAGCCGCCAGTCGCGCAACATTGAAATTATTGCCGGCGAAATCAAAAGAACAGTACAAAATTGCTTATAGACGCTTTTCGAAATAGTGCAACATTAAAAAGGTCTCTGGAAAAAATAACGAAAGTGTTTTACTGGCATATTTTGAGAAAAAATCCGAGATATGGAAATCGTCAACGCTCTGTGGGCAAATTACTCCATGATTAAAACTATGTTAAAAATAAAGCAAGATTAAGATATAAGCAAACAATATAAACTTATTGCTTCTTTAAAACGGAAGGGTGAAGGATATCAAGCATAAAAAGCATCAAAAAAGCATCAGAAGTATCTGATGATGAAAGTCGCAGCAATAGTCCGTGTATTCGGGACGTGTCCCCGAGAGGAATTGTGTCAGATGACCATCGACAATATCGAAGATTTAGGCATTTCGGTTGTTGTGACCATACCAGATACCAAAACGAAAGTGCCTCGGACTCAGTGTTGTTGGTGAATTCTATTTAAACTTTATTAGAAAGTATATGGCACTCCGGCCACCCAACGCTGACCATAGACGACTTTTTCTTAAATATATGAAAAATAAATGTATGAAGAATCCCGTTGGAATGAACATGTTTGGTAAAATCATTGATCTGTCAGTGGTATCTGTATGGAGTCATTATAGCTATTTGACAAAAAAAAGTGGTGCCAGGATCAATGTCACGTGACCACAGGCACTGTCACTTACTAGAATTTGTAGGTTAGAAAAATTTGACATATAAGCAAAGAACTTGATTTATAACTAAATACAAACAAATTGACAAAAAATATTAAAAATTCGAAAACATCATATAAAGCCGTTTATTTATACAGTAAAACAATTAATACTAATTAAGTAACTGAACAAAAAACAAAAACAAATAAAAAAAGAAGTAATTTAAAACAAAATATGTTTAAAAACCTGTTAGAAATAGATTCTACAGTTACTAGTTGTGGTATTTTCTTACTGGACTGTGTTGCTGAAGGCGTTTGAGATCCTTCAACTTGTCTTTTCAAAGAAGTTAAAATGCACAACTAGAAAAACAGAAAAAGATTAAAGTACGCATCTTAAGTCATTTAACGTACGTGGTTGACGAATCGGTAAGTTTAAGGTGTCTCTGTTTAATTACCAGATTCACCTCTGAATCAAAAATAGACGGGACTACGTTAGTAACCAGTTGAGTTCTAACAAAATGCGAAATATACCTAGTCTTCTTTTTTAAAATGTTTGCCGCACAATTTGGAAGCTGAAGATGACACAAAACCTTTCCTTTTTACAGCGGTTACCAATTTCTCTCTCAAAATTGTATTCTTAGAAAACCTAAATTTAATCTGAGCTATCAAAATCCATAACAAACTCATAATCAATATCTAAAAAAATAAAACTTTTGGTAAAATCAATTAATTTATTTTGTTGGCTGCTTACGAATGAAACGAAATCTCGCCTTTCTTTTGGCGTTTTGTATACCCAACTGCACTACACGAAGATATAATTTTTTCTGTTTCAGAAAGGAACCTACACTTTAGTTGACACTGACAATACTCAACAATGTTTTTTAAATTTTATCCCCGTCAAATTTGACATTGCCTGTGGTCAGCTGACCATTATATCTTGGCATCACGAATAATCTCCCATCACTCTATCCAGATACCACTGACAGATCAATGGGTAAAATGCCTGCCGACATTGCAAATTTCTTAAATCTACCAAATCATCAACTCTACACCGGTGTTCGTCGGCGACATTGTTAGCAGATTCTGGTGCAAATCTTATCTACTACCATCAAAAGACGTGGAGTATGGAAATCTTCGATAGTAGCTAAAGGCTACATTAAAAATTCACTGGAACAGAAGAAGGAAATTGCGTGCCAAATACATTCTACAGCTGCAACTACTAGCAAGACCTCCAGTAGTATTTCTACAGAAAATAGATGTGTCACACATGTTGACAGTAAAACCAGGTTAAGTATGGTGTTCTAATTTTACTACATATAAATGTTAATACTAATAACTAGTAAAAATGTTGGTTTGTACTTATTTAAAATAAAAAGTTGTTTATGTGTTTGTTAAAACGATTTATTAATTTTCAAAACAAAATTTAAATAAACTTTGAATTACTTTTAACACTAGTGTCAAAAAATGACACTTTTAACATCAAAAATGACAATTAAAAAGCTTATTTTTAACAGTTTTGTAGAAAAAATTAATTTTTTAATTATTTTTTGCTTTATGGTGCCTTTAGAATTACTTATTAGCCGATACAAAATACGAGTACTTTTTTGTGTACCAAATTTACAATTTTATCTCTAACCATTCATTCACGAGTCATTGACCAAATTTGCATGACATTAGATCAAGTCGTTAAAAATAAACTATTTTGTGAAAGTAACACAAAATTTTAATAATAGCGCTTTTGTTATTACAAAATTTATTCCCAGTCCGGTCCTGTCACAACCCTTAAAGAGTGGGTAGTTTAGACCTCGGTATTTTCTAGGTCAGAAGATTCATTGTCACCACCTACTTGTATATAATGCACGATATTTGATAGTTGACTAAAAGGACTCTTGTGTTTAACAAATAATGACATATCCTGAAACCTATGCAACAAAATCTAATCCTCGAATTTTTCCTTCTTTTGTCCATCTTCATCCGAACAGGAAATGTATGTAATTGTCTCTTATGTATTCGCATTTCCGCTTGGAATAATTTATTAGAAATTCATTGCAAATATTATACAACAATAGTCGCTGAATTACAATTTGAATTTCAAATCTGAAATCTCGTGCCATGTGGATATATTGTCACTTTGATTGATATCATTTCCGTCGTGGACACTCAGATTTATTCAGGAAGGACGATAATAATAATAAAATTTCTCTTAAATACCCCTTTACAAAATTATACAGGGTGCTTTTTTTTCTCAGACAAATTGGTGAATTTGGACCAAAACGAGTCATTAATTTTTATAGCGCCATTATCGTAAAATGTAATCGCGCTACTTTAATCAAAAATCAAAGTATCAAGGGTTTGCATGACAGCCGAAATTAATTCAACTTGAAACCGCTAAATAATTTTTTCTTAAACTAAAACCGCGGCTTACTCTATAATTAGTAAGGTGAACACCGGGTATATTATAATGAAAAATTTGATTTGGATGTAGGATGGTGGATTAGATCCCACAATGACGTCAATAATTACGATTACGTCGTTTCAAAATGATTGACAATAATCACATTTCAAATAATACAATTATATTGCATATTCATGCTGACGTCACATTAGAACATAAGCAAAAATTATTTTAAAACCACAAAAATGTTTTTTAGGGGATTTTTATGTCTATTTATAGCTTTATTCATTTTTTTTAATATGTTTGGTAATCTGAATTTATATTTATTAGATTGGTATATCTAAATATTTATTATTTATTATACAGTGTGTCAATTTTAAAAATTGAAAAAGTTATTGAGAATTACTTAAAATCGTTTTGATGGTTGCTAGAGGGAATAAAATGACATAGTATATGACGCACCCCCACCCACCCTTTAAGCCACAGCCACCCCAAATTAAAAATTTTAAATGGCACTACCCTACTTGTGATATTTCGTTGGAAAGCTCATAACAAGCGTTTGTCAAAAACGTTATGCAAAAACCTATTTCGAAAAGTTGTTTTCTAAATAGTCGACAAGAAAGACTTTAGATTTTTATTTTTGTTATTCGCTGTAGTCAATGAACTCTAATCGAAACTCAAATAAAACATTGCTTAAGTGATTAATTTTTATTAAATGCTATAATAGATGTTAAAAATGATTTCCGTTGTTTGCTAAACAAAAATAGAGCCTGTTTTGAAATTCTTCACGATCTTTTTGAAAAGTTTCTTTGCATATAGCTCGGCACTCTTGAATGATTCTTTGACTCAATTGTTCAAGTGAGTCTACTTTTGTTTTATAATCCACAGACTTTATAAATGACCCCATAAAAGAAAATTCAGTGGTGTAAGATCTGGTGACCTAGGGGGCATTCAATACGTGCTTTTCTCCCAATTCATTGATCTGGGTAGCGGTTATTCAACCATTGCCTAACTAGAAGTACATAGTGTGGAGGTGCTGCATCTTGTTGAAAATGCAGTAGATGTTCTTTTAATCTGGGAGATCCCAATTCGTCTAATTGATTTTCAAGCTCCTGAACTATATATAAGTGGCTTAATGTTTGTCTCCAGCATATTAGAGTATTGTTCGCCGTTCAAATTGCTATCAATATACAGAGGTTCAATAATGGCGTCTCCTAGTATCCCAGTTTAAACGTTTAGTTTTTGTGGATACTGCTTATGTACCTCTCTAAATATGTGAAGGTTTACATCACTCCAATACCTGCAGTTCTGTTTATTTACATTTCCACTTAAATAAAACGAACATTCATTCGAAAAACAAATGTTTTTTACGAATAATGGTTCGGTAATGCATTTTTCAGTATCCATTTCACAAAATTCAATGCGTCGATCCGGGTCGTCATCGCCCAGTTCTTGGAGAATTTGCATCTTATAAAGATGAAATTTATGAAGTTTCAATACCTTTCGTACTGATTCGTGTGATAATCCAGTTTTCCTAGCTGCGTGACGAATTGACATTGTTGGATTTATAGCATATTCAATTTGGATTTCCTCACGAAGTACTCTTGGTTGACTTCTTTTTTTATTCTTAACAGATTCTGTTTCCTCAAATTTGGCGACTAATTTCTGAACGTACGCATGACTGACATGTTTTTCTGGATATTTATTATTGAATACTGCCGCTGTTCGAAGAGCACAATGATTTTCAGAACCGTAAATAAATATCAATTCAACACGCTCTGCCGTATAAACCATTGTTAATTTTTGATAATTTACAATATCGTTAACAGGTACAATTAATAAATAAAATATATGAATCTACAAAAACAGGTACATTATAATCTAATTCCAATAAACATATGGATGCAAAAACCATAATGTATTGTCATTTTGATAAGATTCAAAACACAAAAAATCACACAAAATGCATGAAATGTAGTCTTTAGAGTTTAAATCATCTTTTTAATTGTGTATTTTGTAAATAACGTCAATTTTTCTTTTAGAACATCGCATAACCAAAATGAAAATTTAAAGTCTTTTTTTTCGAGTATTTAGAAAATGACCTTGTCAAATAGGCTTTTGCATAACATTTTTAAAAAGCGCTTGTTATAGGTTTTCCAACAATGTATCACAAGTAGGGTAGTGCCTTTTAAAATTTTCAAGTTGGGGTGGCTGTGAGTTAAAGGGTGGGTAAGGGTGAGTCACTTATCATGTCATTTTGAATCGCCCTAGCAACCACCAAAACGGTTTTAAGTGTTTCTCAATAACCTTTTCAACTCTAGAGATATTGCCGATTACAACTTTTAAAATTGACACACTGTATACTCAGGGACGTTAAAAAGTGTTACACCCAGAAGAAATGTAGACTTATATCCAGAAAAAAGATGAGATTTGTAAGAAATCTTAGTAACAAAAAAAATTAATAATGTGTTTAGCGACTCCTTAAATGAGTACACTTCTGTACACGGCTAGGCATTGACAAAATGAGATGGTCAATATCTGCTTATAGCACCTTGTTTTAAGCAACTTGGACCTCATGGATTAACTGTGTCAGAGTCTTTAGAGAAAGGTGCAAATCGGACAGTTTTCTCTTCATTATATCTCACACATGCTCGATGGGATTTAAATCCGGCAAACAAAGTGGCCACGGTAGAACTTTAACATTAACTTAAATGTATTGAAAATAACGATGCATCTTATAAATTTTACCTTTAAATTTTGTTTCTATATTATTTTCTATTATATTATTTAATAAAATTATTAATAGAATTAGAAAACTAACCATAATCAAAACCCTAGCCTATCACTCCTGGGGCACACAAAAACTATATTAATAAAAATCTACAGAACTTTAATCAGGCCAGTCTTAGACTATGGATGTATTGTTTACCAATCTGCAAGCAAAACACTACTATCCTCACTAAACACAATCCACAACACAGTACTCCGCCTGGTGCTCGGTGCTCTTAAGACAACCCCTGTAGAAAGCCTCTACTGTGAGTCCACTGAACCACCCCTTACTTTCCGCCGAAACTTTTTGATATTATGTTACGCTACCCGAGTAGCTTTCTGCCCCAATAACCCAGTTTGTGCACAACTACGGTCTTAACCCTACCCAACATTTTTTTCAAGTAACTGTCGTATACCCTCCCTTTTAAGTACTAAAATAAAAAAACTTACCACAACCTATGATATCTCTCTTTCTCTACCCCCAGCCAACTCCTGTTAAGAAAATCCCTCCATGGCTAATTGATACACCAAATACCAACTGCACACTTGCCCAAACTACAAAACATACATAAACCCACTTATCCAAAACCACTTTTTGCAAATACTTGAGAAATTCGCTGGCGCTGAAATAATTTACACCGACGCTTCGAAAGAGAAAGACAATAATGGAGTCGGTTTTGCAATTGTAACTCCCCAAGAAACCATCAAATCCAAAATGCAAGCTGGAACAAGTATCTTCACTGCCGAACTATATGCAATCCTGAGGACACTCGCGTCTACAAAAACACACACATCAACAGAAATCGTAATAGTAACAGACAACCTCGCAACCATCAAAGAAATCGAAAAGATGTTCCCAACAAATCCAATCGGCCAATCAATTAAAGCCACATTGGCCGAACACAAGATGCTACAAAACACAATCTCACTTGTATGGGTCCCGTCCCACTGTGGAATTAAGGGTACCTAATGCAATAGCCGATCAAGCAGCATCCATAGTCACAGAAACATATAATGAAGAAATCAACATAGAAACACCATTAGACGCAGTTACAAACGTCAGGAGAGCAATTAGAGCCATGTGAAACATCCAATGGCAGTCAAAATCAACTAAACTCTCAGAATGCCAAAGAACACTTCATACTAAAAAACCCAAACTGACAACTAGAAAATACGAAGTACTAATGAATAGAATACGCTTAGGCTATTCAAACCTAACTTACAAACATCTGTTCAAAAAGAATTCGGCCACACAATGTCCAACGTGCCAATGCAAGCTAAGTATCAAGCATATTCTCCTTGAGTGCTCCAAATTCGTCAAAGCCTGTACAAGATTCCATATACCAGATAGCTTATTAGAAGCCCTAGACATAAAGAGCCCCCCAAGAGTGTAAAACATTGTAAGATTTTTGGAAGAAACTCAACTAATTAACTGTATATAATATTTAACTGTATATAATATTTAACTGTATATAATATTTAACTGTATTATATAACTGTATATCTATTGTAGTATGTATACACCACTGTACCAATCAATGCCAATAACCCAGTTGTGGAGGCATCTTTTATTAAATAAAAAAAATATTACTATTGTTAGAAATAATATAATTATAAAATTTTATTTGATATTTTTTTGAAAGGTGTAAGATATAACCTTTAGAGATTTTTGTAATAAAGCGACATCTTGCAAAAAAATCTTTAGTAACTTTATTCACTCATGTCAGTACACATTCGAAATATGTACAGTTAAAATCAATTTATGTACAGAGTGTCGGAAAATTAAGCACTCTGACTTTAGAGCGTTGTAGATTATACCATTTAAAGTACGCAGAAATGTAAATAACAAGTTTTTTTATTTAAATTAAGTATAAGTAATATAATATATGTAATTTTTTATTATATTTTTATACAATTGTTAATTATCTACAAATAGTGAAAGAATAAAAATAATACAGGTTAAATCGACATGTTTAATAAAACTAAATTATTATATAACAGTGGCAAAGCGCTTTCAAGAACAAATATGTCTTATTATCAGTGCCTAAATAATAATGTAAAAAAAATGTATATATAAAAAAGTTAGAAAATGTTAGAAAAAACTTACCAAACTTTTCTCAATAATAAATCAAAAACATAAAAAAATAAAAATGTATACTAAAAATAGAATAAATCGTTATTTTTAGCATAATAGTTGTAGAGAAAATAAATAAACAAATGGTTGCTATTTAAAGAATTAACAAAAGAAGAATAAATTTTAGGCGCCAAAAAAGTGTAGAAAAATTGACATAAATTTGACATTTAATTTAAAAAATAATTTAAATAAGTATAACTACTAATAAGGTTATGCGAGGAGACAAAAATTAAAAACAAACTTTTATTTAACTAAAAAAATTAAACTAACGAAGATAAAATATTAATGTCAAAATTTAATTAATTATTTAAAGTTTGTAGGGAAAGTTTGTGAGCGGATCTAAGAATTTCTAAAGCTTCTAACATATTTAGAGAATAACTTTTGCTGCAGATATAAAACATTTTGGAACTTTCAGTAAAAAAAAATGACTGGTAAAAAATGAGAAGCAAAAGCAGATAAGTGTTGGTTCTGTTTATATTTTTGTACTTTTTTTTGTTTTTACATGTTTACGAATTCTGGTTTTAATTTTTTGTTTTGTCTGAACGATTTAAACTGCATTGCAGTTACTACATGATGTGAAGAAGACGGCTGTCTGATGTAAATAAGATATTTGATTATTGTTGTGTACGAGACAGGTCAAAAGACTATCTTTAGAATTAAAAGCATCTGTTGCATTATAGTTTTTTAAAATATGAGAATTATGAGCTGATTTCAAATTGAGATAACACCGGTAGTATCTTAGTTACTATAGAAAATTAATAAAATTTGGAGTTGTGACTGGTTGTTGCTATGGAAAAGTATTAAAGTTTGCGATACTACCGGTATTATCTCAACCTGAAATTAACCTAAGAGAAAGAAAAAATTGCCAATAGAGAAAATAGAAAAAAAAGAAAAGATTTAAAAAAGAGAAAAACTTGGAAATATTTGTTTTTGAATTTATAGAAAAGTCTATTTAAGTTCTGAAAGAGAAAGTGATTATTTACTGCTGTTTGTCTGCAATTTGTTTTTAAGACAGCTTAGTCTAAATTAGTTAAAAAATTTAAATAATACAGAATCAAATGCAACAAGAATGTGAATATAACAATGTTTGGAATCGGAGAAATTACAGCATCAGTTGATGAAGAATTTTTATAAATTTTAAAAGCAAAAGATAAATTGTTTTTCTAATTACATTAAGATCTAAAAATAAAATACAAGAGTTTGTTCTTGTTTCTACAGTAAATTGAATGTTTTTACATAGTGAGTTAATATCTAAAAAAATTATTTAATTCTGTTTTGGTGCATTTCTATAAAACATCTCTATTTTATAAAAAATATAATTAATAGAAAGTATTATATATATTTGTAGCTTTTTTTAGTTTGTGAAAGCTATAGACAAAACTTTGTAAAAGAATAGGAATCATAGGCTTCGATTTATAAAAACGGAAACTGCTAGAAACATTTTATAAAAACTGTAATAAAAATTGTTTTTTGTGTCTATTTGTAAATTGCTCTTACATAAAATATTTTATATATATATTTTTTTTAAAGATACATTACAAATTTTATAATAATCGGAATGAGCAGGAGATGATTTACAGCTTATATTTTTATCAAAACCAGGATTTGAATGTGACATTTTATAAAAACTGAAAGCCACAAACAATAATTTATAAAAGTGGAATTTGTAATAGGCATTTTATAAAAATTCCTGTAAAAACGTCCTTATGTAAAAAGAGAAAAAAAATTAGAAATTAAAGGCTTATTTTATAAAAAATAGATGTTATGAAAGCTATTTTATAAAAATAGGTATCATTTTATTTAAAGCTTTTGTATCAAGACGAGAAGCTACAGGTAGAGTGTGTGTTTGTAAGAGGTACATGGGCGGGATTGAATATCTGCGCCGAATTTTAGAGGGAAAAGTTTAAACTCTTTGCCAGTGGCGTAACATACGTTCCTCATTGTAGACTAGATTTTTATTTTTAATAATATAAAAAAATAACTGTTTCTTTAGTAAAAGTTTGTGTTTGTAGTGTTTAGTGTTTGTACTTACCAAAATAGACAATATACTAACAGAAAAATAGTAATTTAATTAACACGTGCAAACGGACGCTCTTTGTTAGAAAAGAGAAAGTACCAAGACCAAGGGTTGGAAGTACGCCGCTGATAGCCAGCAACCCCTACGTCAATCATGCGCATTATAAGATTATTGTTAAAAGTACTCATTGCGTCGTTATATTGGTGTGTACCTCTTAGAGATACACTCTCTAGAATTTTATAAAAACTGAGAGCTCTAGACGATAACTTATAAAAATGATAACTGCAAGGAGTATTTTAATATACCTTCTAGAAATTGTATTCTATAAAAATTGGGTGGCATAAAAAGCATTTTATAAGTATCCGAATCAATAGGAGAAATTTTATAAAAACTAGAAGTTATAGACAGCAATTTATAAAAATAAAAACTGTAAAAAACATTTTATAAAGATTTCACTAAAAGTCGTGTTTTTTGCTAAAAAAATATGTTTAAAATTGTAACAAACAAAACAAAAAGCATTTTATAAAAATCAGAATTAACAAGAAATATTTTATAGTTTTTTTTGTTATCAAAACCAGATGCCGTATATAATATATTATAAAAAGTGGATGACGTAGACAATAATTTATAAAAAATAAAACCTGCCACAGACATTTTATAAAAAATACTACAAAAATCGTCTTATTGTAGCAAAATCTTTTCTTTCATCAAGTTGCTGCGCCAAATTTACTTAAAAATTAGTGAGTATCTACAGAAACATATTATTTCGATGAGCCACATGTGCTTCAGTCCGTCTCTGTTCATAAATTCGGAAAATATGCGTGTGTGTTCGGCAAAACATTTTCACTTTTTAATATTGAAATGCTATAATATTTTCAAAAAATAGCTTTTTGAATTGATATGAGCCGTCGTAAGTTAATAAAGACCATATATCTTTTAACAAATTGCAAAACGATAAATTGCAGAATGAATTTTTCAGCAAGATGTTGCAACTTTACATACCACTCTAGAAAGAATTTAGTTTTATTTTATTATCGGATAATTAGTAGAAACACAACAACTTTATATGCAACACGTTCACACGATTTTTTGCTTATCAAATTTGCCAAAAAGTTAGTAAAGTGAATAATTAATCTCAAATTCTAGAAAATGTCTTTAACGGTCTGGAAAAACGGATACAAAACTTTGTATTTTATTATTAACCGAGTATTATAATATTGTATAATACATTTTTTAAAACCTTTCTTAGTGCAAATATTAGACCAGTTGATATAACGCATATAATTTCTTTCTCTCTGTATATTTAATTTTCTACGTATTTATTTTATTTTGTACAATACAATCTGATAGAAATGAATAATAAAATAAATAC
The DNA here is from genome assembly GCA_029207805.1 of Tribolium confusum. Lineage (NCBI taxonomy): Eukaryota > Metazoa > Arthropoda > Insecta > Coleoptera > Tenebrionidae > Tribolium > Tribolium confusum. The sequence continues at coordinate 19,856,544 of JALGAY010000009.1, read as the reverse complement.
AAAATAACTTATTAAAATAAAAAAATGCATGTGTAATTCTAGAAAACCCAATTTTTATTAATAATTTTCAAAATTAATGACTCAAAATTCGTTGAGTCATTAATGAATCATTCTCGTTGAAATTAATTTTTGAAGTTTGAAAATAGAATAATTTGTTTTGAATAAAAATTAGATCCATTTAAGAGATTAAGATATGTTCCTACATTATTACCTTTAATTTAACATAAAACCGTTTATAGACTGGTGTAATTAGCAGTAATATTACCCAAGTCATAAACTCACAAACTATAAACTGATTAAATTAATTGTTTCAGATTTTTATTGTTTGTAAATTGAAAAATTAAACAAACACTAAGCAAGGTAAAGCTGATTAAACCAGTTTCACGTAATTTTTAAACATTTTAAATTAAATTTTTTTACTAATAAGAAAGTTGTGTGACATTTCGTGACGTTTAATGTAATACCAACATAAAAAATTAAATTAAACTAAAACATTAAAGTTTTTATAAAATTAGTTAAAATAATTAATTTTGTTATTTTAGATAAGCAATAAATAGTTATTTAGCGTTAATGAATAAATTTGTTTTAGAAATTAATGTTTACTCCTGCAACCAACTTTACGTCTTTGTAGAGAAGTCATCTACTTTACCGGCTCAAATCTATGTTGAAAATTCGTCTACTACCCGCTACGAGTCTCTCTCTGAACTCTAACAAGATCAAAATTTGAAATCCTAATTTGCTCTCTGTAAATACCCCTCCAATATATTCAGTAAATAAAAGTTTCGAACCACTTAACTCTCCGATTCTTTCTTTCTAATTTTAGCAAGATTATAAATAATGAAAGAGTTGTCGTAATCAAATCTGCATCGTTACATAAATACCTATTAATAAATCATCGCAATGAATAATAAAATGGCCATTCCCATTGATAAATTCTTCGACTTGAATTACCATAGAAGTTATGTGTTCTAAATCAATTTTGAGTGATTTACAATTTTTTAAAAGTCTAATCCTAAAGAAATTTGAATTAATGCACTTCTGCAAGGCGGAAGTGATTTGTTTTTTGATAATTTATTCCGACGGATTTTTTGGAAGCAAAGTTTTTTAATGAAAAAACTCAACTCTTGTACATGTATTTATCTGGATGAGTTTAATAGAGTTAAGTTCTGAAACAATGTAATACGAAAGAGAGAAAAATAATGTAATTCATCTAATACTTCTCGAAAGTTTATGTACTGGGCAGAATTAATAGGCAATCGCAGTGAACTCGTAAGAAATTCGAAAACTTTCAAACTTTATGATAATCATGTAATAATTGAACTCTAACTATAGACTTGTGGATTAATGATCGAATAAATTTTAGAAAGATTTAATTGCCAAAGCTGTTAAAAATGTAATTTGAAAACTTAAGATATAAAATTAATTCTTATTTCCTGTTTTAATGTAATCAGAAATCATAAAACTAGTTTATGCTGTTTTTAGATAAAATAATAACTAAATATTACTTTAATTATTATGATAAATCATATTTTAATATATAAAAAATAAAAAAGTCATTTTGTTATAACTTTTAACACACAATATACTAATGTAGTAGGGGAAAGTGTTATAAAATGACACACTTTTTTTGGTAGCATATATCTTAGTTATTATTAAACTTAAAACCTAAGTTTTTTAATTAAATTACAGATCATTTAATAATAAATGAAATAAGTGCCTTCGAATTCTAAATAACGTTAAAAAAAACCGTATACGGCGTAAATCTAATACATAGAGATGTGTCATTTTGCCCCATCGGTGAGACAAAATGACATATCTTATGTCATTTTACCCATACACTGACAAATGTACACAAATTAAACAAACACAAATTTCAAAATTGTTTATTTTATTTATTAATTGCACAATTCACAAATGAAAATTTTTGTTTTTAAAGAAACTTTACCACATTCTAAATATACCCATTTCTTGCAGGTCATGCACTGTAGCCACTTTTTCCTTGCTCTAGAATGTATAAAAATTTCGTTACAACATAAAATGAAGCCTCGTCGTCGTCTTCGTGATCTTCCAAATAAAGGTTTTCTTCTTCGCCTTCTTTATCCAGATAATTTTCTGTCTTCTTTTAAATACTGCTAGTAGAAGTAGAATCTCTATTAAAAATTTCACGCTTAGTTTTTCCTACTCTTTCAATCTTGACTTTTTTCAGTCATATGTTTCAATTCAATGACAGAAAATTGATTAGAATTAACCCTTTTTTCTCTCAATGTTGCAGAAGTTTTGGGCAAAGATGAAATTTCTTTGAAAGTTACTCTCTGTAACTTATTGTCAGATGCAATTGGTATTTCTATTTCTTCTGCTTTTTTAGTTAAACTTTTATCTAAATTTTTCTTGTCCTCATCGTCATTATTGTCACTTTATTCTAGAGTACAGTTTTTGTAAGAATTTTTGTCATTTACTAAATTGTCTCCTTCATTATTAATAACAATATTTTTTCTTAAGATTTTCGTTTTTAACTTGATTTGCAGTTACTTTTTCTTGAACAATGTCAGTTGTATCCGCTGGTTAAAAAGGATAATCAGAAAAAATATTTTTATTAAATGCTTTACTAAATACCGAAGCAAACATTTCTCTAATTTGATAAATACCGATAGACCTCTTTTTGTAATTTTTTATTCAGACTGAACACTCTTGGTTGTAATAGGTCTTAAGAGGTTCAAAAAAATTGACATCTAAGGGTTGCATGCAGTGTGTACAATGCGCTGGAAAGCACATCATGATAATACCATTGGCTCTCGCATATGTCACGACTTCTAAAGACTACTATGGCTACTGTGTCCATCTAATAGTAACAATACTTCGTTGTCTTGGAACGGTTTTACAAAACTACAAAAATGCTTTAACCATTTTAGAAAAAAATTTGTAGTAATCTATCCAGATTTATGGTAAAGGCCTAAAGTCCCTATTGGTGCCCTATCAGTGAGTTCACCTTTTCTGTTTTTTCGCGGAAAGATTAATAACGGAGAAACAAAGTTTCTGACAGCATTCATGCAATAAATGGCAGTAACATGTTGCCTCTTTTCTGCACTGGTCAGAAACCATACCGCTTTTAACAAGTAATTGCTAAAATCTAAGAAGGTTTTTGGACGGTGGATAAACCACTTTCTTCCATATTATAAATTTTGTCTGGAGTTTTTGAATTTTTTCTAATTACTGTTTCTAAAGTTTTAAAAAACTTAGAGACTTGCACTTTATTGAACCCCATAGCCCTAGCTATAAGAAGTTGGCTCTGGTTGCGTTAAAGTAATATCTGCAAAAATTTCGAAGCCACAATAACCAGGAATGTTTTTTTTTCTTAAATCTGTGAGAGATATTATTTTTTTCAGCAAAGAAATACGCAAGATTTTTTACTTCTGTTGTCGTAAAACCGAAAAGTCTAGATTCAAGTAATTTAATATGATCTCCCAGTTCTTTTTCGGTGTTTTTATCAAAAGTACAATCAAATCTACACAACACTTTTGAGACTCTCTTGGGCTTTTTGCTTGTATTTTTCTCACACCGTCTTAAGGTTTTTTGTAAAAGTCTGTAAAACTTCGAAGCTTTAAGCCATCCTTTTCTCTTCTCCAAAACAGCTAGGATAAGTCTGTAAAACTTCGAAGCTTTAAGCCATCCTATTCTCTTCTCCAAAACAGCTAGGATAGCATCTAATACCGTTTTTTTTGCAGTTATGAAATAAACTAACACTTTTCAGTGGGTAAAAGCCACCGGCGGCATTGTAAAAGCCTATAATTAAAAGTTATACTATTGTGCAGTTAATATGCAAAATAATAAGAGTATGCCATTTTAAGTCTTATGTAATTTTATAACACTTTCCTTTATAATCATCTATGATTGGTTTTCTTGTTAGACGTTCTAAGCACACCAAAACTATTTCTTTTTTGAATTGTCAGACTAATAATTTGTGTTAAAATTTTCTAAGCACTTCTCACACCTGTTTTTTGTAGTAAGGTCTTACCAAAAGTATTTACAAGTGCTGTGGTATTCATTCTCATTATACTAAATGTTTCTACAGCAAAAACTACAAATTTACATCTTTTTTTAATTATTACGTAATTTGTGTGCTTTAAGAACTCCGCAAAAGCAGCAGTTGAACCAGCTTTAGAACAGTTTCCTTAAAGATGCGTTGCGGCGGCAGTACCAAAGACGATTTTTTTAAGGTGTATTGGTCGTACTTTCAGGTCGTTTCCTATTGCATCTTAATAAACTAGGTGGTTTTAACAGCTGATAAAAACGCACGCTTTAAAATAATATTTATTTTATTGTGCCGACAAAACCTTTTACTTTCGCTTTTGATAAAAGATAAAATGTGACTTAAGCAATCGACAAATACGTTGCAAACACAAGAATGAAGCTGACAAACTTTAAAAGAGATGCGTAAGTAAAGAGATATTTGTATCTAATAGAGAGTGATTCAAAAGTGTATCAAATTGTTAAAAATGTAAAATTTTTAACTATGCACTAGATTTGTATTGAGCAGCAGCTAATAAAATTGCTTGTTATTGGAGCTGTGAGGATACCAACAAAGCAATAAATTTTCACCTCATTGTCAAAATGTTTTAATTACGTTCAAACTATTTATTTACAGGTGTAGAAAAACGTTTTTTTTTTATACAGACAAAGTTTTACTGTTGTATTTAGTCTCACAGGCATCTACAGTACAGTCAGAGACGGAAGAAGAATAGAGCCTACAAAATCTAAAGTGCAACAAACCAAAGCTCGAAGAGGTGGAAATGACACATCTGCAACAGAAAGAACCAGACTACTCAAAGCTACAGAAAGTAAAGTCTGAAACTAAGATGGTTTAGGAAAATTAATTTTTAAGAGTTTTTCCAATGTATAGTTTTAATTTCGTTAACAAAAGCCTGGCATATGTTTTTGTGTTTCTAATAGGTGTAAATGTGATCTTAAATAATTATAAAGTTTGAGCATCTACAGAGTGATTTTTTTATTTGTTCCCGCCCAAAATCTTAAAAATAAACAATACGTTATACAACGATAAATAATTTAATTAATTAATGTGGCTACATGATTCAAATAAACTGACTTTAGAGGCACTGTCAAAGGTATTGTCAACAATGTTGACATTAGTAGAATATATATCTATAAGCAATTCTGGAAAAAGAAGGCTATGTGAAAATTCATTTTGTAAAAAAATTCTGATAAAAGCAAAATTTTTTCTTAAAATTTAAGGACAAAAGAAAGAAATGCATTTTTATGCAATAAACAAAAACATATTAATTTTTAAATTTAAAAGAATTAATTTCAAAGCTCAGAGATTAAAACTGTTTTAAAAAAAGTGACTCTCATCCGAACAGGCTCTAGAAAAATTAATAAGTCTACATTTAAAAAAATTAAGCGATAATTGAAAAAAATTTAAATTTATTGATGTGTGACAATTAAAAGAATCAGTGAGGTCAATTAATCCAAGTACCAAATCTTGAGTTTGAAAGCCAGTTTGTTAATGACATGCTGAATCGAGAGACTGAAGATTGCTGGACCAAGCAGACTTTTTTCTTGGCAATTAACTAGAGAAGAAATGTTTTTTGTGAAATAATTAAAAGACAAGTATCCATAACATTAAAAAAAATAATGAAATAATTTAGAAACTATATTCTTAACGTTATAGAGAATCACATCTCTAACAGCTGTGTTAAAGACTACCGTATCCTAGTCTCCTAACAGAGTCAGTTCTTCAGAGAAGAGTCCTACAGAGGAAACTAATGTGAGAGTAAACCAATATCATTACTTAGTGGAGTGACCGTTACGAAAACCGTTTCGAAAAAAAAGTTTTATAGAAAATATTTAGAAAAGGAGTCTTAAAATAGACAAGCAAAAATCCACCAAGAGAATGTCCTAGTTCAATATTCGGAGTGAAACTAAATATGATCTAGAAACTTGACTTGGGTGGCTTCTTATATGTTTTTTGTATGTTGACATTGTACGGGCGCTATAGCAACCTCTATTGATTTTTCTGTTTCTCTAACAACGGTTGTTTATTTATTTAGTAACTAATGTTGTGAGTGTTTTTACTTTTCGGCTAAAATCTTCGAAATTTAATATTTACATCTTTTTTTAACCGAATTTTACTGTCAGGTATGTACAATTTTTAATTAACAAGTTGTTTGATAATAATTTACGCCTATTTTGTTCAATAAACAACCCGAAAAAATTATTACAAGTTGTAACTATTGGTACCAAACTGAGAGCCACTACTGAGAAAAAATTTGATCGAAATTTGATTCTTAAAAATGGTGTACCCCCTTAGGGTACTTTCCAGACGGCTTATATTGTATGCAATGTATGGAAAAAATTTATGAAAAAAATTAGTACTTCAAGATCAAAAAGATGGCGCCACAGTAAATCAAGTTCGTCGCCACCTTTATTAAACTATGTTAAAAAAAATCTCCGTAAATATTTAATTAAAAAACACTTAAAGTCACTTAATATACAACCAGATAAATGTAAACTATACCACACCAATCAATTAATTTAACTTGTTTTGGCGGAAAACGTCTTAAATAGAGGCTCAAATGGAGGACACCTTTAGACTTAGTAGAAAAAGATTTTTTTTTGCCGTCAGTTTTTCATGTTTGGAGAGGATCTTTTACACACTCACAATGGTTTACTTCAGTCTTCACAACTTCAACGCACTGCTGGCCGAAGACCAACGTTCCACCGGTTTTTTGTTATTTACTGGATACAACTTCTTCACCAAAGCTTATATTCACTTTTCACAACTTTAAAGTACTGCTTGCAAAGGACCAATGTTAATTTCATCTTTCACACCTTTGATATCTACTTTTCACAACTTTGTAATCCATTTTCCACCACCAAATTCGGCTCGAAGGACCATTAAATTTTTCTCCAACACACGATGTAAACAAAAATCAATTAACAACGAAAACAAAATTCCTTCATAAGTGCCGAGACAAGTTACCTGTGATAATGTTCAAAGTATTCAATTGCATGCCTTTTGTGATGCATCTATTCAAGCATACGGAGCTTGTGTTTATCTGAGAAGTATATCTAGTTCTAGAGATGTACAGGTTAAACTACTGTGTTCAAAGTCGCGTGTAGCTCTTCTTAAATCTCTAACGGTTCCACAACTCGAATTGTGTAGTGCGTTATTGATTGTTAAGCTTGTTGAAAATGTTATCAATTCGATTCGATCTCCAATTGGAGTGATTGATCTATTTTTGGTCAGATTTTACTGTTCCATTAAGTTGGATTAAAATTTTTCCCCATCAGCTACAATCTTTTGTTAGTCATCGTGTGGTGCAAATTAAAGACAGGAAGGGTCGGGGTTGTAAGTTACGAAATGTTACGTGCGTTTTTATTTGTTTTGCAACTAAAGCTATGCACTCAGAGTTAGTGTCAAATTTAACAACAGATGCTTTTTGGCTTGTCTCAGAAGGTTTATTGCTAGGCGAGGTAAACCCATGAAAATTCTATCAGACAATGCAGCCAATTACGATGGGGCTCGGAATCAGTTGATAGAGCTAATTAAATTCCTCAATACTAATGATAAAGTTTTTCAAGAAGAGCTAATAAAAGATAACATAACGTGGAGTTTCACTCCTCCTCACAGTCCGCATCTGGGTAGGTTGTGGGAAGCAGGGGTAAAATCGTGTAAAAGCCTTTTATTTGAAATTATGCGAAATAACGTATTTACGTTTGAAGAAATGTGCACCGCCCTGACTCAGATTGAGGCCATCTTGAATTCCCGGTCTATGGGTCCTTTCTCTAATGACCCAAATGATTTCGAACCATTGACACCGGCTCACTTCTCGATTGGACGACCTCATACATCTTTACCAGAAGACGATGTCCAAGAAGTGAATAGATTAGAACGATTTAAATTAGTGCAAAGAACATTTCAACAGCTGTGGAGAAGATGGTCAAGAGAATACGTGACGGAACTTCAAGAAAGAACAAAGTGAAAGCAGTCCAGTGCAAACTTAAAAGTCGGTCAACTAGTTATTCTTCAAGATGAAAAACTTCCTCCGTTAAAATGGAAGTTGGGTCGAGTCATTGAATTACACCCGGGAACTGATGGTGTGGTTAGAGTGGTATCAGTAAAAACGGCATCAGGGTGTACAAAACGAGCAGTAACAAAACTGTGTGTGCTACCCGTCAAGTGACTTAATACGTGGTGTAAGAGTAAGTAATAAAGACTCATAATTTTAGCTGTTTTTTTAATGTGAGCTATGTTCGTTTATGTATTTGTCAGGCATTAGCCTTCCAAGGTGGGGGGTATGTTAAGAACGTTTGAGCCAGCAGGCTATGAAAGTGTAGTCATAGTGTTGTCAAGGAATTTGTTTTCGTTGTTAACAGATTTTTGTTTACATCGTGTGTTGGAGAAAAATTGTGTTCTCTAGCGAAAATATACAGAAACTAAAATAGAAGTGTTTTTATTTAACATTTAATGGTCCTTCGAGCCGGATTTTATCCAAGTTTTACACCAACAATTACAGTTTCTATATTCTTGTGACTAGAGCGCCTCTAGTTGGCCGAAATTGAATGGAACAACTTGAGATAACTGTCAAGAACCGCAAACGTATTTTGTAAGTGTTTACGTATTTATTGACGATTATGTGCAGCTTTCAAAGTGTTTAGTGCATTATACTTATTTTAAACAAACGACCCCAAATGGTCAACCTCAAAGAGAAGCCCTACGAACAGTTGCATATAGTCACCTGAACGAAAAACAACAGTTCTGTACTGTCTCATTAGTTTTATTGTGATAAAATAATAAAAAATAAGGTGAGTAGCTTTAGAAGGTTTTGTAGAATGTCTTTACGAACATCAAAGTAATTTGCATTTAAGCTTTTTGATAAGAAAACTTGTCATAAAGAGGATATTTTGGAAGATCTTCCACATCGAGATTGTAGTCTGAGCAAATATTATGAAGCACACAATAATCTGTTGTTATTCTACACATTTTTAATAAATAAAAGCTCACCTTTTTGAAAATCAAATTTCTATCAAACTTTTTTTACTGCAAGGATGTACAGTTTAGGTTTAATGAAAACCTCTTACAACAAAATATAGACTCTATTAAAAAAATTGGCAGACGATTCTGCCGGTTTGAAATGCATAGCAGGCGTCTTCACAGTTTTTAGAAAATTTAAAACTGTGTATGAGTGCAAAACAAAGCTTGCGATAGTCTATTGAGCAAAGATATGAAGCACTTTATTATGTCCATTTTATGTCATCTTGTAGCCGACGGTCGCTGGTGCTAGTCACGTGATGCTAACAACTAGCTAATTTCACTTTGTTTGTCCTCTGCAGTGTTGCGAATTGCCTATAAAATGTCCGGGCTTTAAACAACTTAGTCTCAAAAAGTTTCATTGTCAAGAACAAATCAAAAATTTTTTGATTATCATCAAGATCTCACTAAATTCAAATAAAGCATCAACCTATAACATTCAATATTAACCAATCAAAAAATTTTTATTTTCAAAACGCAGTTTTTTTTTGAAAATTTTTTAGAAGTGGTACATCAATCACTGAACAGTGACGATCATTAAATTGTTAATATCTGTACTTTAAAAACCGAGAATAGAACCTAAATGTTGTTATAAGGCGTTTATATTAGAATCAAACTCAAGAACTCTAAAAAATTTATTGGCCCTCACTGTCAGTGAATTAGAAATTAACATTGACAGTGACATAGGAACTGTCAGTACTAATACCTAAAGTATACGAAAAAAATTGTAATACATAGTCTTTACTTTCAGATACTCTAAATACTAGAACTGATGAAGAAGACAACGTTAGTAAACGTAACATGGTTGTTAATATAAGTACATCCTAAATTTAAAAAGAGTGTTAAAAAAAATAATAGTTGATCCAAATTCAGAAATAATTCCACCAATTCCAAACGTTAGTTTATCGTCAGAAATAAAGTCACAAAAAAATGCAGTTTTAAAAATCACTATGTGATGACTAAAAATACTCAAAAAAATGTTGAAGAATTTAAAGATGGTTGTCTAAACTTCAGCATTTATTCGAAAGAAAGTATAAAAATAGCGAAAAATACAAATATTAATTTAAATCTACCTGAAGATAAAATGGATGATAATAATGATACTACAAAAGAAATTAATCGAGTCGTTAAAGTTAGTTCATCGTCGGCTAATAAACTACCAGAACAACAATAAGATAAACAGAAGAAATTAGCAAATACTGGGTTATACAGTTATTCAAAAGATAAAACTGTAGTAAAGAAATGTTGTACAAAGTTTGTTTGGAATTACTGATATACGTAACAGGACTGAAGATATTAGTGAAAAAAAAATAAGCTACACAACGTGTCTAGGTCAAACGACAGCAAGTTTTAAAGAAGGTTTTCAAAGTTTAGATATTGAAGTAATTTCAGTAGAAAAGTGTAACGATTTTGATTAAACTTACAATATAAAAACAATATCAGACAACGATACTTGTGAAATAAAATAATTTGAGCTAAATTTTACGAAATTTGGAAATTGTAAAAAAAATAAACTTGTTGGTGAATTTAAAAAAATAATTTTAAAATAGTCAAAAAATCCTAACAGAAAGTCTATCAAAAAGAGAATTTGATAATGGAAACAAATAAAGCAAGAGTTGAAATTTTTATAAAAAATTTTTTTTAAGAACAAGTAACAAGCAACGTGTCAACAGAGACAAAAATTTGAAAAAAAGTTAATCACGTGATAGAAAAAAGATGGTAAAAAAAATAAAAGAAGCGAAAAGCAATCGAGCGTTATGATGTCAATCCTTTAATAGCAAAAAAATCACGACGTTTATGTACAAAAAATATATTTGGAAGACTTGTTGGAAGACGTACTTCAGGTTCAGTCACATAAACACTTCTGAAAAAATAAGGTTTTTGTCAAATACTTGTCGCTCAGTATTAAAATACCGTCGATTACACTTTAAAGCAAAATCTTCTTCATGGAAAAGAAAGAAAAAACTTAGATTAATAACTCGTTAGTTCGTGTTCTGTTCCAAAGCAAAGTATGTTAATCAAAGACTTTCTCGGTCTAAAACCAAAAGAAAACACGATTATTTGGTAAAAAAAAAGAAAATTGTCTGATTGATTTAAAAAATCGTCCTTAATCTGGAATTAAACCAGTTGCTATTGGTTTCGAAAAATTATGCTTTTAAATAATTGTCTTCGTCGTCTAAGGTGTTTGCCACAATATTAAATAACAGTAAATATGAAGAAACTAGAAATTATAAAAAAAATTGTGATTTTTTCTAACAGATCACAAGTCTTTTTAAATACACAACTGGTCCAACAACACTATCTAAATCTCAAGCTAAAAATTTATAAATCGGAAAACAAACCCAAATGCAAGCAATATCAAATTTATTGCATAAACTTAATGAACTCAAACCAAATGGTAACACTTTGAAAAATGTTGGTAGACAACATAAAGAAGCAAGTACTCGTCTTGAGCCTCTAAATTCACTTTATAGCCGGCCGAACCACAAAATCAAGTTTTGTTAAATTTACACCGATCAAACCACTACTTTCTAAAACTAGCAGACAATCTAATTGAAATCAGAACAGAAATATCAGTGCTGAACAAAATCAGAGCTTTAATTCACTGTATTTACCTGGATCAAGTAATAACGAGAATTGGTTTAGACCTATGATTAGAACCACTCAAACCTTCCACGAAGACAGTGAATAAAATAAAATTTATGTTGCTTTTCAATAAAATTAAGCCCAAACGAGATAAGCTTGCAAGTAAGTTTAATGAAAAACTAGCAGCAGCTGCTTCTAATAATAAAGGTAAGTTTAAAGCATGTGTGTGATTTAAAATTAAACGTTTTTAAAGTTTTTAGTTTTTAACCATTACTGTTGACATGCTTTTCTTTTTTTTTTGGTTACTGTTTTTAAGTACTTTTATATTTCCTTAATGTTAAAGCTTTTTTTAAGTTTTAAACTTATTTTTTAGTGACATTTTTTCTGATATTTTTTTCTTACTTATTTGTAAATTTTAATTTTTTTTATTATTTTTTTTAATCAATTTTTCTTATTTTTTTCCTAGTAGAAAGTAGTCGCTTTCTATATCTGAGTTTTATTTATTTTTACATCTTTTATTCTGCTTTAAACTTAAACTCAAATAAAGTTTAAGCTCATTTATCATCAATATTATAAGAAGCTTGTGAAAACTCTCAAAAACAAACCATACACTTTGCATTTTTTAATGACGTTTTGTTTCTTCAGGTACTGAACAAGTGGATGTCAAAATAAATAAAAATAGTTTGAAGATTTTGGATGAGTTGCCGAGTTCTGCTGTTAAAATGCAAGTAAAAGATAAGGTTTGATTTTTGTGTTTAAATGGGAGATTTACTTAAATTTTTCTTATTTCTAGTTCTTGAAGAAGTTGAGCGGGTAGAAACAAAGTGATTGAAGAGGTCAGTCTGATGTTGAAACAGCATTTTATTAAAAGAAAAAGTATAAAGTTATTTTAAGAAGAGCTGCCTCTAAGGTATTTTTTAAATAAATTTTGACTCCCAGCAGTATCCTCAAAGTTTAGTAGCAATAGTTTAGACTAGATCATTATGCACATACATATAATTTCAGGTTAGTAATTTTTTTACGATTATTTTTAAATATTAGAATAGGAAAATGTCTAACTTATGTGAGTTGCATTTAATTTAAAGATTGTATTAATTTTGTAAACTTTTTATGTATACATTTTTAGACAAATACTTGAGGTTTAGGTGGTGTTTGAGAACCAGTTGTTCAGTTATTAACATGACTTGTGTAAGTTGTTGGGAGAAATTACAAATTTTGTTTTAATTTCTAGTTTTTTACGGAACTTAATATTGTGACATCTTTTCACGACGAAGTCAATTTTTTAAAAGATGATTTTTCTAAATTAATGAGCGCGATTAGTTTAATTCGGGTTTAATGCCGACTTATTTACATTGGTCAAGTAATTTTCTTTTTTTGTTTCTACTTAATAAACGTTTTTTTTTCTTTTGGACTAAAACGTCCTTGATCAATAGACTTTAATTTGAAACAGGGCTCAGAGTAGCGAGTTTTTGATTGAGAGTTTTTCCTTCTTTCACTTGAAGCAGATCTCGCTTTTGAGTAGAAGCGACGGAGTTTTGATACCAAACGACGAGTACTTGACAAAGACTTTAATTTTTTGAGAGATGATTTGTTGCTAAACCTAAAGAACTTTTTCTAACATCCTCTTCCAAATTTGTTTTTAGTTTTTAAACATCGTTGTTTTCTGCTATATATTAACGTTTTGACGTAACACTTAATCTTTTTCATTTTTCTTCTTTTTACCATTTTGTTTTTTTTTAGCACGTGAGCTACGTTTTTTCCAATTTATGTTTTTGCAGTTGCGTTTATTGTTTCCTAATTTCCTAAAAACAAATTCTTTATAAAAATTTTGACTTTTGTTTTCTTTGTTTCCAACATCAGTTTTTTATTTCAATGTAGGGTTTTTGTTAGTTTTTTTTAGAATTTTGATGTCATTTTTTTTCTTTAGTTTATCAGCAATATTAACTTTTCTATAATTTTCAGGTCTTGTACAATCTAGGTCGGATTATTTTGTATTTTGCGAGAGTCTTCGTCTGAAGCTGTTTTTAAATCGTAAAGTTTGTCAAAATCGTTACAATCTTTAACTGAAATTATTTCAGTATCTCAGTCTTTATGGCATTTTTTGAAGCTTGGTGGTTTTTTATTTAGATTATGCTGTGTAACTTTTTCTTCTTCACTAATGTTTTCAGCCATCTTACGTAAATCTATAATTTCAAAAAAAAGTTGTACAATTTTTGACGACAGCTTTATTTTTTAAATCACTGTACAACTCACTAGTCATCAATTTTTTCTGTTTATTTTTTTGGTGATTTGGTGTTTTACTAGAGGATGATGAACCAACTTCACTAACTTAGTATCTTTATTATCTACTTTGTCTCAGGTAAATTTAAATCAATGTCTACATTTTTGTCATAGTCAATATCAGATTTACTAACAGAGGCGACCAGTGATTTTTTAAATTTTTATGTTTTGAAAACTGAGTACGAGACACAAATTCTGTTGTAAAGACTTACCGTTGGTACTAAACTGAGAGCTACTGCTAAAAAACAAATTGAGCAAAACTTGTAAAATTAGACTTTTAAAAACGGTATTTCCGTAACGGCTTATATTATAACAATGTCAATTTTTTTTCATCAACAAAAAAAAATAACCAAACTGCTCTTCACAACACCACCCCTCAATTTAGTTTTATGTTTAATTAAACTAAACTACAATTGTAAAATATTATTTGTTAGTACCAAATAAAATATTATTTTGTTACTGCTTTGTTATTAATTTCTGTACCCAAAGTTTTAAATTTGAAAATATCTGGTTTTTCTGTGAGAATATCAGTTTTCTGTCGACTTGTAGGCACATATATTACTTGAATTTGATCTTTACAGTACAAATCTTTTATAAAGTTATTTTGCGTTAACGGGTACAAGCTCAGAGGTTGATCTATGTATCAGTTTTTGATCCTATAATTTCAAAACACAAATGCAAGAAAATTGTTTTTATGCATGACAGTGGGATTTTTAGTGGTAATATCAGAGGAAAGTGAAAATAAATTGAAAATAATTTGATAACTCTTCGAAAACGTTTTGCCAGACAATAGACAAGCCTTCTTAAAGCGGACAAATGTTTAATATTTTTTTTAAGATTTAAAAGACAAATAACCTGGTTTACACTACCAGAAAATCAAGATCATGCTCATATTTTTATTTGAGACACCTACACTTATTTTTAATTCTGAATTAGGCGCTGATTTTTCTGTATTTTGCTATAAATCTAGAAACTTGTTTTTTATTCTCAAATTGTATTCTCAATGATGATCACAAAATAAACCATTGCTTTAGTAAAGCGCAACTTTCTGATTGTCTTACAAAATTTAAGAAGTAAGAATTTAACAATTGAAAAAAAGAAATGCATTTTATACTTAGTAAAATACTCGTAGTTTTTAGTACTAACTAACTGGCATTTCTTTTTATTTTTTTTTCAAATGTGTCACAAAATGTCTGGCGCATATGTTCTGCTGTCTCGACATTGTTAATATATTTCAAATGGCTATCTGCTACTTTTTGAACAATTTGAAAACAACATTTTTTTTTCGTTTTTGTTTATTTGTACAATTCACTCTGTTTTTAACTTCTTACATCAGCTGCTTTACCTTGTAAGAACTTGTACTTCCAATTGTCGAATTCGTTTCTATCAAACAAAGACACGCGGATTTTCTCTTCTATTAATCTTGTCATTTCGTTTAACCTTAAAAAAAATCGGTAAACGTTTGGAGTTGATTAGACTGTTATTGGATAGCTCAGCTAAAGAAATACCGTTTTTACGATTTATCAACCTATTTAACTTTCACTAATTTTTATGATGGTCCAACCGCAAACGTAAATACTAGAGCCCCTATAAATAATCGCAAACAGATTCTCTGAACATTGGTCCAGGTCCGTGTTCAGTAATCTTTACCTACCTAAAATAGTGAAATCACTAAGTTGCACATTTTATTTTTTGTGTCTTGGCTTATGCATCTTTACCTTGTTAATTTTTAAATTAGTATTTATATTATAATTGGTTAAAATTCGGAACAATAATTTATTTAATAATAATTACAACAACAAATAAATAAAAACGTATTACATACTAATCATTATCGACAGAATTATCACTTTCGTCGCTGGACTCATCGTTCACATTAATTATCAAATCCGGCACAAGTCTACTTCTGTACCTATCTTCATCACGAATTACATGTTCTACACACTTTTTCCAGCTGACGCTTGAAATTTTCGCTACTTCGTCCTTAATCAGTTCGATTGTATCACAACTAAGTTTCGGAGAGGTATTGTTTCTTCGTAGATGCCCTTTTAGCTCCCCCATATCATCTGAATTGGATTAAAATTGCAATGATAAGAGGGAAAACAAACAACTTTAAATCTACGTTCGCTGGCCATAATGTCGATATTATATTTTTTTTCAAAAGTCTTTAGAACCTCGAACAACTGTTTTTTTGTGTATCTATGATGCTTCAAAAAAGAGATTATTTGCATAAAGAAATTCTTGTATTTCTTGTTTCTTGAAGAACTATCAGTAATTTTCTTTGCTTGGGCGGAATGGTAACTTGCATTGTTCATCTATAGGGATGACACTATTTTTTGGTATATCGGGAAGCAATTTTTCTGAAAACCAATTTTCAAAAATGTTGGCCGACATGTTTTCGTGGTAATCTACTTTAGCTTCTTTGACATCTTTTGCAGAAAGTAGCAAAGCATTGTTTACACAACCGGCTTCAGATCCCGCATGTAAAATTATAATGCGTTTTTTTCTTGAAGGTGGTACATTTATGCAATAGTTTTTGCTATTATCACTCCATCCTTTCTTGATGGTGTCGCGACTATCAAACAAAGTTTTATCTAGATATATGATAAGCACATTATCTGAACGTATTTGATACATTTGTTTTAAATATCTTGCCCTCCATTCTAAGATTTTCTTTGATTCCATCAAAACCTGCCTCTTGTTAATTGTTTTTAAAAAAAATCCGATTTTTTGCAGAAACTTTTGTAAACTTTTCTGACAACACTTAATCTTCAAAATGCTTTAAACTTGCTGGTGCGATGTTTTGATTGTTAAAACAATAGTTTTGTCATATGTCTCATATATCATCCTCCTTATTGATTCTGCATGATGTTTTTCAAATAGAGAATTTGCATTATTTTTTCTGACTTTTCTCTCTTGAGTTTTCTTCACAACTATGTCACGTACAGTCGCATAAAGTGTTTTAGTCATTACAAATGTTGTTTGATGCCTCACAGGTTGTTTACAATAAACCAGTAAATTATACTCCTGTGTTTAGTTTTTCAATTTTTTATTCAGAACGTTTTCGGGCCTGGGCCCATCATCGGTGCTCTGACACCTATACAAGAAAATAATTGTGATGATCTATAAACAATCACATAACCCGTACTTACGTCAATTATGCTACAGAAAAAAAAACAATAATTTGTTATTGTTTTTAACTGTAACTTTAACCGTACATGTTTCATATTTCGGAGCTTAAGAATTGAGGTTTTTCATGTTTTTTTTTTGGGTAGCATAATTGACGTAAGTACGGGTTATGTGATTGTTTATAGATCATCACAATTATTTTCTTGTATAGGTGTCAGAGCACCGATGATGGGCCCAGGCCCGAAAACGTTCTGAATAAAAAATTGAAAAACTAAACACAGGAGTATAATTTACTGGTTTATTGTTTTAGTCATGTCAGAAGTTTTTTTTATGGCCCTAGATTTACCTTCCAACGATTTTAAATAAACATAGACATTCATAATTATAATTTTGGCAAGTAGCGGCAAATGTCTACAGCAGTGTTTTCTGTCATCTGACGTAGTAGGCTAATCATCGTCGCCGTCGCCATCGCCATCGCTTTCAATTTTAACATTGTTGTCGTTGTTGAACTCTCCATCAACTTTGGACCAAGGTCTCCACATCTTAAAGATGTAAAAAACTGGAAATTATAATACAATAAATATTTACTAATTAACAAGTTCTAATCATACACACCTTTACAAAAAAGACTGTAAATGAAGTCTTAAGAAAGACTGTTTTGTACCTAATTGCCACTTGCAAATTATTACAAGAAGTAAAAGATAAAAGAACACAAACGAAAACACCTGAACACTCCAAAAGACGATAGAAATCTGTTTTACAAAATTAGCATCGGAGAATTTATAAAGAGTTTATTTACTATCTATTTAATATCTATTGCTATCAGCTTATTTACCATCAATGCCACGAAATTTTCTAATCGATCTTGGAAATACCATTAAAATTTATAATTCTATAGATAAGTTCTAATGGGCTGATTTCAAGTTGAAGTTAATACCGGTAGTATCGCAAATTTTAATACTTTTCCATGACAACAACCAATCACAACAATAAATTTTATTTATTTTCCATGGAAACGAAGATACTACCGGTATTATCTCAAACTTGAAATCAGCCCATAAGAAAATAGGTACCCGTTTGTTTAAATATTGGCCGTTTTCTAATAAGTCTTCTTCAGTTGAACTCTCTGTCTGCACCTAATAAGATTAAGAAGTTACTTTTAGTTATTTCATTGGTATTTTTAATAGTGGTTATAAAGAGTATTTATTTTATTTGTTAAAATCGAACGGTAAATAACGATGTCACAATTTTTTCCGTCTTGCCAATATGACACCACATCGCATCGGCTTGTTACTTAGCTGCCTAAAATATTATTGATTGCGGTTTTTACCAGATCTAAGCGCGCCGCTGTCAGACCTTATTGGGGTTTTACGATAGGAAGGCTCTAAACTTATTAAAATGGCAAAACTATAAAAGGTCGTCAAAACGGTATTGCTTTAGCTGAGCTTTACTTACATTTCTTTTTGACTTTTTTTTTACGATTGGTCTACAATCTGTTGTTAATATAAGCTCTAGCGTGTACTGTGGCAAGGCGGAGACAGCAGAACAGGCATTTTTTAAGTGCTGAAGATGGGAGAGTATCTGGCGTAGGCTGGAACTATTAGTAGAAAAAAATGTCAATTGAGCATTGTTGTAGAAATTATGCTTAAAAAAAAAACTAGAAAATATTGTAAAGTAACACTAAATCAATAATAAAAAAGAGGGCATATTAAAACCATAAAGAGCTCTGCAGATACACAGTTTATACAAAGTGCAGGAAGACACTAGGGACGCTCAGTTAAAGAAACAACTCGCTAAAAAGCCAATTGTTAATAACGCAAAAAGCGGTAGGCAAGTACAAGCCTAAAAGTGCGAGTTTGGTAAAAGCGTTAGAGAGTCGCAAAAAAGTCCTGGAAGACGGAATTATTACAGGGGAGACTAATTTATCCTTAAAGAAGAGTCTTATGTTAACGAGCAAGGTTTATTGCTTTTATAAAAAATATAACAATATAAAATAACAAAAAACAAAACAATCGTGTTCTCTTAACAGCTGACTAACTAAAATACACAATCACAAAAAAACAATAAAATAACTAAAAAAATAAAATAAATAAGAAACTGTTTCCTACAACACTCGAAAATAATTTGTAAAAATCAAAATTTTATTTAATCTTTTAAATGAAATTTAATTTGTACATTTAGTATATTTCCAAGAACATCTGCACTACTTGAAAAAGTACTTAGAGCACTTATATTCATAAATAATAAGTGTTTTTATTCGACTCGCTCCTTGCTTTATCACTACTCCAAAAATATCACTTTTATCTTCAGACATAAAATCTAATTTATCTGGATTTCCAAAAACATGGTATTCTTGCACTTTACCGTTTGGTATGTAGACTGCTTTTTTTATTGTACTCTTACATCAGGTAAGTATAGCGAAACATTTAGATAACAATTGAATTTTCAATTTTTCAAAAATTTCAATTTCAAAATTTCAAAATTTTTAATTGAATAGCCAACTTTTTTAACAATTCTTTCAACTATTTTAAGCAAACCACGTTTGGTCTTTGTAGCTTAAAAATTCGACAAATTTTTTTGAATAGTATGCAGTCTTATTTCAGTTGCTCAAGGTTGTAAAATTTTTATTTTATTAGATTCTGATTCTACACATTACAAAGACGACTTCACTTATTTACCTGTAAAGACACAAGCTTATTTAGAAGTATTTGCAGTTGTGGTGTCTTCGACTATGTGTTTTAAGAGTAACATAAGTTTAAAAATTGTACAATTTCAGTAATTTTAAATAATTTTTTTATTATTTTAAATGTTATTATTGTAACTGTTAAAACAGATATAGATTTTAGATAAAGATAGATTTGACAGCGTATCAACAATGTGGTAGGTTTTCAAAACGAAATTGCATTACCCTCAGGTTGTTTTCCATCGCATCTTAATAAACCAGGTGGTTTTACAGCCGATGAAAACGCACGCTTTAAGAAAGGATAAAGCTTTTATCCATGCACTAGATATGTATTGAGAAGCTAATAAAATTGCTTGTTATTAGATTTGTGAAATTAGATTGCCAAAATGTTTTAATTACGTTAAAGCCCATTATTTACAGATGTAGAAAAAGGTTTTTTTCATAAATCCAAAGCTTTACTGTTGTATTCAGTCTCACAGGCATCTACAGACTGAGACGGAACAAGGATAGAGCTTACAACATCTAAAGTGCAAGAAACCAAAGCTTGAAATGCTGGCAGTGACACATCTGCAACAGA
Source organism: Tribolium confusum (assembly GCA_029207805.1). Classification (NCBI taxonomy): domain Eukaryota; kingdom Metazoa; phylum Arthropoda; class Insecta; order Coleoptera; family Tenebrionidae; genus Tribolium; species Tribolium confusum. Next base: position 19,836,243 of record JALGAY010000009.1, on the reverse strand, counting down.
ACGAACAACCAGACTACCCAAAGCCACAGAAAGTAAAGTCTGAAACTAAGGTGGTTTAGAAAGACCAATTTTTAAGTGTTTTAGTAGTGTATAATTTTAATTTTGTTATCAAAAGCTTGGCATACGTTTTTGTGTTTCTAATATAAATATAATCTTAAGTAATTATAAAGTTTGCGCATCTGTAAGCAATTTCAGAAGAAAATGAAAAATCTTAAAAATATGAAAATTTATTTTCTAAAAACTTTTTGATAAAAGCAAAATTTTTTCTAATAGTTTAGGGTTGAACAAAGAAAATAAATTTTTATGTAATAAAGAAAAATGATACAAATATTAAAATTTAAGAAAATTAATGGCAGAACTAAGAGAAAAAACTGCTTTAAAAAAGTGACAGCTTCATCTAAACATGCTCTAGTAAAACTAAGTTTACATTTAGAAAAATTGAGCGACAATTGAAGAAATTTAAATTTATTGATGATTAATTAAAATTATGTAAAAAATGCATCAAAAGAATATGTGAGGTGAATTAATCCAAGTACCAATATTGAGTTTGGAAGCCAGTTTGTTAATGACGATGACGGGCTGAATCGAGAGACTGAACATTGCTGGACCAAGCGGATTTCCTTGCTGGTAACTAACAACAAAAAGAAATGTTTTTTGTAAAATAAATATAACAAGCAAGTATAACATTAAAAAAATTAAAGAAATAATTCAGAAATTACATTTTTAACATTTCGGAAAATCACATCTCTCAGCTGTGTTAAAGACTACCGTATCCTACTTCTTCGAAGGAGTCAAAAATATCCTAGTTCAATATTCGGAGTAATTCTAAATAAACCCATTTTTTTTTAAAAATGCAATATCTTGAAAATCTTAAGTGTTAAAGCTGAATCTTTGTAAGAAGTGTGAGTAGGTCATAGGATAATAATGATGAAAAATTTGGATAAATAACAAAATGAATAACTATTTAAATTTAATAGAAAGTGACATTACTACAATTGTTAATACACTCTTCTACTCGGCGAGGCATACTTCGAATAAGATGATCAATTTCTTCCTAAGGTATAGCATTCCAAGCTACCTCCAGCTGGTGTAGGACATCGCCTAGTGTTGTTGGTGGATGCGGCAGTAAACGTAAACGCTGACCCATAGAATCCTATACATGTTTAGTAGAGTTTAAGTCCGGTGAACAAAATGGCATTAGTAACAGAGGTAGACGATGAGGTTGTAAGTATTTGCGAGTATGTACTGCTACATAGAGTCTTGCATTGTCTTGCTAAAAAAACGGCATTAGGAAGTGCTGCTATAAATGGCAATAAAACGAGATCTAGTATTTCTTCTACGTATCGCCAAGCATTTAGACTGCTATTGACAATAACTAAAGATGAATTGTGCCTAACACATATTCCACCCTATACCATTATCTCAAGAGTTACACCAATATGGCTTCGAACAACCAAGTCTAAATTTCGTCGTTTCTTACAAAAACGATGAACACGAATTCGGTCGTCATTCCGCCACAAGCAAAAACGGGATTCATCGTTAATAGCTATCCGATCTCATTCGTCGCTCCAGTTTTGCCTAACTTTACACCATTGAAGTCTGGCTGTCTTCTGGGCAGCAGCAAAAAGAAGAAGTAAGTTGGTCGGTACTAATGTAAACCGAAATCTTTAATTCTTCGGTTAACAGTACTTAGAGACACTGGTCTACTAATTTCTTGCACCTATTCTGCGGCCATAGCTGTTATAGGTTGAAATCTGTCTGTTTAACAGCTAGGTGGCGAAGACGGCGCCCTTCACGGTCATAGACGACACGGAGATGTCTGGTACTACTTTGGCGATGTTCTAGACCTTGCTTCTCTCGTGGAGTCTATATTCAAAGTACAGTGATTAGGGTTTTTCTTAAACGACAATTTTACGGATAGGTAAACCAGCTTCATGCAGACCAATTATACGACCTCGTTCAAAGTCAGAAAGCTAAACAACCCTAAAAATTATTACGAGTTATAACTGTTGGAACCAAACTGAGAGCCACTGCTGAAAAAAAATTTGATCCAAATTTGATAAATAATGTGCTCTCTTAGGGTACTTTTACTACTTTTCAAACGGCTTATATTGCATGATATGTATGCAAAAAGTTTATGAAAAAAAAAGAGAGTACCTCACAATTGAGAAAGGTGGCGCCATAGTAAATCACATTTAACGCCAACTTCATTAAACTAGTTTGATATTCGGAGTGAATCTAAATACGATCTAGAGACTTGACTTGACCGGCTTCTTATATGTTTTTTGTATGTTGACATAGTACGGGCGTTATAGCAACCACTATTGATTTTTCTGTTACTCTAACAACGGCTGTTTATTTATTTAGTAACTAATGTTGTGAGTGCAATTTTTACTTTTCCGCTGAAATCTTTTAAATTCAATATTTACACTTTTTTCAATCGAATCTCACTATGAGGTAAGTACAATTTGTAAATACAAGTTGTTTGATAATAGTTTACGCTATTTTATTTATCAAACAACCCCAAAAAAAATATTACGAGTTAAAACTGTTGAAACCAAACTGAGAGCCACTGCTAAGATCAAACTTTGATTCTTAAAAATAAAGGGCTCCTTTAGGGTACTTTCCAGACGGCTAATATTGTATGCAATTTATGCAAAATATTTATGAAAAAAATTAGTGCTTTAAGATCAAAAAAGATGGCGCCACAGTAAATCAAATTCATTGCTACCTTTATTAATTTATGTTAAAAAAAATCTCCGTAAATATTTATTTAAAAAACTTGAAGTATCTTAATATACAACCAGATAAATGTAAACTATACCACATCAACTAATTAATTTAACTTATTTTGGCGGAAAACGTTTTCATTCATGTTTTACACTAAAAATTACAGTTTCCATTATCTCGTGACTAGAGCGCCTCTAGTTGGCCGACATTGAATGGAGCAACTTGACATAACTGTTAATCAAAATTAACGCAAACGACGTATTTTGTAAGTATTTACGTATTTATTGACGATTATTTGCAGTTTTTAAAGTGCTTAGTACTCTTAGTAGCATTACACTTGTTTTCAACAAACGGTCTCGAATGAAAAACTCCATACAGTAGCCCTATAAACAGTTGCAGATAGTCATCTAAACGAAAAACAACAGTTGTATACTGTCCGGGTCATTTCAAGTCAGTTTTAGGGATTCACGCAAATAGCACGCAGTTTTGCGTGCATCACGTAACAACTGAAAAATTTTTAATCTGAATTTTAAGTTGGTCCAGTTCTATCGTGTTAAAATAATAAAAAATGAGGTAAGAATTCCTATTTTATAATATACGGTGGTACCTCGACATACAAGTTTAATTCGTTCTGTAACCTTGCTCGTATGTCAAATTGCTAGTATCTCAAAGCAATCAAAGCAACAAAGCAACAAGCCCCGCATGTTGGGGTCGTGTGCAGCGGTGTAGTATGCGAAAAGTTGTGAGATAATAAAACATTAGAAAGAAAATACTTTTATAGACTGATTTCAAGTTGAGATAATACCGGTAGTATTTTTATTTTTAGACAAAGTTAAAAAAAGTTGGAGCTGTGATTGGTTATTGCCATGAAAAAGTATTAAAATTTGCGATACTACCGCTATTATCTCAACTTCAAATCAGCCCATTAGAAAATTAAATTTGAAACGTTCGCAACTTTTTCTAAAATTAAAATTTTGAAAAAACTAAAAAAAGTGTTTCTAAATTTATTTCAAAATGATAACAAAATCGGCACTGTTATTATAATAAACCGTTTTAAAAATGCCTATAGAAACTCCCTTTTTTGAAAATTAAATTTTGATCAAACTTTTTTTACTGCAAGAGTTTTCAGTTTAGGTTTTACCGCTTACAACAAAATTTAGGTTTGATTGAAAAAAATTAGCAGGCGGTTTTGCCGATTTGAAATACATGACAGGTGTCTTCAAAATTTTTAGAAAATTTGAAACTGTGTATGAGTGCAAGAGAGATAGTTTATTGGAGCACTTTGTGGTTATGTTCATATTATGTTATGTTGTAGCCGAAGATTGCTGGTGCTAGTCACGTGATGATTACAACTAGTTAACTTTACTTTGTTTCTTCTCTACAGTGTTGCGGATTGACTATAAAATGTCAGAGCCTTTTGCAACTTAATCTCAAAGAGTAACATTGTCAAAAACATTCAAATTTTTTTGTTTATTATCAAGATCTCACTAAATTCAAATAAAGCGCCAACCTACTATAACATTCAATATTTACCCATCAAAAAAATAGATTTTTAAAGCGCAGTTTCTTTTTGTAAAATTTTTAGAAGTGGTACACCAGTCAGTGAACAGCGACGGCCGGTGAATTATTAATCTCTGTACTTTGAACACGGAAAATAGATCCTAAATACTGTTATAAGACGTTTATACTGGAATCAAATTCAAAAACTCTAAAAAATTTATCGGCCCTCACTGTTAGTGAATCAAAAATTGACTTTGACAGTGACATAGAAGCTAGTATTAGGTAGTAGCTAAGTACTAATAAAACAAACAAAAAAAATTTTAATTTTAAAATAATTATATTAATTTCAGATACTCCCAAAACAAGAGCTGATGAAGACTGATGAACGATAATGATCCTAACATAGTTGTTAATATAAGCACACTCTAATCTTGAAAAAAGTGTTAGAGAAGAAACAGTAACGTCAACAGTTAACTCAAATTCAGAAATAACTCCACCAATTCTAGACGTTAGTTTATCGTTAGAAATCAAGTCACAAAAAATGCAGTTTTGAAAATTACTTTTTGATGACTAAAAATACTCAGAAAAAATACTGACGAATGTGAAAATGGTTGTCTAAATTTTAGCATATATTTAAAAAAAAGGTATAACAATAGCGACAAATACAATATTGGATAAAATTCACCTGAAGATAAAATGGATAAAGATACTACAGAAGAAAATAACCGAGTCGTTGAAATTAGTTTATCAACAGTTAATAAACTACCAGAACAGCAAAAAGATGAACAGAAGGAATTAGCAAATACTGGGTTATACAGTAATTCAAAAGATAAAACTGTAGTAAAAATTTTGTACAAAGTTTGTTTGGAATTACTGATATACGTGATAGGATTGAAGATATTAGTAAAAAGAAATAAGCTACACACCGTATCTAGATAAAAGAACACTAGTCCTAAAAAATTTTTTAAAGTTTAGATACAAAAATAATTTTAGAAGAAAATCGTAACAATTTTGATAAATCTTACTATTTAAAAACAATTCCAGACTGAGATTCTCTTGAAATAAAGAAGAGTTTGAAATAAATTTTACGAAACTTGAAAATTATAAAGAAAATAAAGTTGTTGATAAGTTAAAAATAAACGATTCTAAAATAGTTACAAAAAGACACTAACAAAAAGTCTACATCAAAAAAATAATTTGATGTTATAAGCAAAGAAAGCAATAGTTAAAATCTTAATAAAGAAATTTTTTTAAGAACAAGTAGCAAGTAACATAACAACAGAGACAAAGATTTGAAAAAAATTAATTACGTAATAGAAAAAAAGATGGCAAAAAGAATTAAAAAAAGCGAAAAGCAATCGAGCATTATGTAAGTCCTTTAATAGTAGAAAACGACGACATTCAATTACCTAAAATAAATTTGGAAGATCTGTTAGAAGATGTGCTTCGGGTTTTCTCACAAAAACATTTTTGAAAAAATTGTGGTTTTGTCAAATACTTGTCGTTCAGTATTAAAATCCTGTCGATTACACTTTAAAACAAAATCTTCTTGAAGAAAAAGAAAGAAAAATCTTAGATTAATAACTCGTTAATCCGTGTCACGTTCCAAAGCAAAGTATATTGATTAAAGAATTTCTTGTTCTAAAACCAAAAAAAGAAGACGTTTATTGAGGAAAAAAAAATTCGTGATGAATTTAAAGAAACCGTTACTAATCCGGAATTAAAGCAGTTTGTCATTAATTTAGAGAAATTATTTTTTTAAATAATTGTCTCCGTCGTCTAAAGACATCATAATGTTAAGTGACAGTAAATTAAAAAAAATTGAAATTATAAGAAAATTTGAGATTTTTTCTAACAGATCACAAGTCTTTTTAACTACACAACTGGTACAACAACACCATTTAAACTTCAAGCTAGATTTATATTAATCGAAAAACAAACCCAAATGCGAGCAATAAGAAATTTATTCCATAAACTTAGTGATATTGAAGCGAATGGTGACACTTAGGAAAATGTTGGAAGACAAAATAAAGAACCAAGTACTCTTCTTGAGCCTCAATTCACTTTGTAGCCCGCCCAAAGCTCAGCATAAAATCAAGTTTTGCTAAATTTATACCGATCACACCACTACTTTCTAATACTAGCAGCAATCGAATTGAAATCAGAATAGAACTGACACTGCTGAATAAAATCTGAGCTTTGATTTACTGTATTTACCTGGATTAAGTGTATACGAGAATTGGTTTAAACCTACGATTGAAACTACTCAAATCTTCTACAAAGACAGTAAATAAAATAAAATTTAAGTTGCTTTTCAATAAAATTAAGCTCAAACGGAATAAGCTTGCAAAGACGTTTAATAAAAAACCAGCAGCAGCTGCTTCTAAAAGTAAAGGTAAGTTAAAAGCATGTTGTGTGGTTTATAATCAAAGGTTTTCTAAGGTTTTTTGTTTTTGACCCTTACTGTTGACATGATTTTCTACCTCTTTTTAAGTTGATTTTTAAGTACTTTTATATTTCTTTAATGTTTACTTTTTTACTAACATTTTTTTAGTTTTAAACTTATTTTTTAGTGACATTCTAATTTGTTTGTAATTTTTAATTTCTTTTATTTTTTTTTATTATCTATTTTTTTATATTGCTTTTTATACTAAATAGTAGTCACTTTCTATATCCGCTTTTTTTATTTTTACATTTTTTATTCTGCTCTAAACTTAAACTCAAATAGAGTTTAAGCTCATTGACCATCAATATTATAAGAAACTTGTGAAAACTCTTAAAACTAAACCATACACTTTTCACTTTTTTAATGCCGTACTGTTTTTTTAGGTACTTAACAAGTGGATGTCAAAATAGATAAAAATAATATGAAGATTTTGGATGAGTTGTCAAATTTCGCTGTTGAGATGCAAGTAAAAGTTAAGGTTTTACTTTTGTGTTAAAATGGGAGATTTATTTAATTGTATTTTTTATTTCTAGTTTTTAAAAAGTTAAGCGTGTGGAAAGAAAGTGCTGGAACAGGTTAACCTGGTGTACAAAGATATTTTAAGAAGAGCTGCTCCTAAGGTATTTTTTTCATAAATTTAGTAAATGTTATTGTTAATTTATTGGTTTTTAGATGTGTCATAATAAATCAGCTGAAGCTAATCTAACAAAAATCAAAAATTTTGAGCTCAAGTACCTGCAAAGTTTAGTTGCAGTAGTTTAGACTAATGATCATTATGCACATACATATAATTTCAAATTAGCAATTTTTTTACGATTATTTTTAAATATTAGATTAGGAAAATGTCTAACTTACGTGAGTTGCATTCAACTCAAAAATTGTATAAATTTTGTAAACTATTTATGTATACATTTTAGGTAAATTTTTGAGGTTTAGGTGGTGTTTTAGGACCAGTTCTTAACATGACCTGTCATTTGTTGGGGAGAATCACAAATTTTGTTTTAATTTCTAGTTTTTTATTGAACTTACTACTATGACATCTTTATACGACAAAATCAATTTTTGAAAAAATCATTTTTCTATATTGATGATCAAAATTAGTTTAATTCTTGTTTAGTTACGGTACCTTTATATCGATTACGTGATTTCCTTTTTTTATTTATACTTAATGAACGTTTTCTTTTCTTGCTTTTAGACCAAAAACGTTTTTGATCAATAGACTTTAATTTGAGACAGGGTACAGAGTAGCGAGTTTTTGATCGAAATTTTTTCTTTCTTTCACTTGAAGCAGATGCCGCTTTAGAGTAAGATTGATGAAATTTTGATACCAAACGGCGTGTACTTGACGGAGAACTTAATTTTTGTGAGATAATTTGTGACTAAACCTGAAGAACTTTTTCTAACGATCTCTTTCAAATTTGTTTTTAGTTTTTAATCATCGTTGTTTTCTGCTATATATTAACGTTTTGACATAACGCTCAATTTTTTTCGTTTTTTTTTACCATTTTGTTTTTCTTATCACGTGAATTACGTTTTTTTCTGATTTTTGTCTCTGTAGTTATGTTCTTTGTTTTCTAATTTCTTAAAAACAAATTCTTTATTAAAATTTTGACTTTCGCTTTCTTTGTTTCCAACATCAGTTTTATATTTTAATGTAGTTTCTTTATTAGTTTTTATTTACTATTTTAAATCATTTTCTTTATTCAGTTTATCAGCAATTTTAGATTCTTCATAATTTTTAGGTTTTGTAAAATCTAACTCAGATTCTTCTGTATTTCGAGAGCGACTTCGCCTGGAGCTGGTTTTAAATCGTAGAATTTGTCAAATTGTTACAATTTTTATCTAAAATATTTTTGTTGTTTAACTCTTTAAGACATTTTTTAAAGCTTGTGATCTTTTATTCAGATATGCAGTTCTTCTTCACTTATGTCTTCAGCCATCTTACGTAAATCTGTAATTGCAAAAAAAAATTGTACAATTTTTGACGACAGCTTGATCTTTTAAATCACTCTACAACTGACTACTTGTCAATTTCTTTTGTTAATTTTTTTGTTTTTTTGGTGTTTTACTAGACTATGATAAACCAACTTCACTAACTTGGTTATTATTTTATGCAGTATCTTTATCGTCTTTGTCTTCAGGTAAACTTAAATCAATGTTTGCATTTTGATGGTCATTGCCAATATCAGATTAACTAACAGTGACGGCCCGTGTTTTTTAAATTTTTTATGTGTGTGAAACTTGTTTATCATCAAAAAAACAAACTGCTCCTTACAACACCACCCCTCAAATTAGTTCTATGTTTAATTAAACTGAACAACAATTATAAAATGTTATTTGTTAGTACTAAATAAAATGTAAATAAAATAGTATAATTTCTTTTCCCAAAGTCTTAAATTTGGAAATTATATATTAATTGTCAAAATTGCCGCTACTGGTTTGGAAAAGATCATTACTTGATAAAAAAAGAACATACGCAATATCCTAAAATAGTTAATGTTTTGGGCAGGAATTGTTAAAGATCATATCATAGCTCTCTTTTTCATTGGTGTCAATTTCAGTGGCGATAACTAGTTAGCATTGATCGAAAATAACGTCGTGCCAACTTTGACAAACTTATACCTTGATCCCCACAAGTTTCAGCAAATATAATATGGTTTCAGCAAAATAGAGCACCCTCCCATTACTAAATCAATGTAATACCTTAACCGAATATTTCCAAATCGGAGAATAGAGAGGCAAGCATCGATGAAATGGCCAGCACGATTTCCTGACTTGGTATAATTAGACTTCTTCTTATAGAGATAAGTCAAAAGTATTGGACACGATACCAAACCTATCGACTTAGCTGATTTAAGAAAACGAATAATGTTTGCAATTAGATTAGTCTAAGAGATGTTAAGTAAAGTCAGAAGAAATTTCTGTTTAAGATTAGGATGTAGTCAAGACGTTTGCGGCAAATATTTTAAACATCTCCTACATTGATATTAATATTTTCTTTCGTTTTTTACATTATCAAAAAATAAACAGTATTATTAACTAGTGTTGTAGCAAATTTCTGTAATAAAATAATTTTTTTTTGTAAATGATAATTTTTGCAACAAATTTAAAAACACTTTTGAATTTTGTATAAACCACTATTTGATAGAATTCCTAGAAGTAGAAAACCAAATTTATATCACCTGTTAATAAGTTATTTTAAAAGAGGTCAAATTGTGGCGCTGCGCGAAGATAGACTTTCTTATGGGCAAATCGCTATTTGTTTAAATTGAAATTTAAGAACCATCATGCGTGTGTGTCAAGCATGGGTTAAAGAAGACCGAGAAGTGAAAAGAAGCCTAATTAGACAACCAAAGCGAACGACAAAGGTTTACAGAGGAAAGTAGGCCAGTTAACATGAAAACTTTGTACCTACCATTGAATTAGAGATTTTGGCTTAATTTTTTTAACCGCACTTAGTCCTGCTATTAACTGCTTATCACCGACGTCAAAGACTAAAATGGTGCATGCATTGTCAGCAGAATGGAGTCATGTAGTGTTTAGCGACAAAAAGACATGTACACTATACCGTAGAAGTAATGGTTTAAAGGGCAATTGCTAATGACAGCCAATCACCTCTTGTGTTCATTTAGAAGAATTTGACAGCGTAATATTACATCGACACCGTTTTAAGACATTTTATTGCCCTATATAGAAACCTTTCCCAATGCGTTGTTTCAGCAAAACAACGCGCGTCCACATATTGCTCGACAAGCAATAAACTTCTTAGAAAATGTTGAAATTAACGTTTTACATTAGCCTCTTAGATTGCTGGATCTAAACCTAATCAAACATGTATAAGATATGATCGGAAGAAGACTAAGCAATTTAGCCCGACCAACACAAACTTTGGCTAGGTTGCAACAAAAATTTCAGTACGCTTGAATCAATTATCTTAAGAAAACATCGATTACCTAAGAAACGCCAAACCCATTATTATTTTTTTGTTTTATTTGTAATATTTTTTGTTTAAATTTTTAATCATTTATTTATTAACTCAAAAATAACATGTTTATTTCATAAAAATTTCGTAAATTAAAAAACATGTTTTAAAGGACTTTCAATGTTATTCAGTATATTTCCGAAACAGTTGAAGATAGGTATAGAACATTGTAGGAGAAAAGTGTACATAATAATTCCGAGCGATAACTTTGAATGGACTAAGAAACAATCATTGTTGTTTTTAAGTATTATGTAAATATAACAAAAACACAGAAAATATATTTATTATAATGTAACTAAAATACAAGAAAAATAAAAATAAACATAAAAACAACAGCTGTAATTAAAAATAAATTTTTTGGTATAAAAAGACTATGTAATTACATTTACATTTTAAAAAATGTCTTTTAAGAAAAAAAATCATAGATTTAAAAATGGCCATACTGTTCTGGTTCCTGCCTTCTTATAATTGTCAATATAACGCCATTGAGTTAGCTTGGGGTTTTCTAAAAACATTTTATAATATATACATAGATGCATTCACATCTACTGCTTCAAAACTTGAAAAACTCTAATAACTGTGGTTGCAAGCTATTGATAAGTTTACACCTCAAATGTGGTTCAACAGTATGAAACACTGTTGAGAAATTATTAAAAAAGATTAGAAGAAATTAATGGGTGACGCACTTGTTGAAGACATACCTCCTATTATAATACAGTTATCTGAAGACTTGGACGATGAATTAGACTTCGACGATGATTTCTCAGATTCTAAAAATGCAGATCTTTAATAACATTGAAGTTGGTTTTTACGTTATTCTGTAATACCTACTGAAAAAGTCTTTTTTGCGCGATCGGTTGTTTTTATCAGTATACTGCGCCTGTTTCCACGACGGTAGGTTGCCGTTACTGGTTGCTACGTGTAACAAAACGGTAAGTAATTCACTTACCGTTCAGTGAACGGTATGCAATTAAATCTAAAAAAAAACAATTTTGCGATTTATTTATTAAAATTAAATGTACAATTATTATAATTAATAGTAGTAATACCACTCGCATTTGAGTTTTTAGTGTTAATAGACAAACTTTCCGACGTAAAAGTCCCAGGTTGATGTAATAGTTCACCAACATCGCTGTGTAAAATTTTATGAGCAAATTCAATTTTGTTTTGGAAGGAATCTTCCACGTAACTCTCGGCCACCGTTGATGAACGCCACCCACCATGTCTTTTTAGTCCCAACACATCAACTCCGTTATTCGCCAAAAGTGTAGCCGTTGTGCGTCGAAACAAGTGTCCAGTAAAACCTTCAGGGGCTTGCAACTTGAAATACTTTGCAATTTTTGACGGCCAGCCTCCAATTGTTCTTTTTCCTGTGACTTGCCTAGTGCATTTGCCATTTCGATAGTTCAGAAATAAATGATCTGACGTTGGGTTGCTTGGTCGAATTCTTATGTATTTTCGAAGTATTTTCAAATAATGAACTGCTTCATTTTCTTTATTAATAACTGTGAACGTTCGCTGAATATTCGTTTTTGTATTTGGAATATTTACTATAAACATTTCTTCACGTTCTTCTATGTCACTCATTTTAATATTGTACAGTTTCTCTCGTCTACAAGCGCCCGATACTCCCAATACAACAACATCTCAAAAAAGAATAATAACAACACCTGAAGTTCAAAATATTGAAAACTTAGTAAAAGCTCTACACACGATATGGTTAGTAACAAAAAATCCAAGAACAAAAAAAGCATACAACGAACTTAAGCAAAAGTATCAACAGAAAATCACAGAAATAAAGCAACAACTAAACATGCAAACTATCAGCAGAGCAACTAACAAACAACGTGCCATATGGAATATTATATACAAAGAAAAAGGGGGTCCAAGAAAAACTCCAGACACTGAATGTATATTAACTGCAGAAGATTTAAATAAATTTTTTTCAGAAATTGAAGAGACAGTCAATAAAAATACACAACAAACAAAAGGTCCTTTAGAGTTACTACAGCACATCAAGAACAATCAAGATTCAATTTTTCTTGAACCGACAAACACAATTGAAGTCATGAAGATAATAAAATCTTTAAAATCTTCTAAAGCCAATGACGTCTATGGATATACAACCAATCTCCTTCAACATACTGCTCAAGAAATTTGCAGTCCGATCACAACTATTTTTAATAAATGTATTGCAGAAGGAATCTTTCCGGATGAACTAAAAATAGCTAAAGTTATACCAGTCTATAAAAAAAATGACATTAACACTTGCAGCAATTACAGACCAATCTCCATTCTTCCAGCAGTATCAAAAATTTTTGAATCGTTGCTTAAAAATAGAATCGTATCTTTCTTTGAAAGAAATGGCATATTTGACAGTAGTCAACACGGATATCGAAAAGGTTATTCAACTACCACAACAGTCATAAGAGCGCTTGAGCAAGTTTTCCAAGCAATAGACAATAAAGAGATAACTGAAATTGTAATGTGCGATTTGAGCAAAGCATTCGACACTATTCCACATAAAATTTTAACTCACAAATTACACGTTTATGGTATAAGAGGCGAAGCAAACAAATTATTCAAATCTTATTTGACCAACCGACTTCAACTTGTAGAATGGAACTTTAAAAAATCCGAGAAACGAGAAATTAAAAGTGGCGTACCGCAGGGATCTATTTTAGGTCCAATTTTATTTATGTCAATGACTTTTCTCATAATTTGAAAGACAAAGTTTTGTGTAGTTGCCAGTATGCGGATGATACAACTCTGGTTCTTAAAGCAAAAAATATAGAAGAAATGCAAATAAAAAGGAATGTTGCCATGCGTGAAGCTCACACTTGGTTTGAGACCAACAGAATGAAAATTAACACTGAAAAGACTCAAATATTATCCATTTCAAGTATAGCAAAAAAACCATCATCAATTAAATTTTTGGGCATACACATTGATAATAACTTGAACTGGTCAGTACACGTCGCAGAAACTTGCAAAAAACTATCTTCATCTTTATATGCAATAAGAAGAATAAAAAATCTTTCTACGTTTCAATGTGCGAAGATGACATATTATGCAAATTTTCATAGTATTGCTACGTACGGCATATTATTATGGGGTAGCTCCTCAAATATTCAAAAAATTTTTATCCTTCAGAAGAAAGCTTTGAGAATTTTGTGTGACCTTAAATACAATGAAACATGTAGAGAAAAGTTTAAGGAGAAAAAAATACTTACTATACCATCTGTATTTATAATTGCCTGCCTCAAATATGTCTACTCTAATATAAGT